>CM039673.1:423969410-424625634 GCA_022496015.1 Hordeum marinum
CACGTGATGATCGGGTGTGATAGACTCTACGTTTACATACAACGGGTCCAAGCCAGTGTTGCACATGCAGAACACCAGGTTAAACTTGACGACCCTAGCATGTACAGACATGGCCTCAGAACACAAGAGACCGAAAGGTCGAACATGAGTCATATAGTAGATATGATCAACATGATGATGTTCACCATTCAAACCACTTGAACTCACGTGATGATCGGACTTGAGTTAGTGAAATTTGGATCATGTATCACTCAGATGACCTGAGGGATGTCAATTGAGTGGGAGCTTTAGTAATTTGGACTAACAAAACTCATTATCTTGAACAATAGTCTCAGTAACCTTTGCATATTTATGTTGTCGATCAATGGCTCGCGCAGAGTAGCACCCCTGAATTTTAATGTGTTCCTAGAGAAAGCTAAGTTGAAAGATGATGGAAGTAACTTTGTGGATTGGGCCCGTAATCTGAGGATTATCCTCACGGCTTCCCAGAAGGCATATGTCCTTCATCCACCGCTTGGTAACCAACCCACTGACCTATCATCCAAAGATGTTAAGAACGCTTGGGAGACACGTTCTGGAGATTACTCAATAGTTCAATGTGCAATGTTGTATGGCTTAGAACCAAGACTTCAAAGACGTTCTGAACGTCATGGAGCATATGAGATGTTCCAAGAGTTGGAGTTTATCTTTAAGAAGAATTCCCGGATCGATACGTATGAGACCTCCGATAAATTCTATGCTTGCAAAATGGAGGAGAACGGGTCTGTCAGTGAACATATACTCAGAATGTCTGGGTATTTGACCCATCTGGCAGAGTTAGGGATGCCCCTTCCGCCAGAGGCGATCACTGATAGAGTTCTTCAATCATTTCCACCTAGCTACAAGAGCTTTGTGATGAAATATAAACATGCACGGGATGAACAAGTTAGTCACCGAGCTATTTGCGATGCTGAAAGTCGCTGAGTCTGAAATCCTGAAAGAATATCAAGTATTGACGGTCAATGAAACCACTAGTTCCAAGAAGAATGGCAAGGGCAAAAAGGGTAAATCCAAGAAGGGTGGCAAAGCAGTTGCTACTCCAGTGAAGAAACCCAAGGCTGGACCTAAGCCAGAAACTGAGTGCTTTCATTGCAAGGGAACTGGTCACTGGAAGCGGAACTGCCCCAAGTATCTGGCTGACAAGAATGCGACCAATAACAAACAAGGTATATATGATATACATATTATTGATGTGTACCTTACCAACTCTCATTGTAGTGCCTGGGTATTTGATACCGGTTCGGTTGCTCACATTTGCAACTCAAAGCAGGAACTACGGAATAGACGAAGGCTGGCGAAGGACGAAGTGACGATGCAGATGGGAAATGGTTCCAAGGTTGATGTAATCGCCGTCGGCATGCTCTCTCTTCGATTACCATCGGGATAAGTGATGAACCAGAATAATTGTTTTTAGTGCCTGCGTTAAGCATGAACATTATATCTGGATCTTGTTTATCGCGAGACGATTAATCATTTAAATATGAGAATAATGGTTGTTCTGTTTATATGAGTGATATCTTTTATAGTAATGCACCCAATGTGAGGGGTTTATTCATGCTGAATCTTGATAGTGATGATACACATGTTCATAACATTGACGCCAAAAGATGTAGAGTTGATAGTGATAGTACCACTTTCTTGTGGCACTACCGTTTGGGTCATATTGGGTGTAAAATGCATGAGGAAGCTCCATGTTGATGGACTTTTAGAGTCACTTGATTTTGAATCACTTTACACATGTGAACCATGCCTCATGGGCAAGATGACTAAAACGCTGTTATCTGGAACAATGGAACGGGCGAGTGACTTATTGGAAATCATACATACTGATGTGTGCGGTCCGATGAGCGTTGAGGCGCGTGGTGGATATCGTTATTCTCTCACCTTCACTGATGACTTAAGTAGATATGGGTATATTTACTTAATGAAGCACAAGTCTGAAACGTTTGAAAAGTTTCAAGCAATTTTAGAGTGAAGTTGAGAATCATCGTAACAAGAAGATCAAATTCCTGCGATCTGATCGAGGAGGTGAATATCTGACTTATGAGTTTGGCAGTCACTTAAGACAGTGTGGAATTGTTTCACGGTTGACACCGCCTGGAACACTACCACGTAATGGTGTGTCCGAACATCGTAATCGAACCTTATTAGATATGGTGCGTTCTATGATGTCTCCTACCGATCTGCCAATATCGTTTTTGTGTTATGCATTAGAGACAGCCACATTCACTTTAAATAGGGCACCATCAAAATCCATCGAGACGACGCCATATGAACTGTGGTTTGCCAAGAAGCCAACGTTGTCATTTCTTAAAGTTTGGGCATGTGATGCTTATGTCAAAAAGCTTCAGCCTGAAATGCCGGAACCCAAAGAGGAGAAATGCGTCTTCATAGGATATCCAAAAGAGACAGTTGGGCATACCTTCTATCTCAGATCCGAAGGAAAAGTGGTTGTCGCAAAGAACGTAACATTTCTTGAGAAAGCGTTTCTCTCGAAAGAATTAAGTGGGAGGAAAATAGAACTTGATGAGGTTATTGAACCTTTACTTGAGCATGAAAGTAACGTAGCTGCAGAAGATGTTTTTGTGGAGCCTACGACAGTTGATGATGAAGTTGATGATGATGATCATGAAACTTTGAAACAAGTTGCTATTGAGCCTCGAAGGTTGACAAGGGCGCGTACTGCTCCTGAGTGGTACGACAACCCTGTCTTGGAGGTCATGTTATTAGATAAAGATGAACCTACGAGCTATGGAGAAGCGATGATGGGCCCAGATTTCGAGAAATGGTTCGAGGCCATGAAATCCGAGATGTGATCCATGTATGAAAACAAAGTATGGACTTTGGAAGTATTACCTGAAGGGTGAAAGGGCATTCAGAACAAATGGATCTTTAAGAGGAAGATGGACGCGGACGATAATGTCACCGTCTATAAAGCTCGACTTGTGGAAAAGGGTTTTTTGCAAGTTCAAGGAGTTGACTATGATGAGGCCTTCTCACCCGTAGCGATGCTTAACTTCGTCAGAATCATGTTGGCAATAGCTGCATATTTCGACTATGAAATTTGGCAGATGGACGTCAAAACAACGTTCCTTAACGGTTTCCTTAAGGAAGAGTTTTATATGATACAACCAGAAGGTTTTGTCGATCCAGAGAATGCTGACAAAGTTTGCAAACTCTAGCGATCCATTTATGGACTGGTGCAAGCATCTCGAAGTTGGAATCTGTGTTTTGATGAGGTGATCAAAGCGGTCGGGTTTATACAAGTTTACGGAGAAGCTTGTATTTACAAGAAAGTGAGCGGGAGCTCTATACCGTTTCTAATATTATATGTGGATGACATATTTCTAATTGCAAACAATATAGAAATGCGGGAAAGCATGAAGGAATATTTGAACAAGAGTTTTTCAATGAAGGACCTGGGAGAAGTTGCTTTCATATTAGGCATTAAGATCTATAGAGATAGATCAAGACGCTTAATAGGACTTTCACAGAGCACATGCCTTGATAAAGTTTTGAAGAAGTTCAAAATGGTCAGTCCAAGAAGGGGTTCTTGCCCAGTAACTGCAGAAGATAGAGAGACGATGAGTGTCATCCCCTATGCTTCAGCCATAGGCTCTATCATGTATGCAATGCTATGCACACGACCCGATGTCAGCCTTGCCAAAAGTATGGCCAGAAGGTTTCAAGGTAATCTTGGAATGGAGCACTGGATAGCGGCCAGGAATATCCTTAAGTACCTGAAAAGGAGTAAGGAAATGTTTCTCATTTATGGAGGTGATCAAGAGCTTGTTATAAAGGGTTACGTCGATGCAAGCTTTGACACTGATCGGGATGACTCTAAGTCGCAAACCGGATACGTATTTATTCTTAATGGGGGTGTAGTAAGCTGGTGCAGTTCCAAGTAGAGCGTGGTAGCCGATTCTACATGCGAAGCGGAGTACATTGCAGCCTCGGAGGCAGCGAAGGAAGGTGTCTCGATGAAGGAGTTCATGACAGATCTTGGAGTAGTGCCTGGTGCATTGAACCAAGTGAATCTGTTGTGTGATAACACTGGTACCATTGGCCTAGCCAAGGAATCACTTTACACATAAAGCGACGCTTCAATTCCATCTGCGAGTACATCAAGGAGGAGGCCATAATATTTGCACAGTGCACACGGATCTGAATGTTGCAGACCCATTGACTAAACCTCTTCCAAGGGATAAACATGATCAGCACCAGAACTGTATGGGTGTTCGATTCATTACAATGTAAATCACACAGTGATGTGAGCTACATTATTATCTCTAGTGCAAGTGGGAGACTGTTGGAAATATGCCCTAGAGGCGATAACAAAATAGTTATTATTATATTTCCTTGTTCATGATAATTGTCTATTGTTCATGCTATAATTGTATTGATTGGAAACACGTTGCATATGTGGATACATAGAGAAAACTATGTCCCTACTATGCCTCTAGTAGACTAGTTGTTGATCAAAGATAGTCAAGGTTTCCTAGCCATTAACATGAGATGTCATTTGATAACAAGATCACATCATTAGGAGAATGATGGGATGGGCAAGTCCCAAATTATAAACGTAGCATATGATCATGTTAGTTTATTGCTACAGTTTTCTGCATGTCAAGTATATGTTCCTATGACCATGACATCATACAACTCACGGACATCGGAGGAGTGCCTTGTGTGTATCAAACGTCGCAACATAACTGGGTGACTATAAAGGTGCTCTACAGGTATCTCTGAGGGTGTCTACTAGGTTGGCATAGATCAACACTGGGATTTGTTACTCCGTGTGACAGAGAGGTACCTCAGGGCCCACACGGTAATACAACATCACAATAAGTATTGCAAGCAATGTGACTAAGTGTTAGCCACGTGATCTTGTATTACAGATAGAGTAAAGAGACTTGCCGGCAACGAGATTGAACTAGGTATGGACATGTCGACGATCGAATCTCGGGCAAGTAATATACCGATAAACAAAGGGAACATCATACGGGATTAACTGAATCCTTGACATAGAGGTTTGATCGATATAGATCTTCGTAGAATATGTGGGAATCAATATGGACATCCAGGTCCCGCTATTGGTTATTGACCGTAGAGGTGTCTCGGTCATGTCTACATAGTACTCGAACCCGCAGGGTCTGCACACTTAAGGTTTGGTGATGTTTCGATAGTATAGAGTTATCTATGGTGGTGACCGAACGTTGTTCGGAGTCCCGGATGAGATCCCAGACGTCACGAGGAGCTCCAGAACTGCCAGGAGGTAAAGATTGATATATAGGAAGTCCTGTTTTGGTCACCGGAAATCTTTTGGGCTCATCGATAGTGTATCGGGAGTGCCGGAAGGGTATCGGGGGACCATCGGGTGGGGTATTTCAACCCAAGAGGCTACATGGGAAGTGGGAGGATGAATACCAGTCCTTATTGGGCTGGTGGAAGTCCCACAAAGGGCCCATGCGGTTGGGAAGAAAAGCCCAAGGAGAAAAAGGTGGAAAAAGGCAAAAAAGGCTAAATAAGGAAGGAGTCCTAATCCGACTAGGAGTGGAGGAGGAGGACTCCTCCCTCCACTTCGGCCGAAGCCTAGGGGGGCTGTACCTTGTGCCAAGCCTCCTCCTATCCTCATTCTATATATACTAGAGGTTTTAGGGTTTTTGCACATAGATTTTCAGCCAGGTGCTACCCTCTCCTCTAGATTGTAGTTTCTCCTCTAGATCGGTTTCAGCGGTGCTAAGGCGAAGCCCTGCTGGAAAAGCTCGACCACCATCACAGCAACGCCGTCGTGCTGCGGGAGAACTCTTCTACCTCTCCACTCCCTCTTGCTGGATCAAGAAGGCGGAGATCGTCATCGAGCCATACGTGTGCTGAACGCGGAGGTGTCGTCCGTTTGGTGCTAGATCGGGACGGATCATGATTGGACTGTGGGAGGGTCGGCGATTTGGATCGCGAAGACGTTCTACTACATCAAACGCGTTTCTTAACGCTTCCCGCTTAGCGATCTACAAGGGTATGTAGATTCACATTCCCTCTCGTAGATGCTCATCATCATGGATAGATCTTGTGTGCGCGTAGGAAATTTTTTGTTTCCCATGCAACGTTCTGCAACAACAGCTTCCCCATATTCATCATTGATCAGTGGTGTTGTGTTTCCAATGTCCACATGCTCATCAATTTCTTCAACTCCGGCCTCTTCAGCTGTCAGCTTAGGCTGGGGCGATGATACTTGGTGGAGTTGAAGCATTTGCTTCCACTTCAATTTCTTCATCCATCTGCTTTGAGGTAGCAGTAGACTGATCCTTTTCTCTTTGTTCATCATTTGGGATGAGATAGCCAACACCAAAGGGTACTACTTGATAGGATGGCGCGGAGGTGATAGGAGTGGAATCAATCGGCTCAGTTGAAGAACTTAGCACTGTCTTCAATTTCTTCACTGCCGAGGAATCTGAAGTTGATGCCTTTGTGCATCCTTCTTCTTTGTAGCCTTAGTTTTCTTCGCTTCTGATGCAGAAGGAAGATTGATGACTTTCACCCTTGAGGAATTTAGAGTTTCTGCTGAGGTGAAGGAGGCGCAGTTTCTTCAGGCAAGACTGATGCACTCGTCCTTGTGGTTTCAATTTCCTCAGGCGCAGCAAAAGCTTCAGCTGGCCTGGTAATTTGTTCAGGCACAATAGTGGAGGTTGCCCTGGCAGGTTCTTCAGCAGCCTAAATTTCTTCAGCTGCTGGGAGCATATTCTTCAGCAGGCTGAGTAGTTTCTTCAGCCTGGGGAATTTGCGGTTGCGACTGAGCTGCAAACCCCTAAGTTGTGGTCCTTAACAGGAGCTTGAGAAGCCCTTGACAAATCATACTTTAGTGCCCTTCCATTCAGCATCATACTTCTCTTGTTCTTCAGAGAGGTAGCGTATGTCAGACTGAACTGTGATGAGTTGATTTGGAGTCAATTTCATCACATTTTTCCTCAGAAACATTTGTTTTCTAGCCCAGCTCCTCTTAGCTCTTAGACCTTGATCTCTTTTCCATTTTTCCTCAGGTATGAAGTGTGTGAGGTCATGGTCCACACCAAGAGGTAGGTTCAGTGAGGAAAGTGGGGTGTTGGGATCCTCATGCCATATGTCAATGAAGTTGTGGATCATCTTGGGATCCAGCATGAGAGGAACAGAACTGCCTTTGGCTATTGCAACCCTTTCCTGAATTTCTCTGTGATTTCTTCCAATTCTTCATCATCAGCCTCATCATGATCCTTAGATCCTGAGGGTATATTCACCACAGCTTTGCTAGTGTGAGGACTTGGTCTTTGACCTTGTCCAACAGTTCTCTTTAGCTTCAAGAGAGTAGGACTTGTTGAAGACTATGCTTAGGAAGAGGAACTTGCAGAGACACCTGAAGCAATTGAGAAGCCCTTGGTCCTCTGACGTGTTGCAAGCTGCATAGGTGTGGAGGACTTTGCGGAAGCATCTGATGATTGTACATCTACTGATGGCATTGCAGAGGCCTTCGAAAAACTTGCTAGAGGGTTCTGTAGTGATGATTTTGAAGTTGAGGACTTTGACTCTACTGCATATTTCTTCAATTGATTTCTTTGGAACACTAGGAGAGGCTCCGGTAGAGGTAGCAGGAGCAACAGAGTCTTCATTGAATTTCTTCACAACCTCTTTTGCCTTCTTTGCCAGCTTGTCTTGTTGTCTTTCCCATTCTTGAGGAAAGTCATCACCAGTTTGGAGACTAGTGGGATCAGGAATTTGGTTTGGAGCCAAAGGTGGCTTATTGCAAGGGGATTTAACAACAAATTTTTACAGCTATTTTGGAGTGACGTATTGATATTCTTTCCACTCCCATGCCCATTTCCTCTCAATTACTGTATGTGAATCTTTCGCTGCTTTTTTGTTTCCTTGCCATGAGTTTCTTCATCAAGAGAACAATATTCCTCATATAGTTCATGAGGTATCTCAAATGTAGTTTGCACTTCAGGTTTTTTTCCACCTTTTTGTGGTTTTTTTCCATCAATCGTTTTCTTCGGCTGAGTATTCTTAGGAAGTGTGCAAATTTTCTTCAAGGAACGTTGCAAATGAGTTAAGTTGATGAGAACCTAGTGATTCACCAGCAGACATTTTGTACCTATGAATAGAGTATAGGTGCGATGAATTTGAAGAGGTCATATGCGTTCTGAGAAATTTTCAAAATACATCAAGTTGAGGAATTTTGGCCATAGATGTCTTGAGGAATTTCACTATGTGTTCCTGTCTTAGGTTCCTAGAGTTGTGCAAATTTTGAGGATCCACACAACTGAGGAATCTTGAAGAAAATCATAACCTAGGAAAAACATGAAGAGAACGAGAATGTAATGTGCTTTAGAATATGATTCTTGAAGAACAAACACCTTTGAGGATTTTGTGGCAAACTTGAAGATCAAACACGGGCAGTAAAATCAGATTTTTTTACCCTGATGAAGAACACGACGAAGAGTGAGCCGAAATCGGAGAAGTTTGTCTGTCCAGATCTCGCACACCCTAGCTTGGCTGAGTGACACAGCTACAGCGGCGGCGGAGTGAAGTTTCCACGGCCGGTGCAAGTACGGCGATGGCGAGGTCGAGGCAGTGAAACTCTTTCTCCACGGCGGCGACGATTTTCGCGGCGCGCTAGGTTTGAGCTCGGGAGAGAGAGAGAGTGAGTGAAGAGTAACTCGAGCACAGTGAAAGGGAAGGGGTATTATAGTAGAGGTGAAATCCAATCTGCCTAAAGATTTTGGACTAGATTGCCCCTGACCCTTGCTCTCCATGCGACATGTGTCACCCACATTCTGAGTAGTGGGTAGTGGGGGATCATGGGTTAACCAGTCGTGGGAATCGGAACGGTTTTAGCGGGAAGCACCGAAAACTTTGATAGTGAAAATTTTAAAGTTTCCGTTTGCAAATTCTTCAGCTGTCAAGGACACAGTGAAGGCTTTGAATGAGTTTCAAAGTAGAATGCACGTGAAGAATTTGTGAACAGACTGGGTTGAGTTTAGCATAGAGGGGGAGCGAGTCCGATCACATTCACTTAGATGTAAATCAACTTGAAGAATTAGCAATAAGTGAATGCTCTTGACGACACTGAAAACTCTCTCTCTCTCTCTCACACACACACACACATATATATAGTCAATGAAGAACATGTGTTTCATAGTTTGAAGAATTTGAAAAGTTGAGAAGTTTTCAAACTTGAGGAATTTGAAAATTTGAAGAATTTGCAAAATGATGAAAAAAATCAACTTTGAAGAATTTGAACTATGGTTGGTTGCGTGACCCACCGTATAAGACTAATTATTTCAGACACCGGGTACAATTGTCATAGGGTTATGAGCATCAAATTCTTCATTACTTTGTTCACACTTAGAGGGTTATTCTCAATTGATTGAAGAAAAAAGTTACTTTGTGTGTTGCACATCTAAGTCATCAATTTTGCCTAAGTGTTAGGACGTGTGTGTTTTTCAAACAACATTCGAAGATTGTAAGTTATTTAGCTCACACCGCAACTTGCAAAATCTCTTTTCATCCAAGGGCTTTGTGAAAATATTGGTCAGTTGTTCTTCAGTGAAACTGTGGTCGATGGAGATGTACCCCTTGAGTACATGATCTCAAAGAAAATGATGATGAATCTGGATGTTCTTGGTCTTGTAGTTCCGAACTGGGTTCTAAGCAATCTTGATAGCGCTTTCATTTTCACAGTAGAGAGGCACATTTTTCATCTTGATGCCATAGTCCTTGAGGGTTTGCTTCATCCATAGAAACTGAGCGCAACATGAACCAGCAGCAATGTACTCAGCTTCAGCAGTAGATAGTGACACGCAGTTCTGCTTCTTCGAGGACCAACAGACTAAGGATCGTCCGAGGTAATGACATGTGTGTGAGGTTGACTTGCTATCCACATGAACTCCAACATAGTTAGCATCAGAGTATCCGACGAGGTGAAGATTTGAGCCCTTGAGATACCATAATCCAAGCGTTGGTGTGTGACCTAAGTATCGAAGAATATGTTTCACAACCTTATGGTGTGATTCCTTCGGTGTTGCTTGGAATCGGGCACACATGCAAACACTCAACATAATATCAGGTCTAGATGCACATAGATTCAATAAAGAGCCAATCATGGAGCGATATACATTCTGATCGAAATCGTTACCATTTTTGTCAGTGCGGAGGTGGCCTTTTGAAGGCATTGGAGTTTTGATGCGTTTGTACTCTTGCATGTCGAATTTCATCAGAACATCCTTGAGGTATATCTCTTGAGATATGAAGATGCCATTGTCTTGTTGACGAATTCTAAGACCTAAGAAGAAATTTAAATACTCCCATCATAGACATTTGATATTCTGCACTCATCATATAAGCAAATTCATCACTTTTGTCGGGACCCCAATACTAAGTCATATGAATCCAGACTGTAACATATCACATCACTTTGCGGCCTCACGCACGGTAAGTTTCACAGCTGCAGACTTACCTTAGCCGAACCGTTTGTGTCTTTTGGCTCACGTATGTGAACAGGTCGCTGGCAATCAAACGAGAGAGAACCCAGGCCGACATGACTAGTCATAGAACCCAAGTGGCACATCCGTACGGAAACAGGCATACATAACCCAACAATGCAGTTGTCGGTCTCAAGCGTGTGTAGACGAGTCATAGCAAGCTACAAGAACTCCATTACGCCGTGAGACATAAATGCCATCACTGCACGTAGACGAGTCATAGCAGGCTAAAGGGACTCCATTACATTGTGAGACATTTCCCTGAAGGGACAGACACAGCAGCAAAAGAAGGATACATGCCAGTCAATCAATGTGTCCGGAGCAGTAGCAAGCTACCATGGCTCGGTGGAAGCACAAAGAGGCAGTTTCCCATAAAGAGTACTACTAAAGGCACACAACTAGGTGTCGGATCCCATACATACCATTGCACATCACACGTACGCCACGACATGCCCGATATGCATAGATACAACCATGGCATCACAACATAACCATACAACAACATGACGTTTATTTAAGAGGCTCAGACGAGCCTTGCATAATATGTTCTTACAGATAGGGGTCACATGAACCGACCCTCAAGTCATACAAACAAGTTCATACAAACCAAGTGGAAGCATAAAGCTGTCTGAGTACAGACAGATGAAAGGGGTAAAAAGGCACATGGCCTGACTATCTACAGCCCGCCACAGGCGTAAGGTCGTAGATGGGACACCAGCTATCCGGCATCGTCGACATCTACAAAGAACCCACCCGAAGGGTCCTGGGTCTCATCTGCCACATGAGTACAAATGTACTCAGAAAGTCTTTAAAGCAGACCTAGGCTAATCATGCTCATGTATCAACCAAATGGAAGGTGGAGTTTATGCAGCAATGCCAGCTTTGACTCATGGCTAACCTACACTACTCAATTTTAACTCTTTGTTTACATTTTAGATATCGCATACGAGTCCACTAACTCCATAGCAATACACCACCATACATTCACTTCCCTCTCCTAGGAGAGTGCCATCGATGGTACTCACACTTGTCTTGATATTTTTATGAGTATCCATTTGATTATCTAAGAACAACATAAGTTTTCCAAGTAGTCCATATCCGAGAACGCGGCTATTCGAATAGTTTCATACCCTGCAGGGATATACTTCTTCACACATGCTCTCGCCACTTATCGCTCGGTGCTCATAAAACCATGCACCTCGGCAACCTTCAAGCGGAAGCCCAGTGAGGGAGTCAGCCACGACCATCAATCGCATAAGACCTCTAGTCCAGGCTATCACCTATTTGAGACTGAACCCACACAGAAGTCCAGCCGAAGTTTCCACTATGACCCCAAACGATGTGCACAGGGTTCCCAAGCCCACCATTCGGGTGACCCTTGGTACACCGTGCCACTGCCTACCGCGTCGTAACCCAGCCCTAGGGTCAGCGCTACGCACGGCCTCCAGCATGCTATAAACACTAGAAACTACTTGCAACTCCTGCACTCAGGACTAAGCGAATGATAAGTCGAGAGGGGACGAGTTACCGGAACCCAATGTGTGGTAGTAGCTAGTCTTGGATCACAAACACGGAACTCAGTTCCTAAGAACAGTCCCAATGAGACAACCCGCTATGTACTCCTACATAGCCACTCATCGCTACCTTTACCAAATCAAGTTCATCATAACATCATCACATTAGAACAACATCGTTTCACTCCACTACTAGAAAAAAGGCTGTTAGTGGCACACCTATTATGGCTATTAATGGCGCACTATAGGTGCGCCACTGTTATCATGCCACTACTAATAAATAGTAATGGCGCACGCCTGACCGCCGTCTTTCGTGATGGTCATGAATGTGCGGTTGTTGTCGGCCTGCATTTGTACCGTTGTTTCTATTTCACTGTTGGACGGTTGACAGTTGAGGTAGAACTTCCCCGAGGTATGAAGGACATCTTGATAGATGATTTCCGCAAACTCCGACTGGATGCAAAAGAATTCTTGTCTGATGTCCTCGTCTTGGATTGTTGACAAGCATGTGGCCCATTCTTTGAGATTATTTGGTAGCATAAGGTGATGTTGGTCCCGTACAATCGCCCGCATATGATGGAGGGCATAGTAGGCATCCTTCTGACTGCCAGGAGGCTGCTTGATGCAGGGGAACATCGTTAGGTGGGTGAACATGTGCTTGCCGTACCTGCAAATTGGCCTCCTGAAGGTGCCTCCAGATTTGGCATAGCCGGGAAGAGCATCATCAAGAACTTTCTTGATATTCTTGTAGTCTTTCTTTGACTGGCATTCCGAGTCGAAATACGTGGCCATGGAATATTTCGGGCTTAAGAGGTTGAGTGTGCAATGTGTGTCACTGCACAAAACATGGAATGTTAGGAAAAAAGAATGATCAAAATCTAAGAAATCATATGTTACGGGGCGATGAGGGGATGACTTACTCAGAAAAGTAAGGCACGAGGAAGTTATCCTTATCTGGGTTCGCTAGAATGACGCCTTCGAGGTATGAACTCGTGACTTGCTGGTCCACAGCGCTGCCCAAGATCTTGGCACGCATGTAGAAGGGGTCTACTATGACGATGTCCGGGGTCTTGTCTCTAATGATCCGCATCTCCATACTGAGCGAAAATAGCCAAATGAATGTGTAGTGCAGCGGATAAAGGTTAAACATAGCGAATATGTCATCAAACCATGGGACGATCATACGCCCGATGGTGCTATCGACAAAGCCCTTGCCCTCTGGCACTTTGGCCACGAAAACCGGGTATGCCACATCATTCTCGGAGAGACGCTGCTTCTCCATAGAAAGAACACCGTCATGCAGACTCCGCATAGCACCGGTTGCAGCATTGAGCAGATTAGTCGGTAGCATCGGCCTACCCGCCACATGCACCCTCCTCGAGATATCCTTTGGTATTGGTGGCCCTAAGCACGGATCATACTCGGTGCCGTCTGGCTCGCACCCTTGTTATTTTTTCTTTTCGATCCCTTCTACTTCCTCTGCTGTAATGGGATCGAGTTCTACTCAGAGACCACCTTCTTGAGTGTGTTGGGGCTGATAATATTTCGCACCTTAGCTATTTCTGTTTCGGTGAAGGCGGCAGCTAAAGGCATCTCCTGAGAACTGAACAGACGACACCTGTTGCAATTGGGTTTCTCTGTGGTACCAGCTAGATCGCGATCATCTTTTGCAGGGTTGGGTTCTTGAGAAGGAGGCCCCAAGAATTCGTCACCTTACCCATGTTCATTGATGTACTTATCAATGTTGGAAAATATACCGTCATCGTCGTCCGGATCCTATGCCATATTCATGTCCGGATTAGCTGACGGCGGTAGCATTGCGGCGGTCTCGCCATGGCTTGGCGCCGGCACGACTGGTGGTGGTGTCTGTGGGGTGGTGTCCCCTGCCCACAAACGAATCTGGCTCTTCGTCCAAAGCATGGACCAGTTTAAGAAGGCACTGCGAGTCATCACATCATCTTCGTCGGCCCCAGGGGGTCGATACGGAGGTGACAAGTCGTCGTAGCCCCGTAGCACCCGAACCAGTTGAACCCTATACACGGTGGGTGGCATCTGATTACCGTGGAACACGCGGTTCCCCGGTTCAACGATTTTGGCCTTGGCGACATCGATCAACTCGCCGTCCACGAAGTGCAAGAGAGTGCATGGAACATTGGTGGCACCCTACGAAAACATGTAGGGCGTTAGGGATGACCAGTCAAAGGCAAGGAGATGAAGTCATCGGCCGAGCCTTAGTTACTGTGATGGTGTCGAGCTTAGCTAATGTCGAGGCACCGCCAACGGCGGGCGTGCAAGTGACGGAGGGGCCGCTTGCTGCCGAGGTGCCAGCAGGCATATTCCTCCCACACCCGGGTGCATTAAGCTCCAATACCGGCACTGACGCCGGAGACACCAATGTCGGCACGTTGTGCGAGTTGCTGCCCGTGAAGCTGGGAATCGGGGGAGGCCCCTATTGGCCGCCCGCAATCCACCCCCGCAGCCCCTCAAGCAAGGAAGGCATAATGGCGGTGATCGTCGCTCCCAGTTGGTCTCGCACTTGCTCTTGGACTATCTCTAGAATCCGTGCCACTTGTGCCTTGAGTTCTTTAACCTCGCACTCCTGGCCTTCCGAGCTGGTCTTTCTCTCCTTTCGCCCAGCCTTATAGTATTCCGACCATTTCGTGGACAAGCCTTCACCGGCCCCACAACCAGCTGACGACGGCTTACTGAACTTATCCTTCTATTTCACTAGGTTCAACGCCCTATTAAGTGGTGTCCCAAGGGGCAGACGGGGAGCTCTGAGACCCCGTGCTACTGCTTCTAGCTTCCTCCATAAGGAACATGAACCATTTAGAAATTTGGCTTCACTAATTAGCATGCAACCATATGGAGCTAATTACGCAGGGGTGTATTCCTTACCAGAACACGCTCACGCTCCTTCACCTTTGGATCCTAGTAAGCTCCTTTGTTACTAGGTCCACCTTGTACCGGGCCCTAACATAGTTCCTTGTCTGCTTTTTATGGTATTTATCAAAGAGGGGCGGTAGCCCTTCCTCGGCACGCTCCGCGTCATCCTTGTCCCATTTAGGTTCCGCCACTCTGTAACCACCGGGACCGAGTTTGTGGACCCCTAAGTTCAAGTCCCGCATATCTTTCCGCCACTGACTTGATTCCGCGGATGCGTTGCTCTCACACTTGATCTTGAACTCCAGGTAGTCAGCTTCGCTGATCGAAGGATTCGTCTCCTTGATCTTCTCATAACTATCACCTCTTAGAATCCTTCTCTTCACCGCGGCTCTCCAAGTAGCCACGACCGTGCTCATCTTCGTGAGGGCGGCACTGTTCACTTTATTCCCTGAGAGGCATGTGTTTGCGAAGTCACCGGGGAACTTGTATCGTTCGTGCAACTTCGTGAAGAGGAGGTGGCGCAAATTCCCTCTGTCACCATGCCTTAGGTTCTCGGTGTTGATCGAGACGGTGCACCGGAGAATGCACCCGATTTGTCCCGCGTACCCACCGACTAACCCTTTGGGCGCCGTTGGATGCCCACTGGAGGACACTTCGATAAATTCCTCCTTGACGGTGCCGAGCACGTTTGGGCGCCGGTCCTTCCGTTGCCTCTTCGTTGGCTGCCATCTGTGCGTTTGTTGCCATCATCAGTTGTGGCATCCCCGGCGGCACCATCAGTGGTGTCCTCCCCGACGCCACTAGGGGTTGTGTAGTCGGGATCGGTGTCTTCCGCAGCATCCTCATAGCAGTGAGGTTCTTCCTCCATCTCCTGGGACAACTCACAAAATGGCTTGCCCGAACCGTCGGCCTCATCGTTGTCGGCCATGTTCGTTCTAAATTGGAAAAAAGGCTACTACAGGTATTGGATGAGATCAGGGTAGTATCAATTCTCAGATTTAGAGGAAAACTGAGAATAAAACATTATCTCTAATTTTTCTTTCGTTAGCATGTCATATGTATGGAAGAAAAAATAGTTTGCATTTCAACTTAAGGGAAAACTATAAAAGCCACTTAGAAATATTTGCTTTCTAGAAATAACATTGTCTCTAAATGTTTATTAATTTTTGTTTTGGTTGAGAATCGGGCACCTTCTAGGTCAAGAAAATTGGGCATGACCTTTGCTAATTTTCTTGACCTAGGAGTGCCCCATTCTCAATCTTAACGGAAATTAATCAACATTTGAGGAGAAAGGGGTAACTATTTGTATTCTATACATGTTTTGTTGATACAATCAGCAATTCTCATGTACAACCAATGTATCATGTGGATGAGCTTCAGGTCATTCCTAGTACATGATTCAACGAGCTAAGAAAAACTAATGCTCACCATATAGCTACCATCTGGTTTCATGCATTTCAGAAACTCCTCCAGGTACTTTCAAACGGTAGATTACCCTTTAATCTTCTAATATACCAATCTACTCAAGCACTTAATTACCCTTTCCATCTCATCACATCTCATCAGCAACAACAAAGTTGCTGTTGTTGCTGCTGCTAATTGTTTAATAATCAGGGTGCATTGGGGTTCTGAGTTGTCAGGTGGATTTATTGAAGATGGACTTGTGACTTCGCCAACCTTTCTACGCTTCCTTCATGTTCTGTATGATTTTATGGCTTGATTGTGGTGGCTCGGGTATATAGCTCCAACAGGAGGGGTTCCATCATTCAATATAACCAGAAATTAGATGGATCTCCATCCAATCCACACGTTTCCATTTTTGAGTAAAATTTCCCGCTGATATTAGCTTGTGATAAGGACATACAGCCGATTTTGGTGTTGCCTACAACATTTGTGGTTTATTGTGTCAAGAGCTCTAAAATTACTTTATACATAAAGTTGTCTCTTTCAGATGAACCCCAACTTGTCAAGGAATGGCTTACACTACGTGTTATATCCTTGGAGTAGTTATCATTTATCAATAAGCATGCCTTGTTTTATCAATAAGCAAAAAAGTTTGGATACTGAAGTTGTGACTCTATTTTGATTCTTTGAAAGCCTTTTGATCATTTACTGGTTTCTAGTCACTATTATATATGATAATAATGAGATGGACAGATGACAGCTCAATACTTGGGAGTCATGCATTTGTCATCTAAAGACAGTTGATGTTACAGATGAGCCCTTGAAGGCAAGCAATGTATCGATTGTATGTATAAATGAGGCAATATCAAGCCCTCATTAATTCAATTGAATATATTGTATCATGCGTGTAATGGAAGTAAACACGGTAATGCTACATGAACCATTATGAGCTTCTGCACTTTTCATGTCTTTTTCTTTCTGCCTAGTGATCGACTACCACATGAAGAGCAACCATCCCATATTGCCTCTTGTTGTCATACACAGATGGTTCCAAATAAGAAGATTGTTAACTAGATAGGCCACGTTTGTCTATAGATTTCTTGATATTGATCAGGAAAGGTTGCCACTTTTATCATTTGCAGGGACAACTGAGAAATAATAACTTTACCATCTGCTGTGAAAATACTTAACTCCATGCAAGGAAACACCTACTAAACTGAAAATATAATTGTATCCAATCTCATAATTTTTCTATTCCAACATGTGGTGTCAACTGTCAACATTACATGAGGATGAAGAAGTTCAAAACCATGCCATGAAGGAATGCAATTATCATTTAGTTATAGTTTTCAAAACTCTGGGATTTTACATGTTAGTTACCCACAAGCTTAAAATCATGTAGTTCAGAATCAAAATAATTGAGAACACCATGTAGGAGGGAGGGAGGCAAGCGAGGGGCCTGCAGCGTCACCAGGAGCAGCAGCAGGAGGGAGGCGAGGGTGGACACGCCGGCCGGTGGAGGGAGGCGGGGTTGAGGTCGCTGGCTTGGTGCGCCGGCGCTGCCGCCTACGGTTCGGAGAGGAAACGTAGAGGGGGATAGGAGTGGAGTAGGGGTGGGGGTGGGGGTGGATGGGGGCTAGGCAGGGCAGGGCGCAGCAGCAAGAGGAAGGGGGATCGGTGATGCAGGACTGGAGGAGGAATCAGCGGAGGAGAGGACGAGAATGGGGAGGGAATGGATGGCGACGAGGAAGAGGAAGAGGGGATCTGAATCCTCCGAGGTTAGAAATGGCACACCTCGGAGGGGTGCGCCATAAACAAGGATAGCAATGGCGCACCTGGGAGGGGTGCGCCATAAACAAGGATAGCAATGGTGCACCTTTTAGGGGTGCGCCATAAACACCGTCATAGCAATGGTGCACCTTATCCTAGTGCGCCATTTCTAACTTATTTTTTTGGATTTTTAGTTGCATGAAATAATTTGAGATTTTAGATAAAAGAAAAGGAAAATGCAAATGGAGTGACAAAACCGTTGTGCAAAGATTTAGAATTTGATGACATGGTTGAAATCAAGTGACATGAAATAACAGTCATCAAAGATTGAGCTTGCCACTAACACACACACGCGGCCCACACATCGTGATTCGATCTTAGCTATCTTTTCACAATCTTCTTGCCCTTCTTTCTCACGGTTGAATAATTTAGCCCCGGAACCCCATGAATTCTTCTCTTGAACGTACGTCCTTTAGGTAGGGTGGTCCTGCTTCTTCTCGTGGTGTATGGTACTTCATCGTCATCGTCATCTTCCATTTTCAGGTCACCATACTTGTCGAAGTCTTGCTCATTGGCAACTCCATCCATTCCGATGATGTCCCTTTTGCCTCTCCTCATGACAACACGACTGGGCTTTGATGGGTAGGTAATGAAGAAGCATTGGTCCACTTGGCAAGCCAGTACCCATGGCTCATTTTTCGCGGTGACGTTTGCGCCCACGGTGTTGGATTTGGCTTCGGGTATAACCATGGTGGTGAAATACCGGTCTTATTTTAGGACGCTCTTGGCCCATCTGAAATGGAACATCGAGACCTTCTCTCTAGCGTAGCTCAGCTCCCAGATCTCCTCGATACTTCCGTAGTATCTGTCCTTGTCGTTACCGGTGTAGGATTCCATCGTTACCCCGAAGTTCTAATAATCGCTCTTCATGTCCTTTTCCTTAGTGTAGAATGTGTAGTCGTTGATATCATACGCCTCATAGGTCATCAGGTTGTGCTCGGCGCCCTGTGACAAGGCGAATATGAGTTTTTCTTCCGTGGAAGAATCCTCATGTAAAGGGTACGATAGAAGCTTGTCCTTGAACCAACGCGTGAAACATGAGTTGTGCTCTTTGATTATATCTCTGTTCTTCCTCTGTTGGCCTCGGTCATTGTACATATTCTCAATAAAGGTTTTGTGCTCTACCACCCAAGGATCGACCACATCTATGTGTTGTAGCGCGACTAGGTTTGCTCTTTCAAAGTCGGCGAGTCGACCCTTGAAGTCGACATGCATTTCACGGCGACCCTCGCGGTGACCCCATCCAGGGAGCCTGCCGTGGTGCCTGTTGACGGGCATACCAATGGGGTTCTCGATGCCTAGATAATTCGTGCAGAAGGAGATGCACTCTTCGGTCAGAAAGCCCTTGGCTATGCTTCCATCTAGACGTACGCTGTTGCGAATGTATCCTTGGATGACACCATTCATCCTTTCGAACAACATCATGTTGTGCAGGAACGTCGGCCCAGGTTGGATGATATCCTCCACGATATAGACCAGCAGATGCACAATAACGTCGAAGAATGCGGGCGGGAAGTACATCTCAAGCTCGCATAGTATCACCATGATCTCTTCCTATAGCCTTCTGCATTGCCTCATGCCAACCGACTTCCGAGAGATGACGTCGAAAAAGTTGCATAGGCCAAATAGCATTTCATGGACGTGTGCGTCCATGATCCAACGGATTAGAACTGGAAGTATCCGCGTCATTAGCACGTGACAGTCGTGAGACTTCATCCAGCTGAGCTTCTGCTTCGCTGAGTCTAGGTATCTGCTTATCTTCCCCACGTAACCATAAGGAAGTTTTACTCCTACGAGGCAGGTGAAAAACTGCTCGATCTCCTTCTGACTTAGAGTGAACCACATGGGAGGGTAGTCATATTCGATCTTCTTGGCCTTTTTGCCTTTGCGACGACTTTCCGTGTCCTTCGCCTCATCATCATCATCATCATCATTAGGGCATTTTGCGTGAAGCTCCTCCCTGATGCATATTGATTGCAAGTCTGCCCTTGCTTTCGGCCCATCTTTGGTACTCTCTGGCACGTTGACAAGGGTACCAAGCAGACTCTTGCACACGTTCTTCATGATATGCATGACATCAAGGCTGTGAGGCACACGGAGGATCTTCCAGTATGGCAAGTCCCAGAAAACAGACCTCATTTTCATACCTCCAGCAGCGGCTCTGGCGCCTTTCGCTTCTTTCCTGGCGGTGGGCACTCTTTCCAATTTTTGAACAGCTCGTCTATTTGCTCGCCGCTCCTCGTACGTGGGGGTCTTCTGGGTTCGGTTTCACCATCGAACATATCCTTGCGTTTTCTCCATGCGTCATCGTTGCACCAACCCCGTCTACTAAAATAGCATAACAAAATTTAAAACAACGTTTCACGGGGCCAAGGTGTCAAAGGGTTGAGGGGGACCTACCACACGATACTACATCAAGAACCAAGTTTCCAAATTACCTACTTTGCATGCAATTGGGGAGATTGTAGAACTAATGCAATGAAAACATAGGTAAACATGATCAAAGTGACTTGCCTTGCTGACGATCCTCGTACTCAAGTGACTCTAGATAACAAGCTTCGCACTCCGGATGATCTAACGAATCAAACAAAACACATAATAAGCATAAATACAATACCATTCACTCAGCAACAAGGTAAAAAAATAATACAACAACAATCAATAGCACAATCAAAAGAAAGAAAACCAAAACAAAGTAGAAGGTTCTAAAAGTTTTGGGTGGCAAAAATATCTACTAGACATAACAAGACAAAACTGTTTTCAGCAATTTACCAATATATAACAGAAAATAATTACTAAGATTCTTTACAAGAAAACTAAATTAAATCTCCAAAAAAACGTTTCGTGAAAAGTAAAACTAACTTGCTATATAAAGCTATACCTAATGAAAGGAATAAGGATTTCCTATAACAATAAGGTATAAAACTAAACAATTATTTTTTTTAATAGAAGGTTATTTCATCTAATGTTGAAACAGCAGAACCTAATGAAAACTAAAAAGAAAAGTTAAACTAACTCAGATTCAAACTAAACTAAAATCAAACTAACTAAACTCTAAACATATTCTGTTTTTTTGTTAAAAACCCTAACCAAATTCATCCAAAAAATTCTCAAACTATGTAGGATGATGGGTCTAAGTAATACAAACCAGTGGCAAAAAGATTCATGCAAAAATATATTTTTAAACTCTAGTTATACAGATTTTATTAATTTAATGTTAATTTGGTTAGATTCAAATTTTAAAGGTCAAATTTGGAATCTAAGACTACAGGATGAAACTACATGAAATTTGTGACCTATTTCAATAAGAATCAATTAAAAATACTAATTAGTTTAAAAGATACAATAAAAATAAAAACAGAACACATTCTGTTTTCTAAAACAGAAACAGAGAAGGAAAAAATACTATCGATCGGTTAGGGGCTACGGGGCATGCTGTGGTTGGCAAGGGAGTGTGCGCGTGGGTGTTTACTGGTGGACGATCGGACGCTAGAATAAAATGGTTCATCGTTTAATTTTTCTAATCTGGAACGTTGGATCTAGATCTGACGGTCCATGGGGGGTGGCTTACAGAGGGGGTCGTAATTTCCGGCGAGGTCGACGGCGGCGTCCAAAATGCTCAGGCTATGGCGGCGAAGCTCCGGCGTCGATTGGTGGCATCGGACGGGGCTGGGGACGACAAAGGCGACGGCCTCGTGCTCTGGAGGGTTCGGGTGGAGTCCGAACTCCGGCGAGGTGGTGCGGTGGCGTTCCGGCGAGGTGAGAGGGGTTTTGGGGGTGGAATGGAGCACGGTGAGGGTAGGGGCTTTTATAGGCTAGGTGCGGGGTCGGGAGTGGGAGAGAGGAGCGAGATCCGTGGAGGAGGGATCTCCAGCGACGACGACGGCGTGGGGAAGCAGACGAGCGCGCGGATGGCGCTGTCGGACGGTGGGTCCCGCGTGTAAGTGAGGGAGGGGGTGAGGTTAGCGCGTCGGTGACCGATCCGAAAGGATTTCGGGAATAAAGGCTGGTGGGCCGGCCAGTTTTCTAATTGAACGCTTTAAATTCATTTCCTTTTCTATTTACCAGAGAAAGAAAATGTCATTAAGGCATTCAAATCATTTCCAAACATAGAAGATATACATATCAAAATGATCAGGGGAATAAATGCTATTAAATGAACACCTGGTTTAATAGTTGAAATAATTCACCAAGACGCCCCTGGTGTGGAGTGTCATGTTACTCCTCTCTTTTTATGAATATTTCCAAGGGTTTTCAAAATAGGAGAAACAAGTAAATAGAAAAGTGAAATTGGCCTTTGAGAAATCCAAAATAAGAACTTAAACAATTCATTTCAATCAACCAATGTGATGATGATGCATAGCTATATTTCATAACATTCCAAAATGAAATTTTGGGATGTTACAAATTTGCACTACAATTTCCTCAATGGTAGTTGGAGCAACAACTTCCTCAGCTGATGCAGCTGGAATATCTTTAGTGACAGTTGCAGCCAAGTCACGAGATCATGTTTGAATTTCTTCTGTCTGCGCTAGAGACTGAGGAATTTGTGACAGAGGAGTATCCATTGCCGACTTTGGGTGTGCAGCCGTTGGAAATATGCCCTAGAGGCAATAATAAAATAGTTATTATTATATTTCCTTGTTCATGATAATCGTTTATTGTCCTTGCTATAAATGTATTGATTGGAAACACGTTGCATATGTGGATACATAGACACAACTATGTCTCTAGCACTACTAGGAAAAGGGCTATAGATAATATGGACATTAATGGCGCACCACACATGTGGTGCTCCACTAGTATATAGCAGTGGCGCACCATGTGTTGGTGCACCATTAGTGTGATGGACACTAATGGCGCACCACACCCATGGTGCGCCACTAGTAACAAACTTTTTTTTAATTATTTTTCCAAAACTACTAATGGCGCACCAGGGAACCCCGTTGAAGATTTTTAGAATCCCCAAAAACCTAACATAATAAAAGATACGGGGCTTTTAAGATCTAGAGGGGAAATTTAACAGCAAAAAAATTGTTTTGATTTTTTTTGGAAAAACTGTTCAAATTATGATACGTAATATGATCGGGAAGTTTGAAATATGTTTTCAAAATTTCATCACACTCATGAATACTCATGAACATGAACAAAGTCCCAGACATCAACAACGTTTAATAGGATTGATATGATAGATATATCAACAAGTGCCTGTTAAGTGAGTTGGTGCTGGGGTTGGATAGAACTGAGAAGTTAAGCGTGCTCAGGGCTGGAGTAGTGTGAGGATGGGTGACCTTCTGGGAAGTTTGACCATGGAGCTCGGGCTGAAGCATATTGACCCGAGATTAAGCCATAGTGACCCGACATTAAGAAAAAACAAAAACAAAATTTCTGAAAAAAAAATTGAAAAAATTTGTTATTAATGGCGCACACGTATGTGGTGCGCCATTACTAAGCCAGATAGTAATGACGCACTTGTATGTGGTGCGCCATTACTAAGTCGGATAGTAATAGCGCACCGTGAGCTATACTAATGGCGCACTGCATGGTGCGCCATTAGTATACCAGATACTAATGGCGCACCTGTGGTGCGCCATTAGTAAAAAAATTCTAATGGCGTGATGCTAGTGGCGCACCTGTAGTGCGCCATTAGCAACCAAAACAGGTGCGCTACTAGCAGCCTTTTTTCTAGTAGTGTAGTATGCCTCTAGTAGACTAGCTCGTTGATCAAAGATGGTCAAGGTTTCCTAGCCATTGACATGAGATGTCATTTGATAATGAGATCACATCATTAGAAGAATTATGGGACGAACAAGACCCAAATTATAAACATAGCATATGATCGTGTTAGTTTATTGTTATAGTTTTCTGCATGTCAAGTATATGTTCCTATGACCATCAGATCATGCAACTCACGGACACCGGAGGAGTGCCTTGTGTGTATCAAACGTCGCAACATAACTGGGTGACAATAAAGGTACTCTACAGGTATCTCCGAGGGTGTCTACTAGGTTGGTATAGATCAACACTGGGATTTGCTACTCCGTGTGACGGAGAGGTATCTCAGGGCCCACTTAGTAATACAACATCACAATAATCCTTGCAAGAAATGTGACTAATTGTTAACCATGGGATCTTGTATTACATAACGAGTAAAGAGACTTGCCGGCAACGAGATTGAACTAGGTATGGAGATGCCGACGATCGAATCTCGGGCAAGTAATATACCGATAAACAAAGGGAACATCATACTGGATTAACTGAATCCTTGACACAGATGTTCGACCGATATAGATATTCGTAGAATATGTGGGAATCAATAGGGGCATCTAGGTCCCGCTATTGGTCATTAACCGTAGACGCGTCTCGGTCATGTCTACATAGTTCTCGAACCCATAGGGTCTGCACACTTAAGGTTCGGTGACGTTTCAATAATGTAGAGTTATGTATGGTGGTGACCGAAGGTTGTTCGGAGTCCCGGATGAAATCCCGGACATCACGAGGAGCTCAGGAATGGTCTGTAGGTAAAGACAGATGTAAAGGAAGTCCTATTTTGGTCATCGGAAAAGTTTCGGGCTCATCGGTAGTGTAGCGGGAGTGTCGGAAGGGTATCGGGAGAACATCGGGAGGGCTATTTTGACCCAAGAGGCTACATGGGCTGTGGGAGGATGAATACCAGCCCTTAGTGGGATGGTGGAAGTCCCACGAAGGGCCCATGCGGCTGGGAAGAAAAGCCAAGGAGAAAAAGGTGGAAAAAGGCAAGAAAGACTAAATAAGGAAGGAGTACTAATCCGACTAGGAGTGGAGGAGGATGACTCCTCCCTCCACTTGGGCCGAAGCATAGGAGGGCTGGACCTTGCGCCAAGCCTCCTCCTCTCCTCCTCCTATATATGCTAGAGGTGTTAGGGGTTTTGCACATAATTTTCAGCCACATGGTACCCTCTCCTCTAGATCGTAGTTTCTCCTCTAGATCGGTTTCAGCGGTGCTCAGGCAAAGCCCTACTGGAATAGCTCCACCACCATCGCCGCAATGCCGTTGCGCTGCCGGAGAACTCTTCTACCTCTCTGCTCCCTCTTACTGGATCAAGAAGGCGGAGATCGTCATCAAGCCGTACGTGTGCTGAACGCGGAGGTACCGTCCGTTCGGTGCAAGATCGGTCCATTCGGTACCGTACGTTTCTTAATGCTTCCCGCTTAGCGGTCTACAAGGGTATGTAGATTCACTCTCCCTCTTGTAGATGCTCATCACCATCGGTAGGTCTTGTGTGCGCGTAGGAAATTTTTTGTTTCCCATGCAAAGTTCCCCAACAATGGCATCATGAGCTAGGTCTACGTCTATATGAGATCTCGAGTAGAACACAAAGAGTTTGTGGGTGTTTATGCTTACATTGCTTCCTCCCTTGGTCGTGTTTTGATTCAGCGGTATTGTGGGACGAAGCGGCCCGGACCAACATTACTCGTACGCTTACGAGAGACCGGTTCCATCGACAGACGTGTGACTTTGTTGCACAAAGATCACTGCTGGTTGTCTGTCTATCCTACTTTAGTTGGACCAGATTCGACAAAGGCGTTCCTTGAGAACGTTGAAAAGCAATTTATGTATCACTGTCGTGGTTTTGCATAGGTGAGGATTGTTCTTGCTAGATACCCGTAGCAGCCACGTAAAACTTGCAACAACAATTAGAGGACGTCTAACTTGCTTTTGTAGGGAATGATGTGATGTGATATGGCCAATTACATGATGAGATAAATGTGATGTATGAGATGATCACGTGTTGTATAGAATATCACGAATTGCATGTCGATGAGTACGGCAACCGGCAGGAGCCATAGGGTTGTCTTTAATTATTGTATGACCTCCGTGTCAATCATTAAGCGCTATGTAATGCTTTACTTTATCGCTACACGGCATATATAGTAGTATGAGCATGGCGGGCACAACAATCCCGATGGCGACACGTTGATGGAGTTCAAGATGATGGAGATCATGGTGTCATGCCGGTGATGATGGATATCATGCCAGTGCTTTCAACATGGAGATCAAAAGCACAACTTCATGGCCATATCATGTCACTTATGATTTGCATGTGATGTTAATCCTTTTATGCACCTTGTTTTTCTTAGGAAGACGGTGGCATTATAAGGTTATCCCTCACTTAAATTTCAAGATAAATTGTGTTCTCCCCGAGTGTGCAGTGTTGCGAAAGTTCGTCGTGTTGAGACACCACGTGATGATCGGGTGTGATAGACTCTACGTTTACATACAACGGGTCCAAGCCAGTGTTGCACATGCAGAACACCAGGTTAAACTTGACGACCCTAGCATGTACAGACATGGCCTCAGAACACAAGAGACCGAAAGGTCGAACATGAGTCATATAGTAGATATGATCAACATGATGATGTTCACCATTCAAACCACTTGAACTCACGTGATGATCGGACTTGAGTTAGTGAATTTGGATCATGTATCACTCAGATGACCTGAGGGATGTCAATTTGAGTGGGAGCTTTAGTAATTTGACTAACAAAACTCATTATCTTGAACAATAGTCTCAGTAACCTTTGCATATTTATGTTGTCGATCAATGGCTCGCGCAGTAGCACCCCTGAATTTTAATGTGTTCCTAGAGAAAGCTAAGTTGAAAGATGATGGAAGTAACTTTGTGGATTGGGCCCGTAATCTGAGGATTATCCTCACGGCTTCCCAGAAGGCATATGTCCTTCATCCACCGCTTGGTAACCAACCCACTGACCTATCATCCAAAGATGTTAAGAACGCTTGGGAGACACGTTCTGGAGATTACTCAATAGTTCAATGTGCAATGTTGTATGGCTTAGAACCAAGACTTCAAAGACGTTCTGAACGTCATGGAGCATATGAGATGTTCCAAGAGTTGGAGTTTATCTTTAAGAAGAATTCCCGGATCGATACGTATGAGACCTCCGATAAATTCTATGCTTGCAAAATGGAGGAGAACGGGTCTGTCAGTGAACATATACTCAGAATGTCTGGGTATTTGACCCATCTGGCAGAGTTAGGGATGCCCCTTCCGCCAGAGGCGATCACTGATAGAGTTCTTCAATCATTTCCACCTAGCTACAAGAGCTTTGTGATGAAATATAACATGCACGGGATGAACAAGTTAGTCGCCGAGCTATTTGCGATGCTGAAAGTCGCTGAGTCTGAAATCCTGAAAGAATATCAAGTATTGACGGTCAATGAAACCACTAGTTCCAAGAAGAATGGCAAGGGCAAAAAGGGTAAATCCAAGAAGGGTGGCAAAGCAGTTGCTACTCCAGTGAAGAAACCCAAGGCTGGACCTAAGCCAGAAACTGAGTGCTTTCATTGCAAGGGAACTGGTCACTGGAAGCGGAACTGCCCCAAGTATCTGGCTGACAAGAATGCGACCAATAACAAACAAGGTATATATGATATACATATTATTGATGTGTACCTTACCAACTCTCATTGTAGTGCCTGGGTATTTGATACCGGTTCGGTTGCTCACATTTGCAACTCAAAGCAGGAACTACGGAATAGACGAAGGCTGGCGAAGGACGAAGTGACGATGCAGATGGGAAATGGTTCCAAGGTTGATGTAATCGCCGTCGGCATGCTCTCTCTTCGATTACCATCGGGATAAGTGATGAACCAGAATAATTGTTTTTAGTGCCTGCGTTAAGCATGAACATTATATCTGGATCTTGTTTATCGCGAGACGATTAATCATTTAAATATGAGAATAATGGTTGTTCTGTTTATATGAGTGATATCTTTTATAGTAATGCACCCAATGTGAGGGGTTTATTCATGCTGAATCTTGATAGTGATGATACACATGTTCATAACATTGACGCCAAAAGATGTAGAGTTGATAGTGATAGTACCACTTTCTTGTGGCACTACCGTTTGGGTCATATTGGTGTAAAATGCATGAGGAAGCTCCATGTTGATGGACTTTTAGAGTCACTTGATTTTGAATCACTTTACACATGTGAACCATGCCTCATGGGCAAGATGACTAAAACGCTGTTATCTGGAACAATGGAACGGGCGAGTGACTTATTGGAAATCATACATACTGATGTGTGCGGTCCGATGAGCGTTGAGGCGCGTGGTGGATATCGTTATTCTCTCACCTTCACTGATGACTTAAGTAGATATGGGTATATTTACTTAATGAAGCACAAGTCTGAAACGTTTGAAAAGTTCAAGCAATTTTAGAGTGAAGTTGAGAATCATCGTAACAAGAAGATCAAATTCCTGCGATCTGATCGAGGAGGTGAATATCTGACTTATGAGTTTGGCAGTCACTTAAGACAGTGTGGAATTGTTTCACGGTTGACACCGCCTGGAACACTACCACGTAATGGTGTGTCCGAACATCGTAATCGAACCTTATTAGATATGGTGCGTTCTATGATGTCTCCTACCGATCTGCCAATATCGTTTTTGTGTTATGCATTAGAGACAGCCACATTCACTTTAAATAGGGCACCATCAAAATCCATCGAGACGACGCCATATGAACTGTGGTTTGCCAAGAAGCCAACGTTGTCATTTCTTAAAGTTTGGGCATGTGATGCTTATGTCAAAAAGCTTCAGCCTGAAATGCCGGAACCCAAAGAGGAGAAATGCGTCTTCATAGGATATCCAAAAGAGACAGTTGGGCATACCTTCTATCTCAGATCCGAAGGAAAAGTGGTTGTCGCAAAGAACGTAACATTTCTTGAGAAAGCGTTTCTCTCGAAAGAATTAAGTGGGAGGAAAATAGAACTTGATGAGGTTATTGAACCTTTACTTGAGCATGAAAGTAACGTAGCGCAGAAGATGTTTTTGTGGAGCCTACGACAGTTGATGATGAAGTTGATGATGATGATCATGAAACTTTGAAACAAGTTGCTATTGAGCCTCGAAGGTTGACAAGGGCGCGTACTGCTCCTGAGTGGTACGACAACCCTGTCTTGGAGGTCATGTTATTAGATAAAGATGAACCTACGAGCTATGGAGAAGCGATGATGGGCCCAGATTTCGAGAAATGGTTCGAGGCCATGAAATCCGAGATGTGATCCATGTATGAAAACAAAGTATGGACTTTGGAAGTATTACCTGAAGGGCGAAAGGGCATTCAGAACAAATGGATCTTTAAGAGGAAGATGGACGCGGACGATAATGTCACCGTCTATAAAGCTCGACTTGTGGAAAAGGGTTTTTTGCAAGTTCAAGGAGTTGACTATGATGAGGCCTTCTCACCCGTAGCGATGCTTAACTTCGTCAGAATCATGTTGGCAATAGCTGCATATTTCGACTATGAAATTTGGCAGATGGACGTCAAAACAACGTTCCTTAACGGTTTCCTTAAGGAAGAGTTTTATATGATACAACCAGAAGGTTTTGTCGATCCAGAGAATGCTGACAAAGTTTGCAAACTCTAGCGATCCATTTATGGACTGGTGCAAGCATCTCGAAGTTGGAATCTGTGTTTTGATGAGGTGATCAAAGCGGTCGGGTTTATACAAGTTTACGGAGAAGCTTGTATTTACAAGAAAGTGAGCGGGAGCTCTATACCGTTTCTAATATTATATGTGGATGACATATTTCTAATTGCAAACAATATAGAAATGCGGGAAAGCATGAAGGAATATTTGAACAAGAGTTTTTCAATGAAGGACCTGGGAGAAGTTGCTTTCATATTAGGCATTAAGATCTATAGAGATAGATCAAGACGCTTAATAGGACTTTCACAGAGCACATGCCTTGATAAAGTTTTGAAGAAGTTCAAAATGGTCAGTCCAAGAAGGGGTTCTTGCCCAGTAACTGCAGAAGATAGAGAGACGATGAGTGTCATCCCCTATGCTTCAGCCATAGGCTCTATCATGTATGCAATGCTATGCACACGACCCGATGTCAGCCTTGCCAAAAGTATGGCCAGAAGGTTTCAAGGTAATCTTGGAATGGAGCACTGGATAGCGGCCAGGAATATCCTTAAGTACCTGAAAAGGTAGTAAGGAAATGTTTCTCATTTATGGAGGTGATCAAGAGCTTGTTATAAAGGGTTACGTCGATGCAAGCTTTGACACTGATCGGGATGACTCTAAGTCGCAAACCGGATACGTATTTATTCTTAATGGGGGTGTAGTAAGCTGGTGCAGTTCCAAGTAGAGCGTGGTAGCCGATTCTACATGCGAAGCGGAGTACATTGCAGCCTCGGAGGCAGCGAAGGAAGGTGTCTCGATGAAGGAGTTCATGACAGATCTTGGAGTAGTGCCTGGTGCATTGAACCAAGTGAATCTGTTGTGTGATAACACTGGTACCATTGGCCTAGCCAAGGAATCACTTTACACATAAAGCGACGCTTCAATTCCATCTGCGAGTACATCAAGGAGGAGGCCATAATATTTGCACAGTGCACACGGATCTGAATGTTGCAGACCCATTGACTAAACCTCTTCCAAGGGATAAACATGATCAGCACCAGAACTGTATGGGTGTTCGATTCATTACAATGTAAATCACACAGTGATGTGAGCTACATTATTATCTCTAGTGCAAGTGGGAGACTGTTGGAAATATGCCCTAGAGGCGATAACAAAATAGTTATTATTATATTTCCTTGTTCATGATAATTGTCTATTGTTCATGCTATAATTGTATTGATTGGAAACACGTTGCATATGTGGATACATAGAGAAAACTATGTCCCTACTATGCCTCTAGTAGACTAGTTGTTGATCAAAGATAGTCAAGGTTTCCTAGCCATTAACATGAGATGTCATTTGATAACAAGATCACATCATTAGGAGAATGATGGGATGGGCAAGTCCCAAATTATAAACGTAGCATATGATCATGTTAGTTTATTGCTACAGTTTTCTGCATGTCAAGTATATGTTCCTATGACCATGACATCATACAACTCACGGACATCGGAGGAGTGCCTTGTGTGTATCAAACGTCGCAACATAACTGGGTGACTATAAAGGTGCTCTACAGGTATCTCTGAGGGTGTCTACTAGGTTGGCATAGATCAACACTGGGATTTGTTACTCCGTGTGACAGAGAGGTACCTCAGGGCCCACACGGTAATACAACATCACAATAAGTATTGCAAGCAATGTGACTAAGTGTTAGCCACGTGATCTTGTATTACAGATAGAGTAAAGAGACTTGCCGGCAACGAGATTGAACTAGGTATGGACATGTCGACGATCGAATCTCGGGCAAGTAATATACCGATAAACAAAGGGAACATCATACGGGATTAACTGAATCCTTGACATAGAGGTTTGATCGATATAGATCTTCGTAGAATATGTGGGAATCAATATGGACATCCAGGTCCCGCTATTGGTTATTGACCGTAGAGGTGTCTCGGTCATGTCTACATAGTACTCGAACCCGCAGGGTCTGCACACTTAAGGTTTGGTGATGTTTCGATAGTATAGAGTTATCTATGGTGGTGACCGAACGTTGTTCGGAGTCCCGGATGAGATCCCGGACGTCACGAGGAGCTCCAGAACTGCCAGGAGGTAAAGATTGATATATAGGAAGTCCTGTTTTGGTCACCGGAAATCTTTTGGGCTCATCGATAGTGTATCGGGAGTGCCGGAAGGGTATCGGGGGACCATCGGGTGGGGTATTTCAACCCAAGAGGCTACATGGGAAGTGGGAGGATGAATACCAGTCCTTATTGGGCTGGTGGAAGTCCCACAAAGGGCCCATGCGGTTGGGAAGAAAAGCCCAAGGAGAAAAAGGTGGAAAAAGGCAAAAAAGGCTAAATAAGGAAGGAGTCCTAATCCGACTAGGAGTGGAGGAGGAGGACTCCTCCCTCCACTTCGGCCGAAGCCTAGGGGGGCTGTACCTTGTGCCAAGCCTCCTCCTATCCTCATTCTATATATACTAGAGGTTTTAGGGTTTTTGCACATAGATTTTCAGCTAGGTGCTACCCTCTCCTCTAGATTGTAGTTTCTCCTCTAGATCGGTTTCAGCGGTGCTAAGGCGAAGCCCTGCTGGAAAAGCTCGACCACCATCACAGCAACGCCGTCGTGCTGCGGGAGAACTCTTCTACCTCTCCACTCCCTCTTGCTGGATCAAGAAGGCGGAGATCGTCATCGAGCCATACGTGTGCTGAACGCGGAGGTGTCGTCCGTTTGGTGCTAGATCGGGACGGATCATGATTGGACTGTGGGAGGGTCGGCGATTTGGATCGCGAAGACGTTCTACTACATCAAACGCGTTTCTTAACGCTTCCCGCTTAGCGATCTACAAGGGTATGTAGATTCACATTCCCTCTCGTAGATGCTCATCATCATGGATAGATCTTGTGTGCGCGTAGGAAATTTTTTGTTTCCCATGCAACGTTCTGCAACAACAGCTTCCCCATATTCATCATTGATCAGTGGTGTTGTGTTTCCAATGTCCACATGCTCATCAATTTCTTCAACTCCGGCCTCTTCAGCTGTCAGCTTAGGCTGGGGCGATGATACTTGGTGGAGTTGAAGCATTTGCTTCCACTTCAATTTCTTCATCCATCTGCTTTGAGGTAGCAGTAGACTGATCCTTTTCTCTTTGTTCATCATTTGGGATGAGATAGCCAACACCAAAGGGTACTACTTGATAGGATGGCGCGGAGGTGATAGGAGTGGAATCAATCGGCTCAGTTGAAGAACTTAGCACTGTCTTCAATTTCTTCACTGCCGAGGAATCTGATCTCTTAGCTCTTAGACCTTGATCTCTTTTCCATTTTTCCTCAGGTATGAAGTGTGTGAGGTCATGGTCCACACCAAGAGGTAGGTTCAGTGAGGAAAGTGGGGTGTTGGGATCCTCATGCCATATGTCAATGAAGTTGTGGATCATCTTGGGATCCAGCATGAGAGGAACAGAACTGCCTTTGGCTATTGCAACCCTTTCCTGAATTTCTCTGTGATTTCTTCCAATTCTTCATCATCAGCCTCATCATGATCCTTAGATCCTGAGGGTATATTCACCACAGCTTTGCTAGTGTGAGGACTTGGTCTTTGACCTTGTCCAACAGTTCTCTTTAGCTTCAAGAGAGTAGGACTTGTTGAAGACTATGCTTAGGAAGAGGAACTTGCAGAGACACCTGAAGCAATTGAGAAGCCCTTGGTCCTCTGACGTGTTGCAAGCTGCATAGGTGTGGAGGACTTTGCGGAAGCATCTGATGATTGTACATCTACTGATGGCATTGCAGAGGCCTTCGAAAAACTTGCTAGAGGGTTCTGTAGTGATGATTTTGAAGTTGAGGACTTTGACTCTACTGCATATTTCTTCAATTGATTTCTTTGGAACACTAGGAGAGGCTCCGGTAGAGGTAGCAGGAGCAACAGAGTCTTCATTGAATTTCTTCACAACCTCTTTTGCCTTCTTTGCCAGCTTGTCTTGTTGTCTTTCCCATTCTTGAGGAAAGTCATCACCAGTTTGGAGACTAGTGGGATCAGGAATTTGGTTTGGAGCCAAAGGTGGCTTATTGCAAGGGGATTTAACAACAAATTTTTTCAGCTATTTTGGAGTGACGTATTGATATTCTTTCCACTCCCATGCCCATTTCCTCTCAATTACTGTATGTGAATCTTTCGCTGCTTTTTTGTTTCCTTGCCATGAGTTTCTTCATCAAGAGAACAATATTCCTCATACAGTTCATGAGGTATCTCAAATGTAGTTTGCACTTCAGGTTTTTTTCCACCTTTTTGTGGTTTTTTTCCATCAATCGTTTTCTTCGGCTGAGTATTCTTAGGAAGTGTGCAAATTTTCTTCAAGGAACGTTGCAAATGAGTTAAGTTGATGAGAACCTAGTGATTCACCAGCAGACATTTTGTACCTATGAATAGAGTATAGGTGCGATGAATTTGAAGAGGTCATATGCGTTCTGAGAAATTTTCAAAATACATCAAGTTGAGGAATTTTGGCCATAGATGTCTTGAGGAATTTCACTATGTGTTCCTGTCTTAGGTTCCAGAGTTGTGCAAATTTTGAGGATCCACACAACTGAGGAATCTTGAAGAAAATCATAACCTAGGAAAAACATGAAGAGAACGAGAATGTAATGTGCTTTAGAATATGATTCTTGAAGAACAAACACCTTTGAGGATTTTGTGGCAAACTTGAAGATCAAACACGGGCAGTAAAATCAGATTTTTTTACCCTGATGAAGAACACGACGAAGAGTGAGCCGAAATCGGAGAAGTTTGTCTGTCCAGATCTCGCACACCCTAGCTTGGCTGAGTGACACAGCTACAGCGGCGGCGGAGTGAAGTTTCCACGGCCGGTGCAAGTACGGCGATGGCGAGGTCGAGGCAGTGAAACTCTTTCTCCACGGCGGCGACGATTTTCGCGGCGCGCTAGGTTTGAGCTCGGGAGAGAGAGAGAGTGAGTGAAGAGTAACTCGAGCACAGTGAAAGGGAAGGGGTATTATAGTAGAGGTGAAATCCAATCTGCCTAAAGATTTTGGACTAGATTGCCCCTGACCCTTGCTCTCCATGCGACATGTGTCACCCACATTCTGAGTAGTGGGTAGTGGGGGATCATGGGTTAACCAGTCGTGGGAATCGGAACGGTTTTAGCGGGAAGCACCGAAAACTTTGATAGTGAAAATTTTAAAGTTTCCGTTTGCAAATTCTTCAGCTGTCAAGGACACAGTGAAGGCTTTGAATGAGTTTCAAAGTAGAATGCACGTGAAGAATTTGTGAACAGACTGGGTTGAGTTTAGCATAGAGGGGGAGCGAGTCCGATCACATTCACTTAGATGTAAATCAACTTGAAGAATTAGCAATAAGTGAATGCTCTTGACGACACTGAAAACTCTCTCTCTCTCTCTCTCTCACACACACACATATATATAGTCAATGAAGAACATGTGTTTCATAGTTTGAAGAATTTGAAAAGTTGAGAAGTTTTCAAACTTGAGGAATTTGAAAATTTGAAGAATTTGCAAAATGATGAAAAAAATCAACTTTGAAGAATTTGAACTATGGTTGGTTGCGTGACCCACCGTATAAGACTAATTATTTCAGACACCGGGTACAATTGTCATAGGGTTATGAGCATCAAATTCTTCATTACTTTGTTCACACTTAGAGGGTTATTCTCAATTGATTGAAGAAAAAAGTTACTTTGTGTGTTGCACATCTAAGTCATCAATTTTGCCTAAGTGTTAGGACGTGTGTGTTTTTCAAACAACATTCGAAGATTCTAAGTTATTTAGCTCACACCGCAACTTGCAAAATCTCTTTTCATCCAAGGGCTTTGTGAAAATATTGGTCAGTTGTTCTTCATTGAAACTGTGGTCGATGGAGATGTACCCCTTGAGTACATGATCTCAAAGAGAATGATGATGAATCTGGATGTTCTTGGTCTTGTAGTTCCGAACTGGGTTCTAAGCAATCTTGATAGCGCTTTCATTTTCACAGTAGAGAGGCACATTTTTCATCTTGATGCCATAGTCCTTGAGGGTTTGCTTCATCCATAGAAACTGAGCGCAACATGAACCAGCAGCAATGTACTCAGCTTCAGCAGTAGATAGTGACACGCAGTTCTGCTTCTTCGAGGACCAACAGACTAAGGATCGTCCGAGGTAATGACATGTGTGTGAGGTTGACTTGCTATCCACATGAACTCCAACATAGTTAGCATCAGAGTATCCGACGAGGTGAAGATTTGAGCCCTTGAGATACCATAATCCAAGCGTTGGTGTGTGACCTAAGTATCGAAGAATATGTTTCACAACCTTATGGTGTGATTCCTTCGGTGTTGCTTGGAATCGGGCACACATGCAAACACTCAACATAATATCAGGTCTAGATGCACATAGATTCAATAAAGAGCCAATCATGGAGCGATATACATTCTGATCGAAATCGTTACCATTTTTGTCAGTGCGGAGGTGGCCTTTTGAAGGCATTGGAGTTTTGATGCGTTTGTACTCTTGCATGTCGAATTTCATCAGAACATCCTTGAGGTATATCTCTTGAGATATGAAGATGCCATTGTCTTGTTGACGAATTCTAAGACCTAAGAAGAAATTTAAATACTCCCATCATAGACATTTGATATTCTGCACTCATCATATAAGCAAATTCATCACTTTTGTCGGGACCCCAATACTAAGTCATATGAATCCAGACTGTAACATATCACATCACTTTGCGGCCTCACGCACGGTAAGTTTCACAGCTGCAGACTTACCTTAGCCGGAACCGTTTGTGTCTTTTGGCTCACGTATGTGAACAGGTCGCTGGCAATCAAACGAGAGAGAACCCAGGCCGACATGACTAGTCATAGAACCCAAGTGGCACATCCGTACGGAAACAGGCATACATAACCCAACAATGCAGTTGTCGGTCTCAAGCGTGTGTAGACGAGTCATAGCAAGCTACAAGAACTCCATTACGCCGTGAGACATAAATGCCATCACTGCACGTAGACGAGTCATAGCAGGCTAAAGGGACTCCATTACATTGTGAGACATTTCCCTGAAGGGACAGACACAGCAGCAAAAGAAGGATACATGCCAGTCAATCAATGTGTCCGGAGCAGTAGCAAGCTACCATGGCTCGGTGGAAGCACAAAGAGGCAGTTTCCCATAAAGAGTACTACGAAAGGCACACAACTAGGTGTCGGATCCCATACATACCATTGCACATCACACGTACGCCACGACATGCCCGATATGCATAGATACAACCATGGCATCACAACATAACCATACAACAACATGACGTTTATTTAAGAGGCTCAGACGAGCCTTGCATAATATGTTCTTACAGATAGGGGTCACATGAACCGACCCTCAAGTCATACAAACAAGTTCATACAAACCAAGTGGAAGCATAAAGCTGTCTGAGTACAGACAGATGAAAGGGGTAAAAAGGCACATGGCCTGACTATCTACAGCCCGCCACAGGCGTAAGGTCGTAGATGGGACACCAGCTATCCGGCATCGTCGACATCTACAAAGAACCCACCCGAAGGGTCCTGGGTCTCATCTGCCACATGAGTACAAATGTACTCAGAAAGTCTTTAAAGCAGACCTAGGCTAATCATGCTCATGTATCAACCAAATGGAAGGTGGAGTTTATGCAGCAATGCCAGCTTTGACTCATGGCTAACCTACACTACTCAATTTTAACTCTTTGTTTACATTTTAGATATCGCATACGAGTCCACTAACTCCATAGCAATACACCACCATACATTCACTTCCCTCTCCTAGGAGAGTGCCATCGATGGTACTCACACTTGTCTTGATATTTTTATGAGTATCCATTTGATTATCTAAGAACAACATAAGTTTTCCAAGTAGTCCATATCCGAGAACGCGGCTATTCGAATAGTTTCATACCCTGCAGGGATATACTTCTTCACACATGCTCTCGCCACTTATCGCTCGGTGCTCATAAAACCATGCACCTCGGCAACCTTCAAGCGGAAGCCCAGTGAGGGAGTCAGCCACGACCATCAATCGCATAAGACCTCTAGTCCAGGCTATCACCTATTTGAGACTGAACCCACACAGAAGTCCAGCCGAAGTTTCCACTATGACCCCAAACGATGTGCACAGGGTTCCCAAGCCCACCATTCGGGTGACCCTTGGTACACCATGCCACTGCCTACCGCGTCGTAACCCAGCCCTAGGGTCAGCGCTACGCACGGCCTCCAGCATGCTATAAACACTAGAAACTACTTGCAACTCCTGCACTCAGGACTAAGCGAATGATAAGTCGAGAGGGGACGAGTTACCGGAACCCAATGTGTGGTAGTAGCTAGTCTTGGATCACAAACACGGAACTCAGTTCCTAAGAACAGTCCCAATGAGACAACCCGCTATGTACTCCTACATAGCCACTCATCGCTACCTTTACCAAATCAAGTTCATCATAACATCATCACATTAGAACAACATCGTTTCACTCCACTACTAGAAAAAAGGCTGTTAGTGGCACACCTATTATGGCTATTAATGGCGCACTATAGGTGCGCCACTGTTATCATGCCACTACTAATAAATAGTAATGGCGCACGCCTGACCGCCGTCTTTCGTGATGGTCATGAATGTGCGGTTGTTGTCGGCCTGCATTTGTACTGTTGTTTCTATTTCACTGTTGGACGGTTGACAGTTGAGGTAGAACTTCCCCGAGGTATGAAGGACATCTTGATAGATGATTTCCGCAAACTCCGACTGGATGCAAAAGAATTCTTGTCTGATGTCCTCGTCTTGGATTGTTGACAAGCATGTGGCCCATTCTTTGAGATTATTTGGTAGCATAAGGTGATGTTGGTCCCGTACAATCGCCCGCATATGATGGAGGGCATAGTAGGCATCCTTCTGACTGCCAGGAGGCTGCTTGATGCAGGGGAACATCGTTAGGTGGGTGAACATGTGCTTGCCGTACCTGCAAATTGGCCTCCTGAAGGTGCCTCCAGATTTGGCATAGCCGGGAAGAGCATCATCAAGAACTTTCTTGATATTCTTGTAGTCTTTCTTTGACTGGCATTCCGAGTCGAAATACGTGGCCATGGAATATTTCGGGCTTAAGAGGTTGAGTGTGCAATGTGTGTCACTGCACAAAACATGGAATGTTAGGAAAAAAGAATGATCAAAATCTAAGAAATCATATGTTACGGGGCGATGAGGGGATGACTTACTCAGAAAAGTAAGGCACGAGGAAGTTATCCTTATCTGGGTTCGCTAGAATGACGCCTTCGAGGTATGAACTCGTGACTTGCTGGTCCACAGCGATGCCCAAGATCTTGGCACGCATGTAGAAGGGGTCTACTATGACGATGTCCGGGGTCTTGTCTCTAATGATCCGCATCTCCATACTGAGCGAAAATAGCCAAATGAATGTGTAGTGCAGCGGATAAAGGTTAAACATAGCGAATATGTTATCAAACCATGGGACGATCATACGCCCGATGGTGCTATCGACAAAGCCCTTGCCCTCTGGCACTTTGGCCACGAAAACCGGGTATGCCACATCATTCTCGGAGAGACGCTGCTTCTCCATAGAAAGAACACCGTCATGCAGACTCCGCATAGCACCGGTTGCAGCATTGAGCAGATTAGTCGGTAGCATTGGCCTACCCGCCACATGCACCCTCCTCGAGATATCCTTTGGTATTGGTGGCCCTAAGCACGGATCATACTCGGTGCCGTCTGGCTCGCACCCTTGTTATTTTTTCTTTTCGATCCCTTCTACTTCCTCTGCTGTAATGGGATCGAGTTCTACTCAGAGACCACCTTCTTGAGTGTGTTGGGGCTGATAATATTTCGCACCTTAGCTATTTCTGTCTCGGTGAAGGCGGCAGCTAAAGGCATCTCCTGAGAACTGAACAGACGACACCTGTTGCAATTGGGTTTCTCTGTGGTACCAGCTAGATCGCGATCATCTTTTGCAGGGTTGGGTTCTTGAGAAGGAGGCCCCAAGAATTCGTCACCTTACCCATGTTCATTGATGTACTTATCAATGTTGGAAAATATACCGTCATCGTCGTCCGGATCCTATGCCATATTCATGTCCGGATCAGCTGACGGCGGTAGCATTGCGGCGGTCTCGCCATGGCTTGGCGCCGGCACGACTGGTGGTGGTGTCTGTGGGGTGGTGTCCCCTGCCCACAAACGAATCTGGCTCTTCGTCCAAAGCATGGACCAGTTTAAGAAGGCACTGCGAGTCATCACATCATCTTCGTCGGCCCCAGGGGGTCGATACGGAGGTGACAAGTCGTCGTAGCCCCGTAGCACCCGAACCAGTTGAACCCTATACACGGTGGGTGGCATCTGATTACCGTGGAACACGCGGTTCCCCGGTTCAACGATTTTGGCCTTGGCGACATCGATCAACTCGCCATCCACGAAGTGCAAGAGAGTGCATGGAACATTGGTGGCACCCTACGAAAACATGTAGGGCGTTAGGGATGACCAGTCAAAGGCAAGGAGATGAAGTCATCGGCCGAGCCTTAGTTACTGTGATGGTGTCGAGCTTAGCTAATGTCGAGGCACCGCCAACGGCGAGCGTGCAAGTGACGGAGGGGCCGCTTGCTGCCGAGGTGCCAGCAGGCATATTCCTCCCACACCCGGGTGCATTAAGCTCCAATACCGGCACTGACGCCGGAGACACCAATGTCGGCACGTTGTGCGAGTTGCTGCCCGTGAAGCTGGGAATCGGGGGAGGCCCCTATTGGCCGCCCGCAATCCACCCCCGCAGCCCCTCAAGCAAGGAAGGCATAATGGCGGTGATCGTCGCTCCCAGTTGGTCTCGCACTTGCTCTTGGACTATCTCTAGAATCCGTGCCACTTGTGCCTTGAGTTCTTTAACCTCGCACTCCTGGCCTTCCGAGCTGGTCTTTCTCTCCTTTCGCCCAGCCTTATAGTATTCCGACCATTTCGTGGACAAGCCTTCACCGGCCCCACAACCAGCTGACGACGGCTTACTGAACTTATCCTTCTATTTCACTAGGTTCAACGCCCTATTAAGTGGTGTCCCAAGGGGCAGACGGGGAGCTCTGAGACCCCGTGCTACTGCTTCTAGCTTCCTCCATAAGGAACATGAAACAATTAGAAATTTGGCTTCACTAATTAGCATGCAACCATATGGAGCTAATTACGCAGGGGTGTATTCCTTACCAGAACACGCTCACGCTCCTTCACCTTTGGATCCTAGTAAGCTCCTTTGTTACTAGGTCCACCTTGTACCGGGCCCTAACATAGTTCCTTGTCTGCTTTTTATGGTATTTATCAAAGAGGGGCGGTAGCCCTTTCTCGGCACGCTCCGCGTCATCCTTGTCCCATTTAGGTTCCGCCACTCTGTAACCACCGGGACCGAGTTTGTGGACCCCTAAGTTCAAGTCCCGCATATCTTTCCGCCACTGACTTGATTCCGCGGATGCGTTGCTCTCACACTTGATCTTGAACTCCAGGTAGTCAGCTTCGCTGATCGAAGGATTCGTCTCCTTGATCTTCTCATAACTATCACCTCTTAGAATCCTTCTCTTCACCGCGGCTCTCCAAGTAGCCACGACCGTGCTCATCTTCGTGAGGGCGGCACTGTTCACTTTATTCCCTGAGAGGCATGTGTTTGCGAAGTCACCGGGGAACTTGTATCGTTCGTGCAACTTCGTGAAGAGGAGGTGGCGCAAATTCCCTCTGTCACCATGCCTTAGGTTCTCGGTGTTGATCGAGACGGTGCACCGGAGAATGCACCCGATTTGTCCCGCGTACCCACCGACTAACCCTTTGGGCGCCGTTGGATGCCCACTGGAGGACACTTCGATAAATTCCTCCTTGACGGTGCCGAGCACGTTTGGGCGCCGGTCCTTCCGTTGCCTCTTCGGTTGGCTGCCATCTGTGCGTTTGTTGCCATCATCAGTTGTGGCATCCCCGGCGGCACCATCAGTGGTGTCCTCCCCGACGCCACTAGGGGTTGTGTAGTCGGGATCGGTGTCTTCCGCAGCATCCTCATAGCAGTGAGGTTCTTCCTCCATCTCCTGGGACAACTCACAAAATGGCTTGCCCGAACCGTCGGCCTCATCGTTGTCGGCCATGTTCGTTCTAAATTGGAAAAAAGGCTACTACAGGTATTGGATGAGATCAGGGTAGTATCAATTCTCAGATTTAGAGGAAAACTGAGAATAAAACATTATCTCTAATTTTTCTTTCGTTAGCATGTCATATGTATGGAAGAAAAAATAGTTTGCATTTCAACTTAAGGGAAAACTATAAAAGCCACTTAGAAATATTTGCTTTCTAGAAATAACATTGTCTCTAAATGTTTATTAATTTTTGTTTTGGTTGAGAATCGGGCACCTTCTAGGTCAAGAAAATTGGGCATGACCTTTGCTAATTTTCTTGACCTAGGAGTGCCCCATTCTCAATCTTAACGGAAATTAATCAACATTTGAGGAGAAAGGGGTAACTATTTGTATTCTATACATGTTTTGTTGATACAATCAGCAATTCTCATGTACAACCAATGTATCATGTGGATGAGCTTCAGGTCATTCCTAGTACATGATTCAACGAGCTAAGAAAAACTAATGCTCACCATATAGCTACCATCTGGTTTCATGCATTTCAGAAACTCCTCCAGGTACTTTCAAACGGTAGATTACCCTTTAATCTTCTAATATACCAATCTACTCAAGCACTTAATTACCCTTTCCATCTCATCACATCTCATCAGCAACAACAAAGTTGCTGTTGTTGCTGCTGCTAATTGTTTAATAATCAGGGTGCATTGGGGTTCTGAGTTGTCAGGTGGATTTATTGAAGATGGACTTGTGACTTCGCCAACCTTTCTACGCTTCCTTCATGTTCTGTATGATTTTATGGCTTGATTGTGGTGGCTCGGGTATATAGCTCCAACAGGAGGGGTTCCATCATTCAATATAACCAGAAATTAGATGGATCTCCATCCAATCCACACGTGTCCATTTTTGAGTAAAATTTCCCGCTGATATTAGCTTGTGATAAGGACATACAGCCGATTTTGGTGTTGCCTACAACATTTGTGGTTTATTGTGTCAAGAGCTCTAAAATTACTTTATACATAAAGTTGTCTCTTTCAGATGAACCCCAACTTGTCAAGGAATGGCTTACACTACGTGTTATATCCTTGGAGTAGTTATCATTTATCAATAAGCATGCCTTGTTTTATCAATAAGCAAAAAAGTTTGGATACTGAAGTTGTGACTCTATTTTGATTCTTTGAAAGCCTTTTGATCATTTACTGGTTTCTAGTCACTATTATATATGATAATAATGAGATGGACAGATGACAGCTCAATACTTGGGAGTCATGCATTTGTCATCTAAAGACAGTTGATGTTACAGATGAGCCCTTGAAGGCAAGCAATGTATCGATTGTATGTATAAATGAGGCAATATCAAGCCCTCAGTAATTCAATTGAATATATTGTATCATGCGTGTAATGGAAGTAAACACGGTAATGCTACATGAACCATTATGAGCTTCTGCACTTTTCATGTCTTTTTCTTTCTGCCTAGTGATCGACTACCACATGAAGAGCAACCATCCCATATTGCCTCTTGTTGTCATACACAGATGGTTCCAAATAAGAAGCTTGTTAACTAGATAGGCCACGTTTGTCTATAGATTTCTTGATATTGATCAGGAAAGGTTGCCACTTTTATCATTTGCAGGGACAACTGAGAAATAATAACTTTACCATCTGCTGTGAAAATACTTAACTCCATGCAAGGAAACACCTACTAAACTGAAAATATAATTGTATCCAATCTCATAATTTTTCTATTCCAACATGTGGTGTCAACTGTCAACATTACATGAGGATGAAGAAGTTCAAAACCATGCCATGAAGGAATGCAATTATCATTTAGTTATAGTTTTCAAAACTCTGGGATTTTACATGTTATTTACCCACAAGCTTAAAATCATGTAGGTCAGAATCAAAATAATTGAGAACACCATGTAGGAGGGAGGGAGGCAAGCGAGGGGCCTGCAGCGTCACCAGGAGCAGCAGCAGGAGGGAGGGGAGGGTGGACACGCCGGCCGGTGGAGGGAGGCGGGGTTGAGGTCGCTGGCTTGGTGCGCCGGCGCCGCCGCCTACGGTTCGGAGAGGAAACGTAGAGGGGGATAGGAGTGGAGTAGGGGTGGGGGTGGGGGTGGATGGGGGCTAGGCAGGGCAGGGCGCAGCAGCAAGAGGAAGGGGGATCGGTGATGCAGGACTGGAGGAGGAATCAGCGGAGGAGAGGACGAGAATGGGGAGGGAATGGATGGCGACGAGGAAGACGAAGAGGGGATCTGAATCCTCCGAGGTTAGAAATGGCACACCTCGGAGGGGTGCGCCATAAACAAGGATAGCAATGGCGCACCTGGGAGGGGTGCGCCATAAACAAGGATAGCAATGGTGCACCTTTTAGGGGTGCGCCATAAACACCGTCATAGCAATGGTGCACCTTATCCTAGTGCGCCATTTCTAACTTATTTTTTTGGATTTTTAGTTGCATGAAATAATTTGAGATTTTAGATAAAAGAAAAGGAAAATGCAAATGGAGTGACAAAACCATTGTGCAAAGATTTAGAATTTGATGACATGGTTGAAATCAAGTGACATGAAATAACAGTCATCAAAGATTGAGCTTGCCACTAACACACACACGCGGCCCACACATCGTGATTCGATCTTAGCTATCTTTTCACAATCTTCTTGCCCTTCTTTCTCACGGTTGAATAATTTAGCCCCGGAACCCCATGAATTCTTCTCTTGAACGTACGTCCTTTAGGTAGGGTGGTCCTGCTTCTTCTCGTGGTGTATGGTACTTCATCGTCATCGTCATCTTCCATTTTCAGGTCACCATACTTGTCGAAGTCTTGCTCATTGGCAACTCCATCCATTCCGATGATGTTCCTTTTGCCTCTCCTCATGACAACACGACTGGGCTTTGATGGGTAGGTAATGAAGAAGCATTGGTCCACTTGGCAAGCCAGTACCCATGGCTCATTTTTCGCGGTGACGTTTGCGCCCACGGTGTTGGATTTGGCTTCGGGTATAACCATGGTGGTGAAATACCGGTCTTATTTTAGGACGCTCTTGGCCCATCTGAAATGGAACATCGAGACCTTCTCTCTAGCGTAGCTCAGCTCCCAGATCTCCTCGATACTTCCGTAGTATCTGTCCTTGTCGTTACCGGTGTAGGATTCCATCGTTACCCCGAAGTTCTAATAATCGCTCTTCATGTCCTTTTCCTTAGTGTAGAATGTGTAGCCGTTGATATCATACACCTCATAGGTCATCAGGTTGCGCTCGGCGCCCTGTGACAAGGCGAATATGAGTTTTTCTTCCGTGGAAGAATCCTCATGTAAAGGGTACGATAGAAGCTTGTCCTTGAACCAACGCGTGAAACATGAGTTGTGCTCTTTGATTATATCTCTGTTCTTCCTCTGTTGGCCTCGGTCATTGTACATATTCTCAATAAAGGTTTTGTGCTCTACCACCCAAGGATCGACCACATCTATGTGTTGTAGCGCGACTAGGTTTGCTCTTTCAAAGTCGGCGAGTCGACCCTTGAAGTCGACATGCATTTCACGGCGACCCTCGCGGTGACCCCATCCAGGGAGCCTGCCGTGGTGCCTGTTGACGGGCATACCAATGGGGTTCTCGATGCCTAGATAATTCGTGCAGAAGGAGATGCACTCTTCGGTCAGAAAGCCCTTGGCTATGCTTCCATCTAGACGTACGCTGTTGCGAATGTATCCTTGGATGACACCATTCATCCTTTCGAACAACATCATGTTGTGCAGGAACGTCGGCCCAGGTTGGATGATATCCTCCACGATATAGACCAGCAGATGCACAATAACGTCGAAGAATGCGGGCGGGAAGTACATCTCAAGCTCGCATAGTATCACCATGATCTCTTCCTATAGCCTTCTGCATTGCCTCATGCCAACCGACTTCCGAGAGATGACGTCGAAAAAGTTGCGTAGGCCAAATAGCATTTCATGGACGTGTGCGTCCATGATCCAACGGATTAGAACTGGAAGTATCCGCGTCATTAGCACGTGACAGTCGTGAGACTTCATCTAGCTGAGCTTCTGCTTCGCTGAGTCTAGGTATCTGCTTATCTTCCCCACGTAACCATAAGGAAGTTTTACTCCTACGAGGCAGGTGAAAAACTGCTCGATCTCCTTCTGACTTAGAGTGAACCACATGGGAGGGTAGTCATATTCGATCTTCTTGGCCTTTTTGCCTTTGCGACGACTTTCCGTGTCCTTCGCCTCATCATCATCATCATCATCATGAGGGCATTTTGCGTGAAGCTCCTCCCTGATGCATATTGATTGCAAGTCTGCCCTTGCTTTCGGCCCATCTTTGGTACTCTCTGGCACGTTGACAAGGGTACCAAGCAGACTCTTGCACACGTTCTTCATGATATGCATGACATCAAGGCTGTGAGGCACACGGAGGATCTTCCAGTATGGCAAGTCCCAGAAAACAGACCTCATTTTCATACCTTCAGCAGCGGCTCTGGCGCCTTTCGCTTCTTTCCTGGCGGTGGGCACTCTTTCCAATTTTTGAACAGCTCGTCTATTTGCTCGCCGCTCCTCGTACGTGGGGGTCTTCTGGGTTCGGTTTCACCATCGAACATATCCTTGCGTTTTCTCCATGCGTCATCGTTGCGAAGCCACCTTCGATGTCCCATGAACACGGTTTTCGAAGACCCGGCATCTCTATCTAGCTGGCGATACGTTGTGTCATCCATGCACCTGACGCATGCACAAAATCCGTGGACCACCTGCCCCGCGACATATCCGTAACCGAGATAGTCGTGCACCATCGTTAGAAGTCCGGCTCTCATAGGGAAATATTGTTTCGCTGCGGCGTCCCACATATTGGCTGGCGTTTTCCATAGCGTGTCTAGCTCCTCTTTCAGCAGCCCCAGATACAGATTGATGTCGTTCCTTGGTTGTTTTGGCCCTTCAATTAGCATACTCATGTGAATGTACTTCCTCTTCATGCCAGGGGGAAGGTTGTACATCCACACAAACATAGGCCAGGTGCTATGTGTGCTTCTCTGGCTGCCAAACGGATTGACACCATCGGTGCTCGCCCCAGCATGATGTTCCTTGGATCGTCCCCAAATTCTAGGTGTTCGAAGTTCAACGCTTGCCACTGGCTTGCATCCTTAGGGTGACTCAGCATCTTGTCTTTTTTATTTATCTCCGGATCATTTCCGTCATCTTCTTGCTTCTTCTCCTCCCTATCCACGTGACAACGCAGGAGCTCTGCTTGCTTAGGGTCCGCGAAATACCACTGCGGACAAGGAGTGATCGGAAAATACCACACCACTTTTCGAGGAGCTTTCTTCCTCTTCTTGTATGGAGTGATGCCGCACACTGGACATATGGTAGACTCCACATGCTCGTCCCTATAAATGACGCAATCGTTCATGCACACATGGTATTTCACGTGCGGTAAATCCAGAGGACACACGATTTTCTTTGCCTCCTCGAAACTGGTCGGGCACTTGTTCCCCTTGGGAAGACGTTCGTGCCAGAATGACATGTTCTCGTCGAAGCATGCATTGGTCAGTTTGTGTTTTACCTTCATCTCTAGAGCCATGAGCATTACTTTCAGGTGGTTATCCTCGGGCCTGCATCCTTCATACAATGGAGTAACCGTGTCTATCTCCAGTTGATCCAGCTTGGCTTTCTCTCGGGCGGCAGCTCCTGCGTTACCCGTCTGCTTGAGAAGCAGCTTGAATATGAGGGTCCTGCACCCAACCCATCGATGGTCCATCGTCGTCTTCTCCGACATCTTCATCTTCATGATCATTCCCTTCGTCTTGATCTTCCTCATCATCATGTTCGGCATCTTCTACATGATGACTGTGTCCTACATCTACTTCGTGATCATGTCCTGGAGATTCTTCGTCTTCTCGCCCGCTATTGTCTTGCTGCCCTTCCTTAGTTCTTTCCTGGCCCCCATGGACGACTTCATAATCCTCTTCATCACCTTGCCACTAATATCCATCCATGAAACCACGCACGAGCAGGTGGTCCTGCACCTGTCTGGAATCCGGGTCCATAAGGCTCTTCAGCATGCATCTTCGTCACGGACATCTTATCTCCATCTCGTTCTTTTGAAGCATCTTGGCCTTTGCGAAGCTCAAAAACCTATTCACAATGCCTTCGGTCATCGTGCAGACCATGCTCGCCTGCGGGGTAGAGCAAAACGATATTTTAGAACCAAAAAAAATTGGCATGACTTTGCCTAAAAATAGGACCAAAAAGAATGCAAACTACCAAATTCTCGCCGAGATGAAAATGAATCAACATTCTGGCAAAATATTGGCAACTATCGCATTTCAAATACTGGTACCTGCATACACAAACATATGCAACACCACAAACATACGTAGATCTAGGCCACAAAAAGTGTGTACGTTGGAGGGAGAAAAAAGTAGATCTAGAACATAAAGAAAGCTTTCCCCTTACTTACCTATCAAAAAAAGAAATTTAACCACTTAATTTGGGTGAATCTATGGTGCAAATGAGGTGAGAGGAGGAGGAGGCAGCCGAGACCAAGCTTGGTAGAGGTGGAGAGAATGAAGTGGGGAAAGTGAGTGTGGTAGGTTGTTGTCAAAAAGATCTAGCTGCTCTCAGGTTACCAATGGCACACCTCCTAAGAATGCTCCATTGGTAACCAGGGTTACTAATGGCGCACCTGGTATGTGGTGTGCCATTACTAGTTTTGAAAAAAAATTGTTTGTAGTGGCGCATCGTGGGTGACTGGACAGCGGTCGAAATTATCCTTAGTAACCAGAGGACTAAGGAGATGTTTCTTGATTATGGAGGTGATAAAGAGTTCGTCGTAAAGAGTTACGTCGATGCAAGCTTTAACACCAATCCAGATGACTCGTAGTAGCAATCTGGATACGTATAGTGGAGCAACCATTTGAAATAGTGCCAAGTGGAGTGTGGTAGCAGTGTTTACAGTTTGACATAGGGATTTGCAAAGTACACACGGATCTAAATTTTGCAGACCCGTTGACTATAAGACCTCTCTCACATGCAAAGCATGATCGAGCCCCAGAACTCATTGGGTGTTAGATTCATAACAATGCGAGTCACATGGTGATGTGAACTAGATTATTGACTCTAGTGCAAGTGGGAGACTGTTGGAAATATGCCCTAGAGGCAATAATAAATTGGTTATTATCATATTTCCTTGTTCATGATAATCGTTTATTGTCCATGCTATAATTGTATTGATCGGAGACTTAAATGCATGTGTGGATACATAGACAAAACCATGTCCCTAGTATGCCTCTAATGGACTAGCTCGTTGATCAAAGGATGGTTACGGTTTCCTCGCCATGGACATGAGATGTCATTTGATAAAGGGATCACATCGTTAGGAGAATGATGTGATGGACAAGACCCAAATTACAAACGTAGCATATGATCGTGTCAGTTTATTCCTGTTGTTTTCCGCATGTTAAGTATATGTTCCTATGACCATGAGATCATGCAACTCACTAACACCGGAGGGATGCTTTGTGTGTATCAAACGTCGCAACGTAACTGGGTGACTATAAAGGTGCACTATAGGTATCTCCGAACGTGTCTGTTGAGTTGGCATGGATCAAGACTGGGATTTGTTACTCCGTGTTATGGAGAGGTATCTCAGGGCCCACTCGGTAAGGCAACATCACAACAAGCCTTGCAAGCAATGTGACTAATATGTTAACCATGGGATCTTGCATTACGGAACAAGTAAAAAGACTTGCCGGTAACGAGGTTGAACTAGGTATGGAGATACCGACGATCGAATCTCGAGCAAGTAACATACCGAAGAACAAAGGGAACGTTATACGGGATTAACTAAATCCTTGACATAGAGGTTCGACCGATAAAGATGTTCGTAGAATATGTAGGAACCAATGTGGAAATCCAGGTCCCGCCATTGGTTATTGAACGTAGAGGTGTCTCGGTCATGTCTACATAGTTCTCAAACCCGCAGGGTCTGCACACTTAAGGTTTGGTGACGTTTCGGTAGTGTAGAGTTATGTACGGTGGTGACCGAAGTTTGTTCGGAGTCCCGGATGAGATACCGGACATCAAGAGGAGCTCCGGAATGGACCGGGGGTAAAGATTCATATATAGGAAGTCCCAGTTTGGTCGCCGGAAAAGTTTTGGGCTCATCGGTAGTGTACCGGGAGTGCCGGTACTGTACCGGGAGACCACCGGCAGGGGTATTTCGATCCAAGTGGCTTTATGGGCTGTAGGAGGATGAATACCAGCCCTTAGTGGGCTGGTGGAAGTCGTACACAAAGCCCATGAGGATGGGAAGAAAATACCAAAAGGAAAAAGGTGGAAAAAGGCAAAAAAGGGCCAAATAAGGAAGGAGTCCTAATCCTACTAGGAGTGGAGGAGGAGGACTCCTCCCTCCTTGGTTTGGCGACCCAAGGCCTGCCTTTTTGGCAGACAAGCCTCCTCCTCCTCTCCTCCTATATATACTAGAGGATTTTAGGGTTTTGGCACAAGATTTTCTGCCACGTGCCACCCGTTCCTCTAGTGCATAGCTTCTCCTCTAGATTGAATTTCTGCAGTGCTTAGGCGAAGCCCTGCTGGAATAGCTCCACCACCATCTCGAGAGCGCCGTCATGCTATCGGAGAACTCTTCCTGCCCTCCACTTCCTCTTGCTGGATCAAGACGGTGGAGATTGTCATCAAGCTGCACGTGTGCTGAACACGGAGGTGCCGTCCGTTCGGTACTAGATCGGAAGGATTGTGATCAAGGCCACGAGACGATTCATGATGAGTTCGCAGGATGGACCATTATGAGTTAGCGAGACGGATCGTGATTGGATCGTGGGACGGATCGTGATGAGATCGCGGGACGCTCGGCGATTTGGATCGCGAAGATGTTAGACTACACCAACCGCGTTTCTTAACGCTTCCCGCTTAGCGATCTACAAGGGTATGTAGATCCACTCTCCCTCTCGTAGATGCTCATCACCATGGATAGGTTTGCGTGTGCATAGGAATTTTTTTTCCCATGCGACGTTCCCCAACAATGTGGTGTGCCATTACTAGTTTTGAAAAAAAAATTGAAAAAAAAATTGTTGGTAGTGGCGCATCGTGGGTGAGGTGCGCCATTACTAGTTAAAACTAGTAATGGCGCACTTTCCCCTTGTGCGCCAGTGCTATGTCTGGGAAAGGGTGTGGGACCAGGGCAAAACTAGTAATGGCGCACTACTCACCAGGTGCGCCATTAGTAATATGGCCATTAATGGCACACCCATATCTGGTGCGCCACTGCTATATAGCAGTGGCGCACCACATACATGGTGCGCCATTAATGTTCATATTATCTATAGCCGTTTTTCTAGTAGTGCTCAGTTCATCACCTAGATGAAACCGACCTGACACAACTCTAAGCATAGCAAGCATAGCAGGCAAGTAAGCTAAGCACATCATGGCACAAGCATCTACCAGGTATGCTAGGTTGCAAGGTTTAGCTATTTACTGTGACAATGTCAGGTTATGCAACAGAATAGGATCATCTGCCGTGTATGACTGACATGTGATATTATCGAAATGCAATAAACAAGAGGAAGAGCGAGAGAGTGGGATATTATCGAAATGATCAAAGGGGTTGCTTGCCTTGTTGGGTAGCGTAAAGATTCTCTCCTTCATCGACATACTCAGAGGTATCCTCAGAAGCAGGGCCTACCGCATTACAGATAAGAAACAATCAACACATATAAGTGCAACAATATCATGCATGATCATGGCATGATAGCATGTATGGATGAGCTAATGCAACTAGTGTTCATGTTGATTTGAAATGAATTTGAATATAGATTAAAAATCTTTCTTTATTTCAAATTCCGAATACTAACCTATTGGTAAATATCAATGTTCACCAATTCAGATTGCTCTAACATGCATAACAATAGCAATATTGGATTCGTTGGATTTTTCTGATAAATTTTCATATATAAATTATTTTCATCTGATTTACAGATTAATTTATATGAATTTTTGAAGTTTTGAATAATTTATGGAATTAGTTTTAAACTAGAAATTGCTTTTATTTCATCAGCATGACATCATTATGACGTCAGCTGGTCAGCTGACCGGGCCAGAGTCAAACCTGACATGTGGGGACCACATGTCAGTGACTCAGACACTTAACTAACTAATTAACTAAATCCAAATTAATTAACGGAAACTGGGCCCACTGTGAGTGACTGATTAGGTTAATTAAAATAATTAGTTTATTTCTTAACTAACTTTGACTGTCAGGTCCTGGCCCCACCTGCCAGTGACTCAAGGGGTCAAACCCCGTGGTCAACTCCGGAAAGACCCACCGGCGTTGAGCCGCCGGTGGCTCCAGAGACGGCGGAGGGGTTCGGGATCCCTCCTCCGGCGACCAAAAGGACGGTGGAGGGCACCAAACGATTCAGCATCAAATGACGAGGAGCTGAGATGGTCGGAATCGACGCCGGCGTCAAGCTGGGCGGCGGCCGGAGCTCGAGCGAGCACGGGCTTGTCGAACCAGGGCGCAACATGAGCTCTACTTGGCACCTACGGACTCTACACAGCCTCACGAACACGACAGAGGCCTCAGATGGACCAGCTGGTCACCGGAGCATGGCCGGCGTCGAGCTCGAGCGGAGGGGCTTTTTGGACCTCGATGGAATCCGACGCTAGAGCACACAATCGAAGGGGGAAAGAGGGGGAAAAGATCCAGGGGCTCACGACGGTCGCAGAGACATCGAGAGCGGGCTCGGGGAGGGCCTGGAGCAGCAGCGAGCTCCACTTGATTTCCGGCGGTCGGAGGTTGAAGATGATGCGAAGACGGTGATGGGGAGCTCCTGGCGGTGCACGGCTCGGCGAGGAGGGAGAGGAGAGCTAGGCGGATCGAAAGGGGGGCTCAGGGGCGAGGGGGAGCGGCTAACGCGACGGCGGCGAGCCCGAGCAGGGCTCGGCCATGGCAAAGCGGAGAAGGGGGAGGAAGAGAGGCGGGAGAGAGATCGGGAGCGATGGGGACGGCTCTCAAAGCTTATCCCGGTCGCGTTGGCGAGGAGGAAGCAGGCAGGCAGCTGCCGGCGTGGAGGCACGGCAGCGCGCGCGCTCCGGCCACGCGCTCGTCGTCCTGGCCGCCAGGAGGACGATGACCTCCCTGGGCCAGGCGGGCTGGCCTGGCCTTTCTCCTTTTTTTTCTTTTTATTTCTTCTCTGTTTTCATTTATTGACATTTGTTCATTTTCTTTTCAGGTACAAAATGACTTTGCGAAATATCCCAAATATTTTCTATAATAAAGTTTGAATATTTCAAACTTGTCCAAAAAGTTTCAGGATATTTTGAAAACATAAATAATGATACTGCTTTATTTAATGATTTCAGGAGCTTTATCATTTATTTTAAATTTTTTTTATTGTTCAAATAATTAAAATGATCCCTGTTATAATCATGTCCAGATTTACCAGACATAGGGAACATTTTTAGTGGGCATTTTGGATTTCTTGAATTTCACCAAGTTTGAATTGTTTGGATTCGAAGTGAGCTTGGGGTTTCTTTTTGTTCCCCATTTCATGTTGGTGCAAATAGATGAAACATGATGCAAGCACATGCTATCCTAGGACATCTTGCTAGGGATGTGACAACTGTAACGTTTGTCAGTACAACCAAAGATAATATCGTCTACAAAATTTGGCATATGAACAGTTCATTGTCAGACGATTTAGTGAAGAGAGTTGGGTCGAGTGTACTGGGTTTGAAGCCTTTCTTCATGAGGAATTCCTTCAAAGTGTCCTACCACGCATGAGGGGCCTTCTTGAGTCCATAAAGGCCCTTGTTGAGTCTGAAGACTTTGTCAGGATGCTTAGGGTCTTCAAAACCTGGGGTTGAGCAACATATACTTCTTCCTCAAGCTTACCATTGAGGAAGATGATATCATGATGGTTAGCATAAGCAATAAATATGTGAAAATCTTCAAGTGTAGCAAAAGGTGCAAAAGTTTCATCAAAGTCAATTCCTTCAACCTGTGTGTAGCCTTGTGCTAGAAGAAGAGCCTTATTTCTTACCACAAGGCCATTTTCATCTTGCTTGTGGTGGTAGATCCACTTGGTACCTATGATATTCTGCTTGCGAGGATCTGGCCGCTTGACAAGTTCCCACACATTGTTGTGCTTGAATTGATGCAATTCCTCTGGCATAGCTTGAATCCACTTAGGCTCCTTGAATGCTTCATCAACTTTGGTGGTCTCTATGATAGAGACAAAAGCGAAGTGCCCAAAAAAGTTAGTTAAATGTGAATCTCTTGAGCGAGTGAGGGGACCTGGTGCATTCATGTTGTCGATGACTTTGACAACCTTCACTTCATTTGCAACTCTTGGATGAGTAGCTTGACGTGGCTGAGGGTTTTCTTCAGCACCATTTTCTTCAGGTGTATCCACATGAATGTCTTCATTTGTTGGAATGACTTCATTAGTGGGTGTGACATCTTCAATAGTCTTCACCTTAATGGATTCCTCATGGGATTGTTCATCTAGCATAGAAAGTAGGTGCTGTCTTTGCAAGCTATCAGTTTCATTGAACCACTCTTCTATAGTTTCAACAATCTTTTGGTGGTAGGTGTTGAAGACTCTGTAGGTGTGTGAGTCCTTTCCGTATCCAAGCATAAACCCATCATGTGATTTCAGTGAAAATTTAGAACCATGGTGAGGATCTCTAATCCATCATGTGATTTCAGTGAAAATTCAGTGAAAACAATCTCTTCAATGATGCTCAATCACTTTGGCTTTGGTGGTTTGGATTTGGGTTTTTCCTTACTGATGCTTTTCTCTCAAAGTCCTCGGAGGATGGGTCTCTCTCGGAGGAGCCAACCAACTAGTGGTTGTGGGGGGCGGCTATTTATAGCCAGGCTGCAACCTGACATGATAAGACATAAATGACCCCAATGGTATAACCGTTATGTGGATATGATTATTGGGGGCAGCTGGCGCTAAGGACAGCAATGGTCAGAATTTTGAACTATGAAAGTCCTCAGGCTTATCATATTCCTCACTTGTAGGCAATTCGCACTGGCGAAATCCTAACTCCTCAGTCAGACCAATTTCCTTAGAGACCAAAAGAACATCGTCTCTGTCACTGAAGAACTTGGCTGAACCATAAGAAATTTCCAAAGGCTTCACTCGAAGGATTGGATAGGTTGAGGCTTTTGAGTTGAGCGTCAGTTGGAAATTTTCCTTAGTATTACCTCGGCCCCCTTTAATAGTACGGTGTTTCCTATGACTCAAAGAAAGGAAATGAAACTATGAAAACAAAAGTCTTCACGCTTCATAGTCCTCGTTCATATCTTCAAGGTCACACCTACTTCTTCATTTTCAAAGTCTTCAGGGAATACCAAAGTCTTCAGCAAAGTCTTCACCGAAGTTTTCAGTTGAAGACATACATTTTTAGTGGTCGCTAATTTTCAAATATATCAAACTCCTCATCAACTTATAGAGCATCTGTACACTCACAAACACATTAGTTCCTTAACCTATAAGTCTTCAATACACCAAAATCACTAAGGGGCACTAGATGCACTTACATATCCCTCGATGACCGACTTTGTCCATTTCAGAAATTTTTTGAAGGCCAAATATGGATTGCAAGATGTAGTTTTGGATGATTTAATCGTTGGCGTGCATACTTCTAGCGTCTACTACCCTACACCGAGCTCACCAACGCACACGTACAGGGACAAGCAATTACAGAACAATGTAAAATCACTCTATTTCTCACCAAAAAGTCATACGTGACAGTCTGGGTAGAAGCAAAAGCCTATTCAGTGCATTGAACCCCCCAAAAATATAGTTTTGCATGGTCTATCACCCATACCACTACTACACACATGTTTAGCCATACAAAAGCATCATTCCTGGACGAAACAGTGCATAGCACCTCTTTTGTGTTATATTCATATGGCTCCAAAATAATAAACAGTTTCGAGTGGCGCAAAATGGCTAGCGGGCGCGAGCAAATTACCTTGGAAGGTGGATCCATGGTATCCCCCGGTGATGAATTCTATTTGAGTTGTATCCATCGAACGACTATAATCTAGCCATACAAACTCGGATTGGGGTCCACGACCTGCCAAAACGACCGCAACGAAAAGTTGTATCCCTCAATGATTGACTTCGTCGGTTTTGGAAAAATTTTGAATGCTAAAAACAGATTGCAAGATGTAGTTTCGGATGATTTAATCGTTGGCGTGCAAACTTCTAGCCTCTACTACCCTACATTGACCTCGCCCACGGACACGTACTGGGACAAGAAATTAGAGAATAGTGTAAAATCACTTTATTTCTCACCCAAAAACCCATACTTATCAGTCTGGATAGAGGCAGGAGCCTCTTCGATGCTCTGAACTCCCCAAAAATGTAGTTTTGCATGGTATATAACCCATACTGCTACTACCCACATGTTTAGCCATACAAAGGCATTATTCCTGGACGAAACTGCGCATAGCAGCTCTTCTGTGTTATATTCATATGGCTCCAGAATAATAGGTTGTTCTGAGTGGTGCAAAATGGCGAATAGGCGTGAGCAACTGACCTTGGACGATGGATCCATGGTATCCCCCGGTGCGGAATTCTATTGGAGTTTTATACGTAGAACAACTATAAAGTGGCCATACGAACTCCGATTGGGCTCCACGACCTGCCAAAACGAGCGCAACGAAAATATGTATCCCTCGATGACTTGTCCGTTTCGGAAAAATATCAAAGGCCAAAAACGGATTACAAGATGTTGTTTCGGATGATTTAATCGTTGGCGTGCACACTTCTAGCCTCTACTACCCTACATAGAGCTCGCCGACGAACACGTACTAGCACAAAAAAGTAAAAAATAGTGTAAAATCAATCTATTTCTCACCAAAAACTAATACTTGTCAGTCTGGATAGAAGCAGGAGGCTCTTCGATGCTCTAAACTCCCCAAAAATGTAGTTTTGCATGGTCTATTACTAATACCGCTACTACCCACATGCTTAGCCATACAAAGGCATCATTCCTGGACGAAACTGCGCATAGTAGCTCTTCTGTGTTATATTCATATGGCACCAAAATAATAGGCCGTTACGAGTGGCAACAAATGGCGAACGGGTGCGAGCAACTTACCTTGGAAGGTGGATCCACGGTATCCCCCGGTGCGGAATTCTATTTGAGTTGTATCCGTAGAATGACTATAAACTGGCCATACGAACTCTGATTGGGCTCGATGACCTGCCAAAACGACTGCAACCCCGATGATGGACTTTCTCTGTTATGCAAAAATTTCTAAGGCCAAAAATGGATTGCAAGATCTTGTTTCGGATGATTTAATCATTGGCGTGCACACTTCTAGCCTCTACTACCCTACATTGAACTCGCCCACGAACATGTACTAGGACAAGAAATTACAGAACAGTGTAAAATCACTATATTTCTCACCAAAAACCCATACTTGTCAGTCTGGATAGAAGCAGGAGCCTCTTCGATGCACTGAACCCCCCAAAAATGTAGTTTTGCATGGTCTATAACCCATACCGATACTACCCAGATGCTTAGCCATGCAAAAGCGTCATTCCTGGACCAAACTACGCATGGCAGCTCTTCTGGGTTATATTCATATGGCTCCATAATAATATGCCGTCCTGAGTTGCGCAAAATGGCTAATCGACGCGAGCAACTTACCTTGGAAGGTGGATCCACGGTATCCTCTGCTATTGAATTCTATTTGTGTTGTATCCGTAGAACGGCTATAATTTGGCCATATGAACTCTGATTGGGCTCCCCTACCTGCCAAAAGGACCGTAACGAAATGATGTCTCCCTCGATGACTGACTTTGTCCAGTTCATAAAAAATTTGAAAGCCAAAAATAGATTGCAAGATGTAGTTTCGGATGATTTAATTGTTGGCGTGCACACTTCTAGACTCTACTACCCTACATTGAGCTCACCCAAGGTCACGTACTAGGACAATAAATTATAGAACAATGTAAAATCACTCTATTACGCACAAAAAACCCATACTTATCAATCTGGATAGAAGGAGGAGCCTCTTCGGTGCATTGAACCCCCCAAAAATGTAGTTTTGCATGGTCTATCACCCATATCGATACAACCCACATGTTTTGCCATGCAAAAGCGTCATTCTTGGGCAAAACTGCACATAGCAGCTCTTATGGGTTATATTCATATGGCTCGCAAACAATAGGCCTTTCTGAGTGGTGCAAAATGGCTAATGGGCGCGAGCAACTTACCTTGGAAGGTAGATCCACGGTATCCCCCGCTAGTGAATTCTATTTGAGTTGTATCCGTAGAACGACTATAATATAGCCATATGAACTCCGATTGGGCTCCACGAACTGCCAAGACGATAGCAACGAAAAGGTCTATCCCTCGCTGACTGACTTCGTCTGTTTCAGAAAAAGGTCGAAGGCTAAAAAGGGATGGCGATATGTAGTTTCAGATGATTTAATCGTTGGCGTGCACACTTCTAGCTTCTACTACCGTACATTAAGCTCACCCACGGACACGTACTAGGACAATAAATTATAGAACAATGAAAAATCACTCTATTTCTGTCCAAAAACCCATACTTGTCAGCCTTTATAGAAGTAGGAGCTTCTTTGGTGCACTGAACCCCCCAAAAATGTAGTTTTGCATGGTATATCACCCATACCGCTACTACCCACATATTTAGCCATGCAAAGGCATCATTCCCGGACGAAACTACACAAAGCTGCTCTTCTGTCTAATATTCAAATGGGTCCGAAATAATCGGCCATTTCGACTGGCGCAAAATGGTTAACGGGTGTGAGCAACATACCTTGGAAGGTGGAGCCACAGTATCCCCCGCTAATGAATTCTATTTGAGTTGTATCCGTAGAACGGCTATAATTTGGCCATACGAACTCCGATTGGGTTCCATGACCTGCCAAAACAACCGCAATGAAAATATGTATCCCTCGATGATCGACTTCATCCGTTTCGGAAGAAATTCAACGTCCAAAAATGGAATGCAAGATGTAGTTTTGGATGATTTAATCGTTGGCATGCACACTTTTAGCCTCTACTACCCTACATTGAGCTCACCCAAGGACACGTATTGGGACAATAAAGTACAGAAGAATGTAAAATCACTTTATTTATCAGCAAAAACCCATACTTGTTAGTCTAGATAGAAGCAGGAGCCTGTTCGGTGCATTGAACCCCCCAAACATGTAGTTTTTCATGGTCTATCACCCATAGCCTCTACTACCCACATGGTTGGCCCTACAAAAGCGTCATTTCTAGATGAAACTGCTCATAGCAGCTCTTTTGTGCTATATTCATATGTCTCCAAAATAATAGTGCGTTCCGAGTTGTGCAAAATATCTAACGGCGTGAGCAACTTACCTTGGAAGGTGGATCCACAGTATACCTCGGTGCTGAATTCTATTTGAGTCGTATCCCTAGATGGAGTATAATCTGGCCATGCAAACTCCGATTGGGCTCCACGACCTGCCAAAATGACCGCATCGAAAAGTTGTATCACATGATGACCGACTTCGTCCCTTTTGGAAAAGAATCAAAGGCAAAAAATTGATTGCAATATGTAGTTTCTGATTATTTAATCATTGGTGTGCACACTTCTAGCCTCTACTACCCTCAATTGAGCTCACCCACAGACACGTACTAGGACAACAAATTACAGAACAATGTAAAATCACTCTATTTCTCACCAAAAACCCATACTTGTCAGTTTGGATAGAAGCAGGAGCCTCTTCGGTGCACTGAACCCCCCCCCCCCCACATAAGGTAGTTTTGCATGGTCTATCACCCATACCGCAACTACCCTCATGTTTAGCTATGCAAAAGTGCCATTCCTGAACAAAAGTGCGCATAGCAGCTCTTCTGGGTTATATTCATATGTCTCCAAAATAATAGGTCGTTCCGAGCGGCGGAAAATGGATAACAGGCACGAGCAACTTACGTTGGAAGGTAGATCCACGGTATCCCCCACTACTGAAATCTATTTGAGTTGTGTCCGTAGAACGTCTATAACCTGGCCATATGAAATCCAATAGGGTTCCATGACCTACCAAAAAGACCACAACAAAAAGATTTATCCCTCGATGATCGACTTTGTCCATTTCGGAAAAAATTCGAAGGCCAAAAGCGGATGCAAGATGTAGTTTCGGATGATTTAATCATTAGCGTTCACACTTCTAGCCTCTACTACCCTACATTGAGCTCACCCAAGGACAGGTACTGGGACAACCAATTAGAGAACAATGTAAAAATCCCTTAATTTCTCACCAAAAACCCATACTTGTCAGTGTTGAGAGAAGCAGGAGCCTCTTCGGTGCACCAAACCCCCATAAAATATAGTTTTGCATGGTCTATCACCCATACCGCTGCTAGCCACATGTTTCGACATGCAAAGGTGCCATTCCTGGAAAAAACTTCGCATAGCAGTTCTTCTGGGTTATATTCATATGGCTCCAAAATAATAGGTCGTTCCGAGTGGAGCAAAATGGCTAACGGGTGTGACCAACTTACCTTGGAAGGTGGATACATGGTATCGCCCGCTATTGAATTCTATTTGAGTTGTATCCATAGAACGACTATAATTTGGCCATACGAAATCCGATTGGAGTCCACTAGCTGCCAAAACGACCGCAACGAAAAGATGTATCCCTCGATGGTTGACTTCGTCCATTTTCGACAAAAATTGAAGGCCAAAAATGGATTGCAAGATGTAGTTTCGTATGATATAATCGTTGGCGTGCACACTTCTAACCTCTACTACCCTACATTGAGCTCACCCACGGACAAATACTGGGACAATAAATTACATAACAATGTAAAATTACTCTATTTCTCACCAAATCCCATAATTCTCAGTCTCGATAGAAGCAGGAGCCGTTTTGGTGCACTGAACCCGCCGAAAATGTAGTTTTGCATGGTCTATCACGCATACCGCTTGTACCAACAAGTTAAGTCATGCAAAAGCGTCATTCCTGGACGAAATTACACATAGCAGCTCTTCTGGGTTATATTCACATCGTTCCAAAATAATAGGTCGTTCCGAGTGGCACAAAATGGCTAACAGGCGCGAGCAACATACCTTGGAAGGTAGACCCATGGTATCCCCCGCTACTGAATTCCATTTGAGTTGTATCCGTAAAAGGGCTATAATATGGCCATACAGACTTCGATTGGGCTCCACAACCTGCCAAAATGACCACAAAAAAAAGATGTATCCCTCAATGCCTAACTTCGTCTGTTTTGGAAACATTTCGAAAGCCAAAAATGGATTGTAAGATGTAGTTTCGGATGATTTAATCATTGGAGTGCACACTTCTAGCCTCTACTACCTTACAATAAGTTGACCCACGGACACGTACTAGGACAACAAATTTCAGATAATGTAAAATCACTCTATTTCTCACCCAAAACCCATACTTGTCCATCTAGATAGAAGCAGGTACGTTTCACTGAACCCCCAAAAAATGTAGTTTTGCATGGTCTATCACCCATACCGCTACTACCCTCGTGTTTAGCCATGCAAAAGCGCCATTCCTGTACGAAATTATGCATAGCAACTCTTCTGGGTTATATTCATATGGCTCCATAATAATAGGTTGTTCCGAGTGGTGCAAAATGGCTAACGGTTGCGAGCAACGTACCTCGAAAGGTGGATCCACGATATCCGCCGCTACTAAATTCTACTTGAGTTATATCCGTATAATGGCTATAATATAGCCATCCGAAATCCGATTGGCCTGCACGACCTGCCAAAATGACCTGCTACACGTACTGGGACAGCGAATTACAAAACAATGTAAAATCACTACATATCTCAACAAAAACCCATACTTGTCAGTCTGGATATAAGCAGGAGCCTCTTCGGTACATTGAACCCTCCAAAAATGTATTTGGCATGGTTTATCAGCCATACCACTACTACCCACATGTTTAGAAACGCAAAAGCGCCATTCCTGGACGAAACTACGCATTGCAGCTCTTCTTGGTTATATTCATATGGCTCCAAAATAATAGGCCGTTCTGTGTGGCGCAAAATGGATAACAGGCGCGAGCAACTTACCTTGGAAGGTGGATATATGGTATCCCCCATAACTGAATTCTATTTGAGTTTTATCCGTAGAACGACTATGATATGGCCATCTAAAATCCGATTGGGCTCCAGGACCTGCCAAAACGACTGCAAAGAAAAGATGTATCCCTCGATGATTGACTTCGTCCATTTCGGAAAATATTGAAGGCTAAAAACGGATTGCAAGATGTAGTTTCCTAAGATTTAATCATTGGCGTGCACACTTCTAGCCTCTACTACCCTATATTGAGCTCACCCACGGAGACATACTGGGACAATAAATTGCAGAAACATGTAAAATCACTCTATTTCTCACCAAACACCCATATTTGTCTGTCTAGATAGAAGCAGGAGCCTCTTTCGATCACTAAACCCCCCAAAATGTAGTTTTGCAAGGTCTATCACCCATACCGCTTCTACCAACATGTTTAGCCATGGAAAAGCATCATTCCTGGACAAAACTACGCATAAGAGCTCTTTTGGGTTAAATTCATATGGCTCCAAATTAACAAGCCGTTCCGAGTGGCGCAAAATGGTTAACAGGTGTGAGAAACTTATGTTTGAAGGTGGAGCCACGGTATCCCCCGCAACTGAATTCCATTGGAGTTGTATCCGTAGAACGGCTATAATCTGGCCATACGAACTCCTATTGGTCTACACGACCTACCAAAAGGACCACAATAAAAGGTTGGATACCTCGATGACTGTCTTCGTCCGTTTCAGAAAAATTTCGATGGCCAAAAACGGATTGCGAGATGTTGTTTCGGATGATTTAATCGTTGGCGTGCACACTTCCAACCTCTACTACCCTTCATTGAGCTCACCCACGGACATGTACTGGGACAATAAAGTACAGAACAATGTAAAATCACTCTATTTATCATGAAAAAGCCATTCTTGTTAGTGTGGATAGAAGAAGGAGCCTCTTTAGTGCCGTGAACCCGACCAAAAATGTAGTTTTGCATGGTCTATCACCCATATCGCTACTACCCACATGTTTAGCCATGCAAAAGCATTATTGCTGGATGAAACTATGCATGGTAGCTCTTATGGGTTATATTCATATGGCTCCAAAATAATAGGCAGTTCCGAGTGGCGCAAAATGGCTAACGGGCCGAGCAACATACCTTGGAAGGTGGGTCCATGGTATCCCCGTTGCTGAATTCTATTTGAGCTGTATCCGTAGAACGGCTACAATCTGGCCATACGAACTCCGATTGGGCTCCACGTCCTGCCAAAACAAATGCAACAAAAAGATGTATCCCGTGATGACTAACTTCGTCCATTTCGGAAAGACTTTGTCGGCCAAAAAAGGATTGCAATATGTGGTTTGAGATGATTTAATCGTTGGCGTGCACATTTCAAGCGTCTAATACCCTACAATGATCTCACCCATGGACACGTACTGGGACAATAAATTACAGACCATTGTAAAATCACTCTATTTCTCACCAAAAAGCCATACTTGTCAGTCTCGATAGAAGCAGGAGCCTATTCGGGCACTGATCGCCCCCCCTCCCAAATGTAGGTTTTGTATGGTCTATCACCCATACCGCTACCACCCACATGTTAAGCCATGCAAAAGCGTCATTCCTGGATGAAACTACGCATAGCAACTCTTCTAAGTTATATTCATATGGCTCCAAAATAATATCCCTTCCGAGAGGAGCAAAATGGCTAACGGGCGCAAGCAACTTACCTTCGAAGGTGGAGCCAGGGTATCCCCCGCTAGTGAATTCTATTTGAGTTGTGTTTGTAGAATGGTTATAATGTGGCCATACAAACTCTAATTGGGCTCCATGGCCTGCCAAAATGACCGCAATGAAAAGATGTATCCATCGATGATTGACTTCGTCTGTTTCGGAAAAATTTCAAAGGCCAAAAACGGATTGCAAGATGTAGTTTCAAATGATTTAATCGTTGGCGTGCACACTTGTACACTATAGTACACTACATTGAGCTCACCCACAGACACGTACTGGGACTAAACTACAGACCAATCTAAAATCACTTTATTTCTCACAAAAAAGCCATACTTGTCAGTCCGGATAGAAGCAAGAGCCTCTTTAGTGTACTAAAGCCCCCCCCCCCCAAATGTAGTTTTGCATGGTCTATCACCCATACAGCTACTACCCACATGTTTAGCCATGCAAAAGTGTCATTCTTGGATGAAACTACGCATAACAGCTCTTTTGGGTTATATTCATATGGCTCCAAAATAATAGGTCGTTCTGAGTGGCACAAAATGGCTAACGGGCGCGAGCAACTTACCTTCAAAGGTGGAACCACGGTATCCCCCGTTGATGAATTCTATTTCAGTTGTATACATACAAATGCTATAATCTAGCCATATGTAACTCCGATTGGGTTCCATGACCTACCAAAACAACCGCAACAAAAAGACGTATCCCTCGATGAATGATTTGTCCGTTTCACAAAAATCTCGAAGGCCAAAAACGGATTGCAAGATGTAGTTTCGGATAATTTAGTCGTTGGCATGCACACTTCTAGCCTCTACTACCCTACATTGAGCTCACCTACGGACACATACTGGGACAATAAATTATAGAACAATGTAAAATCACTCTATTTCTCACCAAAAAGCCATACTTGTCAGTCTGGATAGAAAAAGGAGCCTCTTCGATGCACTGAACCCCCCAAAAATGTAGTTTTGCATGGTCTATCACCCATACCGCTGCTACCGACATGTTTAGCCATGCAAAAGTGTCACACCAGGATGAAACTATGCATTGCAGCTCTTCTGGGTTATATTCATATGTCTCTAAAATAATAGGTCGTTCCGATTGGCGCAAAATAGTTAACGAGCGGGAGCAACTTACCTTGGAAGGTGGATTCACGATACCCCCCGCTGCTAAATTGTATTTGAATTGTATCCATAGAACGACGATATTCTAGCCATGCGAACTCCGATTGGGCTCCACGACCTGCCAAATGACTGCAACAAAAAGATGTATCCCTCGATGACTAACTTCGTACGTTTAGGAAAAATTTCAAATGCTAGAAACAGGTTGCAAGATGTAGTTTTGGATGATTTAATCGTTGGCGTGCACACGTCTAGCATCTAGTACCCTACAATGAGCTCACCCAAGGACACATACTGGGACAACAAATTACAAAACAATGTAAAATCACTCTGTTACTCACTAAAAAGCCATACTTGTCAGTCTGGATAGAAGCAGGAGCCAATTTAGTGCACTGAACCCTCCAAAAATGTAGTTGTGCATGGTCTATCACCCATACCGCTACTACCCACATGTTTAGCCATGCAAAAGTGTCATTCCTGGACGAAACTGCTCATAGCTCTTCTGGGTCATATTCATATGGTCCAAAATAATAGGCCGTTCCAAGTGGCACAAAATGGCTAACGGGCACGAGCAACTTACCTTGGAAGGTGGATCCACGGTATCCCCCTTTGCTGAATTCTATTTGTGTTGTCTCCGTAGAACGGCTATAATCTGGCCATATGAACTCCAATTGTGCTCCATGACCTACCAAAACGAGCGCAACACAAAGATGTATCCTTTGATGACCGACTTTGTCCGTTTCGAAAAACTTTAGAAGGCCAAAAACGCATGGCAAGATATAGTTTCGGATGATTTAATCGTTCGCGTGCACACTTCTAGCCTCTACTACCCTACGTTGCGCTCACCCACGTACACATACTGGGACAATAAACTATAGAAGAATGTAAAATCACTCTATGTACTTGTCAGTCTAGATAGAAACAAGAGCCTCTTTGGTCCACTGAACCCCCCACAAATCTATTTTCGCATGGTCTATCACCCATACCGCTACTACCCACATGTTAAGCCATGCAAAAGCATCATTCCTAGACAAAACTACGCATAGCAGCTCTTGTGGGGTATATTCCTATGGCTCCAAAATAATAGGCCGTTCCGAGTGGCGCGAAATGGCTAACGGGCGCGAGCAACTTACCTTGGAAGGTGGAACCACGGTATCCCCGTTATTGAATTCTATTTGAGTTGTAACCATATGAAGGCTATAACATGGCCATATGTAACTCCGATTGGGCTCCACGACCTGCCAAAACAACCGCAACGGAAAGTTGTATCCATCGATGAATGATTTGTCTGTTTCGGAAAAATCTCGAAGGCCAACAACGGATAGCAAGATGTAGTTTCGGATTATGTAATGGTTGGCATGCACACTTCTAGCCTCTACTACCCAACATTGAGCTCACCCACGAACATGTACTGGGACAACAAATTATAGAACAACGTAAAATCACTCTACTTCTCACAGAAAAGCCATACTTGTTAGTCTGGATAGAAGAAGGAGCCTCTTCGGTGCACTGAACCCCCCAAAAATGTAGTTTTGCATGGTCTATCACCCATACAACTGCTACCCACATGTTTAGCCATGCAAAAGCATCACAGCAGGACGAAACTGCGTATAGAAGCTCTTCTGGGTTATATTCATAAGGCTCCGAAATAATAGGTCGTTCCGAGTGGCGCAAAATAGCTAACGGGCGGAAGCAACTTACCTTGAAAGGTGGAGCCATAGTATCCCCCGCTGTAAAATTCTATTTGATCTCTATCAGTAAAACGACGATAACCTGGCCATGCGAACTCCGATTGGGCTCCGCGACCTGCCAAAATGACCGCAACGAAAAGAAGTATCCCTCGATGACTGACTTCCTCCATTTCGGAAAAATTTCTAAGGCCGAAAACGGATTGCAAGATGTAGTTTTGGATGATTTAATCATTGGCGTGCACACTTCTAGCCTCTAGTAACATACATTGAGCTCACCCACGGAGACATACTAGGACAACAAATTACAAAACAATTTAAAATCACTCTATTTGTCACCAAAAAGCCTTACTTGTTAGTCGGGATAGAAGCAGGAGCCAATTCGGTGCACTGAACCCTACAAAAATGTAGTTTTGCATGGTCTATCACCCATACCGCTACTACCGACATGTTTAGCCATGCAAAAGCGTCATTCCTGGACAAAACGACACATAGAGCACTTCTGGGTTATGTTCATATTGATCAAAAATAGTAGGCCGTTCCAAGTGGCGCAAAATGGCTAACGGGCGCGAGCAAATTACCTTGGAAGGTGGATCCACGATATTCCCCATTGTTGAATTCTATTTGTGTTATATCCGTAGAATGGATATAATCTAGCCATATGAACTCCGATTGTGCTCCATGACCTGCCAAAACGACCGCAACGAAACAATGTATCCCTTGATGACTGACTTTGTCCTTTGTGGAACACTTTCGAAGACCAAAAATGGATGGCAAGATGTAGTTTCGGATGATTTAATCGTTGGCATGCACACTGCTAGCCTCTACTTCCCTATGTTGAGCTCACTCATGGACACGTACTGCGACAATAAATTACAGAACAATGTAAAATCACACTTTTTCTCACCAAAAAGGCCTACTTATTAGTCTGTATAGAAACTGGAGCCTCTTCGGTGCATTGAACCCCCCACAAGTGTAGTTTTGCATGGTCTATCACCCATATCGCTACTACCCACATGTTTAGCCATGCAAAAGCGTCTTTCCTGGACAAAACTGCGCATAGCACCTCTTTTGGGTTATCTTAATATGGCTCCAAACTAATAGGTCATTCCGAGTGGCACAAAATTGCTAACGGGCGCAAGCAACTCACCTTGGAAGATTGAACCATGATATCCCTGCTACTGAATTCTATTTGAGTTGTATCTGTAGAACGGCTATAATCTGGCCAAACGAACTCCGATTGGGCTCCATGACCTACAAAAACGACTGTAAAAAAAATGTATCCCTCGATTACCGACTTTGTCCATTCTGGAAAAATGTCATCGGCCAAAATTGGATTGCAAGATGTAGTTTCAGATGATTTAATCATTGGCGGGCACACTTCTAGACTCTACTACCCTACATCGAGCTTACCCACGGACACGTACTAGGACAATAAATTACAGACCAATGTAAAATCACTCTATTTCTCACCAAAATGATATACTTGTTAGTCTGGATAGAAGCGGGAGCCTCTTTAGTTCACTGAACCCCCCAAAAATGTAGTTTTGCATGGTCTATCACCCATACAGGTACTACCCACACCATGCAAAAGTGTCATTCCTGGACGAAACTACACATTGTAGCTCTTCTAGGTAATATTCATATGGTTCCAAAATAATACGTCGTTCCGAGTGGCGCAAAATGGCTAACGGGCGAGAGCAACTTACCTTGGAAGGTGGAACCACATTATCGCTCGTTGCTGAATTCTATTTGAGTTGTATCCATAGAAAGGCTATAATCTGGCCATATGAACTCCGATTGGGCTCCACGACCTGCCAAAACAACCGCAACGAAAAGAGGTATCCCTTGATGAATGATTTGTCCGTTTCGGAAAAATCTCAAAGGCAAAAAATGGATTGCAATATGTAGTTTCGGATGATTTAATTGTTGGCATGCACACTTCTAGCCTCTACTAACCTACATTGAGCACACCCACGGACAAATATTGGGACAATAAATTACACAACAATGTAAAATCACTCTTTTTCTCACCAAAAAGCCATACTTGTCGGTCTGGATAGAAGAAGGAGCCTCTTCGATGCACTGAACCCCCCGAAAATGTAGTTTTGCATGGTCTATTACCCATACTGCTGCTACCCACATGTCTACCCATGCAAAAATGTCAAACCAGAATGAAACTGCGCATAGCAGCTCTTCTAGGTTATATTCATATGGCTCCAAAATAATAGGTTGTTCCGAGTTGTGGAAAATAGCTAGCAGGCACGAGCAACTTACCTTGGAAGGTGGATCCACGATACCCCTCGCTGCTGAATTCTATTTGAATTGTATCCGTAGAACGGCGATAATCTCGCCATCCGAACTCCAATTAGGCTCCACGATGTGCCAAAATGACCGCAACGAAAAGATGTATCCCTCGATGACTGACTTCGTCCGCTTCGGAAAAATTTCAAAGGTCAAAAACGGATTGTAAGATGTAGTTTTGGATGATTTAATCGTTGGCGTGCACAATTCTAGCCTCTACTAACCTACATTGAGCTCACCGACGGACACATACTGGGACAATAAATTACAGAACAATCTAAAATCACTCTATTTCTCACCATAAAGCCCATACTTGTCCGTCTGGATAGAAGCAAGAGCTTCTTCGGTGCACTGAACCGCCCATAAATTATGTTTTGCATGGTTCTATCACCCATACCGCTAGTACCCACACATTTAGCCATGCAAAAGCATCATTCCTTGACGAAACTGCGCATAGCAACTGTTTTGGGTTATATTCATATGGCTCGAAAGTAATAGGTCATTCCGAGTGGCGCAAACTGGCTAAGGGGCGCCAGCAACTTACTTTGGAAGGTGGAACCACGGTGTCCCCTGCTCCTGAATTTTATTTGAGTTGTACTATAGAACAACTATAATCTGGCATACGAACTCCGATTGGGCTCCACGACCTACAAGACTGACCGCAACAAAGAGATGTATCCTTTGATGACCGACTTGTCCGTTTTGGAAAAATTTCGATGGCTCAAATCGGATTGCAAGATGTAATTATGGATTATTTAATCATTGGTGTTCACACTTCTAGTCTCTACTACCCTATATTGAGCTCACCCATGGACGGGTACTGAGACTATAGATTACAGAACAATGTAAAATCACTCTATTTCTCACCAAAAAGCCCAACTTGTCAGTCTGGATAGAAGCAGGAGCCTCTTCGATGCACTGAACCCCCAAAAATTTAGATTTGCATGGTCTATCACCCATACCGCTACTACCCACATGTTTAGAGATGCAAAAGGGTCATTCCAGGACAAAACTGCGCATAGCAGCTCTTTTGGGTTATATTCATATGGCCACAAAATAATAGCACGTTGCGAGTGGCACAAAATGGCTAACGGGCGCGAGCAACTTACCTTGGAAGGTGCATCCATGGTATCCCCCGCTGTTGAATTCTATTTGAATTGTATCCGTACAACGACTATAATCTGGCCATACATACTCCGATTGGCCATGACCTGCCAAAACGACTGGAACGAAAAGATGAATCCCTCGATGACCGACTTTGTCCGTTTTGGAAAAAATCGAAGGCCAAAAACGGATTGCAAGATGTAGTTTCAGATGATTTCATCGTTGGCGTGCACACTTCTAGCCTCTACTACCCTACATCGAGCTCACCCACGGACACGTACTGGGACAATAAAAAACAGAACAATTTAAAATCACTTTATTTCTCACCAAAAAGTCCTACCTGTTAGGCTAGATAGAAACAGGAGCCTCTTCGATTCAATGAACCACAATAAATGTAGTTTTGCATGGTCTATCACCCATACCGCTACTACCCACATGTTTAGCCATGCAAAAGCATCATTCCTAGATGAAATTGTGCATAGCAACTCTTCTTGGTTATATTCATATGGCTCCAAAGTAATAGGACATTCCGAGTGGCGCAAAATGGCTAACCGGCGCAAGCACCTTACCTTGGAAGATGGATCCATAGTATCACCCATTACTGAATTCTATTCCTGTTGTATGTATAGAACGGCTATAATCTGGACATACGAACTCCGATTGGGCTCCACGACATGCCAGAACTACCGCAACGAAAAGATGAATCCCTCGATGACCAACTTTGTCCGTTTTGGAAAAAATTCGAAGGCCAAAAACGGATTGCAATATGTAGTTTTAGATGATTTAATCGTTGGCATCTACATTCTATCCTCTACTAACCTACAATGAGCTCACCCACGGACATGTATTAGGACAACAAATAACAGAACAATGTAAAATCACTCTATTTCTCACCAAAACGTCCTACTTGTCAGTATGGATAGAAGGAGGAACCTCCTCGGTGCACTAAACGCCCCAAAAATGTATTCTTGCATGGTCTATCACCCATGCTGCTACAACCCACATGTTTAGCCATGCAAAAGCGTCATTCCTCGATGAAACTATGCATATCAGCTCTTCTGGGTTATATTCATATGGCTCCAAAATAGTAGGTCGTTCCGAGTGGCACAAAATGGCCAACGGGCGCGAGAAACTCACCTTGGAAGGTGGAACCACGGTATCCCCTGCTGCTGAGTTCTATTTGAGTTGTATCCTTGGAACGGCTATAATCTGGCCATACGAACTCCGATTGGGATCCACGACCTGCCAAAACAACCACAATGAGAATATCGATGAATGATTTGTCCATTTTGGAAAAATTTCGAAGGCAAAAAACGGTTTGCAACATGTAGTTTCGGATGATTTAATAGTTGGCGTGCACACTTCTAGCCTCTACTACCCTACATTGAGCTTACCCACGGACACGTACTGTTGGGGAATGTTGAATGGGAAACAAAAAAATTCCTACACACACGCAAGATCTAACCATGGTGATGAGCATCTTCGAGAGGGAGAGTGGATCTACATACCCTTGTAGATCGCTAAGCGGGAAGCGTTAAGAAACGCGGTTGATGTAGTCGAACGACTTTGCGATCCAAATCGTTGAGCGTCCCACAATCCCATCACAATCTGTCCCGCGATATCATCGTGATCCATCCCGCGATCTCATCATGATCCTACCCGCGAACAAATCACAAATCGTCTCGTGATCTTGATCACGGTCCTTCCGATCTAGTACAGAACGGACGACACCTCTGCGTTCAGCACACGTATAGCTCGATGACGATCTCTACCTTCTTCATCCAACAAGAGGGAGCAGAGAGGTAGAAGAGTTCTCCAACAGCACAACAGCATTGCGGCGATGGTGGTGGAGCTATTCCAGCAGGGTTTCTCCTAAGCACCGCTGAAAACCGATCTAGCGGAGAAACTGTGATCTAGATGAGAGGGCAGCATGTGGCTGTTTTTTTGTGTCTCAAAAACCCTCAAAACCTCTAGTATATATAAGAGGAGAGGAGGAGGAGGCTGGCGCACAAAGGGCCAGCACTTTTCCCTTGGTGCAAGGAGGAGAGGAGTCCTCCTCCACTCCTAGTTGGATTAGGACTCCTACCTTATTTAACCTTTTTCCACCTTTTTCTCCTTGGGTTTTTCTTCCCAGCCACATGGGCCCTTTGTGGGACTTCCACCAGCCCACTAAGGGCTGATATTCATCCTCCCATAGCGCATGTAGCATCTTGGGTCGAAATACCCTTCCCGATGGTCCCCTGGTACACTACCGGCACTCCCGGTACACTACCGATGAGCCCGAAACTTTTTCGGCGATGAAAACAGGACATCCTATATATCAATCATTACCTCCGGACTATTCCGGAGCTTGTCATGACGTCCGGGATCTCATCCGGGAGTCCAAATAACCTTCGGTCACCACCATACATAACTCTATACTTCCAAAATGTCACCGAACCTTAAGTGTGCAGACCCTGCGGGTTCGAGAACTATGTAGACATGACCGAGAGACCTCTACGGTCAATAACCAATAGCAGGACCTGTATGCCCATATTGATTCCTACATATTCTAGGAAGATCTTTATCGGTTGAACCTCTATGTCAAGGATTCAGTTAATCCCGTATGATGTTCCCTTTGTTCTTCGGCATGTTACTTGCCCGAGATTCGATCGTCGGTATCTCCATACCTAATTCAACCTCTTTACCAGCAAGTCTATTTACTCGTTCCATAATACAAGATCCCATGACTAACACTTATTCACATTTCTTGCAAGGCTTATTGTGATGTTGTATTACCGAGTGGGCCCTGAGATACATCTCCATCACACGGAGTAACAAATCCTAGTCTTGATCCATGCCAATCCAACAGACACCCTCGGAGATACCTGTAGAGTTCCTTTATAGTCCCCCAGTTACGTTGTGATGTTTGATACACACAAGGCACTCCTTCGGTGTTAGTGAGATACATGATCTCATGGTCATAGGAACAAACTGTAGCAATAAACTGACACGATCATATGCTACACTTATAGTTTGGGTCTTGTCCATCACATCATTCCCCTAATGATGTGATCCCGTTATCAAATGACATCTCATACCCATGGCTAGGAAACCTTAACCATCTTTGATCAATGAGCTAGTCTATCAGAGGCATACTAGGGACATGGTGTTGTCTATGTATCCACAAGGTATCTGAGTTTCCGATCAATACAATTCTACCATGGATAATAACCGATTATTATGAACAAGGAAATACAATAATAACCACTTTATTATTGCCTCTAGGGCATATTTCCATATGTACTGCGACTATAAATTACAGAACAATGTCAAATCAATCTATTTCTCACCAAAAAGCCATACTTGTCAGTCTGGATAGAAGAAGGAGCCTCTTCGGTGTAACGAACCCCCCAAAAATGTAGTTTTGCATGGTCTATCACCCATACCGCTGCTACCCACATGTTTAGCCGTGCAAAAACATCACACCAGGACGAAACACTGCATAGCAGATCTTCTGGGTTATATTCATATGGCTCCAAAATAATTTGCTCTTCCGAGTGGCGCAAAATAGCTAACGGGCGCAAGCAACTTACCTTGGAAGGTGGATCCAAGGTACCCCCTGCTGCTGAATTCTATTTGAATTGTATCCGTAGAACGATGAGAATCTAGCCATGCGAACTCCAATTGGGCTCCACGACCTCCCACAATGACCGCAACAAAAAGATGTATCCCTAGATGGTTGACTGCCTCCATTTTGGAAAGAATGAAGGCCAAAAACGGATTGCAAGATGTAGTTTTGGATGATTGAATCGTTGGCGTGCAAACTTCTAGCCTCTACTACCCTACATTGAGCTCACCCACGAACACATACCGGGACAACAAATTACCAAACAATGTAAAATCACTCAATTTCTCACCAAAAAGCCATACTTGTCATTCTAGATAGCAGCAGGAGCCTCTTCGGTGCACTGAACGCTAAAAAATGTAGTTTTGCATGGTCTATCACCCATACCACTACTACCTACATGTTTAGCCATTCAAAGACATCATTCCTGGACAAAACTGGGCCTAGCAGCTCTTCTGGGTTATATTCATATGGCACCAAAATAATAGGCCGTTCCGAGTGGCGCAAAATGGCTAACGGGTGTGAGCAACTTACATTGGAAGGTGGATCCACGGTATCCCTCGTTGCCGAATTCTATTTGTGGTGTATCCGTAGAACGGCTATATGTTGGAAATATGCGCTAGAGGCAATATATAAAGTGTTTATTATTATATTTCCTTGTTCATGATAATCGTTTATTATCCATGCTATAATTGCATTGTTTGGAAACACATTGCATGTGTGGGTAAATAGATAACACTGTGTCCCTAGTATGCCTCTAGTGAACTAGCTCGTTGATCAAAGATGGTCAGGGTTTCCTAGCCATTGACATGTGATGTCATTTGATAACGAGAACACATCATTAGGAGAATGATGTGATCGACAAGACCCAAACTACAAACGTAGCATATGATCATGTCAATTTGTTGCTATTGTTTTCTGCATGTCAATCTATATGTTCCTATGACCATGAGATCATGCAACTCACGGATATCGGAGGAGTGCCTTGTGTGTATGAAACGTCGCAACGTTACATGGTGACTATAAAGGTGCTCTACAGGTATCTCCGATGGTGTCTATTGAGTAGGCATGGATCGAGAATGGGATTTGTTACTCCGTGTGACGGAGAGGTATCTCGGGGCCCACTCGATAATGCAACATCACAATAAGCCTTGCAAGCAATGTGACTAATTGTTAGTTGCGGGATCTTGTATTACGGAACGAGTAAAGAGACTTGCCGGTAACGAGGTTGAACTAGGTATGTGTTGGAAATATGCCCTAGAGGCAATATATAAAGTGTTTATTATTATATTTCCTTATTCATGATAATCTTTTATTATCCATGCTATAATTGTAGTAATTGGAAACACATTGCATGTGTGGATAAATAGACAACACTTTGTCCCTAGTATGCCTCTAGTGAACTAGCTCGTTGATCAAAGATGGTCAGAGTTTCCTAGCCATTGACATGTGATGTCATTTGATAACGGGATCACATCATTAGGAGAATGATATGATGGACAAGACCCAAACTACAAACGTAGCATATGATCGTGTCAGTTTATTGCTACTGTTTACTACATGTCAATGTATATGTTCCTATGACCATGAGATCATGCAACTCACGGATATCGGAGGAGTGCCTTGTGTGTATGAAACGTCGCAACGTTACATGGTGACTATAAAGGTGCTCTACAGGTATCTCCGATGGTGTCTATTGAGTAGGCATGGATCGAGAATGGGATTTGTTACTCCGTGTGACGGAGAGGTATATTGGGGCCCACTCGATAATGCAACATCACAATAAGCCTTGCAAGCAATGTGACTAATTGTTAGTTGCGGGATCTTGTATTACGGAACGAGTAAAGAGACTTGCCGGTAACGAGGTTGAACTAGGTATGTGTTGGAAATATGCCCTAGAGGCAATATATAAAGTGTTTATTATTATATTTCCTTATTCATGATAATCTTTTATTATCCATGCTATAATTGTAGTGATTGGAAACACATTGCATGTGTGGATAAATAGACAACACTTTGTCCCTAGTATGCCTCTAGTGAACTAGCTCGTTGATCAAAGATGGTCAGAGTTTCCTAGCCATTGACATGTGATGTCATTTGATAACGGGATCACATCATTAGGAGAATGATATGATGGACAAGACCCAAACTACAAACGTAGCATATGATCGTGTCAGTTTATTGCTACTGTTTACTACATGTCAATGTATATGTTCCTATGACCATGAGATCATGCAACTCACGGATATCGGAGGAGTGCCTTGTGTGTATGAAACGTCGCAACATTACATGGTGACTATAAAGGTGCTCTACAGGTATCTCCGATGGTGTCTATTGAGTACGCATGGATCGAGAATGGGATTTGTTACTCCGTGTGACGGAGAGGTATCTCGGGGCCCGCTCGGTAATCCAACATCACAATAAGCCTTTCAAGCAATGTGACTAATATTTAGTTGTGGGATCTTGCATTACGGAACGAGTAAAGAGACTTGCCGGTAACGAGATTGAACTAGGTATAGAGATTCCGACGATCGAATGTCGGGCAAGTAACATACTTAAGAACAAAGGGAACGTTATACGGGATTAACTGAATCCTTGACATAGAGGTTCGACCGATGAAGATGTTCGTAGAATATGTAGGAACCATTGTGGATGTCCAGGTCCCTCCATTGGTTATTGACCATAGAGGTGTGTCGGTCATGTCTACATAGTTCTCGAACCCGTAGGGTCTGCACACTTAAAGGTTCGGTGACGTTTCGGTAGTGTAGAGTTATGTATGGTGGTGACCGAAGGTTGTTCGGAGTCCCGGATGAGATCCCGGATGTCACGAGAATCTCCGGAATGTTCCGGAGGTAAAGATTCATATATAGGAAGTCCCAGTTTGGTTGGCAAAAAAGTTTCGGGCTCATCGGTAGTGTACCGGGAGTGCCGGTAGTGTACCGGGGGACCTCCGGGAGGGGTATTTCGACCCCAAGAGGTCCATGGGCTGTGGGAGACTAATAACCATCCCTTAGTGGGCTTGGAGAACAGCCACAAAGGCCCATGGCGCACGGAGAAGAAATCCTAAAGGAAAAAGGCAAAAATCAGCCAATAGGAGGCAATCCTACTCCAACTAGGATTGGAGGTGGAATAGGATTCCACCCCCCTTGGCCGGCCGACTCCCCTAGGGAGATTTGGTGTGCCAGACCCTCTCCCCCTCCTCTCCTCCTATATATACTAGTGGATTGGGTGGCTTTTGGACACAACTTACGGCCACGTGCTACCCGATTCACCGGTGCTCCTCTAGATCGGATTTCTGCAGCGCTTAGGCGAAGCCCTGCCGGAATTGCACCACCACCACCATCACCGGAGCGCCGTCATGCTACCGGTGAACTATCTCTCCTCTCCACCTCCTCTTGCTAGATCAAGACGGTGGAGATCGTAATCAAGCTGCACGTGTGTTGAACGCGGAGGTGCCGTCCATTTGGTACTAGATCGGAAGGATCGTGATCAAGGCCACGAGACGTTCGTGATTGGATCGCAGGACGAATTGTGATAAGATCGTGGGACGGTTTCTGATTGGATCGCGGGACAGTTCGTGATTGGATCGCGGGACAGTTGGTGATTGGATCGCGGGACGGTTCGTGATTGGATCGCGGGACGCTCGGCGATTTGGATCGCGAAGAAGTTCGACTACACCAACCGTGTTTCTTAACGCTTCCCGCTTAGTGATATACAAGGGTACGTAGATCCACTCTCCCTCTCGTAGATGCTCATCACCATGGATAGGTTTGTGTGTGTGTAGGAAATTCTTTGTTTCCCATGCGACGTTCCCCAACTGTGGCATCATGAGCTAGGTTGATGGTTCGATGAGATCTCGAGTAGAACACAAAAGGTTAGATTGCTTCCTCCCTTGGTCGGATTTTGGTTCAGTGGGATTGTGACATAAAACGGCTCAGACCAACATTACTCGTACGCTTATGAGAGACCAGTTCCCTCGACGCAACTTGTTGCTTAGATGGCTTGCGGGCGATAGTTTGTCTCACTTTAGTTGCATCGGATCCGACAAAGGCGGTCCTTGAGAAGGTTGAAAAGCAATCTATGTATCACCGTTGTGGTTTATGCGTAGGTGAGAATCGTTCTTGCTAGATACCCGTAGCAGCCACGTAAAACATGCAACAACAATTAGAGGACATCTAACTTGTTTTTGCAGGGTATGTTGTGATGTGATATGGCCAATTACATGATGAGATATATGTGATGTATGAGATGATCATGTGATGTATAGATTTCACGACTTGCACGTCGGTGAATACGGCAACCGACAGGAGCCATAGGGTTGTCTTTAATTATTGTATGACCTACGTGTCAATCATTAAGCGCTATGTAATGCTTTACTTTATCGCTAAGCCGTAGCAATAGAAGTACAAGCAGGGCTGGCGCCACAACCCCAATGGCAACACATTGATGGAGATCAAGATGATGGAGATCATGGTGTAGTGCCGGTGACGATGGAGATCATGCCGGTGTTTCGAAGATGGAGATCTTAAACACAAGTTCATGGCCATATCATGTCACTTATGAATTGCATGAGATGTTAATCCTTTTATGCACCTTGTTTTGCTTAGTACGGCGGTAGCATTATAAGGTGATCCCTCACTTAAATTTCAAGATGATTTGTGTTCTCCCCGAGTGTGCACCGTTGCGAAAGTTCGTCGTGTTGAGACACCACGTGATGATCGGGTGTGCTAGACTCTGCGTTCACATACAACGGGTGCAAGCCAGAATTGCACATGTAGAACACTCGGGTTAAACTTGACGAGCCTAGCATGTACAGACATGGCATCGGAACACAAGAGACCGAAAGGTCGAACATGAGTCATATAGTAGATATGATCAACATAGTGATGTTCACCATTGAAGCCAACTTAACTCACGTGATGATCGGACTTGAGTTGGTGAATTTGGATCATGTGACACTCAGAGGACCTGAGGGATATCAATTTGAGTGGGAGCTTTAGTAATTTGATTAACTAAACTCATTATCATGAACAATAGTCTAAGTAACCTTTGCATATTTATGATGTAGATCAATGGCTTGCGCAGTAGCACCCCTGAATTTTAATGCGTTCCTAGAGAAAGCTAAGTTGAAAGATGACGGAAGTAACTTTGTTGATTGGGCCCGTAATCTGAGGATAATCCTTATGGCTTCCCAGAAACAATATGTCCTTGATGCACCGCTTGGTGACCAACCAGAAGACATCACCTCCGAAGACGTTAAGAACGCTTGGGAGGCTCGTGCTGGAGACTACTCAATAGTTCAGTGTGCAATATTGTATGGCTTAGAACCGGGACTTCAAAGACGTTTTGAACGTCATGGAGCATATGAGATGTTCTAGGAGTTCAAGTTTATCTTTCAGAAGAATGCCCGGATCGAGAGGTATGAGACCTCTGATAAATTCTATGCTTGCAAGATGGAGGAGAACGGGTCTATCAGTGAGCACATACTCAGAATGTCTGGGTACTCAAACTGTCTAGCTGAGTTGGGAATTGCCCTTCCGCAAGAGGCGATCATTGATAGAGTTCTTCAATCACTGCCGCCAAGTTACAAAAGTTTTGTAATGAACTATAACTTGCATGGGATGAACAAGTCATCAGCCGAGCTGTTTGCGATGCTGAAAGTCGCTGATTTTGAAATCAAGAAAGAACATCAAGTGTTGATGGTCAATAAAACCACTAGTTTCAAGAAAAATGGCGAGGGCAAAGGCAATAAGGGTAAAACCAAGAAGGATGGCAAAGAAGTTGCTGCTCCTACAAAGAAGCCTAAGCGTGGACCTAAGCCAGAAACTGAGTGTTTTCATTGCAAAGGAACTGGTCACTGGAAGCGGAACTGCCCCAAGTACCTGGCTGACAAGAAGGCGGCCAACGACAAACAAGGTATATATGATATACATGTTATTGATGTGTACCTTACTGGTTCTCGTAGTAGTGCCTGGGTATTTGATACCGGTTCGGTTGCTCACATTTGCAACTCAAAGCAGGAACTACGGAATAAACGAAGACTGGCAAAGGACGAAGTGACGATGCACGTGGGAAATGGTTCCAAGGTTGATGTGATCGCCGTCAGCACGCTCTCTCTTCGATTACCATCGGGATTAGTGATGAACCTGAATAATTGTTATTTAGTGCCTGCGTTAAGCATGAACATTTTATCTGGATCTTGTTTATTGGGAGACGGTTACTCATTTAAATAAAAGAATAAAGGTTGTTCTATTTATATGAGTAATATCTTTTATGGTCATGCACCCAATGTTAGGGGTTTATTCATTTTGAATCTTGATAGTGATGACACACATGTTCATAACATTGATGCCAAAAGATGTAGACTGGTTAATGATAGTACCACTTTCTTGTGGCACTGCCGTTTAGGTCATATTGGTGTAAAACGCATGAGGAAACTCCATGCTGGTGGACTTATGGAGTCACTTGATTTTGAATCACTTGACACATGTGAACCATGCCTGATGGGCAAGATGACCAAAACGCCGTTTTCTGGAACAATGGAACGGGCGAGTGACTTATTGGAAATCATACATACTGATGTGTGCGGTCCAATGAATGTCGAAGTGCGCGGTGGTTATCGTTACTTTCTCACCTTCACTGATGACTTGAGTAGATATGGATATATTTACTTGATGAAACACAAGTCTGAAACGTTTGAAAAGTTCAAGCAATTTCAGAGTGAAGTTGAGAATCATCGTAACAAGAAGATTAAATTTCTTCGATCTGATCGAGGAGGTGAATATCTGAGTGATGAATTTGGCAATCACTTAAGACAGTGTGGAATTGTTTCTCAGTTGACACCGCCCGGAACACCACAGCGTAATGGTGTGTCTGAACGTCGTAATCGGACCTTATTAGGTTTGGTGCGTTCTATGATGTCTCTTGTCGATTTGCCACTATCGTTTTGGGTTATGCATTAGAGACAGCTGCATTCACTTTAAATAGGGCACCATCAAAATCCGTTGAGACGACGCTATATGAACTGTGGTTTGGCAAAAAGCCAAAGTTGTCGTTTCTTAAAGATGGGGATGTGATGCTTATGTCAAAAATCTTCAGCCTGAAAAGATGGAACCCAAAGCGGAAAAATGCGTCTTCATAGGATACCCGAAAGAGATAGTCGGCTATACCTTCTATCTCAGATCCGAAGGCAAAGTGTTTGCCACTAAGAACGGAACATTTCTTGAGAAAGAGTTTCTCTCGAAAGAATTGAGTGAGAGGAAAATAGAGCTTGATGAGGTTATTGAACCTTTACTTCAACCAGAGAGTAGCGCAGCACAGAAAGATGTTTCTATGGATCCTACGATGGTAGAAGAGGAATTTAATGATTATGATAATGAAGCCTCGGATCAAGTTGCTATTGAACCTCGTAGGTCGACAAGGACGCGTACTACTCCCGAGTGGTACGGCAACCCTGTCTTAGAGGTCATGTTGTTGGACAACAATGAACCTACGAGCCATGGAAGAGCAGTGATGGGCCCGGATTCCGAGAAATGGTTAGAGGCCATGAAATATGAGATGGGATCCATGTATGAAAACAAGGTATGGACTTTGGAAGTACTACCTGAAGGGCGAAAGGCCATTCAGAACAAATGGGTCTATAAGAAGAAGACGGACGCGGACGGTAATGTCACCGTCTATAAAGCTCGACTTGTGGCAAAGGGGTTTTCACAAGTTCAAGGAGTTGACTACGATGAGACTTTCTCACCCGTAGCGATGCTTAAGTCTGTTAGAATCATGTTGACAATAGCTGCTTATTTTGACTATGAAATTTGGCAGATGGATGTCAAAACGGCGTTCCTCAACGGTTTCCTTGAGAAAGAGTTGTATATGATGCAACCCGAAGGTTTTGTCGATCCAGAGAATGGTGACAAAGTTTGCAAACTCCAGCGATCCATTTATGGACTCGTGCAAGCATCTCGGAGTTGGAATAAGCGCTTTGATGAGGTGATCAAAGCGTTTGGGTTTATACAAGTTTATGGAGAAGCTTGTATTTACAAGAAAGTGAGTGGGAGCTCTATAGCGTTTCTAGTATTATATGTGGATGACATATTGCTGATCGGAAACGATATAGATATGCTGGAAAGCGTGAAGGAATATTTGAATAAGAGTTTTTCAATGAAGGACCTAGGAGAAGCTGCTTTCATATTAGGCATTAAGATCTATAAAGATAGGTCGAGACGCTTAATAGCACTTTCACTGAGCACATACCTTGATAAAGTTTTGAAGAAGTTCAAAATGGAACAGGCCAAGAAGGGGTTCTTGCCTGTGTTGCAAGGTGTGAAGTTGAGTAAGACTCAATGCGAGTGACTGCAGAAGATAAAGAAAAGATCAGCGTCAACCCCTATGCTTCAGCCATAGGCTCTATCATGTATGCAATGCTGTGCACAAGAACTGATGTCAGCCTTGCCATAAGTATGGCTGGAAGTTTTCAAAGTGATCCTGGAATGGAGCACTGGCAAGCGGTCAAGAATATCCTTAAGTACCTTAACAGGACTAAGGACATGTTTCTTGTTTATGGAGGTGATGAAGAGTTCGTCGTAAAGGGTTACGTCGATGCAAGCTTCAACACTGATCCGGACGATTCTAAATCGCAAACCGGATACGTATTTATTCTTAACGGGGGAGCGGTAAGCTGCTGCAGTTCCAAGCAAAGCGTGGTAGCTGATTCTATGTGTGAAGCGGAGTACATCACAGCCTCGGAGGCAGCGAAGGAAGGTGTCTGGATGAAGCAGTTCATGACAGATACTGGAGTAGTGCCTAGTGTACTGAATCCAATAAATTTGTTCTGTGACAACACTAGTGCCATTGCTCTAGCCAAGGAACCGAGGTTTCATAAGAGGACCAGACACATAAAGCGACGCTTCAACTCCATCCGGTTCTACATCGAGGAGAAGGACATAAATATTTGCAAAGTGCACACGGATCTGAATGTTGCAGACCCGTTGACTAAACCTCTTCCAAGGGCTAAACATGATCAACACTAGAACTGTATGGGTGTCTGATTCATTACCATGTAAATCACATAGTGATGTGAACTAGATTATTGACTCTACTGCAAGTGGGAGACTATTGGAAATATGCCCTAGAGGCGATATATAAAGTGTTTATTTTTATATTTCCATGTTCATGATAATCGTTTATTATCCATGCTATAATTGCATTGTTTGGAAACACATTGCATGTGTGGGTAAATAGACAACACTGTGTCCCTAGTATGCCTCTAGTGAACTCGCTCGTTGATCAAAGATGGTCAGGGTTTCCTAGCCATTGACATGTGATGTCATTTGATAGCGGGATCACATCATTAGGAGAATGATGTGATGGACAAGACCCAAACTACAAACGTAGCATATGATCGTGTCAGTTTATTGCTACTGTTTTCTGCATGTCAATGTATATGTTCCTATGACCATGAGATCATGCAACTCACGGATATCGGAGGAGTGCCTTGTGTGTATCAAACGTCCCAATGTAACTGGGTGACTATAAAGGTGCTCTACAGGTATCTCTGCTGGTGTCTGCTGAGTTGGCATGGATCAAGACTGGGATTTGTTACTCCGTGTGACGGAGAGGTATCTCGGGGCCCACTCGGTAATGCAACATAACAATAAGCATTGCATGAAATGTGACTAATTTTTAGTTGCAGGATCTTGTATTACAGAACGACTAAAGAGACTTGCCGGTAATGAGGTTGAACTAGGTATGGAGATACAGACGATCGAATCTCGGGCAAGTAACATACCGAAGAACAAAGGGAACGTTATACGGGATTAACTGAATCCTTGACATAGAGGTTCGACCGATGAAGATCTTCGTAGAATATGTAGGAACCAATGTGGACGTCCAGTCCCGCCATTGGTTATTGACCGTAGAGGTGTCTCTTTCATGTCTACATAGTTCTCGAACCCGCAGGGTCTGCGCACTTAAAGGTTCGGTGATGTTTCGATAGTGTCGAGTTATGTATGGTTGTGACTGAAGGTTGTTCGGAGTCCCGGATGAGTTCCCAGACGTCACGAGGAGCTCCGTAATGGTCCGTAGGTAAAGATTCATATATAGGAAGTCCCAGTTTGGTCGCCGAAAAAGTTTCGGGCTCATCGGTAGTGTACCGGGAGTGCCGGTAGTGTACCGGGGGACCTCCAGGAGGGGTATTTCGACCCCAAGAGGTCCATGGGCTGTGGGAGACTAATCACCATCCCTTAGTGGGCTGGGAGAACAGCCACAAAGTCCCATGGCGCAGGGAGAAGAAATCCTAAAGGAAAAAAGTTAAAAATCAGCCAATAGGAGGCAATCCTACTCCAACTAGGATTGGAGGTGGAATAGGATTTCACCCCCCTTGGCCGGCCGACTCCCCGAGGGTGATGTGGCGCGCCAGCCCCTCTCTCCCTCCTCTCCTCCTATATTTACTAGTGGATTGGGTGGCTTTTGGAAACAACTTTCGGCCACGTGCTACCCGATTCACCGGTGCTCCTCTAGATCGGATTTCTGCAGCGCTTAGGCGAAGCCCTACCGGAATTGCACCACCACCACCATCACCGGAGCGCCGTCATGCTGCCGGTGAACTTTCTCTCCTCTCCACCTACTCTTGCCGGATCAAGACGGTGGAGATCATCATCAAGCTGCACGTGTGCTGAACGCGGAGGTGCCGTCCGTTCGGTACTAGATCGGCAGGATCGTGATCAAGGCCACGACACGTTCGTGATTGGATCGTGGGACGGATCGTGACGAGATCGTGGGACGGTTCGTTATAGGATCGCGGGACGGTTCGTGATTGGATCACGGGACGGTTCGTGATTGGATCGCGGGACGCTCGGCGATTTGGATTGCGAAGAAGTTTGACTACACCAACCGCGTTTCTTAACGCTTCCCGCTTAGCGATCTACAAGGGTACGTAGATCCACTCTCCCTCTTGTAGATGCTCATCACCATGGATAGGTTTGCGTGTGCGTAGGAAATATTTTTTTCCCATGCGACGTTCCCCAACACTATATTATGGCCATATGAACTCCGATTGGGCTCCACGACCTGCCAAAATGATCGCAACAAAAAGATGTATCCCCCGATGACCGATTTTGTACGTTTCGGGAAAATGTCGTAGGCCGAAAACGGATGGCAAGATGTAGTTTCGGATGATTTAATCGTTGGTGTGCACACTTCTAGCCTCTCCTACCCTACATTGAGCTCACCCACGGACACGAACTAGGACTATAAATTACAGAACACTGTAAAATCACACTAGTTCGCACCAAAAAGCCATACTTGTCAGTCTAGATAGAAGAAGGAGGCTCTTCGGTGAACTGAACCCCCCAAAATATAGTTTTGCATTGTATGTCACCCATACCGCTACTACCCACATGTTTAGCCATGCAATAGCGTCATTCCAGGACGAAACTATGCATAGTAGCTCTTTTGGGTTATAATCATATGGCTCCAATATAATAGGCCGTTCCGAGTGGCGCAAAAGGGCTAACGGGCGCAAGCAACTTACCTTGAAAGGTGCATCCACGGTATCCCCCGCTGCTGAATTCTATTTGACTTGTATCCGTAGAAAGACTATAATCTGACAATACAAACTCCGATTAGGCTTCATGACCTGCCAAAAACGACCGCAATGAAAAGATGTATCCCTACATGATAGGCTTTGTCCGTTTCAGAAAAATTTCGCTGGCTAAAAACGGATTGCGACATGTAGTTTTGGATGATTTAATCGTTGGCGTGCACACTACTAGTCTCTACTACCCTACATTGAGCTCACCCATGGACACGTACTGGGACAATAGATTATGGAATAATGTAAAGTCACTCTATTTCTCACCAAAAATCCCTACTTGCCAGTGTGGATAGAAGCAGGAGCCTCTTCGGTGCACTCAACCCCCAAAAAAGTTGTTTTGCATGGTCTAGCATCCATACCGCTACTACCAACATGTTAAGCCAGGAAAAGCATCGTTCCTGGATGAAACTATGCATAGCAGCTCTTTTGGGTTATATTCATATGGCTCCAAAATAATAGGCCGTTCCGAGTGGCGCAAAATTGCTATATGCACGAGCACCTTACCTTGAAAGTTGGATCCACGGTATCCCCCGCTACTGAATTCCATTTGAATTGTATCCGTAGAACGACTATATTCTAGATATACGAACTCCAATTAAGCTTCATGACCTGCCAAAACGACCGCAACGAAAAGATATACCCCTAGATGATAGACTTTGTCCCTTCGGAAAAATTTGGATGGCTAAAAAAAGACTGCAATATGTAGTTTTGCATGATTTAATCGTTGACGTGCATACTTCTAGTCCCTTCTACCCTACATTGAGCTCACCCATGGACACGGACTGGGACCATAGATTACAGAACAATGTAAAATAACTCTATTTCTCACCAAAAATCCATAATTGTCAGTCTGGATAGAAGAAGGAGCCTTCGGTGAACTGAACCCCCCAAAATGTAGTTTTGCATTGTCTATCACCCATACTGCTACTACCCACATGTTTAGTCATGCCAAAGCGTCATTCTAGGACGAAACTATGCATTGTAGCTCTTCTGGCTTATAATCATATGGCTCCAAAATAATAGGTCGTTCCGAGTGGCACAAAATGGCTAACGGTATCCCTGGTATCCCCCGCTGCTGAATTCTATTTGACTTGTGTCCGTAGAACCAAGATAATCTGACCATACGAACTCCGATTAAGCTTCATGACTTGCCAAAACGACCGCAACGAAAAGATGTATCCCTACATGATAGACTTTGTCCGTTTCAGAAAAATTTTGATGGCTAAAAACGGATTGCAAGATGTAGTTTTGGATTATTTAATCGTTGGCGTGCACACTACTAGTCTCTACTACCCTACACTGAGCTCACCCACGGACACGTACTAGGACAATAGATTATGGAATAATGTAAACTCACTCTATTTCTCACTAAAAATCCCTACTTGTCAGTCTGGACAGAAGTAGGAGCCTCTTCGGTGCACTAAACCCCCAAAAAAGTAGTTTTGAATGGTCTAGCACCCATACCGCTACTACCAACATGTTTAGCTAGGAAAAGCGTCGTTCCTTGATGAAACTATGCATAGCAGCTCTTCTGGGTTATATTCATATGGCTCCTAAATAATAGGTCGTTCCGAGTGGCACAAAATAGCTAACGAGCATGAGCACCTTACCTTGAAAGTTGGATCCACTGTATCCCGCGCTGCTGAATTCCATTTGAATTGTATCCGTAGAACGACTATAATCTGGATATTCGAACTCCGATTAGGATTCATGACCTGCCAAAACGACCGCAACAAAATGATATATCCCTAGATGATAGACTTTGTCCCTTTCAAAAAAAAATTGATGGCTAAAACAAGATTGCAAGATGTAGTTTTGCATGATTTAATCGTTGGCATGCATACTTCTAGTCTCTACTACCCTACACTGAGCTCACCCATGGACACATACTGGGACAATAGATTACAGAACAATGTAAGATCACTCTATTTCTCACAAAAAAGCCATAATTGTCAGTCTAGATAGAAGAAGGAGCATCTTCGGTGAAATGAACCCCCCAAAATGTAGTTTTGCATTGTCTATCACCCATACCGCTACTACCCAAATGTTTAGTCATGCAAAAGCGTCATTCCAAGACGAAACTACGCAGAGTAGCTCTTCTGGCTTATAATCCTATGGCTCCAAAATAATAGGTCGTTCCGAGTGGCGCAAAATGGCTAACGGGCATGAGCAACTTACCTTGGATGGTGCATCCACGGTATCCCCCGCTGCTGAATTCTATTTGACTGGTATCCGTAGAACGACTATAATCTGACCATACGAACTTCGATTAGGCTTCATTACCTGCCAAAACGACGGCAACAAAAAGATGTAGCCCTACATGACTGACTTTGTCCATTTCAGAAAAATTTCGATGGCTAAAAAAGGATTGCGAGATGTAGTTTTGGATGATTTAATCGTTGGCGTGCACACTACTAGTCTCTACTACCCTACCTTGAGCTCACCCATGAACACGTACTCAGAAAATAGATTAGGGAATAATGTAAAGTCACTCTATTTCTCACCAAAAATCCCTACTTGTCAGTCTGGATAGAAGCAGGAGCCTCTTCGGTGCACTGAACCCCCAAAAAAGTAGTTTTGCATGGTCTATCACCCATACCGCTACTACCAACATGTTTAGCCAGGAAAAGCGTCGTTTTTGGATGAAACTATGCATACAAGCTCTTCTAGGTTATATTCATATGGCTCCAAAATAATAGGCTGTTCCGAGTGGCGCAAAATGGCTAACGGGCACGAGCACCTTACCTTGAAAGTTGGATCCACGGTATCCCCCGCTGCAGAATTCGATTTGAATTGTATCCGTAGAACGACTACAATCTGGATATACGAACTCCGATTAGACTTCATGACCTGCCAAAACGACCGCAACAAAAAGATATATCCCTAGATGACATACTTTGTCCCTTTCGAAAAAAATTTGATCGCTAAAAACAGATTGCAAAATGTAGTTTTGCAGTATTTAATCATTGCCGTGCACACTTCTAGTCTCTAGTACCCTACACTAAGCTCAGCCATGGACACGTAGTGGAACAATAGATTACAGAACAATGTAAAATCACTCTATTTCTCACCAAAATGCCCTACTTACCAGTCTGGATGGAAGCAGGAGCCTCTTCGGTGCACTGAACCACCAAAAATGTAGTTTTGCATGGTCTATAAGCCATACTACTACTACCAACATGTTTAGCTAGGCAAAAGCGTCATTCCTGTATGAAACTACGCATAGCAGCTCTTCTGGGTTATATTCATATGGCTCCAAAATAATAGGTCGTTCCGAGTGGCGCAAATTGGCTAACGGGCGCGAGTAACTTATCTTGGAAGGTGGATCTACGTTATCTCCCGCTGCTGAATTATATTTGTGTTGTATCTGTAGAACGGCTATAATCTGAACATACGAACTTCGATTGGGGTCCACAACCTGCTAGAATGACCGCACGAAAAGATGTATCCCTTGATAACCGACTTTGTCCATTTTGGAAAAAATTCGAAGGCCAAAAATGGATTGCAGGATGTAGTTTTAGATGATTTAATCGTTGGCGTCCACACTTCTAGCCTCTACTACCCTACAATGAGCTCACCCATTGACACGTACTAGGACAATAAATTACACAAGAATGTAAAATCACTCTATTTCTCACAAAAAAGCACTACTTGTCAGTCTGGATAGAAGCAGGAGCCTCTTCGATGCACTGACCCCCCCACACACACACAAATGTAGTTTTGCATGGTCTATCACCCATACCGCTACTACCCACATGTTTAGCCATGCAAAAGCGCCATTCCTGGATGAAACTGTGCATAGCAGCTCTTTTGGGTTATATTCATATGGCTCCAAAATAATAGGTCGTTCCAAGTGGCGCAAAGTGGCTAACGGGCGCGAGCAACATACCTTGGAAGGTGGAACCACGGTATCCCCTGCTGCTGAATTCTAGTTGAGTTGTATCGGTTGAACGGCTATAATATGGACATACGAACTCTGATTGGGCTCCAGGGCCTACAAAAAAATGCAACAAAAAGATGTATCCCTCGATGACCGACTTTTCCGCTTCAGAAAAATGTCATAGGCCAAAAATCATTGGCGTGCACACTTCTAGCCTCTACTACCCTACATTGAGCTCACCCACGGACTCGTACAGGGACTATAAATTACAAAACATAATAAAATCACTCTGATTCTCACCAAAAAGCCATGCTTGTGTAGCGATCCGACCTGGAAAGGTTAAGCCTCTGTGTGTTCTATGGCATCCCTGGATCAGTATGCTGGCACACACAGTACATCAATGTATATATCAAAGTGCAATCGCACGTAATTAACGTAAAACTGATATATATCTTAAAATCTCAGCGGAAACAATCAACGGGTGTGGAGTCGCAATAAACACCAACGGCAGGTTGAGTTTAGATCGTAACCCTGAATCGTACTCTTACTTCGAAGAAGAGTATCTGCAACATGATACGTTGCAGCCGTGTAGGTCAGCATTTTGAATATGACGGCAAGTCACAAAATAGGGGGTGAAAAATAATCATCTATACTATATGCATATATGGCAGGTGGGGCTATAAGTTCAAGTTTTGCGTAAAGCAATTTTTTCCTACAGAAAGAGTGGGGTAATGCAAAAATTATTACTACAAAGTTGGTTTATTAATGAGATGGTTCCACCAGCCAATTCTTATACCCAAATTAACAATAATACCCTCATAATTATAATTATTTGTGTTGAGACTTCCTGATAGTTTCAGTTCCTTTGGCTCAAGTTGTCCATGACCGTGGACACGGCTAATCGCTTAGGTTTGAGTACTCTACATAGTTTTGCACATGTTCCCACCAATATTTGATTGCCTCCGTTGAATTGCTCGCACTTTAGGGTGTTTGAGAAACGGATGACCAAAACATCGTCTTTCAAAGGGTTCCTCTGAGACTCTATTGGTGCCCATCGATTCCTACTGTTCTTCTACATCTCGTAGCACCGGCTGTCCAAAGTCACCACAATGTCCAACCAAGCTAGAGCCCATAATGACTTGTGGCTGTGTAGGTAAGCCTCAGGTCTTGAAGTATCCATCCATCTCTTTGTGCCTGGGTGGTCCTTTCCGCATGAATACTGGCACTTCTCCAGCAACACCTAGGCTAACCACTGGTTTCTCCAGGGCGCCATTCAACCGTCATCCACCCAGAGGTATATTGCATCATGAGTTCTTGAAAATAATTCTTGGAGTCTTGAGGTCTTCATAATCAATTAAGTCTCACAACTCTCATGGTAGACACTCAACCAAAACCCCGTCTACTAAAAGCATAGCAAAATAAAATAACGTCCCGGCCAAAGTAACAAGGGTATTAGGGTGGCCTACCACATGATACTACTCAAGTGACCAAGTTTCCAAGTACCTACTTTGCATGCAATGAGTAGAAGGTTGAACTAATGCAACTTGAAAAACATAGGTAATAACATGGTCAATGTGAACTTGCCTATACTATTGAGGAAGAAATATCGCTCTCAGAAATAACTTGATTGAACTATTCGTCACTCTCCGATAAAAATCTATATAATCAAACATTGCATTCATATAAGCAATGAAACTAGAAATCAATACTAACAATCAAAAAGTCACACAAAACCAAAACACAAAAGGGTTGTGATGAAGGAAATACTTAAGACAAAAGTTAAAACAACAAAACTTCATCAACACAACCAAGGTTTGGTTTTCTCTACAATTAATCCTATTTTCTAATAGTAGGACAACAACAAAGTAAAACCTAACAAAAATATTCTAGCAAATATTTTACTAGCAAGAAGAATTACTTTTGAAGAACAACTAAGAACTACGAAAACAATACTCTAAACAACATAAGTTTTTTAATAATAAACTTAACAACAAGAAAAACAAATGAAATAATAAAATAAGAGAAAACAAAACAACTAAGTTAACAGAAAGTAAAACTTATAAAACAATTCATAAAATATTTTCAAAAAAGAAATCAAACTAGCAATGAAATCTATTTGCAAGTTATTATGAAACTAGAAGTGATTTCATGCTATCAAAAGAATAAATAACATAAAAATAAATCTTGTTGAAGTACTATTGCTAACTAACAAAAAACAAGGTAAAAAAATTCAACTAATATAAACGAAAATAAATTAGTACAGTTAAAACAAAAGAAATAGAAATAAACCTAAAAAGAACTAAAACAGAATCTGTTTCGTTAAAAATACTAATTTAAATTCCTCTAAAAATTCTCGAACTCTACCTACTGATAAATAAAGTAACTAGTGACAAGTAGCAAAAGAATGAACTCAAAACCTATTTTTAAACGCAAGTTATAAGAAAATTAGTGTTTGAAGCCAATCTTTTTGAATTCAAATTTATTATATTCAAATATGGTCAAACTTGATATCTACAGAAACTACATAAAATTTGTGACACATTTCAGACAAAAACAAATTAAAACAAGTAAAAACATAAAAGATATAAAGAAAACAAAAACAAAACTAATTCTGTAAAACAAAACTAAAACAGAAAAGGAAAAAAATCTAAACTACGAATAGGGCTATGTGACTGTTTCTATTGGCTGATGGGTGTGTGCGTGAGTGTTAAAGGAGCGAATGGCTATTATCTAACAGAAAACGGTTCGGTCTAAAATAGAATAGAAAAACCGGGCGCTCCAGTAAAACTAAACCAGATCTAAATTGAAAGGGTAAGTGGATCTAATCTACTCCGTTGAGCTAGGATCGGATGGATGTGGGCGATGCTGGTGACTTCCCACAGTGGAGGTCAACTCCGGCGAAGCTCTGGCGAGGCAGAGGAGGCGGGGTCGACGGGGATAGCGTTCCAATGGTCCTCCAACGTTGGTGATGGCACCGGTCGATGCAGGCGAGGACGGTGAGCACGATGGTAGCGTCAGCGGGGCTCGGCGGAGAGCGTGGTTGAAGTGGGGCATTCGGGTGGCTCGTTGAGGAGGGATCTTGGAGGGGTTTGTGGCTCGGGTGAATGTATGGGGAGGTGCGAGCGAGCTCTGCAGAGCTGTTGGTGGCAGTGGGAGGGCTCAGGGTGGTCGGAGGCGAGCGACAGCTCAACAATGGCGTGGCAGTCGGGCTCTGCTCCGGCAAGGGATTGCGGGTGGTGCAGGGGTCTTCGGGAGATCTTAGGGGTGGAAAGAGACAAGGAGGCAAAGGTCTTTATCAGGATAGGCGAGGGGTGCTCGGGCGGTAGCATATCGGCAAGGGGATCGCGTTGGGATTTGGTTCCAGCGGAGCTCCGGTGAGATTTGGAAGGTGGGCGCGGGAGTAGTGGGATCGGACAGTGGGGACCATCGGTCAGCGAGGGAGAGGGGGAGGAAAGGGATCGGATACCCAATCGGGTACCAATTCGGTAGCGACAGGGGCAATTGGTCCAAATCCACTAGTGGGCCTTCGGGCGATTTTTCTCCTAATAAAGAAAATATTCCTTTTATAAAACAAAACAGAAAAGGAAACATAAGTAAATGAAAATCTAAAATAGTTTTATATAGGCATATTATATATCAAAATTTGCAAACAAATAAATCCTGAAACATGAACATATTTTCAGAGGCAAAATAAAATCTCACAAAATCAACAAAATCAAATAGTGTTGTTGGTTCAAATAAAATGCAAATAAAATATTTTGAAAATACCAAAATGACTTCAAATTCATATTTCTCCATTTTTTTATTGAAGGGAATCATTTTACCCTAATTTCCATATATTTTATTTTTGGAGAAAATTAATTTGAATAAAAACCAAATAACTCCTAAGTGGTTTCGGATCTAAATTTTCAAACCACTTTCAAATCCATCTTTTAAATTTCCAACTCATATTTCATATAATTTGAAGAAGTACTTTTATCCTCTCTCATGAAAATCATTGAGTTGCTTAAAGTTTTTGAATTTGAAATATTTTCAAATGAAATTCAACCATTTTCAAATCCCTTTTCATTTCTTTAAATGCAAGATGTCATATCATCTTCACTTTGGGTTTTGTGATGGAATGAATTTGAATTCCTAAGGATCAAAATGCAGAGTGAAAGTTTTGGGAAAATCATTTCATTCCCTATCATTAAACTTTAAAAAAAAATTAATTTCAAATTTCACTCAATTTGAATCACTCAATCAAACAAACACTCAATCATATATTTATTATAACGTTCCAAAATTTGGGATCTTACAAACCTACCACACTTAAAATGAATCTCGTCCTCGTGATTGGAAAAGGCTAGAAAGAAAAGTTTAGGGTTTGGGGGTCTTCTTAGCAATTCCATTGACCTAGAAGTGGGGGGCTACCACACTTAAAATGAGCATTACTGGTTCCTCAAAATCTTGACAGTCCTCTGGGTACATTTGTCTCTTCACATTCTTTACGATAGCTCCTTTGGTGAAGCTCTTCCGTTTAAATCAAAATCTTGTGTTCTCACAACAAAAATGTATTTCCTCCGATACTGGGTATTCTTAACTAATAGGTCTCGTGATCATTCTAAATAACTTATCAAAGATCTCATGGTGGTCTACGATTAGTGGTTATCCTACAGCGAAAATGGGTCTTCGTTTCATTCCTCACCGTAAAATTCCTACGTGTGAGAGCAACTGTCATGTACAGGGGGGTTTCATCATACCATTCTAAGGCTTAACTAAAAGCGTCAAATAACGTCATCTCTTTACTATGGGTAAGTCACTCAGATTTACCATTCCGAATAGCATGAGAATGATAAGAGTAAGTTGTCATGAGGGCCAAGCCATGTCGCGCTGAAATCATTATCTTGTATAAGGTTTAGTGAACCTCGTATTCTAACACTTGGGCTTCCTCAGAAGCATTGCAGAAATTTCTCTTGCCAATGAACGAAGTTTGGATAAATCAATTGATTCTGCAACCTGAGCAAAAACATCTATCGTTTCTTCACGTCTCTTAGGCTTTCGAATACTCCTAAGGAAAACGTTTGCTGATCAGTCATAGCTTCTTCTAAGTTTCTTCTGCATTAAAGGTAGGGCTTGATCCTTATCATTCCTGAGGTTTGTGGTCTTGTGGGCTCACAGCTTGAACTCACCCTTGAGGTTACTAGTGTTTCATACTCCAGCATTACCTTTAGTTCACTCCATCATACCCCAGAGGTAATAAATCATAGACTTATTCTTGTCTGGATTCCACTCTGTGGAATTTCATAGACTCCATCATAGACGCAAATGGTTCCGGCTAAGGTAAGGCTCCAGCCGTGGAACTTACCGTGCGTGAGGCCGCAAAGTGATGTGATATGTTACAGTCTGGATTCATATGACTTAGGATCGGGGTCCCGACAACCATGGACACGGCTAATCGATTAGGTTTGAGTACTCTGTAGAGTTTTGCACACGTTACCCAAAAGATTTGATTGCCTCCATTGAATTCCTCGCACTTCATGGTGTTTGAGAAACGGATGACCAAAACATGATCTTTCAAAGGGTTCCTCTGAGACTCTATCGGTGCCCATCCATTCCTACCATTCTTCTACAACTCGTAGCACCGGCTTTCCAGAGTTACCACAATGTCCAACCAAGCCAGAGCCCATAATGAGTTGTGGCTGTGTAGGTAAGCCTCGGGTCATAAAGTATCCATCTATCTCTTTGTGCTTGGGTGCATCTTTCCGCGTGAATACTGGCACTTCTCCAGCAACACCTAGGCTAACCACTGGTTTCTCCAGGGCGTCGTTCAACCGTTATCCACCCAGAGATATATTGCATCATGAGGTCTTGAAAATAATCCTTCGAGTCTTTAGGTCTTCATCATCAATTAAGTCCCACAACTCTCATGGTAGACACTCAACCAAAACCCCGTCTACTAAAAACTTAGCAAATAAAATAACGTGCCGACCAAAGTAACAAGGTTATTAGGGTGGCCTACCACATGATACTACTCAAGTAACCAAGTTTCCAAGTACCTACTTTGCATGAAATGGGTGGAAGGTTGAACTAATGCAACTTGAAAAACATAGGTAATAACATGGTCAATGTGAACTTGCCTGTACTGTTGATGAAGAAATATCGCTCTCAGAAATAACTTGATTGAACTATTCGTCAGTCTCCGATAAAAATCTATATAATCAAACATTGCATTCATACAAGCCATCATACTCGAAATCAATACTAACAATCAAAAAGTAACACAAAACCAACAAAGTAATACCTAACAAAAGTATTCTAGCAAATATTTTACTAGCCAAAAGAATTACTTTTGAAGAACAACTAAGAACTAAGAAAACAATACTCTAAACAACAAAAGTTTTTGCCTAACAAACTTAACAACAATAAAAAAATTAAATAATAAAATAAGAGAAAACAAAACAACTAAATTAATATAAAGTAAACCTTATAAAACAATTTATAAAATATTATTAAATAAGAAAACAAACTAGCAATGAAATCAATTTGCAAGTTATTATGAAACTAGCATTGATTTCATGCTAGAAAAATAATAAGTAACATAAAAATAAATTTGGTTGAAGTACTATTGCTAACTCAGAGAAAACAAGGTAACAAAATTCAACTAATATAAAATAAAATGAATTAAAACAATTAAAACAAAAGAAATAGAAATAAACCAAAAAAGAACTAAAACAGAATCTGTTTTGGTACAAATACAAATTAAAAATCTTCTAAAAAATCTCAAATTCTACCTACTAATAAATAAAGTCACTAGTGACAAGTAGCGAAAAGAATCAAATCAAAACCTATTTTTAAACTCAAGTTATAAGCAAATAACTGTTTGAAGAAAATCTCTTTAAATTCAAATTTAATTTATTCAAATATGGACAAACTTGATATCTGCAGAACCTACATAATTTTTTTGACACATTGCAAGTAGAATAAAATTAAAAAATAAAAAACCTAAAATATATAAATAAAACAAAAACAGAACTAATTATGTAAAACAAAAGTAAAACAGAAAAGGAAAAATCTAAACTACGATCAGGGCTACGTGGTTGTTTCTTATTGGCTGATGGGTGTGTGTGCTAGTGTTAAACGAGCGAACGACCATTATCTAACAGAAAACGGTTCGGTCTAAAATAGAAAATAAAAAACGTGTGGTCCACTAAAACTAAACCGGATCGAAATTGAAAGGGTAAGTAGATCTAATCTACTCCGTTGAGCTAAGATCGGACGGATGTGCGCGATGTTGGTGACTTACCGCGGTGGAGGTCAACTCCGGCAAAGCTCCGGTGAGGCAGAGGCGGCGGGGTCGATGGGGACGGTACTCTGGTGGTCATCCGGTGTTGGTGATGGCACCGGTCGACGCCGCCGAGGACGGCGAGCACGACGGTAGCGTCAGCGGGGCTCGGGGGCGACAATGTGACGACGGCGAGCATGGTTGCAATGGGGCGTTTGGGTGGGTCGTCGAGGAGGGAGCTTGGAGGGGTTTGCAGCCCGGGTGATTGTATGGGGAGGTGCAGGTGAGCTCGACAGAACTGTTGGTGGTTGTGGGAGGGCTCGGGGTAGTCGGAGGCTAGTGGCAGCGAAACAATGGCGTGGCGAGGGAGCTCTGCTCCGATGAGGGATTGCTGGTGGTGCGGGCGGTCTCCAGGAGATCTTAGGGGCGGAAAGAGACGAGGAGGTGAGGGTCTTTATAGGGAGAGGCGAGGGGTGCTCGGGCGGCAGCATATCGGCGAGGGGATCTCGTCGGGATTTGGTTCCGGCGGAGCTCCGGTGAGCGCGGGAGTAGCGGGATCGGACGGTGGGGTCCACCACTCAGCGAGGGAGAGGGGGAGGAAAGGGATCGGATACCCGATCGGGTACCGAGTCGGTAGCGATAGGGGCGATTGGGCCAAATCCACTAGTGGGCCCTCGGGCGATTTTTCTCCTAATAAAGAAAAAATTCCTTTTATAAAACAAAACAGAAAAGGAAACATAAATAAATGAAAATCTAAAATAGTTTTATATAGACATATTATATATCAAAATTTGCAGAAAAATAAATCCTAAAACATGAACATATTTTCAGAGGCAAAAACAAATCTCACAAAATCAACAAAATCAAATAGTGTTGCTGGTTCAAATAAAATGCAAATAAAATATTTTCAAAATACCAAAATGACTTCAAATTCATATTTCTTCATTTTTATATTGAAGGGAATCATTTTACCCTAATTTCAATATATTTTATTTTTGGAGAAAACTAATTTGAATAAAAACCAAATAACTCCTAAGTGGTTTTGTATTTGAATTTTGGAACCACTTACAAATCCTTCTTTTAAACTTCCAACTTATATTTCATATAATTTGAAGAAGTCCTTTTATCCTTTCTCATGAAAATCATTGAGTTGCATAAAGTTTCTGAATTTGAAATATTTTCAAATGACAGTGAAACCATTTTAAAATCCGTTTTCATTTCTTTGAATGGAAGAAATCATAGCATCTTCACTTCTGGCTTTTGTGATGAAATAAATTTGAATTCCCGAGGATCAAAAATGTAGAGTGAAAGTTTTGGGAAAGTCATTTCATTCCCTCTAATTAAAATTTCAACAAAAAATTAATTTCAAATTTCACTCAATTTCACTCAATTTCAATCATATATTTATTATAACATTCCAAAATTTGGGATGTTACAACTTGTCAGTCCGGATAGAAGAAGGAGCCTCTTCGGTGAACTGAACCCCACAAAATGTAGTTTTGCATGATCTATCACCCATACCGCTACTACCCACATGTTTTGCCATGCAAAAGCGTCATTCCAGGATGAAACGACGAATAGTAGCTCTTTAGGGTTATATTCTTGTGGCTCCAAAATAATAGGCCGTTCCGAGCGGCGCAATATGGCTAATGGGCATGAGCAACTTACCTTGGAAGGTGTAACCACGATATCCCCTACTGCTGAATTCTAGTTGAGTTGTATCGGTACAACGGCTATAATCTGGACATACGACCTCCGATTCGGCTACACGACCTACAAAAAGATGTATCCCTCAAAGATCGACTTTGTCCGTTTCGGAAAAATGTCATTGGCCAAAAATGAATTAAAAGATGTAGTTTCGGATGATTTAATCGTTGGTGTATACACTTGTAGCCTCTACTACCCTACATTGAGCTCACCCACGGACACATACTTCGAATATAAATTACAAAACAATGTAAAATCACTCTATTTATGACAAGAAAGCCATACTTTTCAGCTTGGATAGAAGAAGTAGCCTCTTCAGTGAACTAAACCCCCCAAAAAGTAGTTTTGCATGGTCTATAACGCATACCGCTACTACCCACATGTTTAGCCGTGCAAAAGCGTCATTCTAGGACGAAACTATGCATAGCAGCTCTTCTGGGTTATATTCATGTGGCTCAAAAATAATAGGCCATTCCGAGTGGCGGAAAATGGCTAAGGGGCGTGAGCAACTTACCTTGGAAGGTGGAACCACGGTTTCGCCTGCTATTGAATTCTAGTTGAGTTGTTTCGGTAGAACGGCTATAATCTGGACATATGAACTCCGATTGGGCTCCATGACCTACAAAAAGAACCACAACAAAAATATGTATCACTCGATGAATTACTTTAACCGTTTCGGAAAAATGTCGTTGGCCAAAAATGGATTGCAATATGTAGTTTCAGATGATTTAGACGTTGGTGTGTACACTTCTATCCTCTACTACCCTACATTGAGCTCACCCACAGACACATACTGGGACTATAAATTACAGAACAATGTAAAATAACAATTTCTCACCAAAAAGCCTTACTTGTCAGTCTGGATAAAAGAAGGAGCCTCTTCGGTGAACTGAACCCCCCAAATGTAGTTTTTCATACTCTATCACCCATTCCGCTACTACCCACATGTTTAGCCATGCAAAAGCGTCATTCCAGGACGAAACTACGCATAGCAGCTCCTCTGGGTTATATTCATATGGCTCCAAAACAATAGGCCGTTCCGGTGGCGCAAAATGGCTAATGGGCACGAGTAACTTACGTTGGAAGGTGCATCCACGGTATCCCCCACCGCTGAATTCTATTTGAATTGTATCCGTAGAACGACTATAATCTGGACATACGAACTCCGATTGGGCTTCATGGCCTGCCAAAAGGACCGCAACAAAAAGATGTATCACTGGATGATAGACTTTGTCTGTTCCAGAAAAAATTCGGTGGCTAAAAACGGATTGCAAGATATAGTTTTGGATGATTTAATCATTGGCGTGCACACTTCTAGTCTCTACTACCCTACATTGAGATCACCCACAGATACGTACTGTCACCTCCCTAGTTAGCTTACTTTGGTCAGCATGTTTGTGCATCATGTTTTCCTTTTGCATCAACTTGAAAATGAGGATTAACTGAAACCCTATAATGTCACCTGAATCTAACCAAGTAAAAAGATGTGAAAAATCAACAAACCAAAATGCCAATCAAAATTGCACCCTATGTCTGATAAATGATAACATCAATATATCAGGGGTCATTCTAAATATTTGAATCCATATAGCATTTCAAAAATAAATATTAAAGCTACTGAAAATGCCAAATAAAGCATTATAATTATTTTAGCATTCAAAATATTCTGAACCTTTTTTAGAGGTTTGAAATATTCCAACTAAGCTCTATAAAATATTCAAACTAAGCATAAAAAAAATAAAAAAAATGTCAGAAAAGGCAAAACAGAAACATATAAGAAACAATAAGGAAAAGGAATCTCACCTTAGGCCCAGGCCAGGCTGCCCCACCTGGCCCAGGGAGGTCTTCGTCCTCTTGGTGGCCAGAGGGACGGGCGTGTGGCCGCCGCGCGCGCATGGTCATGCCGCCACGTCGGCAGCTGCCTACCTGCCTCCCCCTCGCCAGCGTGATGGGGATAAGCTCACGCTACCGTCCCCATCACTCTCTCCCCCTCATAGACGCTCGCTCCTCTCTCCTCTCCCCTCTCTCGCCATGGCCGCTGAAGCCCCGCCGCCATAGTCTCGCCGCTCCAGCCGCTCCCCCTCACTCCTGAGCCCCCCATCTGCTCCGCCTCGATGCCCTCTTCCTCCTCACCGAGCCACGCATCGTCGGGAGCCCTCCATCATCGAGCTGCCGTCTTCTTCAACCTTCAGCGAACGCAATCGCTGCCGTTGATTTGTTGGAAGCAGAGCCTCCCTGAGCCCATCTCAGACGTCGTCGTGACCGCTGTGAGCTCCTGGTTTCCTCTCCCCCTCTCCTCTCTGTCACTAGCATGCTCTAGTGCCGATTCACCTCAGGCCCGAGAGCTTCTGGACGCTGGCGAGGACGTGGCTGTCGCTGCGGCGGTCCAAGCTCGCACCTGAGCACATAGGCGTGCTCAGGAGGGTCCCGGGCAGCCATAGGAGCCAATATCCGGCCCGTTCGAGATCCGGCTCGACGAGCCCATGCTCGCCTGAGCTCCGGCAGCCGCCGCGTTCAGTGCCGGCGTCGACTCCGGCCACCCCAGCCCCTGGTGAGTGTCGGGTTCGACGAGCGCGAGCATGCAGAACCGTTTGGTGCCCTCCCCCTTCCATTTGGTCACCGGAGGAGGGTTTCCGACCACCTCCGCCGTCCCTGACGTCGCCGGCGGCTCAACGCCGGCGAGTCAACCCAGTTGACCGCGGGGTTGACCCCCCCTAGGTCACTCGCAAGTGGGCCCAACCCGTCAGGTCTGGGTCACTGACGAGTGGACCCCACTGGTCAGGTTTGACCTGGCATGGTCAGTTGACCTGATCACGTCATGCTGACGTCATGGTGATGCAATAATAGAATTTCTAGTTTATGTTAATTCCAAAAATTGCTAAAAATTAGAAAATTCATAGAAATTAATCTATAACTCATATTGCAATAATTTATATGTGATAAATTATCAGAAAAATCCAATGAATCCAATGGTGCTATTATCATGCATGTTAGAGCAAGCCATGTAGATGAACATTGACATTTAGTAATAGGTCAATATATGGAATATGAAATGGAGAACGACTTTGAACCTATATTCTAATTCACTCCATCCAAATTGAATAATAGTTGCATTAGCTCATCCATTCATGTTGGCATGCCATGATCATGCATCATATTGTTGCACTTGTCGTGTATTGATTGTTATTTATCTGCATTGCGTTACGCCCTACTTCTAAGGATACCCCCGAGTATTCCAACGAAGGAGAGTACCTTCCCACTTCCCAGCAAGGCAAGCAACCCAATTGATCATTCTGATATCATCCCATTCTCTCGCTCCTGCTCTTGTTTATTGCATTAGGACAAACGTTCAATTATATGTCTTTTGCGGTAGTTGAACCCATTCCTTTGCATAACCTGTCATTATCACAGTAAATAGCTAAACCTTGCAACCTAGGATACCTAGTAGATGCTTGAGCCATGATGTGATTACCTGCTATGCTTGCTATGCTTAGACTGTGTTAGGTCTGATTCATCTGGGTGATGAACTGGAGTGAAACAGTATTGGTCTGATGTGATAAGCTTAATGATGAACCCGATTTATAAAAGGTAGCGATGAGAGGCTATGTAGGAGTACATAGAGGGTTGTCTCATTAGGACCGTTCTTAGGAACTGTGTTCCGTGTTTGTGATACAAGACTAGTTACTACCACACGTTGGGATACTTAATTGATCGTCTGGACTTATCAATAGCTTAGTCCTTGGTCCAGAAGTTGCAAGTAGTTTCTGGTGTTCATAGTATGCTGGAGGCCGTGTGTAGCGCTGAACCTTGGGGTGGGTTACGACGTGGTAGGCAGTGGCACGGTGTACCAAGGGTCATCCGAAGGGTGGACTTGGGAACCCTGCACACATCGTTTGGGGCCGTAGCGGAAACTTCGGCCAGACTTCTGTGCGGGTTCAGTCTCAAATAGGTGATATCCTGGACTAGAGGTCTTGTGTGATTGACGGTCGTGGCCGACTCCCTCGCTGGGCGTCTGCTTGAAGGTTGCCGATGTGCATGGTTTACTTTGCACACAACGATAAGTGGCGATAGCGTGTGCGAAGGAGTACAACCCTGCAGGGCATGAATCTATTCAAATAGCAGCGTCCTCGGATATGGACTACTTGGAGAACTTATACTGTTCATAGATAACTTGATGGATTCCCGTAAAATTCTGAAGAGAAGTGTGAGTACCATGGATAGTACTTCCGTAGATGACGAAGGTGAACCGATGGTGGTGTATATATGTGGAGTTAGTGGACTCGTGTGCGATATCTAAAACTCGAACAAAGAGTTAGTATGTGTAGTTTAGCTTAGCCAAGAGTCAAAGCTGGCATTGCTTCATAAACTCCACCACTCCCCCTTGTTGATACATGAGCATGAATAGACTAGCTCTGATTTGAAGATTTGCTAAGTACGTCTGTACTCACATTTGCTTAATAAATGCTGCAGATGAGACTCAGAACCCATCGGGTGGGTTCTACCTAGATGTCGCCGCCGCCGAATAGTTGGTGTCCCAGTTACGACCTGCTGCCCTGTGGCGGGCTATAGATAGTCAGACCATGTGCCTTTTTGCCCTTTCGTGTGTCTGTACTCAGACAGCTTTATGCTTCTGCTTGGTTTGTATGAACTTGCTTGTATGACTTGAGTGTTGGGTCATGTGACCCCTATCTGTAAGAACTTATTATGAAAGGCTCCTCTGAGCCTCTTAAATAAAAGTTGTGTTGTTTTATGGTTATGTTGTGATGCCATACTTGTATCTATGCATACCGGGCATGTCATGTTTACGTGTGACGTGCAATGGTAGATATGGGATCCGACACCTAGTCATGCGCCTTTAGTAGTACTCTTTACGGGAAACAACCTCTTTGTGCTTCCACCGAGCCTTGGTAGCTTGCTACTGCTTCGGACACATTGATTGACCAGCATGTATCCTTCTTTGATGTTGTGTCTATCCCTTCGGGGAAATGTCTCGCAGTGTAACGGAGTCCTTGTAGCTTGCTATGACTCATTCACACTCGCTTGAGGCCGACACTTGCATTGTTGGGTTACATATGCTTGTTTCCGTACAGATGTGCCACTTGGCTTCTATGACTAGTCATGTCGGCCCGGGTTCTCTGTCGTTTGAATGCTAGCGACATATTCACACACATGAGCCAAAATACGCAAATGGTCCCAGCTAAGGTAAGGCTGTAGCCATGGAGTTTACCGTGCGTGAGGCCGCAAAGTGCTGCGATGTGTTAGAAGCTGAATTCCTACGACTTAGGATCGGGGTCCCGACACTTACTGGGACAATACATTAGAGAACAATGTAAATTACTCTATTTATCACCAAAAAGTCCTACTTGTCAGTCTGGATAGAAGCAGGAGCCTCTTCGATGCACTGAACCCCCAAAAATGTTGTTTTGCATGGTCTATCACCCATACCGCTACTACCAACATGTTTAGCCAGGCAACAACCTCATTCCTGGTCGAAACTACACATAGCAGCTCTTCTGGGTTATATTCATATGGCTCCGAAATAATAGGCCGTTCCGAGTGGCGCAAAATTGCTAACGGGCGCGAGCAACTTACATTGGAAGGTAGATCCACGGTATCCCCTGGTGCTGAATTATATTTGTGTTGTATCTGTAGAACGGCTATAATCTGGACATACGAACTCCGATTGGACTCCACGACTGCCAGAACGGCCGAAAAGAAAATATGTATCCCTCGTTAAGCGACTTTGTCCGTTTTGGAAAAAAATCAAAGGCCAAAAACGGATTGCAAGATGTCCTTTTAGATGATTTAATAGTTGGCGTGCACACTTCTAGACTCTACTACCCTACATTGAGCTCACCCACGGACACGTACTAGGACAATAAATTATAGAACAATACAAAATCACTCTATTTCTCAGCAAAAATCCCTACTTGTCATTCTGGATAGAAACAGCAGCCTCTTCGGAGCACTGAACCGCCCACAAATGTAGTTTTGCATGGTGTATCATCCATACCGTTACTATCCACATGTTTAGCCATCCAAAAGTGTCATTCCTGGACGAAACTGCGCATAGCAGCTCTTCTGGGTTATATTCATATGGCTCCAAAATAATAGGTTGTTCCATGTGGCGCAAAATGGCTAACGGGCGCGACCAACTTACCTTGGAAGGTCGAACCACGGTATCTCCTGCTGCTGAATTCTATTTGAGTTGTATTAGTAGAACGGCTATAATCTGGACATACGAACGCCGATTGGGCTCCATGCCCTAAAAAAACGACACAACAAAAACATGTATCCCTCGATGACCGACTTTGTCTGTTTTGGAAAAATGTCATAGGACAAAAATGGATTGCAAGAAGTAGTTTTGGATGATTTAATCGTTGGTGTGCATACTTCTAGCCTCTACTACCCTACACCGAGCTCACCCACGAACACGTACTGGGACTATAAATTACGAAACAATGTAAAATCACTCTATTTCTCACCAAAAAGCCCTACTTGTCAGTCTGGATAGAAACAGGAGCCTCTTCGGTGAACTGAACCCCCCAAAATGTAGTTTTATATGGTCTATCACCCATATCGCTACTACCCACATGTTTAGCCATGCAAAAGCATCATTGCAAGATGAAACTACGCATAGCACCTCTTCTGGGTTATATTCATATGGCTCCAAAATAATAGGCCGCTCCGAGTGGCGCAAAATGGCTAACGGGCGCGAGCAACTTACCTTGGAAGGTCCATCCATGGTATCCTCCAGTGTTGAATTCTATTTGAATTGTATCTGTAGAACGACTATAATCTGGCCATACGAACTCGGATTGGGCTTCATGACCTGCCAAAATGACCGCAACGAAAAGATGTATTCCTAGGTCATAGACTTTGTCTATTTCGAAAAAAATTCGATGTCCAAAAACGGATCGCAAGATGTAGTTTTAGACGATGTAATCATTGGCGTGCACACTTGTGGCATCTACTACCCTACATTGAGCTCACCCACGGACACGTACTAGGACAGTAAATAATAGAACAATGTAAAATCACTCAATTTATCACCGAAAAGCCCTACTTGTCAGTCTGGATAGAAGCAGGAGCCTCTTCGGTGCACTGAACCCCCCAAAAATGTAGTTTTGCATGGTCTCTCACCCAGACCGCTACTACCCACATGTTTAGCCATGCGAAAGCATCATTCCTGGATGAAACTGCGCATAGCAGCTCTTCTGGGTTATATTCATATGGCTCCAAAATATTGGGCCGTTCCGAGTGGCGCAAAATAGCTAACGGGCGCGAGCATCTTACCTTGGAAGGTGGAACCACGGTACGCCCCGCTACAGAATTCTATTTGAGTTGCATCCCTATAACAGCTATAGTCTGGCCATACGAACTCCGATTGGGCTCCACAACTTGCCAAAACGGCCGCAATTAAAAGATGTATCCCTCGATTGTAACACCCCAAAAATTGGGTTATCGGTTTTTGTGCTATTATTCCTTCCTAGATTTTTCCTCCCAAATTTTTCCTTTGGAATTTGGCAAGTGACCAGGTGAATCCAGTCAATCCGCAACTTCTTAGTGCCTTGCCCATGTTCTTTTGCCAGCCAGTCCTCCGTCAATAAACCGCGAACCTCCTTCAAGCCCTAGTTCCAAAATATTGGTACTGGAAATCCTTCCTGTGTGTTCACAAAGGAGCTATCATTTCCTTACTATGTGGCTCTTCCCAAAACTTCTAGAGATCCTTCTGGCCTCATAAACCCTAGATGTGCAAAAATATTGCCAAGTTATATGCAATATTTCTCATCTAGAATTAATTCCTCTTTCTTTATTTTTGAGGAATTAAATCCAGGAAAATATCTATCCCTCTCCAGAGGTCATGAAAACTTGTGGAAATATGACTTGTGATCATATTGAGCTCTCATAAAAATATTGGCCATAATTAAATAGGGGACATTGCATTTTTCCTATTTAAAGCCAATATTCCAATCTGGTGCCTTTCCAAAGGAACTACCATCTTGGTAGCTAGGAAAAATCAAAAATAATTTGTGGAGCTTATCATATCCATATCTTATCCAATTCCATCAAAATATCAAGTTTCCCACTTCAAAGTTAGAGCACCACTTCCATTTATAAATTCTGTCCAGATTTCCCATTTGCAAAGGAAGTGCATGATTCCTTGATCTACTTGCGCTAACATTTTGCAGGGTAGTTCATTATGATAAATACCCTTGTTCTCCAATAGTATCCCATTCCATATAGCCAATATCCCTCAGAAAATTATTCAAGTTTCTGTCCAGATTGGGGCATTGTGAAGGAACTATTATTTTTATTTATGAAAATGGTATGAAAATTTTACAGTGACTCCATATGCCTAAATTATTGGTCTCCACCAAGTTTGGGCGATTGTCATATAGCCAATCGCTCAGAACCATCTGATTTCTACTCCTGTCCTGTCTGGCACTTTGTGAAGGAAGTACTTGATTACTTGATTCAATTGAGCTTAAATTTGTCAGGGTAGTGCATATTGTTATATTACTACTGTAAACCAATCATCAGATCAACTCTCCAAACCAATATTTTTCTATATTTTTGTCAAGTTTCTGACCATATTGCATCTCTATGAAGGAAGTACCATCATAGATGATCCATTTGATCTTAAACTTGTTCAGATACCTACAATAACCAAATTACAACCCTACACAAAGAAGCATTCAAGTCCATCTAGCCATTTGACCCCAGCATCATCTTCTTCATTTCTGGTGAGATTGTCAGGTTACAAAGGAAGTGCTAGTTATCTTTGCTCATTTGATCTGAGACTTTGCCAATATAGTGACCTTAGTAGATGATTGACCCATGTCGGATATCATGCCAATAGGTGCACTGTGGTGGCCACATCACAGCACAAACAGGTTGCTATTGGCAACTATTGGATCATGGTTAGGTCACCTCATGCCTCTCTATTGTAATTCAGCTGCATAGGTCATCTCAGAGAAGCTCGTAGAAGACCATAGACATCGTTTGGCATCGAGCCCAAAATGATGTCGCCATGGACACGCGGTGACCATGGACAGAGCATGCCAAAATCGCGCCCTGTGCATTGGAGTCGACGGGAGCGCGCCTCTAGCGAGCTCCAGCTTGCCCTCGAGTGTCTTAGAGCTCCCCATTGCATGCTCTCACCGTCTATAGCCTTCTCCCCCTCGTACCATAGCTTCTGGCCGCGTCTGTCGTCGTCCCAAAACTCCGGCCACCGTCCATCCCCTTCCTGAGCCTTCCCCCGCGGGTATTTAAGCGTGCCCGAGACTCCCTCGTGGACCTTCTAGCCCCAACCCTTCCCTTGATCTACCAGAGCTCCCTGCCTCCACAATGGCCGAGACCCTATCGCCGGGGTCCACGAGGAATCCAAGCCCCCGGACCCTCCCTCTCCTTCCCATCGTCGTTAGCAGCCTTCCCAGGCACTTGAGGAGCCTTCGCCGTCCTCATCCCTCTCGGGGACGTGCTACCGGAGCGGCCCCGCCGACGTCTGTATGCCGCCGTACTACGGACAGTGGTGGCAGTGCTGCCGGCCAGCTCCCGAGCTCCGGCAACCCTCGGTGGATGCGGCCGAGCATCGCCAGTATGCCCCACCCCTCCACGGGTGCCACCATGGTCTTGCGCGTCGGCATCACGCCCGTCCGGCGCCAACTCTGTCTGCGGTCGCAGGCTAGGAGACGACTAGGAGGAGAGAGGAAGGAGATGTCATGGGCCCTGCTTGTCACCCTCTCAGCGTTAACCTAGCCAGCTTTAAATGAAAATGGATTCCCAGATGTATTCTTTTGAATATGCGCTTTCGTTTTTCCAGCCGTCTTCCGAAGTACTTAATTAATTGACGTTTACTCGTTGAGGACCAAGGTGGACAGTTTTTGTATATTTTAATGCCTAATGATGAATGTCCGTATCTCGGCGACCGTAACTCGGAATCAGGTGAAACTAATGCCCCCTTCTTCGTCTCGTCAAGACCGTTCCGATGACACCATTTTCATGATGTTGTCACATAGTAGAAATAACCATTTTTCCCTTGCCCTCCGATTGAGCCCTCTCAGAGAGAATCGTTTCTCGCAAATTTGTCCGTGAGGTGATCACACTTCCTCCCGAGTATTCATCGACCCCTAGGCAAGCCAACCTCTTGCCATGAGGTCCATATTTGCGTGATGACTCTGCTTGCACCCTGTGTGTTTATCTGCATCGTTTGTTAATCTTCATTTGCTTACACAAGGGATAACATAGGTACTAGTTACCATCGTTACTCTTGATCTAATACCATGTCTTATTTCCGTATTGCCATAATAGTAATATTGTTAATAACATTGACATTATAGTACTATGATTGATCTCATGCCATGACTATTAGTACTATGATCTTGCTATGCTAGCACTTATAATGGTCAGTGAAGAGGTACGTTGATGGGTATGTGGAGTTGGATTAAGAGACTACTGTCTATGATTATTTTTGGTTTCATGCGGCAGTTTGTGGATATGAGGAGTTGAATTAATGCAACCTAGTTGGTTGATCTCGAGTCACCTGTTCGGTATTATCCATGCAACCACATTTGCCAGGATGGGACGACCTTGACTTGGCTTGATCGCATGCTCTTTTATCGGTACCACCATAGAGGGAAGGTTATGCGTGCGCGCTATCCTGTTCCGGTAGGCGGCGATAACCTTATGAGCCCAGTTGTGGTTGAGTTTGTGCCGGCGTCCCCCTTTGGGACAGTAGCCCCCATTGGGTCTACATAGTTTGGCCATGACGGTGGCAGGTGTCATGAGGACACATGGGCCACCCAAGGCTGACCTCCGGGGGAGGAAGAGTGCCGGTGGTACGATGAAAGAGTCACGAGTCAGGAAGGTTTTGTTGAAGCAACGCTGGCCCACTCGAGTGGGATCACGAGGCCAGGTGCTTCGTGGTGTGGGTAAAGTGCGCAACCTCTACAGAGTGAAGAATCTATTCGAATAGCCACGTCCATGGTATAGGAAAGCCTGTCCAGACCTCAGTAGATGGTCAACCATAGTAGTGACAGTAATGATGGGATAACTCACCTTGGGTAGACATCATATGATGTCAGGATTATGATATGTTAGCCAAGGGATGGCTATATAATGAGTGGTCGGATGACCACAAGATTTGGATTGGATTTGAGTCAGTTAAGAATTGGATCATGAGTATGATGAGGGTTGTGGGACAACCCAGAAGAGACTAAGTTGGTATTCGGTAAATGTAGGTACTTTAAATACCTAGTGTGATCATTCCTATGCTATGCTTGATGTGTGTTTTACAGTTAGATCTATGCCATGTTTAGAATACATTGTTATATAAGCATAGGGCTTGCTTTCTCATATGCTTGTTTGGATGCTATGTATTTGGTTGTCTTGCGAGTACATTAAAAGTACTCACCTGGCCTTGCATGTGGCCAGTTACAGGAGAAGGTTTGTCGTGCTAGAACGTAACCAAGCCAGTCATGTGTGTTATGGAGCCCAGGTAGGGACGTCATTGCCGCTAGACCTATATCTCTGCTGCCCTTTAGTTAGCCTTGGAGTTATGGAATATTGTTATAAGGTACAGTATTGTAACACTCCATTATAATTAATAAAGCCATTTTATGCCTGGAATTGATGTATCTTGTGTTTTACGTGTGCCAGGTCTTCTCCTGGGGCTAGCATGCGTTGGCCCTCTATCGGAGTGCCACAAGACCTGGTATCAGAGCCAGGCTGGATATAGGTTACCCTAGCCCAAAACCACCCCTAGGTTCAATCGGTAGTGAGCCCAATAGATTTAACCCTTCTCTCACATCCAACATATACATAGTGGATGAACAGGTTGAGTAGTCGGAATGGACGTGACCCTACCCAGCTGTCCTCCCACCCAGCCACCCTGGATTAGACCATGACCCCACTTGGTTGTCGGCCGTACCAATGTATGTTCTACCCGGCACGACAAGGATCCACGCCATGCTGGCCTGTTCCAGACGACTGCCTATTTAAGCCCCTTCCACCTGCGAGTCGTAGCCCTCTCCATTCAGTAAGCCAGAACCCTGCAACAGAACCTAGGCTAGTCTCCTCAAACTAGCAGCCATGGCCAATTCTTCCAAGACCCCCAGCACACCCACCTTCCATAGTCGAACCATGGCTGATGTTTATTTTGGCTTTCTATTCCTCCTCTCGAGTATGCTGGCTCGAGCCCTTAGCTGTAGTACCCCTCTGATGTATCAAGTGTTCCAATCGAAACCCGTTCCGCACCTTTGCCAATATTATGCAAAGGTGCATATCAACTGTAGGGGAACATTGCATGGGAAACAAAAAAATTCCTACATACATGCAAGATCTATCCATGGTGATGAGCATCTACGACAGGGAGAGTGGATCTACATACCCTTGTAGATCTCTAAGCGGGAAGCGTTAAGAAACGCGGTTGATGTAATCAAACGTCTTTGCGATCCAAATCACCACACGTCCCGTTATCCCATCATGATCCATCTCGTGATCTAGTCACAATCCGTCCCGCGATCCAGTCACGGTCCTTCTGATCTAGCGCCGAACAGATGGCACCTCCGCGTTCAGCACACGTACAGCTCAATGACGATCTCCGCCTTCTTGATCTAGCAAGTGGGAGCAGAGAGGTAGATGAGTTCTCCGGTAGTGCGACGGCATGGCAGCGATGGTGGTGGAACTATTCCGACAGGGCTTCGTCTAAGCACCGCCGAACTAGACTAGAGGAGAAAACCGATCTAGATGAAGTAGAGGGAGCACGTGGCAATTAGGGTTAGCTTTCCCCTCTAAATCCTCTAGTACATATAGGAGGGAGGGAGGGGAGGAGGCAGCCTGAAACCCTCAAGAGTTGGTCGAAATTGGAGGTGGAGGAGTCCCACTCCAATCCTATTAGGAGTAGGATTCCTCCTTTCCACTTGGAAACTCTTTCCACCTCTCCACCTTTTGGGGTTTTCCCACCCCTAGACGCATGGGCCTTAGTGGGGGGTCGGCCAGCCCACTAAGGGTTGTCTTGAATCTTACCACAGTCCATGAGGCCCTTTGGGTCAAGACACCCCTCCCGATGGTCCCCGGGACCCCTCCCGGCACTCTCGGTACACTAGCGATGAGCCCGAATTTTTTCCGGTGACCAAAATAGGACTTCCTATATATCAATCTTTACCTCTGGAGCTCCTCGAGACGTCTGGGATCTCATCCAGTACTCCGAACAACCATCGGTCACCACCATACATAACTCTATACTACCGAAACGTCACCAAACCTTAAGTGTGCAGACCCTGCGGGTTTGAGAACTATGTAGATATGACCGAGACACCTCTATGGTCAATAACAAATAGAGGGACCTAGATGCCCATATTTTTTCCTACATATTCTACGAAGATCTTTATCGGTTGAACCTCTATGTCAAGGATTCAGTTAATCCTGTATGTTTTTCCCTTTGTTCTTCGGTATGTTACTTGCGCAAGATTTGATCGTCGGTATCTCTATACCTCGTTCAATCTCGTTACTGACAAGTCTCTTTACTCGATCCATAATACAAGATCCCATGGCTAAATCTTTAGTCACATTGCTTGCAAGGTTTATAGAGATGGTGTATTACTGAGTGGGCCCTGAGATACCTCTCCGTCACACGGAGTAACAAATCTCAGTCTTGATCCATGCCAACACACCAGACACCCTAGGAGATAACTATAGAGCACCTTTATAGTCACCAAGTTACGTTGCGATGTTTGATACACACAAGGTACACCTCCGCTGGCAGTGAGTTGCATGATCTCATGGTCACAGGAACAGATACTTGACATGCAGAAAACTGTAGCAATAAACTGACGCGATCATATGCTATGATTACAATTTTGGTCTTGTCCATCACATCATTCTCCTAATGTTGTGATCCTGTTATCAAATGATATCCCATATCTATGGCCAGGAAACCTTGACCATCTTTGATTAACGAGCCAGTCCACTAGAGGCATACTAGGGACATGGCATTATCTATGTATCCACACATGCATCTGAGTTTCCGATCAATACAATTCTAGCATGGATAATAAATGATTATCATGAACAAGTAAATATTATAATAACTAATGTATTATTGCCTCTAGGGCATATTTCCAACAGTCTCCCACTTGCACTAGAGTCAATAATCTAGTTCACATCACCATATGATTTACATTCTTATGAATCTAACACCCAATGAGTTCTGGGGTTTGATCATGCTTTGTATGTGAGAGAGGTCTTTAGTCAACGAGTCTGTGACACTCAGATCTATGTGTACTTTGTAAATCTCTATGTCATACTGTAGACATTGCTGCCACACTCCACTTGGAGCTATTCCAAATGGTTGCTCCACTATATGTATCCAGATTTCTACTCACAGTCATCCAAATTGGTGTTAAAGCTTGCACCGACGAAACACTTTATGACGAACTCTTTATCACCTTCATAATCGAGAAATATTTCCTTAGTCCTCTAGTTACTAAGGATAATTCTGACCGCTGTCTAGTCATCCACTCCTGGATCACTCTTGTACCCCTTGACAAACTCATGGCAAAGCACACACGGGTGCGGTACATAGCATGGCATACTATCTAGAGCAAATGGCTAAGGAATAGGGGACAACCTTCGTCCTTTCTCTTTCTTCTTTTATGGTCAATCTTTGAGTCTTATTCAACTTCACACCTTACAAATCAGGCAAGAACTCCTTTGACTGATCTATTTTGAACTCTTTCAAAATCTTGTCTAGGTATGTACTCATTGAAAGTTTCATCAAGCATCTTTGATCTATCTCTATAGATCTCGATGCCCAACAATTAAGTAGCTTTATCGAGGTCTTCCTTTGAAAAACTCCTTTCAAACAACCATTTATGCTTTCATGAAATTCTACATCGTTTACGATCAATAACATGTCAAACACATATACCTATCAGAAATACTACAGTGCTCCCACTCACTTTCTTGTAAATACAATTTTCTCGTAAACTTTGTATAAACTCAAAAACTTTGATCACCGTATCAAAGCGTATATTCCAACTCCAAGATGCTTGCTCCAACCCATAGAAGGATTGATGGAGCTTGCACACCTTTTAGCATCCTTAGGAGTGACAAAAATTTCCGGTTGTATCACATACAACCATTCCTTACGGAAACCGCTAAGGAAACGTTGTTTTGACATCCATCTGTCAGATTTCATAATTGAAAAATGCAGCAGCTGCTAACATAACAGACTTTATCATTGCTACGGGTGAGAAAGTCTCATCATAGTCAACTCCTTGAACTTGTTGGAAACTTCTTTCCGACAAGTCGAGCTTCATAAATGGTGACATTCACCATCAGCGCCTGTCTTCATCTTAAAGGTCCATTTGTACACAACGACCTACCGTCCAACGGGCAAGTCTACCAAAGTCTATACTTGGTTTTCATACATGGATCCTTTCTTGGATTTCATGGCCTCTAGCCATTTGTCGGAATCCAGGCCCATCATCGCTTCTCCTTAGCTCGTCGGTTCATCATTGTCCAACAACATGACCTCTAAGACAGGGTTCTCATACCACTCAGGAGCAGTACACGTCCTTGTCGACCTACGAGGTTCGATAGTAACTTAGTCTGAAGCTGCATGATCATCATCATTAACTTCCTCTTCAACTAACATAGGCTCCACAAAAACATCTTTCCGCGCTGCGCTACTCTCTGGTTGAAACAAAAGTTCAACAACCTCATCAAGTTCTATCTTCCTCCCACTCAATTCTTTCGAGAGAAACTCTTTCTCGAGAAAGGACCCATTTTAGCAACTAACACTTTGCACACGGATCTGAGATAGAAGGTATACCCAACTGCTCTTAGGGTATTCTATGAAGATGCATTTGTCCGCTTTGGGTTCGACCTCATTAGATGAAAACCTTTTTCACATAAGCGTCGCGGCCCCTAACATTCAGAAATCACAACTTAGGTTTCCGCCAAACCAAAATTCATACAATGTCATCTCAACAGACTTAGATGGTGCCCCTTTTAAAGTGAATGTAGTTGTCTCTAATGCATAACCCCAAAACGATAGTGGCAAATCTATAAGAGACATCATAGCTCGCACCATATCTAATAGAGCACGATTAGGACGTTCGGACACCCCATCACACTATGGTGTTCTAGGTGGAGTGAGTTGCAAAACAAATTTCACATTGGCTAAATTTGTATGCCAAACTCGTAACTCAGATATTCACCTCCACGATCATATCGTAGACATTTTTATCTTCTTGTCACGATGATCTTAAACTTCATTCTGAATTTGTTTGAACTTTTTAAAACATTTCTGACTTGTGTTTCATTAAGTAAATATACTCATATATACTCAAATCATTAGTGAAGGTAAGAAAATAACAACATGCACTGCACGCTACAACACTCATTCGACCGCATACATCAACATGTATTATTTCCAATAAGTCACTAGCCCGCTTCATCATACCGAAAATGGGGTCTTTAGTCATCTTGCCCATGAGGCATTGTCGACCGATTCGAAATTGAATGAGTCCAAAGATCCATTAGCATGGAGTTTCTTCATGCTATTTATACCAATATGAAATTTAGCAGCAGTGCCACAAGTATGTGGTACTATCATTGTTAACTTTGCATGTTTTGGCATCAATGTTATGAACATGTGTATTACTACGATCAAGATTCAACAAACCATTCTCATTGGGTGCATGACCATTCAAGGTATTAATCATGTACACAGAATAACCATTATTCTCTCACTTAAATGAATAACCATATTGCAATAAACACGATCTAATCATGTTCATGCTTAACGCAAACACCAAATAACATTTATTTAGGTCAGTCACTAATCCCAAAGGTAGAGAGAGCGTGCAATTCCAACAGACATCATCACCTCACCCTTAGCTAGTCTCCATTTATTCTGTAGCTTTTATTTTGAGTTTCTAACATTTAGCAACCGAAACGGTATCCAATACCCAGGTTCTACTAGGAGTACTAGAAAGGTACACATAAATAACGCATATATCAAATATACTTCTGTCGATGTTGCCAGCCTTCTTATCTACCAAGTATCTAGGGTTGTTCCAATTCAACAACCGCTCTCCTCATAATAGAAGCACTTAGTCTCGAGTTTGGGTTCAACTCTGGGTTGCTTCACTAGAGAAGCAACTGACTTGCCATCCATAATGTTTCCCTCCTTACCATTTCCCATTTCAAAACTAGTGGTTTTACTAACCATCAACACTTGATGCTCCTTCTTGATATCTACCTTCGTGGTGTCAAACATCGCAAATAGCTCAAGGATTATCATTTCCATCCCTGGCATAATTATAGTCCATCATGAAGTTCTAGTAGCTTAGTGACAGTGACTTGGAGAACTATATCAATCACTATCTTATCTGGAAGATCAACTCCCACTCGATTCAAGCGATTGTAGCACCCAGACAATCTGAGCACATGCTCAACATGGAGCTATTCTCCTTCATCTTGCAGGCAAAGAATCTTGTTGGAGATCTTATATCTCACAACATGGGCATGGACTTGAGGTCTCAATTTCACCTCTTAGTACATCTCATATGTTCCGTGACATTCAAAACGTTTTGGAGCGTCAATTTTAAGTTGTAATGCATGACGCACTTAACTATCAAGTAGTCATCGGAATGTGCCTGTCATATGTTCACAACATCTACAAACGACGCTAGAGCGGTGCATTAAGGACATAAGCCTCCTGTGCATCAATGAGGACAATCCTCATGTCACGGACCCAGTCCGCAATATTGCTACCATCATCTTTCAACTGTATTTCTCTAGGAACATATAAAAATTCAAGGGAGCTACAGCGTGAGCTAGTAATCTAAAACATAATTTGCAAAGACACTACTGACTATGCTCATGATAATGAGCTCAATTAATCATATTACTTAGGAACCCCCACTCAAATTGACATCCCTCCGGTCATTTGAGTGATACATGATCCAAATTCACCAACTCAAGTCCTATCATCACTTGAGTTGAGGTGGTTTCAATGGTGAACATCATCATGTTGATCATATCTACTATATGAGTCATGCTCAACCTTTCGATCTCTTGTGTTCTGAGGCCATTTTTGTACATCCTAGGCTCGTCAGGTTTAACCAAGTGTTCGGCATGTGCAACACTGGCTTGCACCCATTGTATGTGAACATAGCATCTATCACACCGGATCATCACATGGTGTCTCGACACGACGAACTTTCGCAACGGTGCACACTTGGGGAGAACACAATTTATCTTGAAATTTTATTGAGGAATCACCTTATAATGCTACTATCGTCCTAAGCAAATCAAGGTGCATAAAATGATTAACATCACATGCAAATCATAAGTGACATGATATGGCCATGAGCTTGTGCTTTTGATTTCCATCTATAAAGCACCGGCATGATCTCTATCACCACTAGCATGACACCATGATATCCATCATCTTGATCTCCATCAACGTGTCGCCATCGTTGTTGTCGCGCCCACCATGCTTCTACTACTATTGCTACCACTTAGCGATAAAGTAAAGAATTACATAGCACTTAATGATTGACACGCAGGTCATACAATATTTAAAGATGGCCCTATGGCTCCTGCCGATTGCCGTACACATCAACATGAAAGTCGTGATATTCTATACAAAACATGATCATCTCATACATCATGTATATCTCATCACGTAATTGGCCCTATCACATCACAACATACCCTGCAAAAACAAGTTAGACGTCCTCTAATTGTTGTTGCATGTTTTACGTGGCTGCTATAGGTATCTAGCAAGAACAATTCTCACCTACGCAAAAACCACAACGGTGATACATAAGTTTCTTTTCAACCTCCGCCTTTGTCAAATCTGATCCAACTAAAGTAGGAGAAACAGACACCCGTCAGCCATTTTTGTGTAACAAAGTTACACGTTAGTCGATGGAACCGGTCTCTCATAAGCGTATGAGTAAGGTTGGTTCGGGACGCTTCATCCCACAATACCACTGAACCAAAACACGACCAAGGGAGGAAGTAATCTATGCATTAACGCCCACAAACTCCTTTGTGTTCCACTCGAGATCTCATCTTCACATAGACCTAGCTCATGATGCCACTGTAGAGGAATGTTGCACGGGAAACAAAAGATTTCCTATGCACATGGAAGATCTATCCATGGTGATGAGCATCTACGAGAGGGAGAGTGGATCTACATAACCTTGTAGATCGCTAAGTGGGAAGCATTAAGAAACGCGGTTGATGTAGTCGAACGTCTTCGCGATCCAAATTGTTGAGCGTCCCGCGATCCCATCGCGATTGTTCCCAAAATCCAATCACGATGCGTCCCGCGATCGCATCACGATCCGTCCCACAATCCAATCATGATCCGTCTTGTGATCCAGTCGCGGTCCTTCCGATCTAGCGCCAAACGGACGGCACCTCCGCGTTCAGCACACGTACAGCTCGATGAAGATCTCCGCCTTCTTGATCCAACAAGTGGGAGCGGAGAGGAACTATTCGGTAGGGCTTTGCCTAAGCACCGCCGAACTACACTAGAGGAGAAAACCGATCTAGATGAAGTACAGGGAGCACGTGGCAATTAGGATTAGATTTCCCCTCTTAATCGTCCAGTATATATAGGAGGGAGGGAGGGGAGGAGGCAGCCTCAAATCCTCAAGAGTTGGTCGAAATTGGAGGTGGAGGAGTACTACTCCAATCCTATTAGGAGTAGGATTCCTCCTTTCCTCTTGGAAACTCTTTCCACCTCTCCACCTTTTGGGCCTTAGTTGGGGTTCGGCCAGCCCACGAAGGGATGGCTTGAGTCCTCCCACAGCCCGTGAGGCCCTTTGGGTCGAGACACCCCTCCCGATGGTCCCCGGGACCCCTCCCGGCACTCCCGGTACACTACCGATGAGCCCGAAACATTTCCGTTGACCAAAACAGGACTTCCTATATATCAATCTTTACCTCCGGACCATTCTGGAGCTCCTCGTTATGTCCTAGGTCTCATCTGGTATGCCGAACAACCTTCGGCACCACCATACATAACTCTATAGTACCAAAACGTCACCAAACCTTAAGTGTGCAGACCCTGCGGGTTCGAGTACCATGTAGACATGACCGAGACACCTCTATGTTCAATAACCAACAGCAGGACCTGGATTCCAATATTGGTTCCTACATATTCTATGAAGATCTGTATTGGTTGAACCTCTATGTCAAGGATTCAGTTAATCCCGTATGTTGTTCCCTTTGTTCTTTGGTATGTTACTTGCTCGAGATTCGAACGTCGGTATCTCTATACCTTGTTCAATCTCGTTACCGGTAAGTCTCTTTACTCATTTCGTAATACAAGATCCCGTGGCTAAATCTTTATTCACATTGCTTGCAAGGTAATTTAAGCTTATCACATCAAAACAATACTGTTTCACTCAAGTTCATCACCCAGATGAATCAGACCTAACACAACTCTAAGCATAACAAGCATAGCAGGTAACCACATCATGGATCAAGCATCTACCAGATATGCTAGGTTGCAAGGTTTAGCTATTTACTATGACAATGATAGGACATGCAAAGGAATGGGTTCAACTACTGCAAAAGACACATAATTGAACGTTTGTCCTAATGCAAAAAACCAAGAGCGGGAGCGAGAGAATGGGATGATATCGGAATGATCAATGGGCTTGCTTGCCTTGCTCGGAAGCAGGAAGGTACTCTCCTTCGTTGGATTGCTCTGGGGTATCCTCGAAAGTAGGGCCTACCGCAATGCAGAGAAATAACAATCAATACACGGCAAGTGCAACAATATGATGCATGATCATGACTTGGGAACATGAATGGATGAGCTAATGCAACTATTATTCAAGTTGGATGGAGTGGATTTGAATATAGGTTCAAAGTTGTTCTCCATTTCATATTCCATATATTGACCTATTACTAAATGTCAATGTTCATCTAGATGGCTTGCTCTAACATGCATGATAATAGCACCATTGGATTCATTTGGGATTTCTGATAAATTTTCATATATAAATTACGTCAATCTAAGTTATAGATTATTTTTTATGAATTTTGTAAGTTTTTAGGAATTTCTGGAATTAATTTAAATTAGAAATTCTATTATTGCATCACCAAGACGTCAGCATGACATCAGCAGGTCAAGTGATCGTGCCAGGTCAAACCTGACCAGTGGGGTCCACTAGTCAGTTACCCAGACCCTAATTGGGTTTAATTTAATTCCTAATTACTAATTATTTAGGTTGGCCCACCTGTGAGTGGGTGTTTACGTTAATTAATTAATTACCTAATCTAATTTAAACATGACTGGTTGGGCCCACTTGCCAGTGAGCCAGGGGGTTCAACCCCGTGGTCAACTGGTTCGACTCGCCGGCGTTGAGCCGTCGGTGACGTCAGGGACGGCGGAGGGGGTCAGAAACCCTCCTCCGGTGACCAAATGGACGGCAGAGGGCACCGGAGAGTTCTGTGTGCTCGCGCGCGTCGAACCCGACACTCACGAAGCGCTGGGGTGGCTGGAGTCGACGCTGACGTTGAGCGTGGCGGCTGTTGGAGCTCGAGCGAGCACGGGCTCGTCGAGCAGGAGCTCGAAAGGGCCAACTAAAGGCTCCTATGTCTACCTAGGACCCTCCTAAGCATGCCTACATTCTCAGATGCGAGCTTGTGCCGCCGCAGCGATGGCCACGTCCTTGCCGGCGTCGAGGAGCTCTCGGGCCCGAGGCAAACCAATGCTAGGGCGCGCTAGTGACGGAGAGGAGAGGGGGAGAGGGACCGGGAGCTCACAGAGGTCACAACGGCGTCAAAGACGAGCTCGGGGAGGCTCTACTTTCGGTGAATCGACGGCAGCGACTGCGGTGGCCGAAGCTTGAAGAAGACGGCGACTTGGCGAAGCAGGGCTCACGGCGACGTGTGGCTGGGCGAGGAGGAAGAAGGCGTTCAGGCGGAGCGGCAGGGTGGCTCAGGAGTGAGGTGGAGCGGTTGGAGCGGTGAGACTACAGCGGCAGGGATTGGGCGGCCATGGAGACAAAGGGGAGAGGAGAGAGGAGCGAGCGTCTGCGAGGGGGAGACAGCGATGGGGATGGTAGCGCGAGCTTATCCCCGTCGCGCTGGCGAGGGGGAGGCAGGAAGGTAGCAGCCGGCGTAGCAGCACAGCCGTGCGCGCGCGGCGGCCACATGCCCGCGCCCCTGGCCGCCAGGAGGATGAAGACCTTCCTGCGCTAGGTGGGCCGGCCTAGCCTAGGCCTGTGGTGAGATTCCTTTTCTTTTTTTTCTTATTTCTTTCTGTTTTGCCTTTTCTAACATTTGTTTTATTTTGTTTTAGGCACAAGTACTAGGCACAAAATACTCAGATATTTTATAGAGCTTAGTTTGATTATTTCAAACCTCTACAAAAAGTTTCAGAATATTTTGAAAGCTAAAATAAATATAATGCTTTATTTGGCATTTTCAGCAGCTTTAATATTTATTTTTGAAATGCTATATGGATTCAAATATTTAGAATGACCCCTGATATATTGATGTCAACATTTATCAGACATAGGGGCAAATTTTATGGGCATTTTGGATTTGTTGATTTTTCACATCTTTTGAATTGGCTTGATTCAAGTGAGATGATAGGGTTTCTGTTAATCCCCATTTCAAGTTGATGCAAAAATGAAAACATGATGCACACACATGCTGACCTAAGTAAGCTAACTAGGGATTTGACAATATGCTACGTTTAGAGTTTGGGTCTTGTCCATCACATCATTCTCCTAATGATGTGATCCCGTTATCAAATGACATCTCATATCTATGGTCACGAAACCTTGACCATATTCGATCAACGAGCCAGTCTACTAGAGGCATACTAGGGACATGGCGTTACATGGCGTTGTCTATGTATCCGCACATGTATCTGAGTTTCCAATCAATACGAATCTAGCATGGATAATAAATGATTATCACGAACAAGTAAATGTGATAATAAATATTGTATTGGTGCCTCTAGGGCATATTTCCAACACCAACCCAGTTCCAACAACGGATGGGAAGTCCAGGAGTTTCCACGGCAAACCCATGCCCACCCCCGCGTTGGCTGTCAAGATGGCTGCCGCATCAGCCATCTCCCTGTTGGAAATATGCCCAAAAGGCAATAATAAATTATTTATTATCGTATTTCCTTGTTCATGATAATCATTTATTATTGATGCTAGAATTGTATTGATCGGAAACTCAGATACCTGTCTGGATACATAGACAACACCATGTCCCTAGTATGCCTCTAATGGACTAGCTCATTGATCAAAGATGGTTAAGGTTTCCTAGCCATGGACATGATATGTAATTTGATAACAGAATCACATCATTAGGAGAATGATGTGATGGACAAGACCCAAACTACAAACGTAGCATCTGATTGTGTCGGTTTATTGCTACAGTTTTCTGCATGTCAAGTATTTCCTCCTATGACCATGAGATCTTGCAACTCACTAACACCGGAAGAGTACCTTGTTTGTATCAAACATTGCAATGTAACTGGGTGACTATAAAGGTGCTCTACAGGTATCTACGCAGGTGTCTGCTGGGTTGGCATGGATCAAGACTGGGATTTGTTACTCTATGTGACGGAGAGGTATCTCAGGGCCCACTCGGTAATACAAAATCACTATAAGCCTTGAAAGCAATATGACTAAAGAGTAGGCCATGGGATCTAGTACTACGAAACGAGTCAAGAGACTAGCTGGTAACGAGATTGAACTAGGTATAGAGATACAAACGATCGAATCTCAGGCAAGTAACATACCAAAGGACAAAGGGAACAACATACGGGATTAACTGAATCCTTGACATAGAGGTTCAACCGATAAAGATCTTCATAGAATGTGTTGGAACCAATATGGGCATCCAGGTCCCGCTATTGGTTATTGACCGTCGAGGTATCTCGGTCATGTCTACATAGTTCTCGAACCCGCAGGGTCTGCACACTTAAGGTTCAGTGACGTTTTGATAGTATAGAGTTATGTATTGTGGTGAGCGAAGGTTGTTCGGAGTCCTGGATGAGATCCTGGATGTCATGAGGAGCTCCGGAACGGTCCGGAGGTAAAGATTCATATATAGGAAGTCCTGTTTTGGTCACCGGAAAAGTTTCGGGCTCATCGGTAGTGTACCGGGAGTGCCGGAGGGGTACCGGGGACCATCGGGAGGGGTGTCTCGATCCAAAGGGCCTCATGGGCTATGGGAGGAGTCAGGCAAGCCCTTAGTGGGCTGGCCGAGCCTGCCCACGCAGCTAGGTGTGGGAAAAACTCAAAGGTGGAGAGGTGGAAAGAGTTTCCAAGTGGAGAGGAGGAATCCTACTCCTAATAGGATTGGAGGACTCCTCCACCTCCAATTTCGACCAAACCTTGAGGGTTTGAGGCTGCCTCTTCGCCTCCCTCCCTCCTATATATATTAGAGTATTTAGAGGGAATAGCTAACCCTAATTGCCACGTGCTCCCTCTACTTCATCTAGATCAGTTTTCTCCTCTAGTCTAGTTGGGTGGTGCTTAGGCGAAGCCCTGCCAGAATAGTTCCACCACCATCGCCGCCACGCCATCACGTTGCTGGAGAACTTATCTACCTCTCCTCTCCCTCTTGCTGGATCAAGAAGGCGGAGATCGTCATCGAGCTGTACGTGTGTTTAACGCGGAGATGTCGTCCGTTCGGCGCTAGATCGAAAGGACCGCGACTAGATCGCAGGATGGATCGTGATTGGAATGCGGGACGGATCTTGATGGGATTGCGGGACAGATCATGATTGGATCGCGAGATGGATCGTGATGGGATCGTGGGAGGCTCAGCGATTTGGATCGCGAAGACGTTCGACTACATCAACCATGTTTCTTAACGCTTTAAGCTTAGCGATGTACAAGGGTATGTGGATCCACTCTCGCTATCGTAGATTCTCATAACCATGGATAGATCTTGCTTGTGCGTCAGAAATTTTTGTTTCCCATGCATCGTTACCCAACAGTGGCATCATGAGGTAGGTCTATGTGTAGATGAGATCTCGAGTAGAACACACAGGAGTTTGTGGGCGTTGATACTTAGATTGCTTCCTCCCTTGGTCTTGTTTTGCTTCAGCGTTATTGTGGGATGAAGCGGCTCGGACCAACCTTACTCGTACGCTTACGAGAGACTGGTTCCATTGACTGACAGGTATCTTCGTTCCACAAAGATGGCTGACGGGTGTCTATTTCTCCTACTTTAGTTGGATCGGATTTGACAAAGGCGGTCCTTGAGAAGGTTGAAAAGCAACTTATGTATCACCATTGTGGTTTTTGCGTAGGTGAGAATTGTTCTTACTAGATACCCGTAGCAGCCACATAAAAATTGCAACAACAATTAGATGACGTCTAACTTGTTTTTGCAGGGTATGTTGTGATGTCATATGACCAATTACATGATTAGATATATGTGATGTATGAGATGATAATGTATTGTATAGAATATCACGACTTGCATGTCGATGAGTACGGCAACCGGCAGGAGCCATAGGGTTGTCTTTAATTATTGTATGACCTCCGTGTCAATCATTAAGCGCTATGTAATGCTTTACTTTATCGCTAAGAGGTAGCAATAGTAGTAGAAGTATGGTGGGCACGACGACCCCGATGGAGACACATTCATGGAGATCAAGATAATGGAGATCATGGTGTCATGCCGGTGATGATGGAGATCATGTTGGTGCTTTAAGGATGGAGATCAAAAGCACAAGTTCATGGCCCTATCATGTCACTTATGATTTGTATGTGATGTTAATCATTTTATGCACCTTGTTTTGCTTAGGACGTCGGTAGCATTATAAGGAGATCCCTCACTTAAATTTCAAGATCAATTGTGTTCTCCCCGAGTGTGCACCGTTGCAAAATTTTGTCGTGTCGAGACACCGCGTGATGACCGGGTGTGATAGACTCTATGTTCACATATGACGGGTGCAAGCCAGTGTTGCACGTGCGGACCACTCGGGTTAAACTTGAGAAGCCTGAAATGTACATACATGGCGTCGGAACACGAGAGACAGAAAGGTCAAACATGATGAACATGATGATGTTCACCATTGAAACCACCTCAACTCACGTGATGACCGGACTTGAGTTGGTGAATTTTGATCATGTATCACTCGAATGGCCGGAGGGATGTCAATTTGAGTGGGAGTTCTGAAGAAATATGATTAATTGAACTCATTATCATGAACATAGTCAGTAGTGTCTTTGCAAATTATGTTGTAGATTACTAGCTCACACTGTAGCTCCATTGAATTTTTATATGTTCCTAGAGCAATAGAGTTGAAAGATGATGGTAGCAATATTGCAGACTGGGTCCGTGATCTGAGGATTGTCATCATTGCTGCACAGAAGGCTTATGTCCTTAATGCACCGCTCGGTGCGCCACCCCCTCTTGCGTCGTCTGTAGATGTTGTGAAAATCTGACAGGCACATCCTGATGACTACTTGATAGTTTAGTGCGTCATGCATTACGGCTTAGAATTGAGGCTCCAAAATGTTATGGACGTCACGGAACATATGAGTTGTTCTAAGAGCTGAAATTGGGATCTCAGGCTCATGCCTGTGTTGTGAGATATGAGATCTCCAACAAGATTCTTTGCCTGCAAGATGAAGGAGAATAGCTCAATCGTTGAGCATGTGCTCACATTGTCTGGGTACTACAACCGCTTGAATCAAGTGGGAGTTAATCTTCTAGATAAGATACTGATTGATATAGTTCTCCAAGTCAGTTTCACTAAGCCAGTAGAGCTTCGTGATGAACTATAAAATGCCGGGGATGGAAATAATGATCCCTGAGTTGTTCGTGATGTTTGACACCGCGAAGGTAGATATTAAAAAGGAGCATCAAGTGTTGATGGTTAGTAAAACCACTAGTTTCGAAAAGGGAAAGGGTAAGGAGGGAAACTTCATGTATGGCAAGTTAGTTGCTACTCCAATGAAGAAACCCAAAGTTGAACCCAAACACGAGACTAAGTGCTTCTATTATGAGGAGAGCGGTCTTTGAAGCAGAACAACCCTAGATACTTGGTAGATAAGAAGGCTGGCAACGTCGACAGAAGTATATTTGATATACATGATATTGATGTGTACCTTGCTAGTACTCCTAGTAGCACCTGGGTATTGGATACCGGTTCGGTTGCTAAATGTTAGTAGCTCGAAATAAAAGCTATGTAATAAACGGAGACTAGTTAACGGTGAGGTGACGATGTGTGTTGGAAATGTTTCCAAGGTTGATGTGATCAACATCGCACGCTCTCTCTACCTTCGGGATTAGTTACGAACCTAAATAAATATTATTTGATATGTGGATTAAGCATGAACATGATTAGATCATGTTTATTGCAATACGGTTATTCATTTAAGTTAGAGGATAATGGTTATTCTATTTACATGAATAATACCTTCAATAGTCATGCACCCAATGAGAATGGTTTGGTGAATCTTGATCGTAGTAATACACATGTTCATAACATTGATGCAAAAATATACAAAGTTAATAGTGATAGTACCACATACTTGTGGCACTGCCGCTAAATGTCATATTGGTCTAAAACGCATGAAGAAACTCCATGTTGATGGATCTTTGGACACCGTTTCGAATCAATTGAGACATGCGAACCATGCCTCTTGGGCAAGATGACTAAGGACCCCGTTTTCTGGTTTGATGGAGCGGGCAAGTGACATATTGGAAAAGATACATGTTGATGTATGCAGTCCTATGAGTCTTGTAACATGCGGTGGATATCATTATTTTATTACCTTCACTAATGATTTGAGTAGATATAGTGTATATTTACTTAATGACACAGAAGTCTGAATCGTTTGATAAGTTCAAGAAAAATCAGAGTGAAGTTTAAGATCATCGTGACAAAAAGATAAAAATGTCTACGATATGATCGTGGAGGTGAATATCTGAGTTACGAGTTTGGCATACAACTTTAGACAATGTGAAAGTTGTTTCACAACTCACGCCAATTGGAACACCATAGTGTGACGGTGTGTCCGAATGTCATAGTCGTGCTCTATTGGATATGGTACGTACTATGATGTCTCTTATCGTTTTGCCACTATCATTTTCAGGTTATGCATTAGAGACAACTACATTCCCTTTCAATAGGGCACCATCTAAATCCGTTGAGATGACACCATATGAATTATGGTTTGGTAGAAACCTAAGCTATCATTTCTTAATGTTTGGGGATGCGACGCTCATGTGAAAAAGGTTTTCACCTAATGAGCTCAAACCCAGAGCGGACAAATGCATCTTCATAGAATACCCTAACGTAACAGTTGGGTATACCTTCTATCTCAGATCCGAGCACAAAGTGTTTGTTGCTAAAACGGGTCCTTTCTCAAGAAAGAGTTTCTCTCGAAAGAATTGAGTGGGAGGAAGATAGAACTTCATGAGGTTGTTGAACCTTAGTTTCAGCCATAGAGTAGCGCAGTACAGAAAGATGTTTCTATGGAGCCTATGTCAGTTGAAGAGGAAATTAATGATGATGATCATGAAGCTTCGGATAAAGTTACTATCGAACCTCGTAGGTCGACAAGGATGCATACTACTCCTAAGTGGTACGACAACCCTGTCTTAGAGGTCATGTTGTTGGACAACGAGGAACCTACAAACTATGGAGAAGCGATGATGGGCCTAGATTCCGACAAATAGTTAGAGGCCATGAAATCTGACAAAAGATCCATGTATGAAATCCAAGTATAGACTTTGGTAGACTTGCTCGTTGGACGGCAGGTCGTGAAGTACAAATGGACCTTTAAGATGAAGACAGACGCTGATGGTAAATGTCACCATTTATAAAGCTCTACTTTTCCCAAAGAAGTTTCCGACAAGTTCAAGGAGTTGATTGCGATGAGACTTTCTGGCATTATAAAGGTCGACTTGTCGCAAAGAAGTCTCATAGTGATGCTAAAGTCTATTGGGATTATGTTAACAGTTGCTGCATTTTTCAATTATGAAATCTGGCAGATGGATGTCAAAACATCATTTCCTTAACGGTTTACTTGAGGAAAGGTTGTATGTGATACAACCATAAGGTTTTGTCAGTCTTAAGGATGCTAAAATGTGTGCAAGCTCCAGTGATCCTTCTATGGACAAGAGCAAGCATCTCGGAGTTGGAATATATCCTTTGATGAGGTCATCGAAGTTTTTGAGTCTATAGATAGTTTATGAGAAACTTGTATTTACAATAAACTGAGTGGGAGCACTATAGAATTTCTGATAAGCATATGTGGAAGACATATTGTTGATCGGAAATGATGTAGAATTTCTGGAAAGCATAAACGGTTGTTTGAAAAGAGTTTTTCAAAGGAAGACCTGGATAAAGCTACTTAATTGTTAGGCATCGAGATCTATAGAGATGGATCAAGACGCCTAATGAGACTTTCAATGAGTACATACCTTGACAAGATTTTGAAAGAGTTCAAAATGGATCAGTTGAAGAAAGAGTTCTTGCCTAATTTGTAAGGTGTGAAGTTGAGTGAGACTCAAAGCTCGACCACGGCAGAAGCAAGAGAAAGGATGAAGGTCATCCCCTATGCCTTAGACATAGGCTCTATATTATGACATGCTGTGTATCACACCTGGTGCGTGCCTTGCCATGAGTCTGTCAAGGGGTAAAAGTGTGATCCAGGAGTGGATCACTGGACAGCGATCAAAATTATCCTTAATAACCAGAGGACAAAGGAGATGTTTCTTGATTATGGAGGTAATAAAGAGTTTGTCGTAAAGAGTTACGTCGATGCAAGCTTTAACACCGATCGGGATGACTCTTAGTAGCTATATGGATACGTATAGTGGAGTAGCCATTCGGAATAGATCCGAGTATAGTGTGGTAGCAGTGTCTGTAGTGTGACATAGACATTTACAAAGTACACACATATCTAAATGTCGCAAACCCGTTGACTAAAACCTCTTTCACATGCAAAACATGATCAAACCCCAAAACTCATTGGGTTTGAGATTCATAACAAACCACATAGCGATGTGAGCTAGATTATTGACTCTAGTGGGAGACTATTGGACATATGCCCTAGAGGCAATAATAAATTAGTTATTATCATATTTCCTTGTTCATGATAATCGTTTATTATCCATGCTAGAATTGCATTGATCGGAAACTCATATACATGTGTGGATACATAGACAACACCATGTCCCTAGTATGTCTCTAATGGACTAGCTCGTTGATCAAAGATGGTTATGGTTTCCTAGCCATGGACATGAGATGTCATTTTATAATGGATCACATCAGTAGGAGAATGATGTGATGGACAAGACCCAAACTATAAACGTAGCATATGATTGTGTAAGTTTATTGCTACACTTTTCTGCATGTCAAGTATCTGCACATATAACCATGAGATCATCCAACTCACTGACACTGGAGGAGTACCTTGTGTGTATCAAACGTCGCAACATAACTGGGTGACTATAAAGGTGCTCTACTGTAACATCCCAAAATTTTCAATTCCGGAATGTTAATTATTTGAATAGGATTAAGTAAAAGATTGCTTGTGTTGCTTGAGTGTTGCTAAATTTTGACTAGGATTTAAACTTTTGGGGCTTATTGAATAATCAAATGAGAGGGAATAAAATGATTTTTCCCAATTATTCATTTGGATCTTATTTTGGACTTAAGAATATTCAATAATAATAATAATAATTTCAATTCAAGTATGAGAGATGATGACATGACTTCCTCAATAGTTAAAATGGAAGGTAATTGAATATTCTTTTATTCCGATTTCAAGACTTGAAACTTGGCCAACTCAAAACAAAACAAACGAGTGAAGGTAATATGACTCCGTCCATATGAAAAGAGTTGAAAATGTTTCAAAACTATTTTGGGTATTTATTCAGAGTTGGAAAATATTTTGGAACATTTGTCAAGCCCAAATAATTTTATAAAAAGTATTATTTGTTTTTTCTGTACACGTTTGCTTGTAAAAAAGTGGTCACTGCTTTCTAACGATGATATAACATTATACTGCATCTATTGGTACTTGAAAAATTATTCTGTTATTTTATTTTAAGAAAATATATCTCCTGGTTATCAACATAAAATAAAACCAGCTCCACCATTTTATCTGGGACAGAACAAAGAAGCCTACTCCTAATTCTCGCCCGTGCGAGCTGTAGTAGGCCGGCCCAACACGACCTAGCGCTCCAGACCTTCTCTGTCATTTTTTCTTTCTTTTTTACTTGAGACGCAGAGATCCCGACCCCACTGGTCATCTCCTTCCTCTGCCCGGTCAGGTACGGCAGTGTCATCCCGGCCAAAACCCACTCGCGATCCGCACGGGTCCATACTCTATTCTTCAAGACGTAACCACCGAACGATTCCTCGTGACCTCCTCTACTGATTTTTTTGAAAAATAACAAACTCTCATGCCCCATCTCGCCGTTGAGTTCGAGCCAACGCCGTCATCATCGAACGATTTCATCGCCGTAAGAGCACCATCGGTCGCGCTGTTTGCTTCCTTCAGTCCCCCTCTTCACAACACAACATTTTGACACCGCCACGTGGACCGTAGAGCTCCAGAGAGACCGCCCGGTGGCCGAACCCGCCGGAGTTCCCGTTGTTGTCGCCGGCTACAGAGGACTTTCGCGTTGCCATTCTTTCCACAGGAGTGATCTCCGTCATCCGCCGCATCCAATCCCCACCTCCCATTCACCGGAGCACCGTCGCGGGAGAGCCGCCGTCCACGCCAGAGACTGCCTCACCTTCCCCTGCTTCTGTTGAGCACACGCGTGAATTAACCCACTTCAGCCAATCCTCGTGCGACATGTGGCATGCGCTACAGTAGCCGCAATTTCAGCTCAATAACAGAGTTTCTTTTATAGATTTTTAGCCCATCTTTGTTTAGCTATAACTTCCAACATGTATGCCCAATTTAGGTAATTCTTTTTCCTGTGTTTTCACCATGACCAGTAGAATACAACAGCACCAAAGTTTTTCATGTTTGAAATGTTCAAATTTCAATGTGACAAAATTTAAAATAAATGTTCCGGAGGCCATAATTTACAAACCGTTTATTAAAATTTATTGATTCTTTTTGTGTTGTGTTCCTAGTTGCTTGTAGATGTTTTGTACCTACTGTTACGCTATTGTTGTTTGGATTTTAAAAATGATTTCTGGTTGATGGTTTTATTTGGTGTTATTTGAGTGTGATGATTAATTTGTTGTGTTGTTTGAAACGTGTAGACTGTGCGGAGTGTGACTAAGTGTTAGCCACGGGATCTGGTATTATGGTACGAGTAAAGAGACATGCCGACAACGAGATTGAACTAGGTATGGAGATACTGACGATCGAATCCCGGGCAAGTAACATACCGAAGAACAAACGGAACATCATACGGGACTAACTGAATCCTTGACATAGAGGTTCGACCAATAGAGATCGTCGTAGAATATGTGGGTTTAATTATGGGCATCCAGGTCCCACTATTGGTTATGAACCATAGAAGTGTCTCGGTCATGTCTACATAGCTCTCGAACCTGCAGGGTCTGCACACTTAAGGTTCAATGATGTTTTTGTAGTATAGAGTTATGTATGGTGGTGACTGAAGATTTTTCGGAGTCCCGAATGATATCCCGTACGTCACGAGGAGCTCCAGAATAGTCTGGAGGTAAAGATTGATATATAGGATGTCCTGTTTTGGTCACCGGAAAAGTTTCGGGCTCATCGGTAGTGTACCGGGAGTGGCGGGAGGGTGCCGGGGGACCATCGGGAGGGGTATTTCGACCCAAGAGGCTACATGGGCTGTGTTGGGGAATGTTGCGTGGGAAACAAAACATTTGCTACGCACATGCTAGATCTATCCATGGTGATGAGCATCTACGAGAGGGAGAGTGGATCTACATACCCTTGTAGATCGCTAAGCGGGAAGCGTTAAGAAACGCGGTTGATGTAGTCGAACGACTTCGCGATCCAAACTCCTGCGATCCCATCATGATCCGTCCTGCGATCTCATCACGATCCTTCCTGCAATCTCATCACGATCCGTCCCACGATCCAATCACGAATCGTCTCGCGATCTTGATCACGATCCTTCCGATCTAGTACCGAACGGACGACACCACCGCATTCAACGCATGCACAGCTCGATGATGATCTCCGCCTTCTTGATCCAGCAAGAGGGAGAGGAGAGGTATAAGAGTTCTCCGGTAGTGCGACGGCGTTGCGGCGATGGTGGTGGAGCTATTCCAGCAGGGCTTCGCCTAAGCACCGCCGAAAACCGATCTAGAGGAGAAACTGCGACCTAGAGAAGAGGGTAGCACTTGGCAGAAATCTTGTGAAAACACCCTAAAACCTCTAGTATAGATAGGAGGAGTAGAGGTGGAGACTTGGCCAAAGGTCCAGCCCCTCTTTGGTTTGGCCGAAGTGGAGAGGAGGAGTCCTCCTCCTCCACTCCTAGTAGGATTAGGACTCCTTCCTTATTTCCACCTTTTTGCCTTTTTCCACCTTTTCTCCTTGGGCTTTTCTTTCCCAGACGCATGCGCCTTTGTGGGACTTCCACCAGCCCACTAAGGGCTGGTATTTATCCTCCCACATCCCATGTAGCCTCTTGGGTCGAAATACCCCTCCCGATGGGCCCCCGGTACAGTACCGACATTCCCGGTACACTACCGATGAGTCCGAAACTTTTTTGGTGACCAAAATAGGACTTTCTATATATCAATCTTTACGTCCGGGCCATTCTAGATCTTGTCGTCACATCCGGGATCTCATCCGGGATTCTGAACAACCTTCGGTCACCACCATACATAACTCTATACTACTGAAATGTCACCGAACCTTAAGTGTGCAGACCCTGCGGGTTCGAGAACTATGTAGACATGCCCGAGACACCTCTATGGTTAATAACAAATAGCGGGACCTGGATGCCCATATTGGTTCCTACATATTCTACGAAGATCTTTATAGGTTGAACCTCTATGCCAAGGACTCAGCTAATCCCGTATGACGTTCCCTTTCTTCTTCGGTGTGTTACTTGCCCGAGATTCGATCGTCGGTATCTGTATACCTAGTTCAACCTCATTACTGGCAAGTCTCTTTACTCATTCCGTAATACAAGATCCCATGGCTAACACTTCGTCACATTGCTTGCAAGGCATATTGTGATGTTGTATTACCGAGTGGTCCCTAAGATACCTCTTCGTCACACGGAGTAACAAATCCCAGTCTTGATCCATGCCAACCTAACATACACCCTCGGAGATACCTGTAGAGCACCTTTATAGTCACCCAGTTACGTTACGGTGTTTGTTACACACAAGGCACTCCTCCGGTGTGAGTGAGTTGCATGATCTCATGGTCATAGGAACACATACTTGACATGTAGAAAACAGTAGCGATAAACAGACACGATCATATGCTACGTTTATAGTTTGGGTCTTGTCCATCACATCATTCTCCTAATAATGTGATCCCGTTATCAAATGTCATCTCATGTCAATGGCTAGGAAACCTTGACCATCTTTGAGCAACGAGCTAGTTTACTAGAGGCATACTAGGGACATAGTTGTGTCTATGTATCCACACATGCATCATGTTTCCAGTAAATACAATTATAGCATGGATAATAAATGATTATCATGAACAGGGAAATATAATAATAGCTATTTTTTATTCCCTCTAGGGCATATTTCCAACAGTCTCCCACTTGCATTAGAATCAATAATCTAGTTCAGATCACCATGTGATTCGCATTGTTATGAATCTAACACCCAATGAGTTCTGGGGCTCGATCATGCTTTGCATGTGAGAGAGGTCTTTTAGTCAATGGGTCTGTGACATACAGATCAGTGTGTACTTTGCAAATCTCTATGTCTTACTGTAGACACTACTACCACACTCTACTTGGAACCATTCCAAATAACTGCTCCACTATACGTATCCGAGTTGATACTAAGATTCATCAGTATTGGTGTTAAAGCTTGCATCGATGTAACTCTTTACAACGAAGTCTTTATCACCTCCATAATCGAGAAACATCTCCTTAGTCCTCTGGTTACTAAGGATAATCTTTTGACCATTGTCTAGTGATCCACTCCTGGATCACTCTTGTACCCCTTGAAATACTCATGGAAAGGCACACACCAGGTGCGGTACACAGCATGGCATAATATAGAGCCTATGGCTAAGGCATAGGGGACGACCTTCGTCCTTTCTCTTTCTTCTACCGTGATCGAGATTTGAGTCTCACTCAACTTCACACCTTACAAATTAGGCAAGATCTCTTTCTTTGACTGATCCATTTTGGACTCTCTCAAAATCTTGTCAAGGTATATACTCATTGAAAGTCTTATTAGACGCCTTGATCTATCTCTATAGATGTCGATGCCAAACAATTAAGTAGCTTTATCGAGGTCTTCCTTTGAAAAGTTCTTTTCAAACAACCCTTTATGCTTTCCAAGATGCTTGCTCCAGTCCATAGAAGGATCACTGAAGCTGCACACCTTTTAGCATCCTTGGACTGACAAAACCTTCTGGTTGTATATCATACAACCTTTCCTCAACGAAGGAATTGATGTTTTGACATCCATTTGCCAGATTTCATAATTGAAAAACACAGCAACTGCTAACATAATTCCAACAATGTTTAGTATCGGTACGAGTGAGAAAGGCTCATGGTAGTCAACTCCTTGAACATGGTGAAAACTTCTTTGCGACAAGTCGATCTTTATCAATGGTGACATTCACCATCAGTGTCTGTCTTCATCTTAAAGATCCATTTGTACTCAACGACCTGCCGTCCAACGAGCAAGTCTACCAAAGTCTTTACTTGGTTTTCATACATGGATCCTTTCTCGGATTTCATGGCCTCTAACCATTTGTTGGAATCCGGGCCCATTATTGATTCTCCACAGTTCATAGGTTCATCGTTGTCCAACAACATGACCTCTAAGACAGGGTTGTTGTACCACGCATGAGTAATACGCGTCCTTGTCGACCTATGAGGTTCGATAGTAACTTGATCCGAAGCTTCATGATCATCATCATTAACTTCCTCTTCAACTAACGTAGGCTCTATAGAAACATCTTTTTGTGCTACACTACTCTATGGCTGAAACAAAGGTTCAACAACCTCATCAAGTTCTATCTTCCTCCCACTCAATTCTTTTGAGAGAAACTCTTTCTTGAGAAAGGACCTGTTTTAGTAACAAACATTTTGTGCTCGGATCTGAGATAGAAGGTATACCAACTGTTCTTAGGGTATTCTATGAAGATGCATTTTTCTTCTTTGGGTTCGAGCTCTTTAGGTGAAAACCTTTTTCACATAAGCATCATAGCCCCAAACATTAAGAAACGACAGCTTAGGTTTCTGTCAAACTATATGGTGTCATCTCAACGGATTTATATGGTGCCCTATTTAAAGTGAATGTAGTTGTCTCTAATGCATAACCCCAAAACGATAGTGGCAAAATGATAAGAGACATCATAATTCGCACCATATCCAATAGAGCACGACTACGATGTTCGGACACACCATCACTCTATGGTGTTCCAGGTGGCATGAGTTGTGAAACAAGTTCCACATTGTCTAAAGTTGTATGTCAAACTTGTAACTCAGATATTCACCTCCACGAGCATATCATAGACGTTTTAATCTTCTTGTCATGATGATCTTAAACTTCACTCTGAATTTGTTCGAACTATTTCAAAAGATTCCGACTTGTGTTTCATTAAGTAAATATACACTATATCTACTCAAATCATCAGTGAAGGTAAGAAAACAACGATATCCACTGCATGCTACAACACTCTTTGAACCGTATACATCAACATGTATCATTTCCAATAAGTTACTTGCCCCACTCTATCATATTGAAAACAGGGTTTTAGCCATCTTGCCCACGAGGCATGGCACGCATGTCTCAACCAATTCGAAATTGAATGAGTCCAAAAATCCATCAGCATGGAGTTTCTTCATGCACTTTACACCAATATGACATTTAGCCGCACTGCCACAAGTATGTGGTACTATCATTATTAACTTTGTATCTTTTGGCATCTATGTTATGAACATGTGTACTACTATGATAAAGATACAACAAACCATTCATTGGAGCATGACCATTGAAGGTATTATTACAGAATAACCATTATTCTCTAACTTAAATGAATAACCATATTGCAATAAACATGATCTAATCATGCTCATGCTCAACGCAAACACCAAATAACATTTATTTAGGTTCGTCACTAATCCTGAAAGTAGAGAGAGCGTCCGATGTTGATCACATCAACCTTGGAAACATTTCCAACACACATCGTCACCTCACCCTTAGTTATTCTCCGTTTATTCCGTAGATTTTATTTCGAGTTACTAACATTTAGCACCCGAACCGGTATCCAATACTCAGGTGCTACTAGGAGTACTAGCAAGACACACATCAATAACACGTATATCAAATATATTTCTGTCGACATTACCAGCCTTCTTATCTACCAAGTATCTAGGGTTGTTCCACTTCATCGACCGCTCTCCTCATAATAGAAGCACTTAGTCTCGGGTTTGGGTTCAACTTTAGGTTGCTTCACTTGAGGAGAAACTAACTTGCCGTACATGAAGTTTCCCTACTTGCCCTTGCCTTTCTCGAAACTAGTGGTTTTACTAACCATCAACACTTGATGCTCCTTCTTGATATCTACCTTTGCGGTGTTTAAACATCGCAAATAGCTCAGGGATCATCATTTCTATCCGCTGCATTTCATAGTTCATCACGAAGCTCTAGTAGCCTAGCGACAGTGACTTGGAAAACTATATCAATCACTATCTTATCTCGAAGATCTACTCCCACTCGATTCACACGATTGTAGTACCCAGACAATCTGAGCACATGCTCAACGATTGAGCTATTTTCCTTCATCTTGCAGGCAAAAAATCTTGTTGGACATCTCATATCTCACAACACGGGCACGAACCTGAGATCAAAATTTGAGCTCTTAGAACATTTCATATGTTCCGTGACGTTCAAAATGTTTTGAAGCCTCAATTCTAAGCCATAATGCATGATGCACTCAACTATCATGTAGTCATCTAAACGTGTGTGTCAGATGTTGACAACATCTATAGACGATGCTAGAGGGGGTGGCGCACCGAGCGGTCCATTAGGACATAATCCTTCTGTGCAGCAATGAGGACAATCCTCAGATCACGGACCCAATCTGCAATATTTCTACCATCGTATTTCAACTCTATTTCTCCAGGAACATATAAAAATTCAAGGGAGCTACAGCGTGAGCTAGTAATCTACAACATAATTTGCAAAGACACTTTGACTATGTTTATGATAATGCGTTCAATTAATCATATTACCTAAGAACTCCCACTATAATTGACATCCCTCCAGTCATTCGAGTTATACGTGATCCAAATTCACCAACTCAAGTCCGATCATCATGTGAGTTGAGGTGGTTTCAATGGTGAACATCATGTCTCTTGTGTTCGACCTTCGACCTTTCAGTCTCTTGTGTTCCGAGACCATGTCTATACATTCTAGGCTCGTCAAGTTTAACCCGAGTGTTCTGCATGTGCAACACTGGCTTGCACCCATTGTATGTGAACGTAGAGTCTATCACACCCTATCATCACGTGGTGTCTTGACACGACAAACTTTCGCAACGGTGCACACTCGGGGAGAACACAATTTATCTTGAAATTTAAGTGAGGGATCACCTTATAATGCTACCATTGTCCTCAGCAAAACAAGGTGCATAAAAGGATTAACATCACATGCAAATCATAAGTGACATGATATGGCCATGAACTTGTGCTTTTGATCTCCATCTTGAAAGCACCGACATGATCTCCATCGTCACCGGCATGACACCATGATCTCCATACACGTGTCGCCATCGGGGTTGTTGCGCCCACCATGCTCATACTACTATAGCTACCGTTTAGCAATAAAGTAAATTATTACATAGGGCATAATGATTGACACGTAGGTCATACAAAAATTAAAGACAACCCTATGGCTCCTGCCGGTTGCCGTACTTATCGACATGCCAGTCGTGACATTATATGCAACACATGACCATATCATACATCACATATATCTCATCATGTAACTGGCCGTATCACATCACAACATACCTCGCAAAAACAAGTTAGACGTCCTCTAAGTGTTGTTGCAAGTTTTACACAGCTGCTACGGGTATCTAGCAAGAACAATTCTCACCTACACAAAACCACAACGGTGATACATAAGTTGCTTTTCAGCCTTCTCAAGGACCACCTTTGTCGAATCCGATCCAACTAAAGTGAGGGAAACTGTCACCCGCAAGCCATCTATACAACAAGTTGCGGTCGAGGGAACCGGTCTCTCGTAAGCGTACGAGTAATGTTGGTCTGGGCCGCTTCATCTCACAATACCGCTGAACCAAAACACGACCAAGGAAGGAAGAAATCTAAGCATCAACGCCCACAAACTATTTGTGTTCTACTCGAGATCTCATCTACACATAGACCTAGCTCTGATACACTGTTGGGGAACGTTGCATGGGAAACAAAAAATTTCCTACGGACACGCAGATATATCCATGGTGATGACCATCTACGAGAGGGAGAGTGGATCTACGTACCCTTGTAGATCGCTAAGCGGGAAGCGTTAAGAAATGCGGTTGGTGTAGTCGAACGTCTTCGCGATCCAAATTGCCGAGCGTCCCGTGATGCAATCATGAACCGTCCTCACGATCCGTCCTGATCAAGCACCAAACGAACGGCACCTCCGCGTTCAGCACACGTACAGCTTGATGACGATCTCCACCTTCTTGATCCAGCAAGAGGGAGCGGAGAGGAAGAAGAGTTCTCTGGCAGCGTGACGGTGCTCCGGCGATGGTGGTGGAGCTATTCCGGCAGGGCTTCACCTAAGCACTGCAAAAATCCAATCTAGAGGAGAAACTATGCACTCGAGGAACGAGTAGCACGTGGCTAAAAAAACCTAGTGCAAAACCCCTAAAACCACCAGTATATATAGGAGGAAGAGAGGAGGATGCTTGGCCAAAGGGCCAAGCCTCCAAGGAGTCGGCCGAACCAGGTGGGAGAGGTGGAGTCCACCTCCAATCGTAGTAGGACTAGGATTCATCCTATTTTTGCCTTTTTCCACTTTTTCTCTTTGGGATTTCTTTCCCTAGACGCACGGGCTTTGTGTGGGACTTCCACCAGCCAACTAAGGGCTGGTATTCACTCTCCCACAGCCCATGTAGCCTCTTGGGTCGAAATACCCCTCCCGATCATTTCCCGATACACTATCGGCACTCGCGGTACACTACCGATGAGCCCGAAACTTTTCCGGCGACCAAAATAGGACTTCCTATATATCAATATTTACCTCCAGACCGTCTCGGAGCTCCTCGTGATGTCCGGGATCTCATCCGGGACTCCGAACAACCTTCAGTCACCACCATACATAACTCTATACTACCGAAACGTCACCGAACCTTAAGTGTGCAGACCCTGCGGGTTCGAGAACTATGTAGACATGACCGAGACACTTCTACGGTCAATAACCAATAGCGGGACATAGATGCGCATATTTGTTCCTACATATTCTACTAGGATCTTTATCGGTCGAACCTCTATGTCAAGGATTCAGTTAATCCCGTATGATGTTCCCTTTGTCCTTCGGTATGTTACTTGCCCGAGATTCGATCGTTGGTATCTCCATACCTAGTTCAACCTCGTTATCGGCAACTCTCTTTACTCATTCCGTAATACAAGATCCCACAACTAACAGTTAGTAACATTGCTTGCAAGGCTTATTGTGACGTTGTATTACTGAGTGGGCCCTGAGATACCTCTCCGGCACACGGAGTAACAAATCCCAGTCTTGATCCATGCCAACTCAATAGACACCCTCAAAGATACTTGTAGAGCACTTTTATAGTCACCTAGTTACGTTGCTACGTTTGGTACACACAAGGCACTTCTCTGGTGTCCGTGAGTTGCATGATCTCATGGTCATAGGAACATATACTTGATATGCAGAAAACAGTAGCAATAAACTGACACGATCATATGCTATGTTTGTAGTTCTGGTCTTGACCATCACATCATTCTCCTAATGATTTGATCCCGTTATAAAATGACATCACATGTCAATGGCCAGGAATCCTTAACCGTCTTTCATCAACGAGCTAGTTCACTAGAGGCATACTAGGGACAGATTGTTGTCTATTTACCCACACATGTAATGTGTTTCCAATCAATACAATTATAGTATGGAAAATAAAAGATTATCATGAACAAGGAAATATAATAATAAACACTTTTTTTATTGCCTCTAGGGCATATTTCCAACACATGAAACTACGGATCAAGTTACAATTGAACCTCGTAGGTCGACAAGGGCGTGTACTGCTCCTGATTGGTATGACAACCCTGTCTTGGAGGTCATGTTGTTAGGAAACAATGAACCTACGAGCTATGGAGAAGCAATGATGGGCCTGGATTCTGAGAAATGGTTAGATGCCATGAAATCTGAGATGCGATCCATGTATGAAAAAATTATGGAGTTTGGAACTATTACTTGAAGGGAGAAAGGCCATTCAGAACAAATGGATCTTTAAGAGGAAGACGGACGTAGACGGTAATGTCACTGTCTATAAAGCTCGACTTGTGGCAAAGGGTTTTTCACAAGTTCAAGGAGTTGACTACAATGAGACCTTCTCACCCATAGCTCGACTTGTGGCAAAGGGTTTTCCACAAGTTCAAGGGTTTTTCACAAGTTCAAGGAGTTTACTACGATGAGACCTTCTCACCCATAGCTACAAACTCCAGCGAACCATTTATGGACTAGTGTAGGAATCTCAGAGTTGGAATCTGCGTTTTGATGAGGTGATCAAAGTGTTCGGGTTTATACAAGTTTACGGAGAAGCTTTATTTACAAGAAAGTGAGTGGGAGCTCTATAGTGTTTCTAATATTATATGTGGATGACATATTGCTGATTGGGAACAATATAGGAATGCTGGAAAGTGTGAAGGAATATTTGAACAAGATTTTTTCAATGAAGAACCTGGGGGAAGCTCCTTTCGTATTAGGCATTAAGATCTATAGAGATAGATCAAGACGCTTAATAAAACTTTCACAGAGCACAAACCTTGATAAAGTTTTGAAGAAGTTCAAAATGGATCAGTCCAAGAAGGGGTTCTTTCCTGTGTTACAAGGTGTGAAGTTGAGTAAGACTCAATGCCCAGTGACTTCAGAAGATAGAGAGAAGATGAGTGTCATCCCCTATGCTTCAGCCATAGGCTCTATCATGTATGCAATGTTGTGCACCAGACCCAATGTCAGCCTTGCCATAAGTATGGCTGGAAGGCTTCAAAGTGATCCTGGAATGGAGCACTAGACAGCGGTTAAGAATATTCTTAAGTACCTGAAAAGGACTAAGGAAATGTTTCTCGTTTATGGGGGTGATCAAGAGCTCGTCGTAAAGGGTTACGTCGATGCAAGCTTTGACACTGATCAGGATGACTCTAAGTCACAAATCGGACTTGCGAAGCGGAGTAGGTCTACATGCGAAGCGGAGTACATCGCAGCCTCAGAGGCAGCGAAGGAAGGTGTCGGGATGAAGGAGTTCATGATAGATCTTGGAGTTCTGCCTAGTGCACTGAATCGAGTGGATCTATTTTGTGATAAGACTGGTGCAAGTGCCCTGGCCAAGCAAGCAAGGTTTGACAAGAGGACCAGACACATAAAGCGACGCTTCAATTCCATCCGCGAGTACATCAAGGAGGAGGACATAAATATTTGCAAAGTGCACACAGATCTGAGTGTTGTAGACCCATTGACTAAACCACTTCCAAGGGCTAAACATGATCACCACCAGAACTGTATTGGTGTTCGATTCATTACAATGTAAATCACATAGTGAGGTGAGCTAGATTATTGACTCTAGTGCAAGTGGGAGACTGTTGGAAATATGCCCTAGAGGCAATAATATAATGGTTATTATTATATTTCCTTGTTCATGATAATCGTTTATTATCCATGCTATAATTTAATTGATTGGAAAGACGTTGCATGTGTGGATATATAGACACAACTATGTCCCTAGTATGCGTCTAGTAGACAAGCTCATTGATCAAAGATGGTCAAGGTTTCCTAACCATTGACATGAGATGTCATTTGATAACGGGATCACATCATTAGAAGAATGATGTGATGAACAAGTCCCAAACTATAAATGTAGCATATAATCGTGTTAGTTTATTGCTATATTTTTCTGCATGTTAAGTATATGTTCCTATGACCATGAGATCATGCAACTCACGGACACCGGAGGAATGCCTTGTGTGTATCAAATGTCGCAACATATCTGAGTGACTATAAAGATTCTCTACAGGAATCTCCGAGGGTGTCTGCTAGGTTGGCATGGATCAACACTTGGATTTGTTACTCCATGTGACGGAGAGGTATCTTAGGGCCCACTCGATAATACAACAACACAATAAGATGTTCAAGAAATGTGACTAAGTGTTAGCCACAAGATCTTGTATTACGGAACGAGTAAAGAGACTTGCCGGCAACGAGATTGAACTAGGTATGGAGAGACGGACGATCGAATCTCGGGCAAGTAACATACTGAAGAACCAAGGGAACATCATACGCGATTAACTGAATCCTTGACATAGAGGTTCGACCGATAAAGATCTTCGTAGAATATGTGAGAATCAATATGGGCATCTAGTTACCACTACTGGTTATTGACCATAGAAGTGTCTCGGTCATGTGTGCATAGTTCTCGAACCCACACGGTCTGCACACTTAAGGTTCACTGACGTTTCAATAGTATAGAGTTATGTATGGTGGTGACCGAAGGTTATTCAGAGTCCCAGATGAGATCCTGGACATCAAGTGGACCTCATCAGTAGGAAGTAAATATTGATATATAGGAAGTCCTGTTTTGGTCACCGGAAAACTTTCGGGCTCATCGATAGTGTACCGGGAGTGCCGGGAGGGTGTCCGGGTACCATCGGGAGGGGTATTTAGTCCCAAGAGGCTACATGTGTCGGTACCCCGATCCTAAGCCATAAGAATCCATCCTGTAACACATCCCATTACTTTGCGGTCTCATGCACGGTTATCTCCACGGCTGCCACCTTACCTGGGCCGGGACCATTTGCGTCTTTTGACTCATGTATGTGAATGTGTCGCTAGCATTCAAATGTCAAAGAACCCGGGCCGACATGACTAGTCGTAGAACCCAAGTGGTACATCTATACATGGACATGCATACGTAACCCAGCAATGCAGGTGTCGATCTCTAGCGTGTGTAGACAAGTCATAGCAAGCTACAAGGAATCCATTACGCCGTGGGACATAAATGTCATCACTACACATAGACGAGTCGTCGTAGGCTACAGGGACTCCATTACACCACGAGACATTTCCCCAAAGGGACAAACATGACAACAAAGAAGGATACATGTCGGTCAATCGATGTGTCCGGAGCAGTAGCAAGCTACCAAGGCTCGGTGGAAGCACAAAGAGGCATTTCCCCGTAAAGAGTAGTACTAAAGGCACACAACTAGGTGTCGAATCCCATACATACCGTTGCACATCACACGTACGCACGACATGCCCGATATGCATAGATACAACTATGGCATCACAACATAACCATAAAACGTTACAACATTTATTTAGAAGGCTCGGAAGAGCCAATACAATAAGATGTTACGAACAGGGGTCACAAGACCCAACATTCAGAGCATTCAATCAAATAAGCGGAAGTTAAACATGTCTGGGTACAGACATCTATAAAAGTGGCCGGAGGACCCTGGAAAGCTACAATGACCCTACCTAAGGAGCCAGACCTCTGTCTGGGATTCCGAAGCTAATCCGGTCAACATCGAACTTCATGTCATAACTACCACTAATGAGACTGACGTCTCCTCTACAAAAACATAAATTAAGCAAACGTGAGTACAAAGGTACTCAGCAAGACTTACATCAGAGCTATCTACATATGCATCAGTATCGATCAAGGGGGTTGTGGAGTTTATTGCAGCAAGCTAGCTTTGACTCTTGGCTAACCTATACTACAAGTCCACATATTCACCAATCAATACACAACTATGGATCCACTTCCGTCTCCCTACGAGAAGACCATCCATAACACTCATGCTTATCTTGCGTATTTTAGAGTATCCACTTCAACTTATCTATGAACCACATAAGTTCTCCTAGTAGTCCATGTCCGAGGACGCGGCTATTCGAACAGATTATTTCACCCTGCAGGGGTATACTTCTTCACACACACTCTCACCACTTATCACCATCTGCACGTCATGCATCTCGACAACCTTGAAGCGCAAGCACTGGCATGGGCGTCGGCCACGACCGTCAACCACACAAGACCCTAGTCTAGGTTTATCGCCTATTTGAGACTGAACCCGCACGGAAGTCTGGCTGAAGTTTCTGCTACAATCTCAAACGATGTCCAAGCCCACCATTCTGCTGAAGGTTCTACTGAAGGTTCCCAAGCCCACCGTTCGGGTGCCACTTGGTACACCGTGCTGCTGTGTATCTATCGCATCACAGCCCACCCCGTCGGGCAACACTATGCATGGCCGCCAACTTTCCTTTCAAACACCAGAAACTAGTTGCAACTCCTGAACAGAGATCTAGGCGTTTAATAAGTCGAGCAGGGTCATATTTCAGGGCCCAATGTGTGGTAGTAACTGTCTTGGATCATAAACACAAAACTTAGTTCTTAAGGACGGTCCCAGTGAGACAACCCGCCATGTACTCCTACATGGCCTCTCATCGCTACCTTTACCAAATCGTGTTCACACACTTAGCTCTCACAAAGTAGGACATGAACACTACCATTCCGATTCATCGCCCAGATGGATTAGACCCGACACAACATGACTCTAAGCATAGCGGGCATAGTAAGTAAACAAGCATGTATGAGTAAGCCCAACAAGGCTCAAGCAGTTGCTACTCATGCTAAGTGGTTTCAACTATTTACTGTGGCAAATACCAGTCATGCAAAGGAATGGGTTCAACTACCGATGACATGTAACAGTTGAATCGTTGTTGTCCTAATGGAGTAAAAGAGAGCAGGAGCGAGAGAGTGGGTTCATATTAATATGCTCAAGGGGGTTTGCTTGCCTGACAGTCCTGAAGATATTACTTCTCTTCATTAGTGTCAACATTCATATAGTCAGAACCATCGTCTACTGAGAAGGAACAACACCAAAAAATAGAGAAATGAACACATTCAATGTGATGCAACAAACATGATGCATGAAATGGCATGTTAAGTTACTGAATTGACCTAGTGCTATAGGTAGTCATATTAAGTGAAGTGGAATTCAAACTTATACTAAATTCCAACTCGAACACTATTTATTAAACTATCCTAATCATGAAATGTCCTACTTCGTGATGTTAACTTGCTCAAACATGCATGATCATGGCATAAACATATTCATTGGAGTTTTATGATCATTTTTCACATATAAATTATTTTCATCTGAATTACAGATTACTTTCTATGTTTTTTATAAGTTTTAAACATTTTCTGGGTGTTCGTGACTTATTCTTTAAACAAAAAAATCCTTTATTGCATCAGCATTGTGTCATCGTGACCTCAGCAGGTCAACTGACCGTCTCGGGTCAAATCTGACCAGTGGGTCCCACTGGTCAGTGACACAATCACTACTAGGGTTTAGTTTTAATACTTAATATTAATTAACACAACAGGGCCCACCAGTCAGTGACCCAACTAATTACCAAGGTTAATTAATGCTAATCTAATACTAACTTAATTAGTCACGGGCCTGTCCCCACACATCATTCACTCCAGGGATTCAAACCTGCTCAGGCGGGGGTCAATCCCACAGGCGGTTCAACACCGACGAGGCCCGAGACGGCGGAGGGCGTCGGAATTGGCCCTCCGGTGACCAAAATGACACGTGAGACACTCTGCGTGGAGCTGGAACGCAGCCACGTTTAGTGGTGTCGCTGGCTGGGTGCGGGGAGGTCTGCAAAGACGGTAGCGACGACATGGGCGGCCGCCGGAGCTCGGGTCAGTGGGGACGGCGGCTAGAGGGCACGGGAGAGTAGGGAGCGAGGGCAAAACGGGCGGTGGCTCACCGCGGGGTCGAGCAGAGGCAACTATGGGGTCGGGGAAGCTTTGGACGGAGCGAATCGATCGGCGGTCCTCTTCAGAGCCGAGGACGATGATGAGGCTGGCGGCGATGCAGAGGGCCTCCGGCGAAGCGTGGCTCCATAGAGAGGATGAGCATGACCTGGCGGAGCTCTGGACAGCACGGGGATGCGAGGCATGGCCGGAGGGCACGGCAGCAGCAACGGGCGGCGATGGCTTCGGGCAGCGAGGGAGAAAGAGTAGAGGGGCTGGGGAAGAGAACCAGAGAGGGGAGGAGAATGGAGAGGGCTCTGGGGTGATTCCAGGTAGAAGATAGGGTCGAGGGGGGAGCGAGGAGGCAGGCAGAGAGGAGCTGGCCTCCTCGGGCGCGGGCGTGCGAGCATGCAGCTGTCCTACTGGCAGAAGGTAGGAGAAGGCGCCTGATGGGCTGGGCTTCTCCTATGCTGGGCCGGCTACAGGTAAGGTTCTTTCCTATTTCCTTTATTCTTTTTTTTAACTTTTCCACTGTTTAAATTCAAAACCAAATTCAAACAGTGCCAAGAACCCACTGAATATTTATATGTGACTCAAATGATTAGTTCAAATTCACATAAAATGTTTCTGGGTATTTGGAGATATATTCAACATATGTTATAAATATAAAGTCAAATTCAATATAGAGTTGACTTAAATTCCAGGGCCAAAATATTCCTTAAAAATGTTCCTAAATTTTGGTTTGAAATATTGATCTTGCCAAAATTCTTAGAAGCATTTTGAAAGCATCTTCGATTCACTGAAATAAATTTCAAGGGTTCTTTGCCCTTCTTTTACTTAAAGTTTTGAGGCTTTTACTTCCCTCAATTCAACTTCCATAAAATTTAAATATGATGCATGATGCCCTCAAATGCAATTAAACAAATTATTTGCAAAGAAATTCTAGGGCTGTGACAACTCACCCCCACTAAACAAGAATCTTGTCCCGAGATTCACGCGTAGGTTATGAGGAAAGAAGGGGACACAAAACTAACACATTCTTCATGATCCAGTTGCCCTTCTCGAAGATGTTGCTTCATTTCATCATCTTGACTTTGGCGTCTATGCTATCAAGATCTTCATCCAACACGAAGACAAAAAGGAATAAGAAAGCTCTACAAGATCCGATCTTCTCTGAGATCGAGCAACTCATGATCAACTCATGGAATGAGACGTTAGGACATCAGCTGAGACACAAAACACGCGTCGAGAATAATGAATGAGGTAGATGACGGAGGTTCAATTGGTAGGCATCAATTCCACGCTAAAGCAGATGGTGAGGAGGTTTGAAAATAGCGAGGAGATAATTGCCATAATACCGTTACAGGTCACCTTAGGGAAGGTGACTCATAGGATTATCCCTTAAGTTGCAAAAAGAATTATTTTTGATCCAAAGATCACTGAAAATCTTTATGACAACCTAAGGCAATTCACAAACGATTGTTGGAAGGAATTCAATGAATGGCATACTCAGATCGAAGGGAAACTAGAGCTACAAAATAACTCGGCAATGGAAGGCACATTCCAATTAAAACCGTGAGTATAACCCAGTGTCTGAGCGTGCTCTCAAGAACTTGAGCATTTCCATATTCATCAGGGTTCTACCAACATCTGTGCCAAGGATCCTGGCAACACCTCATACCACCATGATGATTAATGGTGGAGGATGCAGATTCAAAGGAAGAGAACACAATCTCAGATTTCACCTTAGCTATACCAAGGGAGCAAAATCTGGATGATCAACCGAGAGACATTTAGCACTCCACTCCTAATGTTCTCCTTGATGAAATAGCGTAACCCAATTATAGGTAACGTTTGGTATCTAGAACATCAAGTAAAAAGGTCGGACTTCAGAATCTCAAAGGGTCCATGAGGAATAACTTCTAGAGCAAGTCATACAAGGTCCTCATGGGGAGGTGGCCAAGTTGCTGAAACAAGCTATTATAATAGTAGGCCTTCCGGATAGGTATGTTTGCCACAACATCCCTTTGTCGGGTTACAGAGAGACCAATATTATAATTCTTGGGGAAACATTCCAACCATTATATCTACCTGAGATTCATATCTGGTTGGTGCCGGGATATTCTAGACTCAGCATGTCCAGAGTGGAAAGGTTGCAACACAAATCAAAGAGATGATGTTGCGAGATTCTCGAGAAATGAACTATGGAAGCCAGGTCCAAAATATGAGGTGGATTGCAAGACACATGTGATCACACTGTCCAAGACAAGCATGACTACATGGACTTACAACAAAACACTACCGAGTTCGGGTTAGGAACCATCATTGCGGATAACGAAGTCGGGTGCAAGTCCGTCTGGTACCTTCAGGAGTAGCACTTAACTTCTTTTCTTTGAACAAGTCAATTAAGGGCTTGGTGTGCTAGGGATTGCATGTGGAATGGAGATGATCAGTCTACCAAACCATAGAATACTTCGCAAGTGCATGACTGACTTGGGATGATTCCAATGGAAACAAAACGACTGTTCTCATGTTCATGGTGGCAACTTGCACCATAAGCCCGTGAACTAAGAGTAAGTCACTTCTTACACCATGCATATGCTTCATGTATAGGACACGAAGATATTACCTACAAAGTTTCCAACACTAGCTTAATGTTCACCATGAATCTGGAGTAGGTGAAAATGTTGTCGATGGGCCCAACAAGAATTCATCCAGGTATCCATATAAATGGAATTCCACAACTATGAGAACAAGGTGATAGCATTGGTCAGACCAAAGGATATAATGGTGTATGCTCGAGGATATATCCACGAGTAAAAACAACATTAGGAGGATCTATGGTTCTTATTTTGATTTGATGATAGCCCACACTCAAATCAAAGATTGGATAAGATGATAGATGCAACAATTGATCACAAGGATCAACTGATGAAGGTATCGTATTTCTTCAACACACACACAATATATTCCTTTGGATGAACTAAGTCGGGCAAAGCTTTTATCTTCCAACTCTCCAAGTGGTTGTCTAGCTTAACCAACTAGCTCAGGGGTATCTAACACAGATTCTTGGAGAAGGATGGTTTATAACAAAACCATCTTGATCACGAACTTAACATAACGGTCAAGGAATACCTTGATAATACTTCCGAGAAGATATTCAGAACATCACGATCCACCGATATGTTATCAAGCTCGAGAACAATATTGCTTTTCAAGGCACGACGATATGATCAGTAGAGCGAAGGATTGACACAATCCTAAGTCCTTGACTAAAAAAAGTGCACCATGGAAAATGGACGAGGTAGCATGATCATTCTTAGTATGAAAATTCAATGAGCATCACACCAAGAGTGAGATTATTTCCATTAACTACCAAGCAAAAAGGTTGCTAGGAGTATCGATTTCACACATCACGATTCACTTGTCGGTATTCTGGTTTCAACAACACAGAGACCGGGGAGTGAATGATGATGGTGGGAGGTATCACTACATCAAAATTTCATAAGAGGGAGTGCGGTTCTCATGATATTATTGACATGAAGGAGGTAATACCTCAAGGTAGAACAGAGCAAAAGCTGAATTGGCATTTTGATCCGCGGAATACAACTGCTTTGACCCAATCTGAGAAATGGATGAGGTACGGGAGTTTGCTTCTCCTAGTCATTCTAAAATAGAATGGCTTGACACACCACAAGAATAGTCGACATAGATAACACAATGCATGACATACTCTTGACTATCCATTGATAGATAAAGGTCAGAATGCAATTGAAGAAGGGCAACTCAAGAGCACCTGGTTTTTCCTGAGTTGTAGATGGATGGATTGAATATGTCAAACGGAGTTCAACATGTTTCTTCCAGATAATCCATGCAGAAATGAAGAATTGGCAGAGTCACAACTATGGGATGGAGAACTCATCAAGAGCACTCATGTTTTGATCTTTCATTCACAAAGAACTTCTGCCATAACTGATACATGATATTGGAAGAATGACGTACCACAAACCGTGAGGACTATATCAAGGTTACTAAGCATCCTAAGGGAACAAGCAAATACTATCAACGGGAATGAGTAGAAAGATCATTGGGTTCAAAAACCCAGATACAGAATACCTATTGACTAAGTAGCATCACAACATGCTTTCAATAACGATGGCTAGAGTTATCACAGTGGGAACAAAATACGTAGCTAGACTGTTGGGTGGTTCATTGAAACAACATGGTTTCCTAAACACCTTCATCAAACACTTCGAGGTAATATAGCACCCCAACTCAACAATTAGTGTGCTTTGTCTGGCCTGAAAGACATTGACTCAAGATGAAAGAGTTTTGCAATTGCATCAGATAATTTAGAAAGCTTGGATAACTCGGACAGCATAACGGCTGTACGAGCATGAAATATGAGGCAACCTGCACAAGAAAATTGACAACATGACAATGAATTCTTATAGAGGCATCGATCCAGAGAGACAACATCTTTCCTATAGGTCTCTAGCATAGTAACTCGTCATCCGAATAGATAGATGAGAAGGCCTAGTTCTTAATCCGCGTAGAAAAGAAGAGGGTGACTCTGAATCAGAATGACAGAAGGAAAGGAGTAAAAAGAGCCTTATGTTCCCTTCCACAATCAATTCCCTTATAAAACTAAAGCAGTTCTTGACTCAACATCGACTAGTTTGGCTTGGTAGTCTTACAGGCAGTCAAGCTCTGATACCAAAGCTGTCGGGACCCCGATCCTAAGCCATAAGAATCTAGCCTGTAACACATCCCATCGCTTTGCGGTCTCACGCATGGTTATCTCCACGACTGCCACCTTACCTGGGCTGGGACCGTTTGCGTCTTTTGACTCACGTATTTTAATGTGTTGCTAGCATTCAAATTTCAAAGAACCCGGGCGACATGACTAGTCATAGAACCCAAGTGGCATATCCATACAAGGGCAGGCATACATAACCCAGCAATGCAGGTGTCGATCTATAGCGTGTGTAGATGAGTCATAGCAAGGTACAAGGACTCCATTATTCCATGGGACATAAATGTCATCACTACACGTAGACGAGTCGTAGCAGGCTACATGGACTCCATTACACCGCGAGTCATTTCCCCGAAGGGATAGACACAGCAGCAAAGAGGGATACATGCCGGTCAATCAATGTGTCCTTAGCAGTAGCAAGCTACCAAGGCTCGATGGAAGCACAAAGACGCATTTCCCCGTAAAGAGTACTACTAAAGTCACACAACTAGGTGTCGAATCCCATACATACCGTTGCACGTCATACGTACGCACGACAGGCCCGATATGCATAGATACAACTATGGCATCACAACATAACCATACAACATCACAACATTTATTTAGAAGGCTCGGAAGAGCCAATACAATAAGATGTTACAAACAGGGGTCACAAGACCCAACATTTAGAGCATTCAATCAAACAAGCGGAAGTGAAACATGTCTGGGTACAGACCTCTACAAAAGTGGCTGGAGGAGCCTAAAAAGCTAGAACGACCCTACCAAAGGAACCAGACCTCTATCTGGGATTCCCAAGCTAATCCGGTTAACATCGAACTTCACGTCATAAGTACCACTAATGAGACTGATGTCTCCTCTTGAAAAACATAAATTAAGCAAACGTGAGTACAAAGGTACTTAGCAAGACTTACATCATAACTATCTACATATGCATCAGTATCAGTGAAGCGGGTTGTGGAGTCTATTGCATCAAGCCAGCTTTGACTCTTGGCTAACCTATACTACGACTACAGGTGCTTTCTTTGAGATGGGATAGCCCACACAAGTCCACATATTCACCATTCAATACACCACTATGGATCCACTTTCGTCTCCCTAGGAGAAGGCCATCCGTAGCACTCACGCTTATCTTGCGCATTTTATAGTATCCACTTCAACTTATCTATGAACCACATAAGTTCTCCAAGTAGTCCATATCCGAGGACGCGGCTATTCGAACAGATTATTTCGCCCTGTAGGGGTATACTTCTTCACACACGCTCTCGCCACTTATCACCATATGCACGTAATGCATATAGGCAACCATCAAGCGGAAGCACTGGCGGGGGCATCGGCCATGACTGTCAACCACACAAGACCCTAGTCCAGGTTTATCGCGTATTCGATATTGGACCCGCACGGAAGTCCAGCCGAAGTTTCCGCTATGGCCTTAAACGATGTGCGCAGGGTTCCCTAGCCCACCAGTCGGGTGCGACTTGGTACACCGTGCCACTGTGCATCTATCGCATCACAGCCCACCCCGTCGGGCAGCGCTATGCACGGCCGCCAACACTTTTCCTACAAACACCAGAAACTAATTGCAACTCCTGGACAGAGATCTAGGCAACTAATAAGTCGAGCGGGGTCATATTTCAGGGCGAAATCTGTGGTAGTAATTGTCTTGGATAACAAACACAAAACTCAGTTCTTAAGGTCGGTCCCAATGAGACAATCTGTCATGTACTCCTACATGGCCTCTCATCGCTACCTTTACCAAATTGTGTTCACACACTTAGCTCTCACAAAGTAGGACATGAACACTACCATTCCGATTCATCGCCCAGATGGATCAGTCCCGACACGACAAAACTCTAAGCATAGTGGGCACAGTAAGTAAACAAGCATGTATGAGTAAGCACAACAAGGCTCACGCAGTTGCTACTCATGCTAAGTGGTTTCAGCAATTTACTGTGGCAAAGACAGGTCATGCAAAGGAATGAGTTCAACTACCGATGACATGTAACAGTTGAACGTTGTTGTCCTAATGCAATAAAAGAGACCAGGAGCGAAAGAGTGGGTTCATATGAATATGCTCAAGGGGGTTTGCTTGCCTGACAGTGCTGAAGATATTACTTCTCTTCATTAGTGTCAATGTTCACATCATCGGAACCATCGTCTACCGAGAGAGACCAACACCGGCAAACAGAAAAATGAACACATTCAATGTGATGCAACAAACATGATGCATGAAATGGCATGTTAAGTTATTGAATTGACCTAGTGCTATAGGTAGTCATATTAAGTGAAGTGGAATTCAAATTATACTAAATTCCAACTCCAACACTATATATTAAATTATCCTAATCATGAAATGTCCTACTTGGTGATGTTAAGTTGCTCAAACATGCATGATCATGGCATAAACAGATTCATTGGGTTTTTCCGATCATTTTTCATATATAAATTATTTTCATCTGACTTACAGATTATTTTCTATGATTTATAGAAGTTTTAAACATTTTCTATATTTTCCTTATTTTTTCTTTACACAGAAAATTCCTTTATTGCATCAGCATTGTGTCATCATAACCTTAGCAGGTCAACTGACCATCTCAGGTCAAATCTGACCAATGGGTCCCACTAGTCAGTGACACATTCACTAATAGGGTTTAGTTTTAATACTTAAAATTAATTGACACAATAGGGCCCACCAGTCAGTGACCCAACTAATTACCAAGGTTAATTAATGCTAATCTAATACTAACTTAATTAGTCAGGGGGCTGTCCCCACACGTCATTGACTCTAGGCAGTCAAACCTGCTCAGGAGGGGGTAAATCTCACCGGCGGTTCAACACCGACAAGGCCCGAGACGGTGGAGGGCGTCAGAATTAGCCCTCCGGTGACAAAAACGATGGACGAGACGCTCTGCATGGAGCTGGAACGCAGCCGCGTTCAGTGGTGTCGCTGGATGGATGAGGGGAGGTCTGCTAAGACGGCAGCGATGACATGGGCGGCCGCCGGAGCTTGGGTCAGCGGGGACGACAGATGGAGGGCACAGGAGAGCAGGGAGTGAGGGGGAAACAGGCGGTGGCTCACCGCGGGATCAAGCAGAGGCAATTACGGGGTCGGGGAAGCTTCGGACCGAGCGAATCAATCGGCGGTCCTCCGGCGAATCGATCGGAGCCGAGGACGATGACGAGGCTGGCAGCGATGCACGGGGCCTCCGATGAAGCACAACTCCATAGAGAGGACAAGCACGACCTGGCAGAGCTCTGGACAGCACGGGGATGCGAGGCATGGCTGGAGGGCACGGCGGTAGCAACCGATGGCGATGGCTTCGTGCGGCGAGGGAGAAAGAGCAGAGGGGCAGGGGAACAGAACCATAGAGGGGAGGAGAAGGGAGAGGGCTCTGGGGTGATTCCACGCGGAAGATAGGCTCGAGGGGGTGGTGAGGAGGCAGGCAGAGAGGAGCTGGCCTCCTCGGGCGTGGGCGTGCGAGCACGCAGCTGCTCCTACTGGCAGAAGGTACGAGAAGGCGCCTGATGGGCTGGGCTTCTCCTGTGCTGGGCCGGCTACAGGTAAGGTTCTTTCCTATTTCCTTTATTCTTTTTTTAAAATTTTCCACTATTTAAATTCAAAACCAAATTCAAACCAGTGCCAAAAACCCAATGAATATTTTTATGTGACTCAAATTAGTTCAAATGCACATAAAATGTTTTAGGGTATTTGGAGATATATTGAACACACGTTATAAATACAAATTCAAATTCAATATATAGTTGACTTAAATTCCAGGGCCGAAATATTCCTTAAAAATGTTCCTAAATTTTGGTTTGAAATATTGATCTTGCCAAAATTCGCAGAAGCATTTTGAAAGCATCTTGGATTCACTAAAATAAATTTGAAGGGTTCTTTGCCCTTCTTTTATTTAAAGTCTTGAGGCTTTCACTTCCCTCAATTCAACTTCCATAAAATTTAAATATGATGCATGATAGCCTCAAATGCAACTAACAAAATTATTTGCAAAAAAATTCTTGGGCTGTGAAAACATTGGCTATGGGAGAAGGTAGACCATCCCTTAGTGGGCTGGACGACGCCCCACAGGAAGCCCATGCAGCTGGAAAGAAAGAGCAAGGTGGAAAAGTTGTAAAAAGGATAAAATAAGGAAGGATTCCTAATCCGACTAGGAGTGGAGGAGTAGGACTCCTCCCTCCACCTTGGCCGATGGCAAAGGGCTGGCCCTTAGTGGCCAAGCCTCCTCCTCTCCTCCTCCTATATATACTAGAGGTTTGAGGGTTTTTTGGACACAGTAAAACAGCCTCGTGCTGCCTCTACTCTAGATCGTAGTTTCTCCTCTAGATTAGTTTCTGTGGTGCTTAGGCAAAGCCCTGCTGGAATAGCTCCACCACCATCCCCGCAACGCCGTCGCGCTGCCGGAGAACTCTTCTACCTCTACACTCCCTCTTGCTAGATCAAGAAGGCGGATATCGTCATCGAGCCGTACGTGTGCTAAATGCAGAGGTGTCGTCCGTTTGGTGTTAGATCGGGACGGATCGTGATTGGATCGCGGGACGCTCGGCGATTTGGATTGCGAAGACGTTCGACTACACCAACCGCGTTTCTTACCGCTCTCCCTCTCGTACATGCTCATCACCATGGATAGATCTTGTGTGCGAGTTTGAAAGTTTTTTTGTTTCCTATGCAACGTGCCCCAACATATTGATGCCTAGGGACTTCTGCTCTCTGGCATTATGAGAGAGTTCCAAACCATTGACCAAGATACCACCCGAGTTGTTATAGAAGCTTACCGTGCGGCCCGTCAGATTGCATCCCAGAACACCCGTTCCCTATTGCCAAACCCAGTGCCACCTTGGCAGCTAGTCCCACCCTCGCAACTTGTAAACCTATTTTGCCCAGTCAACATACACCCAAATTCAATTCTAGGAGCTATCCGGCGACTTCGCCGTAGGGATGTGTTCCGTCAAGATCCCCCTGTAGCTCCAGCAGTTGAGCCTCGACCTATAGACGTGTCCGACGCTAAAGATGGAAATTGGCTCAGCCTTCGTCCCCTGGGGGAGCCTCAGCGGGAGTAGGCCCATTTGTGGCTCCAACCGTGATCGAAGCCAGGAGATGCCGCGAGCATGTATGCTGCGAAGACTGTTTCTTCGCCTACGTCTAGGATAGGACTATGTAGTTCGGAGTGAATTGTTGCTTTTAGCTACCTAGGAAGTCTGCGTGTTATTGTATGCTTGTACTGCTTGTGTTGCTTGTGTTTGTGTGCTGTTATGATGTATGCCGGTTTGCTCTGTGTGCCTGGTTCTTCTGTCACCCTGTTAAGTAGAAATGTTTAACGGAGCCGACAGTGGACTCTTAACAAGATTTTAGGCAGTAGCGCACTTACACCTAATAACCTTGGACTCGACCAGAGTCTCTAATTAAAATGCGAGCTGGTGTAGGTGTATGTATGCCAGGAGTACATAAACCCACTAGCATTAAAACACTTTAGGGTAATCTGCTCGATATGCTTCTTTCTTTTGCTTGCATTTTGCTCTTATATGCACTTTGCATTTTCTTGCATATTAGTCGGAATAGATTGCATGTGTATCGTGTAAGCAAAGTGTACACACCTGTTGCAATTCTAGGAAGACTTTATTGCAGCATAGACCGGTGCAACCATTCTAGGCCAAGACCTAAACCCCAATTCGACCCTAGGGCCCACCCATTGTGGCTGTCATTCAGCAAGGAGCAACTCGCAACGTGGCCTCCACACTAGTAGATCTTTGCTGACCACACCGCACTAACCCTAGAACAAGCGGCACCTTTATCGCTGTCTTGTGTGATGTTGACAGGCCGCCCCTCTCCGCTGCTGCCCGCGCTTATTCCGCTAGCCCGAGACAGAGTAGTTTCCCTCTAGCCCCTCCTTGGGTAGTAGAATCCCCTATTGCAGCGGCGTCATGGCGACCATCAAGGATCATTGCACATAACAGCAGTGAGCCACCAATCAATGCCACCAGCATGCCAACCAGGAGGATCGTGATCAGCTCCAAACCCAAGCCCTCCATTAGCGCCTTGCCTCGCACTTTTGCAACCAGAAGGAAGAGAAGAGGAAGAATAAAGAAGGTAGGAGGCGAGATGGTAGGAAGAGAGAAGGAAAATTGCAGTCGATTTTATAGCCTTAGTCTGGTGTATAGTGAGCGAGGTCCAGGAGACCGCGCACCGCTCGATCACCAGCGTCCAAGAGGTGAAACAACGAGCAGTGCCGACCGTTGCTGGCCCACGATGGGAGTGCTCTCTGCGTCGATCCCATGCACGCCATGCACTATCACCGTAGGGTACTCCGTGCCCTAGGAACTAGGCGTGTGCAATGCCTAGCCGCACTCGGGACAGCGCAAGAGCAAGAGAGAGAGAGTCGTTGGCCGAAGATAGAAGAAGAAGAGGTTTCCAGTGGGACCTGGTCCCACCTGTCAGCAAGAGAGGCCACTGTTTATTGAGGTGCCCCGAGCATTTTGGACAAAATAAATTCTTCTTTTTCTAAAAATGACAGGGCTACTCAGCGGCCCCTACCTGTGGGGCAGATCCCACGATGTCTGTATCTCGATCTGGGTGTACCAGTTTTCGATAGTCTGAACTCGGTTGTTTTCAACCACAGGGTTAAGACCAAGCCCAGAGGTTTTTCTAGGAGGTGTAGTATTTTTTTCCTAAGATGACCCTAGGAATCCCGAGGTCGAGATTCTTTCAAGGGGGAAGGTTTGTAACACCCCAAAAATCGGGTTATCAATTTTTGTGTTGTTATTCCTTCCTAGCTTTTCCCTCCCAAATTTTTTCCTCTGGAATTTGGCAAGTGACTAGGTGAATCTAGTCGATCCCCAACTTCTCAGTGCCTTGCCCATGTTCTTGTGGAAGCCAATCCCCCGTCAGTAAATCCCGAACCTCCATCAAACCCTAGTTCCAAAATATTGGAACTCGAAATCCTACCTTTGTGTTCACAAAGGAGCTATCATTTTCCTTGCTCTGTTGATCTTCCCGAAATTTCCAGAGATCCTTCTTCCCTCATAAACCCTAGATGTGCAAAAATATTGCCAAGTCATATACAATATTTCTCATCTAGAATTAATTCCTCTTTCCTCCTTTCTGAGGAATTAAACCCAGGAAAATATCTACCCTCTCCAGAGGTCATGAAAACTTGGGGAGATATTCCTTTTGATCATATTGAGCTCTCATCAAAATATTGACCATAATTAAATAGGGGAAATTGTATTTTTCCTATTTAAAGCCAATATTCCAATCTGGTGCCTTTCCAAAGGAACTACCATCTTGGTAGCTAGGAAAAATGCCAAATAATTTGTGGAGCTTCTCCTATGCATATCTTATCCGATTCCATAAAAATATCAAGTTTACCAATTAAAATTTTGAGCACCACTTCCATTATCAAATTCTATCCAGATTTGCCATTTGCAAAGGAAGTGCATGATCTTTTGATCTCGTTGGGCTACAATTTTGCAGGATAATTCACTATGATAAATTAACCTTGTCCTCCAAATATTAGCCCATTCCGTCTGGCCAATATCCCTCAGAAAATTATTCACATTTCCTTCCAGATTGGGGCATTGTGAAGGAAGTACCAATTTTATATATGAAAATGGTATGAAACTTTTACAGTGACTCCATATGCCTAAATTATTGGTCTCCACCAAGTTTGGGAGATTATCATCTAGCCGATCACCCAGAACCATCTGATTTCTACTCCTATCCAGTATGGCACTTTTGTGTAGGAAGTGCTTGATTACTTGATTCCGGTTAGCTGAAATTTGGCAGGGTAGTGAATACTGATATATGACTACTGGTAGCCAAAAATCAGATCAACTCTCCAAACCAATTGTTTTCTATATTTTCTCAAGTTTCTGACAAGAGTGCATCTCTTTGAAGGAAGTACCATCATAGGTGATCAATTTGATCTGGAACTTGTTCATCTACCTCTAATGACCAAATCATAACCCTACACCAAAAATCATCGAAGTAAATCTAGCCATTTGACCCCGACATCATCTTCTTCATTTCTGGTCAGATTGCCAGGTTACAAAGGAATGTTTTTTTTCACATTCTAATGGCGCACCGCTTGGGGGTGCGCCATTAGAATGTTTTTTTCACATTCTAATGGCGCATCACCGAGCGGTGCGCCATTAGAATGCTATTTTTTAATATTCTTTATAAAAACAGTAATAAGTTTTTTATGAATATGAAAAAATATCATCAAATTTGTTATTTGAAAATGGGGGTGCTCAGCGGCGATGGAGCGGGGGAGGGTGCGGGGGGTGCTCGGCGACGGTGGGTCGTCAGCAGCGGGGGAGAAATGAAGACTACGATTTAAATACAATCGATCTTAGCTAGCTATCTGTTCACAATCTTCTTGCCCTTCTTTTTCGATAACGGAGTTCTTCTGTGGAACGGACGTCCTTTAGGTAGGGTGGTCCTGCTTCTTCTTGTGGTGTATGCTGCTACTTCATCATTGTTGTCATGTTCCATCTTCGGGTCGCCGTACATGTCGAAGTCTTGCTCATTGGCGACTCCATCCATTCCGATGATCTTCCTTTTGCCTCTCCTCACGACAACATGACTAGGCTTTGACGGGTCGGTAATGAAGAAGCATTGGTCCACTTGGGAAGCCAGTACCCACGGCTCATTTTTCGGGGTGACGTTTGCGCCCGCGGTCTTGGATTTGGCTTCGGGAATAACCATGGTGGTGAAATACCGGTCTTCTTTTAGGATGCTCTTGGCCCATCTGACACGGAACATCGGGACCTTATCTCCAGCGTAGCTCAGCTCCCAGATCTCCTCGATCCTTCCGTAGTATCTATCCTTGTCGTTACCGGTGTAGGATTCCATCGTTACCCCGGAGTTCTGATAACCATCGCTCTTCATGTCCTTATCCTCGGTGTAGAATGTGTAGCCGTTGATATCGTATGCCTCATAGGTCGTCAGGTTGTGCTCGGCGCCCTATGACAAGGCGAATATGAGTTGTTCTTCCGCGGAAGAATCCTCATGTAAAGGGTACGACAAAAGCTTCTGCTTGAACCAACGCGTGAAACATGAGTTGTGCTCTTTGATTATATCTCCGTCCGTCCTCTGTTGGCCTCGGTCATTGTACGTCTTCTCAATAAAGGTTTTGTGCTCTAACACCCAAGGATCGACCACGTCTATGTGTTGTAGCGCGACTAGGTTTGCTCTTTCAAAGTCGGCGAGTCGACCCTCGAAGTCGACATGCATTTCGCGGCGCCCCTCACGGTGACCCCATCCAGCGAGCCTGCCGAGACGCCTGTTGACGGGCAGACCAACGGGGTTCTCGATGCCTAGATAATTCGTGCAGTAGGAGATGCACTCTTCGGTCAGAAAGCCCCTGGCTATGCTTCCCTCTGGACGTGACATGTTGCGAACGTATCCTTTGATGACACCATTCGTCCTTTCGAACGGCATCATGTTGTGCAGGAATGTCGGCCCGAGTTGGATGATATCCTCCACGATATGGACCAGCAGATGCACCATAACGTCAAAGAATGCGGGTGGGAAGTACATCTCAAGCTCACATAGTATCACCACGATCTCTTCCTGTAGCCTTCTGAGTTGCCTCACGCCAACCGACTTCTAAGAGATGACGTCAAAAAAGTTGCATAGGCCAAATAGCGTTTCACGAACGTGTGCGTCCATGATCCCATGGATTGCAACTGGAAGTATCTGCGTCATCAGCATGTGACAGTCGTGAGACTTCATCCCTCTGAACTTCTGCTTCGCTGGGTCTAGGTATCTGCTTATCTTCCCCGCGTAACCGTAAGGAAGTTTTACTCCTACGAGACAGGTGAAAAACTGCTCGATCTCCTCCTGACTTAGAGTGAAGCACGCGGGAGGGTAGTCATTTCCGGTCTTCTTGGCCTTTTTGCCTTTGCGACGACTTTCTGTGTCCTGCTTCACCTCATCATCATCATCATTAGCGTGAAGCTCCTCCCTGATGCCCATTGATTTCAAGTCTGCCCTTGCTTTCGGCCCATCTTTGGTCCTCTCTGGCATGTTGAGAAGGGTACCAAGCAGACTCTCGCACACGTTCTTCGTGATATGCATGACATCAAGGCTATGAGGCACACGGTGGATCTTCCAGTACGGCAAGTCCCAAAAAACAGACCTCGTTTTCCATACCTTCACCAGCGGCTCTGGCGCCTTTCGCTTCTTTCCCGGCTCTGCCGCCTTTTGCTTCTTTCCCGGTAGTGGGCAATCTTTCCAATTTTTCAACAGCGCATCTATTTCCTCGCCGCTCCTCGTACGCGGGCGTCTTCGGGGTTCGGTTTCACCATCGAACAGATCCTTGCGTTTTCTCCATGGGTCATCGTCGCGAAGCCACCTTCGATGTCCCATGAACACGGTTTTCGAAGACCCGGGATCTCTATCTAGCTGGCGATACGTTGTGTCATCCATGCACCTGACGCATCCAGAAAATCCGTGGACCACCTGCCCCGCGACATATCCGTAACCAAGATAGTCGTGCACCCTCGTGTGAAGTGCGACTCTCATAGGGAAATATTCTTTCTCTGCGGCGTCCCACGTATTGGCTAGCGTTTTCCACAGCGTGTCTAGCTTCTCTTTCAGCAGCCCCAGATACAGATTGATGTCGTTCCCTGGTTGTTTCGGCCCTTCAATTAGCATACTCATGTGAATGTACTTCCTCTTCATGCACAACCAGGGGGGAAGGTTGTACATCCACACAAACACAGGCCAGGTGCTATGTGTGCTTCTCTGGCTGCCAAACGGATTGACTCCTTCGGTGCTCGCGCCCAGCACGATGTTCCTTGGATCATTCCCAAATTCTGGGTCTTCGAAGTTCAACGCTTGCCACTGGCTCGTATCCTTAGGGTGACTCAGCATCTTGTCTTTTTTATTTATCTCTGGATCATTCCCGTCATCTTCCCGCTTCTTCTCCTCCCTATCCGCGTGCCAACGCAGGAGCTTTGCTACCTTAGGGTCCGCGAAATACCGCTGCAGACAAGGAGTGATTGGAAAGTACCACACCACTTTTCGAGGAGCTTTCTTCCTCTTCTTGTATCGAGTGACGCCGCACACCGGACATATGGTAGACTCCGCGTGCTCGTCCCGATAAATGATGCAATTGTTCATGCACACATAGTATTTCACGTGCGGTAAATCCAGAGGACACACGATTTTCTTCACCTCCTCGAAACTGGTCGGGCTCTTGTTCCCCTTGGGAAGACGTTCGTGCCAGAATGACATGATCTCGTCGAAGCATGCGTCGGTCATTTTGTGGTCTACCTTCATCTCCAGAGCCATGAGCGTTACTTTTAGGCGGGTATCCTCGGGCCTGCATCCTTCATACAATGGAGTAACCGCGTCTATCTCCAGTTGATCCAGCTTGGCTTTCTCTCGGGCGGCAGCTCTTGCGTTATCTGTCTGCTTGAGAAGCAGCTCTTGAATATGAGGGTCCTGCACCCAGCCTCCATCGTCGTCTGCTCTGGCATCTTCATCTTCATGATCATGCCCTTCATCTTGATCTTCCTCATCATCATGTCCGGCATCTTCTACATGATGACTGCGTACAGCATCACCGTCGTGATCATGTCCTGGAGATTCTTCGTCTTCTCGCCCGCCCTCGCCGTGGTGGTTGTCTTGCTGCCCTTCCTCATTTCTTGCCCGGCCCCCATGGATGACTTCATAGTCATCTTCATCACCTTGCCACCGATAGCCATCCATGAAACCACACAAGAGCAGGTGGTCCCGCACCTGCCCGGAATCCGGGTCCGTAATAAGGCTCTTCAGCTTGCATCTTCGACAAAGACATCTTATCTCCGTCTCGTTCTTTTGAAGCATCTCGGCCTTCGCGGAGCTCAAAAACCTATTCACGATGCCTTCGGTCATCGTGCGGACCATGGTCGCCTACGGGGTAGAGCAAAACGATATTTTAGAACCAAGAAAAAAATTGGCATGACTTTCCCTAAAAATAGGATCAAAAATAATGCATAGTGCCAAAATTCTCGCCGAAACGGAAATGAATCAACATTCCGGCGAAAAATTGGCAACTATCGCATTTCAAATACCGGTACCTGCAAACACAAACATATATGCAACACCACAAACATATGCAACACCACAAACATACATAGATCTAGCAACGCCATAAAAAGTGCATGTGCACGTTGTTGGAGTGAGCTAGGGAGAAAAAAAGAAGATCTACAACATAAAGATAGCTTTCCCCTTACTTACCTATCAAGAAGAGGTAATTTAACCACTTAATTTTGATGAATCTATGGTGCAAATGAGGTGAGGAGGAGGAGGCAGCCGACACAAGCTTGGAGGAGGAGGTGGAGAGAATGAAGTGGGAAAAGTGAGTGTGTAGGTGTGGCTGCCAAAATATCTAGCTGGCCCCAGGTTACTAATGGCGCACCACCTACAAATGCGCCATTATTAACCCTAGTTACTAATGGCGCACCAGAAGGAGGTGCGCCATTAGAATGTTTTGCAAAAAAAAAAGTTTTACTAATGGCACACCGCCTACAAATGCGCCATTAGTAACCCTGGTTACTAATGGCGCACCAGCTAGAGGTGCGCCATTAGAATGTTTTGCAAAAAAAAAAGTTTTACTAATGGCGCACCGCCTACCAATGTGCCATTAGTAACCCTGGTTACTAATGGCGCACCAGCTGGAGGTGCACCATTAGAACTTTTGCAAAAAAAAATTGTTACTAATGGCGCACCGTCTGTCAGGTGCGCCATTAGTGTCTACCACACTAATGGCGCACCGGCTCACAATGCGTCATTACTATATATTTGTGGCGCACCACTTGTCTGGTGCGCCATTAGTGACCATATCATCTATAGCCCTTTTCCTAGTAGTGTTCAGTGCACTGAACCCACAAAAATGTAGTTTTGCATGGTCTATCACCCATACCGCTACTACCAACATGTTTAGCCATGCAAAAGCATCCTTCTAGGACGAAACTATGCATAGCAGCTCTTCTTGGTTATATTCATATGCATCCTAAATAAGAGGCTGTTCCGAGTGGCGCAAAATGGCTAATGGGCGCGAGCAACTTACTTTGGAAGGTCGATCCACAGTATGCCCCGCTTCTGAATTCTATTTGTGTTGTATCCGTAGAACGGCTATAAGGCCATATGAACTCCGATTGGGCTCCATCACCTGCCATAACGACCGCAACGAAAAGATGTATCCCTCGATGACCGACTTTCTCCGTGTTGTAGAAATTTCGAAGGCCAAAAACGGATTGCAAGATGTAGTTTCAGATGATTTAATCATTGGCGTGCACAATTCTAGCCTCTACTACCCAACACTGAGCTCACCCACGGACACATACTGGGACAATAAATAATAGAACAATGTAAAATAAGTCTATTTCTCACCAAAAAGCCCTACTTGTCTGTCTGGATAGAAGTAGGAGCCTCTTCGATGCACAAAACCCCCCAAAAAAGTAGTTTTGCATGATCTATCACTCATACCGCTACTACCCACATGTTTAGCCATGCAAAAGCATCGTTCCTGTGCGAAACTATGTATAGCTGCTCTTATGGGCTATATTCATATGGCTCCAAAATAATAGGTCGTTCTGTGTGGCGCAGAATGGCTAACGGGCGCGAGCAACTTACCTTGGAAGGTGGAACCACGGTATCCCCCGCTGCTGAATTCTATTTGAGTTGTACCCCTATAATGCTATAATCTAACCATTTGAACTTCGGTTGAGCTCCACGACCTGCATAAATGATAACAATGAAAATATGTATCCATTGATGACCGACCTTGTCCGTTTCCGAAAAATTTCGAGGGCCAAAATCGGATTGCAAGATGTAGTTTCCGATGATTTAATCGTTGGCGTGCACACTTCTCGCCTGTACTACCCTACATTGACCTCACCCACGGATACGTACTGGGAAAATAAATTATAGAACAATGTAAAATAACTCTATTTCTCACAAAAAGTCCATACTTGTCAGTCTAGATATAAGAAGGAGCCTCTTCGGTGCATTGAACCCCCCGAAAATGAAGTTTGGCATGGTCTATCACCCACATGTTTAGCCATGCAAAAGTGTCATTCCAGGAAGAAACTGTACATAGTAGCTCTTTTGGGTTATATCATATGGCTCCAAAATTATAGGCCGTTCCGAGTGGCGCAAAATGGCTAACGGGCGCAAACAACTTACCTTGGATGGTGGATCCACGGTATAACCCGCTACTGAATTCTATTTGAATTGTATCCGTACAACAATTATAATCTGACCATACGAAATCCTATTGGGCTCCACGACCTGCCAAAATGACCGCAACGAAAAGATGTATCCCTCAATGACGAACTTTGTCCATTTCAGAAAAATTTTGAAGGCCACAAACAGATTGCAATATATAGTTTCGGATGATTTAATCGTTGGCATGCACACTTTGTAGCCTCTACTAAACTACATTGACCTCACCCACGGACACATACTAGGACAGTAAATTATAGATAAATGTAGAATAACCCTATTTCTCACCAAAAACCCCTACTTGTCAGTCTTGATAGAAGCTTGAGCCTCTTCTGTGTCCTGAATGCCCCAAAAATGTAGTTTTGCATGATCTATCACCCATACTGCTACTACCTACATGTTTAGACATGGAAAAGCGTCATTCCTAGACAAAATTGCGCATAGAATATCTTCTGGGTTATATTCATATGGCTCCAAAATAGTAGGCCGTTCCAAGTGGTGCAAAATCATTAACGGGCGTGAGCAACTTATCTTGGCAGGTGTAACCAATGTATCCCCCGTTGCTGAATTATATTTCAGTTGTATCCATTTAACGGCTATAATCTATCCATATGAACTCCGATTGGGCACCACTTCCTGCCAAAACGTCCGCAACAAAAAGATGTATCCCTCGATGACCGAAATTATCCGTATCGGAAAAATTTCAACGGCCAAAAACGGATTGCAAGATGTAGTTTCCGATGATGTAATCGTAAACATGCACACTTCTAGCCTATACTACCCTTCATTGTGCTTACCCACGGACATGTACTAGGACAATAAATTACAGAGCAATGTAAAACCACTCTATTTCTCACCAAAAAGCCATACTTGTCAGTCTGGATAGAAGAAGGAGCCTCTTCGGAGCACTGAAGCCCCCCAAAATGTAGTTTTGCATGGTCTATCACCCATACTGCTAATACACACATGTTTAGCCATGGGAAAGCGTCATTCCAGGATGAAACTGTGCACAACAACTCTTTTAGGTTATATTCATATGGCTCCAAAATCATAGGCCATTCCGAGTGGCACCAACTGGCTAACGGGCGTGAGCAACTTGCCGTGGAAGGTGGATCCACGGTATACCACGTTGGTGAATTCTTTTTGAATTGTATAAAAAGAATGACAATAATCTGGCCATACGAACTCCGATTGGGCTACACGACCTACAAAAACGACTGCAATGAAAAGATGTATCCCTCCATGGCTGACTTTGTTCGTTTCGGAGAAAATTAAATGGCCAAAAACGGATTGCAAGATAGTGTTTTAGATGATTTAATCGTTGGCGTGCACACTTCTAGCCTCTACTACCCTACACTGAGCTCACCCACGGACATATACTGCGTCAACAAAATACAGATAAATGTAAAATCACTCTATTTCTCAACAAAATGCCATACTTCTTAGTCTGGATAGAAGCAGGAGCCTCTTTAGTCCACTGAACAATCCAAAAATGTAGTTTTGCATATTGTATCACCCATACCGCTACTACCCACGTGTTTAGCCATGCAAAAGCTTCATTCCTGGATGAAACTGTGCATCACAGCTTTTCTGGGTTATATTCATATTTATCCAAAATAATAGGCCGTTCCGAGTGGCGCAAAATGGCTAACGGGCGCGAGTAACTTACCTCGGAAGGTGGAACCACGGTATGCCCCGCTACTGAATTCAATTTGAGTTATATCCATACAACGGCTATAATCTGGCCATATGAACTTCGATTGGGCTCCATGAACTGCCAAAACGACGGCAACGAAAAGATGTATGCCTTGATGGCGGAGTTTGGGCATTTCTGAAAAAATTCGAAGGCCAAAAATGGATTGCAAGATGTAGTTTCTAATGATTTAATCATTGACGTCCACATTTCTAGCCTAGACTACCCTACATTGAGCTTACCCATGGACACGTACAGGGACAATAAATTACAAAAAATGTAACATTACTCTATTTCTCAGCAAAAAGCCATACTTGTCATTCTGGATATAAGAAGAAGCCTCTTCGGTGCGCTGAACCCCCCAAAAATGTAGTTTTGCATGGTCTATCACCCGTACCACTATTGTCCACATGTTTAGCCATGCAAAAGCGTCATTCCAGGATGAAACTGCACACATCAGCTCTTCTGGGTTATATTCATATGGCTCCAAAATCATAGGCCGTTCCGACTAGCGCAAAAGGGCTAGCGGGCGCGAAGAACTTACCTTGGAAGCTGGATCCATGGTATACCCTCCTGCTGAATTCTATTTGAATTGTATCCGTAGAACAAGAATATTCTGGCCATACAAACTCCGATTGGGCTCCACTACCTACTAAAACAATCGCAATGAAAAGGTGTATCCCTCAATGACTGACTTTGTCTATTTTGGAAAAAATTTGAAGGCCAAAAACGGATTGCAAGATATAGTTTCGGATGATTTAATCGTTGGCGTGCAAACTTCTAGCCTCTACTACCCTACATTGAGCTCACCCACGGACACGTACTGGGACACCATATTATAGATAAATGTAAAATCACTCTATACCTCACCAAAATGCCGTAATTGTCAGTCTGGATAGAAGCAGGAGCCCCTTCGGTGCACTGAACACCCCAAAAATGTAGTGTTGCATGGTCTATCACCATACCGCTACTACCCACATGTTTAGCCATGCAAAAGCTTCATTCCTAGATAAAACTGCACATAGCAGCTCTTCTGGGTTATATTCATATGGAACCAACATAATAGGCCGTTCCGAGTGGCACAAAATGGCTAACGGGCGTGAGCAACTTACGTTGGAAGTTGGATCAACTTTATCCCCCGCTGCTAAATTCTAATTAAGTTGTATCCTAATAACGGCAATAATATAGCCACACAAACTCCGATTGGGCTCCACGACCTGCCAAAATGACCGCAATGAAAAGATGTATCCCTCGATGGCAGACTTTGTCCATTTCGGAAAAAATTCGACGGCCAAAAATGCATTGCAAGATGTAGTTTTGGATGATCTAATCGTTGGCATGCACACTTCTAGCCTCTACTACTCTACATTGAGCTCACCCACGGACACATCCTGGGACAACAAATTATAGATAAATGTAAAATCACACTATTTTTCACCAAAAAGCCATACTTGCCAGTCCCGATAGAAGCAGAAGCCTCTTCGGTGCGCTGAACCCCCAAAAATGTAGTTTTGCATGGTATATCACCAATACCGATACTACCCACATGTTTAGCTATGCAAAAGCGTCATTCTTGGACGAAACTACGAATAGCAACTCTACTGGGTTATATTCATATGGCTCTAAAATAATAGGCTATTCCGAGTGGCTCAAAATGGCTAACAGGCGTGAGCAACTTAACTTGGAAGGTGGATCCACGGTATCCCCAATTGCTGATTCTATTTGTGTTGTATCCGTAGAATGGCTATAATCTAACATATGAACTCCGATTGGGCTCCACGACCCGCCAAAACCACTACACTAAAAAGCTGTATTCCTTGATGACCGACTTTGTCCATTTCGGAAAACATTCAAAGGCCAAAAATTGATTGCAAGATGTAGTTTTGGATGATTTAATTGTTGGCATGCACCCTTCTAGCCTCTACTACCCTACAATGAGCTCACCCACGGACACGTACTGGGACAAAAAATTACAGATAAATGTAAAACACTCTATTTCTCACCAAAATGCCATACTTGTTGGTATGGATAGAAGCAGGAGCCTCTTTGGTGCACTGAACACCCCAAAATTGCAGTTTTGCATGGTCTATTACCCATACCGCTACTACCCACATGTTTAGCCATGCAAAAGCTTCATTCATGGACGAAACTGCGCATAGCAGCTCTTCTGGGTTATATTCATATGGCTCCAAAATAATAGTCCATTCCGAGTGGCGCAAAATGGCTAACGGGCACGAGCAATTTACCTTGGAAGTTGGATCAACTTTATCCCCCGCTGATGAAATCTAATATAGTTGTATCCTAATAACGGCTATAATCTAGCCATATGAACTCCGATTGGGATCCATGACTTGCCAAAATGACCGCAATGAAAAGATGTATCCCTCGATGCCAGACTTTGTCCGTTTCAGAAAAAATTTGAAGGCCCAAAACGGATAGTAAGATGTAGTTTCGGATGATTTAATCGTTGTCCTGCACACTTCTAGCCTGTACATTGAGCATACCCACGGACACGTACTATCTCGCCCAAGAAGCAGTCCTATCCTTATTTTGGCACGAGGGCCTCGACAGGGATATAAGCGCATCTCGTCGTGTTGCAAGAATGGATATCATTAAAGGTACATGTATAGAAGAGATGAATATATGGAATTGTCTTACACTTGCCACAAGCTACATCAGAGTTACATCAAAACAACATCATATTCAATCATCATACAAAAGAGTAAGGTCTGACTAAGGAAGAAAACAAATGACAAAATGACATCCATCCGTGCTATCCCAGGCTGCCGCCTGGAACCCATCTTAGATTGATGATGATGAAGAACTCCAAATCAGACAAACATCACGCTCACGTCAAACCATTGCATTACCTGTACCTGCAACTATTGTTGTAGTAATCTGTGAGCCACAGGGACTCGGCAATTTCATTTCCAAGGGTATCAGGACTATTAAAGCTTAATGGATGAGGTATGGTTAAGTGGTGAGGCTGCAGCAAGCGACTAAGCATTTATTTGAGTGGCTAACTTACGAGTACAAAAAGTAAAGTATGGTGGTCTACGCATAACGGATGTGAACTAGTAATGATCACTAACTAATCCTGAACACCTACTTACGTCAATCATAACTCCACTATGTTCTCTCTCGGATAAGAACTCACGAGAAGAGACAGTCATGGTTACGCACAAAGTTGGTGTATTTTATTAGAGTTTACTGTTGGAAATATGCCCTAGAGGCAATGTATAAAGTGTTTATTATTGTATTTCCTTGTTCATGATAATAGTTTATTATCCATGCTATAATTGTATTGATTGGAAACACATTACATGTGTGGGTAAATAGACAACACACTGTCCCTACTATGCCTCTAGTGAACTAGCTCGTTGATCAAAGATGGTCAGGGTTTCCTGGCCATTGACATGTGATGTCATTTGATAATGGGGTCACATCATTAGGAGAATGATGTGATGGACAAGACCCAAACTACAAACATAGCATATGATCATGTTAGTTTATTGCTACTGTTTTCCGCATGTCACGTATATGTTCCTATGACCATGAGATCATGTAACTCACGGATATCAGAGGAGTTTGTTGTGTGTATCAAACGTCGCAACATTACTGGGTGACTATAAAGGTGCTCTACAAGTATCTCCGATGGTGTCAGTTGAGTTGGCATGGATCGAGACTGGGATTTGTTACTCCGTGTGACAGAGAGGTGTCTTGGGGCCCACTCGGTAATGCAACATCACGCTAAGCCTTGCAAGCATTGTGACTAATTGTTAGTTGGAGGATCTTGTATTACGGAATGAGTAAAGAGACTTGCCAGTAACGAGGTTGAACTAGGTATGGAGATGCCGACGATCGAACCTCGGGCAAGTAACATACCAAAGAACAAAGGGAACGTTATACGGGATTAACTGAATCCTTGACATAGAGGTTCGATCGATAAAGATCTTCGTAGAATATGTAGTAACCAATGTGTACATCCAGGTCCCCCCATTGGTTATTGACCGTAGAGGTGTCTAGGTCATGTCTACATAGTTCTCGAACCCGCAGGGTCTGCACACTTAAGGTGCGCTGACGTTTCGGTAGTGTAGAGTTATGTATGGTGGTGACCGAAGGTTGTTCGGAGTCCCAGATGAGATCCCGTACGTCACGAGGAGCTCCGGAATGGTTCGGAGGTAAAGATTCATATATAGTAAGTCCTAGTTTGGTCGCCGGAAAAGTTTTGGGCTCATCGGTAGTGTACCGGGAGTGCCGGTAGTGTACCGGGAGACCTCCGGGAGGGGTATTTCGACCCCAGAGGGTCCATGGTCTGTGGTGAGTGGTAACCAGACCTTAGTGGGCTGGAGGAACAGACACAACGAGGCCCATGGTGCAGGAGGTAAAAGTTCTAAAGGAAACGGTGGAAAAAAAGGCAAAAAGGAAGAGTCCTACTCCTACTAGGAGTGGAGGAGGAGTAGGACTCCTCCCCCTCTAGCCGGCCGACTCCTAGGAGGCCTTGGGCTTGCGCCAAGGCTACCTCTGCCTCCCCCCTTTATATACTGGTGTATTGGGGGCTGTTTGGACACAGTTTATGGCCACGTGCTACCCGTTTCACCGTTACTCCTCTAGATCGGTTTTCTGCAGTGCATAGGCGAAGCCCTACCGAAACCACTCCACCACCATCGCCGGAGCACCGTTACACTGCCGGTGAACTCTCCCTCCTCTCCTCCTCCTCTTGCTGGATCAATACGGTGGAGATCATCATCAAGCTGCACGTGTGCTGAACGCGGAGGTGCCGTCCGTTCGGTACTAGATCGGAAGGATCGCGATCAAGGCCACGGGACGTTCGTGATCGGATCGCGGGACGGATCGTGACGAGATCGCGGGATGGTTCATGATTGGTTCATCGGATGGTTCGTGATTAGATCGCGGGGCACTCGGCAATTTGGATCACGAAGAAGTACGACTACACCAACCGTGTTTCTTAACGCTTCCCGCTTAGCGATCTACAAGGGTACGCAGATCCACTCTCCCTCTCGTAGATGCTCATCACCATGGATAGGTTTGCATGCGTTTGGGAATTTTTTTGTTTCCCATGCAAATTTCCCCAATAGTTTTCTGGCAATACATGGCCTTTGGGTAGAAAGCGTCCAAATATCGTCATCATCGCGTCATAGCATTCTTTGCCTAGGTTGAACTGGGCCTTTAGAGCCATTACTTCCGCGATGGCATCCAGCTGACAAAGCTCAGTGTGCTCGTGGAGAGGATGTTTTGAAGACTCCAACATTTCATAGAAGGCCTTTTAGATTCCTCAATCTCATTGTCCGAATCCCGAGCATCATCAAAGTCTTGCACCATGTCTTTGATCCCGGTACCAAGCTCGTCGGTGCGACGACGATCCACCTCAGCTCCGGCACGTTGAGCAGACTCACCATGAAATGTCCAGACCGTATAATTAGGCGTAAAACCCCACTTCCATAGGTATTTGATCATTTCAAACCCGGACCTCTTAAGATAGTTTTCGCAATCGATGCAGGGGCACCAGGTTGTTTTCTGTCCATTTGCAAATGCGGCTCTCACAAACCCCTTGGTTTTTGTTATACATTCATGTGTCATGTCTATCTAACTAGTGTGACCGGTGTACATCCACCCACGATCACTCATCTTGCCTAGCTACTGGACACACAAGAAATATATACATAATTCACCAAACCATATTCATCAATTAATAGAGTTTGTCAGTTTTATTACGTGGACGCAACCTCGACTCTAGTAGGTAAAGATAGATCCTAATCCCACCCGAGTATCTGTAGATTGGGTTCGTTTTCCCATGCTCTGCACCAGATCCGACGCAAAATTTCGGCAGCACATGCCCGTTGTTCTCCTGATACACGTCGCGGCTATAAGCAGAGAGGATGTGTACCCAGAGAACAATAGGGAGGCACTGACGAAATTCCGCATCAGTTCCAGAACAAAGCATAAGGGAAAACGAACCCAATCTACACATACTCGGGCTGTCCATGGAAAACGTTGGACAATTCGAAAGGATGGCAGTTAAAAATATGCAAAGACATGCATATTTATAGATGTCGCCCTTTCGAACGGGAGACACATATTGGTCACGCATACTGATGATTGAAGACACCTATAGCTAGAAAGTTTCATCAGCACGAAGACCGGAACAATTCAAAATTTTTAAGCGTGCCTGGGAGAAGTTGTCGTTTGTGCTCACCAATGAAGGCAACAGGGGAGCTCGCAAATGCATGGGGAGGTCATCGAACAACTGCACATTGAAATTGTTGGAAATATGCCCTAGAGGCAATAAGAAATTAGTTATTATCATATTTCCTTGTTCATGATAATCGTTTATTATCCATGCTATAAATGTATTGATCAGAGACTTTGATGCATGTGTCGATACATAGACAAAACCATGTCCCTAGTATGTCTCTAATATACTAGATCATTGATCAAAGATAGTTAAGGTTTCCTAGCCATTTACATGAGATGTCATTTGATAACGGGATCACATCATTAGGAGAATGATGGGATGGAAAAGACCCAAACTACAAACGTAGCATATGATCGTGTCAGTTTAATGCTACTGTTTTCTGCATGTCAAGTATCTGTTCCTATGACCATGAGATCATGCAACTCACTTACACCAGAGGAGTGCCTTGTGTGTATCAAATGTCGCAACATAACTGGGTGACTATAAAGATACTCTACAGGTATCTCCGAGGGTGTCTGTTGGGTTGGCATGGATCAAGACTGGGATTTGTTACTCCGTGTGACGGAGAGGTATCTCAGGGCCCACACGGTAATACAACATCACAACAAGCCTTGCAAGCAATGTGACTAAGTGTTAGTCACGGTATCTTGTACTATGGAACGAGTAAAGAGACTTGCCGGTAACGAGGTTGAACTAGGTATGGAGATACCGACGATCGAATCTCGGGCAAGTAAACATACGGAAGAACAAAGGGAACATCATACGGGATAAACTGAATCCTTGACATAGAGGTTCGACCGATAAAGATCTTTGTAGAATATGTGTTAACCAATATGGGCATCCAGGTTCCATTATTGGTTATTGACCGTAGAGGTGTCTCAGTCATGTCTACATAGTTCTCGAACCCGTAGGGTCTGCACACTTAAGGTTTGGTGACGTTTTGGTAGTATAGAGTTATGTATGGTGGTGACCGAAGGTTGTTTGGAGTCCCGGATGAGATCTCGGACGTCACAAGGAGGTCCGGAATGGTCCGAAGGTAAAGATTGATATATAGGAAGTCCCATTTTGGTTGCCGAAAAAGTTTTGCGCTAATCGGTAATTTACCAGGAGTGCTAGTAGTGTACTGGGAGACCACCGGGAGGGGTATTTAGACCCAAGAGGCTTCATGGGCTGTGGGAAAGTAAATACCAGCCTTTTGTGGGCTGGTGGAAGTCCCACACAAGGCCCATGCGGCTGGGAGAAAAACCCCAAAGGGAAAAGGTGGAAAAAGGCCAAAAAAAAGGAGGAATCCTAGTCCTACTAGAATTGGAGGAGGAGTCATTCTCTCCTCGCCACTTTGGCCGACCCAAGGGATGTCTTTTTGGCATCCAAGACTCCTCCTCCTCTCCTCCTATATATACTAGAGGATTTTAGGGTTTTGGCACAGAATTTTAAGCCACGTGCTACCCGTCCTCTAGTGCATAGTTTCTCCTCTAGATCGGTATTGTGAAGTGCTTAGGCGAAGCTCTGCCGGAATAGCTCCACCACCATCGCCGCAGCGCCGTCACGCTGCTGGAGAACTCTTCTACCACTCAGCTTCCTCTTGCTGGATCAAGAAGGCGGAGATCGTCATCAAGCTGTTCGTGTGCTGAACGCGGAGGTCCCGTCCGTTCGGCGCTAGATCGGAAGGACCGTGATGAGATCGCGGGACGGATCGTGATGAGTTCATGGGACGGATCGTGATGAGCTCACGGGACGGATCATGAAGAGTTCACGGGATGGATCGTGATAGGATCGCGGGACGGATCATGATGAGATCGTGGGACGCTCGACGATTTGGATCGCGTAGACGTTCGACTACACCAACCGTGTTTCTTAATGCTTCCCGCTTAGCGATCTACAAGGGTATGTAGATCCACTCTCCCTCCCGTAGATGCTCATCACCATGGATAGATCTTGCGTGTGCGTAGGAATTTTTTTGTTTCCCATGCAACATTCCCCAACAGTGGTATCATGAGCTAGGTGTATGTGTAGATGAGATCTCGAGTAGAACACACAGAGTTTGTGCGCGTTGATGCTTAGATTGCTTCATCCCTTGGTTGTGTTTTGGTTCAACGGTATTGTGAGATGAAGCGGCCCGGACCAACATTACTCGTACGCTTACGGGAGACCGGTTCCCTCAAACGCAACTTGTTGCATAGATGGATTGCGGGTGCCAGTTTCTCTCACTTTAGTTGAACCTGATTCGACAAAGGCGGTTCTTGAGAAGGTTGAAAAGCAACTAGTGTATCACCGTTATGCGTAGGTGAGAATTATTCTTGCTACATACCCATAGCAGCCATGTAAAACATGCAACAACAATTAGAGGACGTCTAACTTATTTTTGTAGGGTATGTTGTGATGTGATAGGGCCAATTACATGATGTGATATATGTGATGCATGAGATGATCATGTGTTGTATAGAATATCACAACTTGCATGTTGATGAGTACGGCAACCGGTAGGAGCTATAGGGTTGTCTTTAATTATTGTATGACCTGCGTGTCAATCATTAAGCGCTATGTAATGCTTTACTTTATCGCTAAACGGTAGCAATAGTAGTAGAAGCATGGTGGGTGTGACAACCCCGATGGCGACACGTTGATGGAGATCAAGATGATGGAGATCATGGTGTCATGCCGGTGACGATGGAGACCATGCCGGTGCTTTCATGATGGAGATCAAAAGCACAAGTCCATGGCCATATCATGTCACTTATGGTTTGCATGTGATGTTAATCCTTTTATGCACCTTTTTTTGCTTAGGACGACGGTAGCATTATAAGGTGATCCCTCACTTAATTTCAAGAAAATTGTGTTCTCCCCGAGTGTGCACCATTGCGAAAGTTCTTCGTGTCGAGAGACCACTTGATGATCGGGTGTGATAGACTCTACGTTCACATACAATGGGTGCAAGCCAGTGTTGCACATGCAGAACACTCAGGTTAAACTTGACGAGCCTAGCATGTACAGACATGGCCTCAGAACACAAGAGACCGAAAGGTCGAACATGAGTCATATGGTAGATATGATCAACATGATGATGTTCACCATTGAAACCACCTCAACTCACGTGATGATCGGACTTGAGTTGGTGAATTTGGATCATGTATCACTCGAATGACTGGAGGGATGTCAATTTGAGTGGGAGTTGTTAAGTAATATGATTAATTGAACTCATTATCATGAACATAGTCAATAGTGTATGTGCAAATTATATTGTAGATCACTTGCTCGCACTGTAGCTCCCTTGAATTTTTATATGTTCCTAGAGAAATAGAGTTAAAAGATGTTGGTAGCAATATTGCAGGCTGGGTCCGTGATCTGAGGATTGTCCTCATTGCTGCACAGAAGGCTTATGTCCTTAATGCATCGCTCGGTGCGCCAACCCCTCTAGTCTGGTTTGTAGATGTTGTGAACATCTGACAGGCACGTTCTAATGACTACTTGATAGATTAGTGTGTCATGCATTACGGTTTAGAGTTGAGGCTCTGAAACGTTTTGAACGTCACAGAACATGTGAGATGTTCTAAGAGCTGAAATTAGGATCTCAGGCTCGTGCCCATGTTGCGAGATATGAGACCTCCAACAAGATTCTTTGCCGGCAAGATGAAGGAGAATAGCTCAATCATTGAGCACGTGCTTAGATTGTCTGGGTGCTACAATCGCTTGAATCGAGTGGGAGTTGATATTCCAGATAAGATAGTGATTGATATAGTTCTCCGAGTCACTGTCACTAAGCTACTAGAACTTGGTGATGAACTATAAAACACCAGGGATAGAACTAATGATCCATGAGCTGTTCGCGATGTTTGACACCGCGAAGGTAGAAATCAAGAAGGAGCATCAAGTGTTGATGGTTAGTAAAACCACTAGTTTCGAGAAGGGCAAGCGCAAGGAGGGAAACTTCATGGATGGCAAGTCAGTTGCTGCTCCAGTGAAGCAACCCAAAGTTGAACTCAAACCCAAGACTAAGTGCTTCGATTATGAGGAGAGTGGTCGCTGAAGCAGAATAACCCTAGATACTTGGTAGATAAGAAGGCTGGCAACGTCAACAGAAGTATATTTGATATACGTGTTATTGATGTGTACCTTGCTAGTACTCCTAGTAGCACCTGGGTATTGGATACCGGTTCGGTTGCTAAATGTTAGTAACTCGAAATAAAAGCTACGGAATAAACGGAGAACTAGCTAAGGGTGAGGTGACGATGTGTGTTGGAAGTGTTTCCAAGGTTGATGTGATCGACATCGCACGCTCTCTCTACCTTCGGGATTAGTAAAAACCTAAATAAGTGTTATTTGGTGTTTTGCATTAAGCATGAACGTGATTAGATCGTGTTTATTGCAACACGGTTATTCATTTAAGTTAGAGAATAATGGTTATTCTGTTTACATGAATAATACCATCAATGGTCATGCACCCAGTGAGAATGGTTTGTTGAATCTTGATCGTAGTAATACACATGTTCATAACATTGATGCCAAAAGATGCAAAGTTAATAATGATAGTACCACATACTTGTGGCACTGCCGCTAAATGTCATATTGGTATAAAATGCATGAAGAAATTCCATGCTGATGGATCTTTGGACTCTTTCGATTTCGAATCGGTTGAGACATGCGAACCATGCCTCTTGGTCAAAGATGACTAAGGACCCCGTTTTCTGATTTGACGAAGCGGGCAAGTGATTTATTGGAAATGATACGTGTTGATGTATGCAATCCAATGAGTCTTGTAATGTGTGGTGGATATCGTTATTTTCTTACCTTCACTAATGATTTGGGTAGATATAGTGTATGTTTACTTAATGAAACACAAGTCTGAATCGTTTGAAAAGTTCAAGCAAATTCAGAGTGAAGTTTAAGATCATCGTGACAAGAAGATAAAATATCTGTGATATGATTGTGGAGGTGAATATCTGAGTTACGAGTTTGGCATACAACTTTAGACAATGTGAAAGTTGTTTCACAACACACGCCACCTGGAACACCATAGTGTGATGGAATGTCCGAATGTCATAGTCGTGCTCGATCTATTGGATATGGTGCATGCTATGATGTCTTTATCGTTTTGCTACTATAATTTTGGGGTTGTGCATTAGAGACAACTACATTCACTTTAAATAGGGCACCATCTAAATACGTTGAGATGACACATTGTGAATTATGGTTTGATAGAAACCTAACCTGTCATTTCCATATGTTTGGGGCTACGACGCTTGTGTGGAAAATGTTTTCACCTAATGAGATCGAACCCAAAGCACACAAATGCATCTTGTTAGAATACCCTAAGAACAGTTGGGTGAATCTTCTATCTCAGATCCAAGCATAAAGTGTTTGTTGCTAAAACGGGTCCTTTCCCGAGAAAAAGTTTCTCTCGAAAGAATTGATTGGGAGGAAGATAGAACTTGATGAGGTTGTTGAACCTTTGTTTCAACCAGAGAGTAGCGCAGCACAGAAAGATGTTTCTGTGGAACCTACGTCAGTTGAAGAGGAAGTAAATGATGATGATCATGAAGCTTCGGATCAAGTTACTATCGAACCTCGTAGGTCGACAAGGATGTGTACTGCTCCTGAGCGGTACGACAACCCTGTCTAGGAGGTCATGTGTTCGACAACAATGAACCTACGAGCTGTGGAGAAGCGATGATGGGCCCGGATTCCGACAAATGGTTAGAGGCCATGAAATTCGAGAAAGGATCCATATATGAAAACCAAGTATAGACTTTGGTAGACTTGCTCGTTGGATGGCAGGTCGTTGAGTACAAATGGATCTTTAAAAGGAAGACAGACGCTGATGGTGAATGTCACCATTTATAAAAGCTCGACTTGTCGCAAAGAATTTTCTGGCAAGTTCAAGGAGTTGACTGCGATGAGACTTTCTCTCGTAGCGATGCTAAAGTCTATTAGAATTATGTTAGCAGTTGCTGCATTTTTCAATTATGAAATCTAGCAGATGGATGCCAAAACATCATTTCCTTTCTTGAGGAAAGGTTGTATGTGATACAACCAGAAGGTTTTGTCAGTCCTAAGGATGCTAAAAGGTGTGCAAGCTTCAGTGATCCTTCTATGAACTAAAGCAAGCATCTCGGAGTTGGAATATAAACTTTGATGAGGTGATTAAAGTTTTTGTGTCTATACAAAGTTTATGAGAAACTTGTATTTACAATAAAGTGAGTGGGAGCACTTAGAGTTTCTAATAAGCATATGTGGTTGACATATTGTTGATCAGAAATGATATATAATTTCTGGAAAGCATAAAGGGTTGTTTGAAAAGAGTTTTTCAAAGGAAGACCTGGATAAAGCTACCTAATTGTTGAGCATCAAGATCTATAGAGATAGATCAAGATACTTGATGAGATTTTCAATGAGTACATACCTTGACAAGATTTTGAAAGAGTTCAAAATGGATCAGTCAGAGAAAGAGTTCTCGCCTGATTTGTAAGGTATAAAGTTGAGTAAGACTCAATGCCCAGTGACTATAGAAGATAGAGAAAAGATGAGTGTCATCCCCTATGCTTCAGCCATAGGCTCTACCATGTATGCAATGCTGTGCACAAGACCCGATGTCAGCCTTGCCATCAGTATGGCTGGAAGGTTTCAAAGTGATCCTGGAATGGAGAACTGGACTGCGGTCAAGATTATCCGTGATCAATAGTTCGTCATAAAGAGTCACATCGATGCAAGCTTTAACACCAATCCGGATGACTCGTAGTAGCAATCTGGATACGTATAGTGGAGCAGCCATTTGGAATAGTACCAAGTGGAGTGTGGTAGCAGTGTTTACAGTTTGTCATAGAAATTTGCAAAGTACACACAGATCTGAATGTCGCGGACCTATTTACTATAAGACATCTCTCACATGCAAAGCATAATCGAGCCCCAGAACTCATTGGGTGTTAGATTCATAACAATGCAAATCACATGGCGATGTGAACTAGATTATTGACTGTAGTGCAAGTGGGAGACTGTTGGAAATATGCCCTAGAGGCAATAATAAATTAGTTATTATCATATTTCCTTGTTAATGATAGTCGTTTATTATCCATGCTATAATTGTATTGATCGGAGACTTAGATGCATGTGTGGATACATAGACAAAACCATGTCCCTAGTATGCCTCTAATAGAATAGCTCGTTGATCAAAGATGGTTAAGGTTTCCTAGCCATTGACATGAGATGTCAATTGATAACGGGATCACATCATTAGGAGAATGATGGGATGGACAAGACCCAAACTACAAACGTAGCATATGATCGTGTCAGTTTATTGCTACAGTTTTCTGCATGTCAAGTATATGTTCCTATGACCATGAGTAAAGAGACTTGCCGGTAACGAGGTTGAACTAGGCATGGAGATACCGATGATCGAATCTCGGGCAAGTAAACATACCAAAGAACAAAGGGAACATCATACGGGATTAACTGAATCCTTGACATAGAGGTTCGACCAATAAAGATCTTTGTATAATATTTAGGAACCAATATGGGCATCCAGGTCCTGCTATTGGTTGTTGACCGTAGAGGTGTCTTGGTCATGTCTACATAGTTCTCGAACCCGCAGGGTGGACACAGTTAAGGTTCGGTGACGTTTCGATAGTATAGAGTTATGTATGGTGGTGACCGAAGGTTGTTTGGAGTCCCGAATGAGATCCCGGACGTCACGAGGAGCTCTGGAATGGTCCGCAGGTAATGATTAATATATAGGAAGTCCCATTTTGGTCACCAGAAAAGTTTCGGGCTAATCGGTAATGTACTGGGAGTGCCGGTAGTGTACCGAGAGACCACCGGAAGGGGTATTTCAACCCCAGAGATTTCATGGGCTGTGGGAGAGTAAATACCATCCTTTTGTGGGCTGGTGGAAGTCCCACACAAGGCCCATGCGGCTGGGAGAAAAAGCCCAAAGGGAAAAAGGTGGAAAATGCCAAAAAAGGAGGAATCCTAGTCGTACTAGGATTGGAGGAGGAGTCCTCCTCTCCTCCCCACTTTGGCTGACCCAAGGGCTGGCTTTTTGGCAGCCAAGACTCCTCCTCCTCTCTTACTATATATACTAGAGGATTTTAGGGTTTTGGCACGGAATTTTCAGCCACTTGCTACCCGTTCTTCTAGTGCATAGTTTCTCCTCTAGATCGGTTTTCTACAGTGCTTAGGCGAAGCCCTGTCGGAATAGCTCCACCACCATTGTCGTAGCGCCATCACGCTGCTGGAGAACTCTTCTACCTATCCGCTCCCTCTTGCTGGATCAAGAAGGCAGAGATCGTCATCAAGCTGTACGTGTGCTGAACTCGGAGGTGTCGTCCGTTCGGCGCTAGATCGCAAGGACCTTGATGAGATCGCGGGACAGATCGTGATGAGATCACGGGACGGATCGTGATGAGTTCGCGGGGCAGATCGTGATGAGTTCGCGAGGCGGATCGTGATTGGATCGCGGGATAGATCGTGATGAGATCGCGGGACGCTCGACAATTTGGATCGCGAAGACGTTCGACTATACCAACCGCGTTTCTTAATGCTTCCCGCTTAGCGTTCTACAAGGGTATGTAGATCCACTTTCCCTCTCGTAGATGCTCATCACCATGGATAGATCTTGCGTGTGCATAGGAATTTTTTTTGTTTCCAACGCAACGTTCCCCAACAGAAATTCACCCGATCAACACAAAATATGATGTTTCTCCTAAAAAATAGGAAAATATGTGACCTAGATAGCTCATAATTTACAAAACAATGACCTCCTTGGCCTCACAAAGGCCGAAGAGTACCTTTTTGGTTAACAGGAGGCAAAATAGGTGTCGGGGGTCGGGGGTCAGTGGCATCAGGAGACAGTGGCATTAGGGGTCAGTGCCGTCGGGTGGTCGGGGCTCGGTGGTGTCAGGAGTCGGGTGTCGATGGCATTTTTGGTCGGGGGTTGATAGCGTCGGGGGTCGGGGGTCGCTGGTGTCGGTGGTCGAGGGCGATGGCCTCGATGGTCGCGGGTCGGGGGTCGGGGGTCGGGGGTCGGGGGTCCAGGGCATCGGGGGTCGGTGGCGTCAGGGGTTGGGGGTCGGTGGCGTCGAGGGTCGAGGGTCAATGGCGTCGAAGGTTGGCAATTAGTGGCGTCGAGGAACGGGGGATCTTCTCTTCTTCTTCTTCTTCTCCCTCTCCTCCTCCTCCTTCTTCTTCTTCTTCTTCTTCTTCTCTTCTCCTCTTCTTCTTCTTCTTCTTCTTCCGCTACTTCCTTCTTTTACTTTTTCCTCTTCTTCTTCTCCTCTTCTCCTCCTCTTCTTATTCTTCTTCTCCTCCTCCTCGTCCTCCTCCTCTTCTTCTTCTTCTTCTTCTTCCTCATTTTCTTCATCTTTCTTCTTTCTTCTTCTAATTAGGTAAATCTAATCTAAACTAAACCTAAAAATAAATCTAAACCTAGACCTAAACTAAATATAAACTAAACCTAAACCTAAAAAAAGAAAAAAAGAGGATAAGAAGCTCACCTTGGAGGAGAATAGGGGGCCTGTGGAGGAGGGCCGCCGTAGGGGAGGGGGCAGCGCCGCGACCAGACTCACGACGTGGCTCGGGTGGCCACCGCCGGAGGGGGGTCAGGGGGCGACAAGAGCGGAGGCCGGCGGGTGCGTCAGGGGCGGAAGCAGGGGCGGTGGGGGTCGGGGTGGCAGCCGACGGGTGCGGTGGGGGCAGCAGGGGCAGCGTTCAGCGGGTGTAGGGGTCGGGGTTGGCAGGGGCGACGGCGGGCGACGGTGCGGCGTTAGGGGCGGTTTAGGGTCGGGGTTTCGTCCGGCGGGTGCGGTGGGGGTGGCGGCCGGCGGGTGCGGTGGGGGCAGCAAGGGTGGCGGCCGGCGGGTGTGGGGGTCGGGGTGGCAGGGACGGCGGTGGGGCTCGGGTGCGGTGTGGGTCGTGTGAGGAGAGAGAAGAGGCAGGAGGTCACGGCATTTATTATGTAGCGTTCTCTTTGCCGCCTGCTAGCAGGCGGGAAAGAAGCTTTGTAGTCCGCTACCAGACGGCAAAGAAAGTGGCCATTAGATGGTTCTCGTCAGTGGGCCCACCTCCCTCTTTGCCATCCACTAGCTGACGGCAAACCTACTTTGTCGTCTGCTAGCGGACGACAAAGAAGTGGCTGATGGCAAAGAGCTTCTTTGCCGTTAGCTAGTTGTTTGTCGCCTGTTTTCTGGAAATCAATGGCAAAGAGCTTCTTTGACGTCTACCTGCTGACGACAAAGAACACGTAGACGGCAAATTTGCTGATTCCAATAGTGTAATGGGGGCGAGCAACTTCCTTGTAAGGTGCATCCACGGTATCCCCCGCTTCTAAATTCATTTGAATTGTATCCATAGGATGACTACAATCTTGCCATTCAAACTCCGATTTGGGCTCCACGACCTGTCAAAATGACTGCAACGAAAAGATGTATCCCTCAATGACAGACTTTCTCCATTTTGGAAAAATTTCGAAGGCCAAAATCGGATTGCAAGATGTAGTTTCTGATGATTTAATCGTTGGCGTGCACACTTCTAGCCTCTACTCCCCTACACTGAGCTCACCCATGGACACGTACTGGGACAATAAACAACAAAACAATGTAAAATCACTCTATTTCTCACGAAAAATTCATAATTGTCAGTCTGGATAGAAGAAGGGGCCTCTTCGGTGCACTAAACCACCCAAAAATGAAGTTTTGCATGGTCTATCACCCATACCGCTACAACCCACATGTTTAGCCATGCAAAAGCATCATTCCAGGACGAAACTGCGCATTGCAGCTCTTTTGGGTTATATTCGTATGGCTCCAAACTCATAGGTCGTTCCGAGTGGCGCAAAATGGCGAACAGGCGCAAGTAACTTACCTTGGAAGGAGGATCCACGGTATACCCCGCTGCTGAGTTCTATTTGAATTATATCCGTAGAACGACTATAATCTGGCCATACGAACTCCAATTGGGCTACACGACCTGCCAAGAGGACCGCAATGAAAAGATGTATCCCTCGATGACGGACTTTGTCCATTTCCAAAAAAATTCGAAGGCGAAAAACGGATTGGAAGATGTAGTTCCGGATGATTTAATCGTTGGCGTGCACAACTGTAGCCTCTAGTACCCTACACTGAGCTCACCCACAGACACATACTGGGACAATAAATTACAAATAAATGTAAAATCACTCTATTTCTCACCAAAAATCCCTACTTGTCAGTCTGGATAGAAGCAGGAGGCTTTTCAGTGCACTGAAGAACCCAAAAATGTAGTTTTGCATGGTCTATCACCCATACCGCTACTACCCACATGTTTATCCATGCAATATCTTCATTCCTGGACGAAACTGCGCATAGCAGCTCTTCTAGGTTATATTCATATGGCTCCATAATAATAGGCCGTTTGGAGGGGCGCAAAATGGCTACGGGCGTAAGCAACTTACCTTGGAAGTTGGATCAACGGTATCCCATGCTTCTGTATTCTATTTGAGTTGTATCCTAATAACGGCTATAATCTAGCCAGACGAACTCCAATTGGGCTCTACGACCTGCCAAAATGACCGCAACGAAAAGATGTATCCCTCGATGCCAGACTTTGTCCATTGTGGAAAAAATTCGAAGGCCAAAAACAGATTGCAAGATGTAGTTTCAGATCATTTAATCATTGGCGTGCACACTTCTAGCCTCTACTACCCTACACTGATCTCACCCATGGACACGTATTTGGACAAAAAATTATAGATGTCGGGACCCCGATCCTAAGTCATATGAACCCAGACTGTAACATATCACATCACTTTGCGGCCTCATGCACGGTAAGATCCACGGCTGCAGCCTTACCTTAGCCGGGACCGTTTGCGTCTTTTGGCTCATGTATGTGAACATGTCGCTGGCAATCAAACGACAGAGAACCCGGGCCGACATGACTAGTCATAGAACCCAAGTGGCACATCTGTACGGAAACAGGCATACATAACCCAACAATGCAGGTGTCGGCCTCAAGCGTGTGTAGACGAGTCATCGCAAGCTACAAGGACTCCATTATGCCGTGAGACATAAATGCAATCACTGCACGTACACGAGTCGTAGCAGGCTACAGGGAATCCATTACACTGTGAGACATTTCCCCGAAGGGACAGACACAACAGCAAAGAAGGATACATGCCGGTCAATCAATGTGTCCAGAGCAGTGGCCAGCTACCATGGCTCGATGGAAGCACAAAGAGGCAGTTTCCCGTAAAGAGTACTACCAAAGGCACACAACTAGGTGTCGGATCCCATACATATCATTGCACGTCACACGTACGCACAACATGCCAGATATGCATCGATATAACCATGGCATCACAACATAACCATACAACAACATGACTTTTATTTAAGAGGCTCAGACGAGCCTTGCATAATATGTTCTTACAGATAGGGGTCACATGACCCGACACTCAAGTCATACAAACAAGTTCATATAAACCGTGCGGAAGCATAAAGCTATATGAGTACAGACAGATGAAAAGGGGTAAAAAGGCACATGGCCTGACTATCTACAGCCTGTCACAGGCGGAAGGTCGTAGCTGGGACACCAGCTATTCGGCATAATCGACATCTAGAAAGAACCCACCCAAAGGGTCCTGGGTCTCATCTGCAACATTTATTAAGCAAACATGAGTACAAATGTACTCAACAAGTCTTTAAATAAGACCTAGGCTAATCATGCTCATGTATCAACAAGGGGGGAGGTGGAGTTTATGTAGCAATGCCATCTTTGACTCATGGCTAAACTAGACTACCTAATTTTAACTCTTAGTTAAAATTTTAGATATCGCACACGAGTCCACTAACTTCATAGCAATACACCACCATAGATTCACTTCCCTCTCCCGGGAGAGTGCCATCTACGGTACTCACACTTGTCTTGATATTTTTATGAGTATCCATTTGATTATCTATGAACAGCATAAGTTTTCCAAGTACTCCATATCCGAGGACGCGGCAATTCGTATAGTTTCATACCCTGAGGGGTGTACTTCTTCACACATGCTCTCCCCACTTATCACTCAGTGCTCATAGAACCATGCACCTCGGCAACCTTCAAGCGGAAGCCCAACGAGGGAGTCGGCCACGACCGTCAATCACATAAGACCTATAGTCCAGGCTATCGCCTATTTGAGACTGAACCCGCACGGAACTCCGGCCGAAGTTTCCGCTACGGCCTCAAACGATGTGCGGAGGGTTCCCAGGCCCACCATTCGGGTGGCCCTTGGTACACCGTGCCACTACCTACCGCGTCATAACCCACCCCTAGGGTCAGCTCTATGCACGGCCTCCAGCATGCTATAAACACCAGAAACTACTTGCAACTCCTGGACTCAGGACTAAGTGACTAATAAGTCGAGAGGGTAAATTAAGTGTCCCAACGAGTGGTAGTAACTAGTCTTGGATCACAAACACGGAACTCAGCTGCTAAGAACGGTCCCAATGAGACAACCCACTATGTACTCCTACATAGCCTCTCATCGCTACCTTTACCAAATCGAGTTCATCATAATATCATCACATCGGAACAATATTGATTCACTCAGTTCATCACCCAGATGAGACCGACCTGACACAACTCTTCGCTTAGCAAGCATAGCAGACAAAGTAAGCTAAGCACATCATGGCAGAAGCATCTACCAGGTATGCTAGGTTACAAGGTTTAGCTATTTATTATGACAATGTCAGATTATGCAACCGAATGGGACCATCTACCGTGTATGACTGACATGTGATCGGTTGTCCTAATGCAATAAACAAGAGCAGGAGCGAGATAGTGGGATATTATCAGAATGATCAAAGAGGTTGCTTGCCTTGCTAGGAAATGGAAGGGTTCTCTCCTTCGTCGGGATACTTGGAGGTATCCTCAGGTGCAGGGCCTACCGCAATGAGATAAGAAATAATCAACACACGCAAGTGCAACAATAGGATGCATGGTCATGGTATGATAGTATGTATGGATGAGCTAATGCAACTAGTGATCATGTTGATTTGAAATGAAATTGAATATAGGTTCAAAATTATTCTTTATTTCAAATTCCATTTACTAACCTATTAGTAATTATCAATTTTCACCTATTTAGATTGCTCTAACATGCATTACAATAGCACCACTCGATTCCTTAGATTTTTCTGAGAAATTTTCATATATAACTTATTTTCATCTGATTTACAGATTAATTTATATGAATTTTTGAAGTTTTGAATAATTTTTGGAATTATTTTTAAACTAGAAAATAGAAAAATGACGTCAGCCTGACGTCACTGTGAAGCCATCTGGTCAGCTGACCAGGCCAGATCAAACCTGATGTGCGGGCCCCGCACATCAGCGGCCCAGGCCTAACCTCCGCGGTGACCAGGGGTTTGACTCACCCTGGGGCCCACTAGTCAGTGGCAGGGGCTAGCTAATTAGGGGTGATTAGCCCCCTAATGGCAGCCATGTTGGCTCCCACCGGAGAGGGGCCGGCGATGACCAAATTAGCGGTGGTGACTCGTCGGAGTTGGTCGGAAACGTGCCACAGAGCACGGTTTCGCACGCCGAAGCCATCTACAAAACGCCCTCATGCATCCGCATGGAATGGGGCTGGTCTAGGAGCTCGGGGTGGTCTACAGCGGTGACGACGACGACATGGGCGGCCGTCGAAGCTCGGGCAGGAGCAGCTGCTGCACTACAGGTTGCAGGAGGCGAAGCTGAGGGCGGCTACGGGCTGCGGAAGGCGCTGCAAGACCGAGCCCGTGGCGAGGAGCTCCTCTTGGCTTCAGCGATAGACAGAGCTATAGGAGGGGAACGGCGACGAGACCAGGGGGAAATGGTCCGGGGCCTCACCGGAGAGGCTTTTGGTGCCTTAGCGAGGTCGGGGACGCGGGGAGGACGGCGAATCACCGGCGGCTTCAGTCCGGCGAGGAGGGGAATAGAGGAGAGGAAGAGGGGGAAGTGGTGAGGGGGAAGCAACTGGAGCGGCGGCCGAGCCTATCCTCTCGCCAACGCGACGAGGAGGCGGCCAGGCAGGCAGGGAGGAGCTGGCCAGCGGGTCCACTGCTGGCTGCAGGGGTGAACATGTAGCAAGTGGGTTTCTCCCTCTCTTTTCTTTATTCCATTTTCTTTTCTAATTCTGACATTTGTTTAATTCTTTTTCAGGTACAAAATGACTTTGTAAAATATTCAAGACATCTTATATATTGAAGTTTGAATATTTCAGACTTATCTGAAAATTCGCAAAATATTTGGAAAACAAAAATAATGATAGTGCTTTATTTAATGATTTAAGAAGATTTATCAATTATTTTTGAATTGCTTTGATAGTTCAAATAATTAAAAATGATCCCTGTTATATTCATGTCCAATTTTACCAGACATAGGGAACATTTTTGGTGGTCATTTTGGATTTGTTGAATTTTCACCAAGTTTGAATTGGTTTGATTCAAAGTGAGGTTGGGGTTTATTTTTGTTCCCCATTTCATGTTGATGCAAATGGATGAAAACATGATGCAAACACATGCTATACTAGGTCACCTAGCTAGGGATGTGAAAACTCACCCCCACTCAAAAGAATCTCGTCCCGAGATTTTGAAGTCGTCGGGAGGAGTGCCGGGTACTCTAGTCGAAGACGATCTTATCTTTCCCATGTCGCCTCCTTTTCCGAATGATGTGACCACTGAACCTTGAGAAACTTGATTATTCGACGCCGAGTGGTATGCTCAGCTTGATCAGGAATACAAACAAGGTATTCTCGATATGTAAGGTTATCTTGGAGATCAAGCGTTTCATGGTCTACTTCACGGACAGGATCCGAGAAGCAACACCTGAGTTGCGAAACGTGGAAGACATCATGAACCTTGGAAAGATGTGGTAGAAGTTCCAATTGGTAGGAAACCTCTCCTCATTCAGCAAGAATGCGAAAAGGTCCAATGTAACGAGGAGCCAACTTGCCCTTGATACCGAGTCGATGGGTACCCTTCAGAGGTGTAACCCGAAGGTAAGCCTTCTCATCAACTTCATATGTCACATCCTTATGATGGGGATCATATTGGCTCTTTTGATGAGATTGGGTTGTTTTCAAATTTTCACGAATAATGTGAACTTGCTGCTATGCATCGTGGATCATATCCGCACCAAAGTATTGCCTCTCTCCGGTTTCTGACCAGTTAAAAGGTGTTCGACACCTTCATCCATAGAGAACTTCAAAAGGGGATTTGCCCAACCTTGATTGATAGCTATTGTTATAAGAAAATTCGGCAAAGGGAAGACACTTCTCCCAGTTCATACTGAAAGATGTAACACAAGCTCGGAACATGTCTTCAAGGATTTGATTGACTCGCTCAACTTGACCACTTGATTGCGGGTGGAAAGCAGTGCTAAAGGATAGATGAGTCCCCATAGCGGTTTGAAAACTTTCACAAAATCAGGAAGTAAACATACTTCCACGGTCTGAGTTAATCTACAAAGGAACACCATGAAGAGAAACTATTCGAGAAACATACAATTCCGCGAGCTGGCTAGCAGTTATACTTTCCCGAACAGGAAGAAAATGAGCCACTTTGGAAAGACGGTCAATGACACAAATATAGCATTATTCCCTTTCTTGGTCCTGGGAAATCTGATAATGAAATCCATACCGACCTTATCCCATTTCCATTCAAGAATAGCTAAAGGTTGAAGGGTGCCAGCAGGCCTTTGATGTTCTGCTTTCACGCGATGATAAACATCGCACTTAGCAACATACTGAGCAATTCCTCTCTTCAACCTAGTCCACCAGAACCTCTAGCATAGGTCCTCATACATCTTGGTACTACCTATATGAATTGTGAGAGGAGAATCATGAGCCTCCTTAAGTATTAGTTGTCTTAAGTGTGTGCTCCTGGGAACCAGCTGCCGGTTCTGAAAGAACACAACACCTTCATCGTCCTTGGAGAAATCTTTAGCATTTTCGCTAGCGATATTCCCCTTGATCCGGGATATACCCTTATCATATTTCTGGACAGCTACTATTTGACCCTTAAGAGTAGGTTTCGCCACCAAGTTGGATGGCAATCCTTGAGTAACAATGTGGAGGTTTAACTTCCGAAATTCCTCACGGAGAAGTGGTTGACCTTGTTGTAACATCAGGTTGTTACAATAGGACTTACGACTTAGTGCATCAGCCATGACATTAGCTTTCCCCGAGGTGTAAGTTATCCCTAAGTCGTAATCTGTAATCAACTCTATGCACATCTTTGCCTGAGATTCAAGTCCGGCTGGGTGAATGTATATTTTAGACTGTGGTGATCAGTGTAAATTTCGATACAATTACCCAGAAGGTAATGTCGCCAGGTTTTCAGCACATGGACTACAGCTGCAAGCTCAAGATCATGTGTTGGATAATTATCCTCATGTGGACGCAACTGTCGAGACGCGTATGCAATCACATGATGATCTTGCATGAGAATGCAACCTAATCCTTGTCGCGAGGCATCGCAATAGATAACAAAGTCCTTAGAGAAGTCAGGTGGCACCAGAACGGGAGCAGAGGTCAGTCATCTTTTCAACTCCTGAAAACTATGCTCGCATTGTGGAGTCCACTCGAACTTTTTATCTTTCTTGAGGAGTTCAGTCAGAGGTTTGGCAACCTTGGAGAATTCTCGACAAAGCGGCGACAATAGCTTGCTAAGCCAAGGAAACTCCGAACTTGTTTAACCGATTCAGGTTGAGTCGAATCAAGGATGGCCTGAACTCTCTCGGGATTGACAGCAATACCTTTACCAGTTATCACGTCGCCTAGATAGGTCACTTCTGGAAACCAAAATTCACATTTGGAGAATTTGGCATACAGGCGGTGCTCTCGAAGTTTCGTCAATACCAGCCTTAGATGCTCGACATGTTCTTGTTCGTTCTTCAAGTAGATGAGTATGTCGTCGATGTAAACCACGACGGATTTATTGAAATACTCCATGAAGATCGAATTCATCAAGCGAGAGAAGGTTTGTAGGGCATTGGTTAAATCGAAGGACATGACGGTGTACTCATATTAGCCATAACGAGTAACAAAAGCCGTTTTTGGAATGTCCCCGTTCCTAATTCTGATTTGATGGTATCCCAACCTCAAATCCATTTTGGAGAAGACAGAGGATCCAGCGAGTTGATCGTACAAATCGTTGATCCTGGGGAGCGGATACTTGTTCTTAATGGTGACCAGATTCACTGCCCAATAATCCACAACCATCCGATCCGATCCATCCTTCTTCTTGACGAAGAGGATGGTACAACCCCAAGGAGATGAACTAGGACGGATGAAACCTTTCTTCCAAGCCTCATCGAGTTGGATCTTAAGTTCGGCTAGTTCTAAGGGTGCCATCTTATAGGGTCTTCTGGCTATTGGGACAGTCCCTGGGATGAGTTCTATCACAAACTCAACATCTCTGACAGGAGGAATTCCTGGCAGTTCTTCTGGAAAAACAGTCGGAATGTCACGGACTACCGAAACATCTTCTAACTCTGGAAGAGGGCTAGTGTTTAGGGAATAGAGTTGGCTCATGGTTGTTCGAGTGGAGACTTTAACTATCTCACCCGATGGATGTGTAAGTTGAACATTCCTAGAATGAGTATCAATCTTGGCATAGTGGGCTTTCATCCAATCCATACCTAGAATGATATTGATGTCCGAAGACTTGAGGGCTATCAAAGATGCTAGAAAGACTAATCTATCCACCAAAATCACATTATCATGGCTCACTCTAGAAGTTTGCCATTTTGAACTTGGAGTCTGCACTACTAAAGGAGTAGGCATATCACAAAAAGACATGTTAGGCAACTATGCATAACTTTCTGAGATGAAAGAATGAGATGCACCAGTATCTAATAGAACAGATGTTAGATGACTATTGACAAGGAGCATACCTAGGATAACATCAGCATCCTCAAGAGCTTCCTCGGCAGACACATAGTTCACTCGTCCTTGAGCAGGAGTTGGCTTCACAAAGAAGGCTTTTCCTGGCTTTCCACGTCCAGCGGGCTTGACATTATTCTGGGGACACTCACGGGAATAGTGTCTTGCTTCTCCACGCTTGTAGTAGACCACGGTGGCACGGGGTGCAACATTTGCAGGCGGAGCTCCAAATGGTCTGACTGGAGGGTTGGACTGAACTGGGCGAGGCGCCTGAAAGGAAGGCCTCGCATTGTATCTTGGCGGTAGAGCTGCGTTGGGAACCCACACCCGGTGTTTATTGAGGCCCTTACCAGATGCAGGGTTGAAGTCACGGTTGTGCTTCCTCGTGGCCTTGTAGTCAGTCTGTCCAGTCTCGGCATTGATAGCCTTGTTGACGAGAGCCTGGAAAGTTGCGCACTCATGCAGGCGCAGGTCTCGACGGAACTCAGGATTAAGTCCCTTGCGGAACCTGGACTGTTTCTTGGCATCAGTAGAAACTTCCTCAGGGGCATAGCGAGCAAGGTTTCCAAACTCGCGCCTATAAGCATCCACTGACAATCTGCCCTGGGTTAAGGCACAAAATTCCTCTCTTTTACGGTCCATCAGCCCTTCCAGGATGTGATGGGTACGAAATGCAGCACTAAACTCTGCCCAAGTTGATGGGACGAATGGCTTCAAAATTTTCCCACTACAGATTGGCAGGTCCTTCCAGAAAGTCGGTTGCAAAGGTCACCTTGTTGGCCTCGGACATATTGGCAGCCCAGATCTTGCGATACATGCAAGACAGCCAGTCATCCGCGTCGAGTGGGTCGACCGAATGATCATACTCGGGTGGGGGGGGGGTCATTCTGATGAAATCTCCAAGTGATACGCCATCATCGAAGTCATTATGGGTAGCACGTGCTATGTTTTGCCCGATTCTTTCCAGCAGCCGGTTGGTCACCCTCTTGTTGCTTTCTGCTTCTAGCATCACTTCCGCCAGAGAAGGAGCATGTGGCAGATCTTCTTTCCTTCGCTGGCTTCCCTCGCCCCGCTCAGGGGCAGGGACGGGGTTATTCCTAGTGGCCACCATCCTGGGAAAAACAACCCACAACTTAATCATAGGGGACAACAACTCTAGGACATGAGATAAGGAATGTACTGAACAACATGGCGTGCAAGGTAAACACCAATTAACATGGTAAAACAATTGCCATACAGACACCATGACTCATACACACCATGACATAGTTCAGTACAAACCAAGCTGAAAAACAACTATGGAGAGATGACACAACTCATCGGAGGGATTACAAGCTTCCTATACATTATCTATCTACAGCTCCGGAACTCAACTCTCAACCTCGATCATATCCCACAAGACATGCAGGACTGCGGCGATACGATGACTACCATACTAAAACTAACATCCAGATACTCAAGCATCACCGTAGAATGCCTCATACAGGTTACCCCCATGACCTGGGAGCTGAACCTGAGGATCTGGAAACACTCTAGCCTGTGATCCCTGGGAGACATAAGGACACGGGTGTGGCCTTGGTCCCCTTGTTGGCGACAACAACGGTCCTCCAAGAGGGGTGATGCCTCGAACATCGGGCTAGTCTACGTGTGCTAGAAGATGAGTCCGCGATGGGGTCAGCATCTCCAAATCTCCATAGCCTATCTGCACGACAGGTGCCAACTACGTCAGGGCTGTCCACAAACGTGCACGGGTAGCATGAAGCTCCATGCGAAGGGCACGTGCATCACGATCCCTGTTCTCCAACATCTGAGCGGTCACCTGAAGTCTAGGATCCTCATGGGAATGATCATATTCGGCTGCACTAAGATATCCATCCTCTCCTCCCATGGAAGCAGGAACATAGCAGAACTCTATGTTCTGGAGCAGACCATGGTGACTCATGATAGTCAACATGGTGTAAGCGGCCTCCTGAACTGCCATGTCTATGGTGACACCTAACCCATAAGTCTAGTGAAGCGGCTCTACAGCTCCAGGATATGAAGGATAAATCTTGACGGTACACAGATACCGACTCTGGTTGAAATCTCGATACTGCTCCTCCATTGTGTACTCTGGATACCAACGGTAGCCTGCCTCCATCATAACTCTAACCAACATGGCCGTGTGACCCGATACATCGATGCACCTGGTCTGACGGACCACCTGACGGGAAGGACGAGGGGGCATCTGAAACAAAGAAGGATGCAAAGACATTTGAGACTCTAGCAGAAATTGGACAACATAACAGCTGTAATTGCTCAAAAAGTATTTTGAGACAACTGCAAAAGATTGGAAAGGCATAACCACTCGATTTCCTAGACTCAAATCTCTTCTCCATCTATTTGTCACACCAACAATACTTGAGTAACTACACTCGCTTGCAAACAAGCTAGCCATTGGCCCATGGTTAGTAACTTGTCATCCTAAGCAATAGATGAGAAGCCTAGCTCTTATCCCCATAGAAAAGACGAGAATGACCTAGAATAGAATAACTTGGGAAGAGGAGTAAAAAGAGCCTTATGTTCCCTTCCACAATCAATTCCCCTAGTTTCTATAAGGTTTCTAGACTCAACTTCGACCGGTTGGCTTGGTAGTCCTACATTCAGTCAGGCTCTGATACCAACGTTGTCGGGACCCCGATCCTAAGTCATATGAATCCAGACTGTAACATATCACATCACTTTGCGGCCTCACGCACGGTAAGATCCACGGCTGCAGCCCTACCTTAGCCAGGACCGTTTGCGTCTCTTGGCTCACGTATGTGAACATGTCGCTGGCAATTAAACAATAGAGAACCCGGGCCGACATGACTAGTTATAGAACCCAAGCGGCACATCCGTACGGAAACAGGCATACATAATCAAACAATGCAGGTATCGGCCTCAAGCGTGTGTAGACGAGTCATAGCAAGCTACAAGGACTCCATTACGCTGTGAGCCATAAATGCCATCACTGCACATAGACGAGTCGCAGCAGGCGACAGGGACTCCATTACACTGCGAGACATTTCCCCAAAGGGACAGACACATCAACAAAGAAGGATACATGCCGGTCAATCAATGTGTCCGGAGCAGTGGCCAGCTACCATGGCTCGATGGAAGCACAAAGAGGCAGTTTCCCGTAAAGAGTACTACTAAAGGCACACAACTATGTGTCGGATCCCATACATACCGTTGCACGTCACACGTACGCACAACATGCCCGATATACATAGATATAACCATGGCATCACAACATAACCATACAACAACATGACTTTTATTTAAGAGGCTGAGACGAACCTTGCATAATATGTTCTTACACATAGGGGTCACATGACCCGACACTCAAGGCATACAAACAAGTTCATAGAAACCAAGCGGAAGCATAAAGCTGTCTGAGTATAGACAGATGAAAAGGGGTAAAAAGGCACATGGCCTGACTATCTACAGCCCGCCACAGGCGAAAGGTCATTGCTGGGACACCAGCTATTCGGCATCATCGACATCTAGAAAGAACCCACCCAAAGGGTCCTGGGTCTCATCTGCAACATTTATTAAGCAAACATGAGTACAGATGTACTCAGCAAGTCTTTAAATCAGACCTAGGCTAATCATGCTGATGTATCAACAAGGGGGGAGGTGGAGTTTATGCAGCAATGCCAGCTTTGACTCATGGCTAACCTAGACTACTCAATTTTAACTCTTAGTTACAATTTTAGATATCGCACACGAGTCCACTAACTTCATAGCAATACACCACCATAGATTCACTTCCCTCACCCGGGAGAGTGCCATCTACGATACGCACACTTGTCTTGTTATTTTTATGAGTATCCATTTGATTATCTATGAACAACATAAGTTTTCGAAGTAGTCCGTATCCGAGGACGTGGCTATTCGAATACTTTCATACCCTGCAGGGGAGTACTTCTTCACATACGCTCTTGCCAATTATCGTTGTGTGCTCATAAAACCATGCACCTCGGCAACCTTCGAGCAGAAGCCCAGAGAGGGAGTCAGCCACGCCCGCCAATCGCATAAGACCTCTAGTCCAGGCTATCGCCTATTTGAGACTGAACCCGCACAGACGTCCGGCCGAAGTTTCCGCTACGGCCCCAAATGATGTGCGTATGGTTCCCAAGCCCACCATTCCGGTGACCCTAGGTAAACCATGCCACTGCCTAACGCGTTGTAACCCACCCCTAGGGTCAGCACTAATCACAGCTGGGACAACAAATTACAAATAAATGTAAAATCACTCTATTTCTCACAAAAAAGCCATACTTGTCTGTCTGATTGAGAAGCAGGACCCTCTTCGGTGCTCTTACCCCCGAAAATGTAGTTTTGCATGGTGTATCACCCATACCTCTACTACCCACATGTTTAGCCACAAAAGCATCATTCTTGGACGAGACTGCATATAGCAGCTCTTCTGGGTTATATTCATATGGCTCCAAAATAATAGGCCATTCCGAGTGGCGCAAAATGGCTAACGTGCGCGAGCAACTTAGCTTGGAAGGTGGATCCACGGTATCCTCTGCTACTGAATTCCATTTGTGTTGTATACGTAGAACGACTATAATCTGGCCATACCAACTCCGATTGGTCTCCACGACCTGCCAAAACAACTGCAATTAAAATATGTATCCCTTCATGGTAGAATTTGTACATTTCGAAAAAAATCGAAGGCCAAAAACGGTTTGCAAGATGTAATTTTAGAAGATTTGATCATTGTCGCGCACACTTCTAGCTTCTACTACCCTACAATGAGCTCACCCATGGACACGTACTGGGACAAAAATTACAAATAAATGTAAAATCACTCTATTTCTCACCAAAATGCCATACTTGTTAGTCTGGATAGAAGCAGGCGCCTCTTTGGTGCACTGAACCCCCAAAATGTAGTTTTGCATGGTCTATCACCCATACCGCTACTATCCACATGACTAGGCATGCAAAAGCGTCATTCCTAGACAAAATTGCGCATAGCAGCTCTTTTGGGTTATATTCATACGGCTCCATAATAATAGGCCATTCTGAGTGGCACAAAATGTCTAACGGGCACGAGCAACTTACCTTGTAAGGTGGATCCATGGTATTGCCCAATGCAGAATTCTATTTGAGTTGTATCCATAGAATGGCTATAATATGGCCATACGAAGTCCGGTTGGGCTCCACGACCTAACAAAACAACTGCAATGAGAAGATGTATCCCTCGATGAATAACTTTGTCCATTTTGGAAAAAAAATGAAGGCCAAAAACAGATTGCAAGATGTAGTTTCGGATGATTTAATCATTGGCGTGCACACTTCTAGCCTCTACTACCCTACACTGAGCTCACCCATGGACACGTACTAGGACAATAAATTATAGAACAATGTAAAATCACTCTATTTCTCACCAAAAAGCCATACTTGTCAGTCTAGATACAAGCAGGGGCCTCTTTGGTGCACTCAACCCCCCCCCCCCCAATGTATTTTTGCATGGTAAATCACCCATACCGCTACTACCCACATGTTTAGCCATGCAAAAGCATCATTCCTGGACGAAACTGCGCATAGCAGCTCTTTTGAGTTATATTCATATGGCTCCAAAATAATAGGCCATTTCGAGTGGCATAAAATGGCTAACGGGCTTGAGCAACTGACCTTGGAAGGTGGATTCGCAGTATCCCTGTGGGGTCCCCGACTCATAATTCGTGATCACCGAATGCACGTGTACAGTGATCCCAGATATCAATGCTCACTGAACACACAGAAGCTGAATAATAAGAGACTTACATCCTTACATACCGTCTTACCCAAATAAAGACCATGGAGGTCAAGTCTTACATAGATAGGGCCGCGAGGGCAAACACTTGAACATAACAAACAGCGGTAATCTTGATCGAAAGCGTGAACCCATGCCATCTGCCTTAAACCTACAGGAACTTTTACTGGGAAGCGTCCTAGTTTGCATGTTCGCCACCAACGAACTCTTCACCATACTCCTGTTCTTCCATGCCTGGCCAACTAAATCACCAGTGGCAAGCAATTGAGTACTTTGAATGTACTCGCAAGCAACCCAAGTTTTGGGATAAGGTACACCAATGCATGATATAACACTAAGTAGGTAAGTTTTGTAGAAAGCTGATTTTTTATACAATGGCATGATCAAGTGACCTTGTAAGCATGCATCAACATTTGGAAGATATCCATATGAATAGGTTACAGATATGATCATAAACAGGGGGTTGAAGATCTCATATTCAGTCCTCCCGTCAAGTCATCTGACTTGTCTCAAGTATCAACTTTGTGCCATCCACAGTCATACGCACACCAAGTTTATGAAAAACATCAGACACGGTTTAAGAAGGACCTCCAAGTGTCCATCACCGTGGACAATTCTATTAGAATAGTTTTACACTCTACAGAGGTTACCCGCTTTACCCACAAGACTCGAGGAACTTCCGTGTCATCGACGACTCGCGGTATATTACATACACGAGGTAAGCACTCGAACAATGCCTTTCCCATGGTGATACTAAACAAATAGTCCACTCGTTGGTGCCATCCCTCATGACATACATCACACGGATCATCCATGCGGGCACGCAACGGTGTGCCCGATGCCTGCAAAGACAGCACATGGACTTCCACTCCGGTACAACCCCGTCTCGAGAGTGACCACTTCACTCTCGCCACTGGTAATGCGGGCTCCGTTCTAGAACCAACCATAGTAATCAAAAAATTCCCCTCCCATAAGGGGTATCGTGGTCGCACATGTAAGGTTGGGACGGTCAGCAAATATTAAAACTCTCCATTTTCAAAAACACACCCTCAACTTGTTCCGGTACACCACTTCTTTCTCAAGTGGCTACCCAACTCATCATCATCTCCCTCAGGCATTAGTGACACCCGACGGGGTTTTCGAAAGGTTTTTGAAATCACTTCTTTGTTCCATCTCCATGCATAATCCCAATCCCACTTGCGTAGCATCTATTAGCAACCTAACTACTCCCACCCACACAACCCTCATTAGGAGGTAGGGTCATGCACAATGGAAGTATCAATAAGGAAGTATCAGAGGCATCCCACCAAAGGGAATTACCACATCATCACGATCAATTCCACGAAATAAAGTGTTATATGCCATGCAATAAAAGTTTTCATAGTCATGGTCAAAGCGCTACTTGCCTTGCTCAACAAAGTCTTCGGGGTCTTCAAAATATTCGTGCCCAATCCCTCTGTCAACAACGCAATCTGTCGTCGTGGAATAAATGGGCAATAATAAGCATCTCAATAAAAATAGAACACAAACTCTACTTCTAAAATGTTGCCCTACTCGGATAAATACAAAAAATTATTCAAAAAATATTCTCCTAAGGTTTTGATATGAAAAAGGTTTTCAAAACTATTTTTAACAGTGGCTAAAAATGCCAAAAAGGCGTTTTATAATAAAACAGTACATTAAATATTTTCAAAATATTCCACAAATAGTACTATTAAATTCTACATCATATTTCAAGATTTTTTGTGGAAGAATTTTTGGATTTGGAGACAAATTGGTCTCTGAGGAATTTTTGGAAATCATAGCAACAACAGAAAAAGAAAAAGGGCACCATGCCCTTGGCCAAAATTGGCTGCAACTGGGCCAGCCCAGAGCAAAACAGGCCAGACGAGCCGGTGCCCCTGCGCGCGTCAGCTTCCAAACCTGACGTGCAGGGCCTGGTGGCCACTAACGAAGAGGGGGGAGAGAGGCGAGAAAGAGGCCGACAAGTGGGGGCCCCCTGTCGGGTGTTTCTCCTACCTTGGGACAAGAAGGAGAGGAGCTCACTAGCGAGGCTGCCAGCGTCGGAGAGGGGCGGCGTTCACAGGAATGGACTCGGGGGAGCGTCAGAGGTCGAGGGGAGGTGGAAGGAGCGCCGCAGGTGGCCTTGTTTGCCTGCGACGAGCACCCGCGGCGGAAGAGCTTCAGGTGGAGGATGTCCTGGTCACCCTGTGCATCAAACAGAGGGGGAGAAGGAGGGGGACAAGTTAAGGCAATGAGGGGGACACAACAGGACAGAAATGGGGACCAGAGAGGCTCGCTACCTAGAGATCAGCGACGGTGATGTTGCGGAGAGGTTCGGCTCGATCCCAAGCGCTTGAGCATGAGGAGGTCGAGTAGGGCTCCTGGAGGGCGAGTGGAAGGGAGAGTAGGGATCCAGAGGGGAGTGCGGGACGCGGGGAGGCCCTTTTATAGGGGGTCAGGGCTCGCCATGTACCGAGCTCACGGGCCTCCACCGGAGAGGCGCTGGCGGCCATTGGAGTGGGGTGGGGTCTTTGTGTGGTGCTCGTGGGGGAGGAGCAGGGAGCTGGGAAGCAAGAGGGGAGCGAGGCGAGCTCAGAGAGGGGCCCATGGTAGGGACGGGGAGTGGCCGAAGAGGGCAGCGTCGGGCACAGCGGAGGAGGGAGGAGGAGAGAGAAAGGAGAGGGGTCGACTGCCTGCCGTGCTGCGGACGTCGAGGCTGACCAGGAGGACAAGCTCCCGCATCCCCATGTGGTCGAGAAGCTCGGATGGGTATGATTTGTCCACTAGCTCCTGGGGGTTCCTCGGATGCTCCTAGGATGCTTGGGAGCTAGGGTGAGTGGAGAGAGAAAGAAAATGAGGGTGAGAAGCTACTCCCGTGGTGAGTTAAAGGGTAAAATGGGGGGTTTTACCCCACCCATTATCGAGCTAAGGCCACACAAGTTTTACTGGAAGTAGCTGGTAACATTGAGAGGTTGTGGCAAAAATTTGAGAGCAAGGGGAAGAGTAGAAGTGGTGGAAACAGTAGTTTTTAGAAATTGCTAGAAGGTGTTTGATGGAGATTAGGGCAAGCAAATGGGCTTTGCTTGCCATAGGAATTGACAGGCTCAAATGGTGATTAGAATTAGGCCTGATCACCAAGTTTGAGCTTGATTGAATAAAGTTCACAATGTTACTTTATGAAACCCTCTAAATCAACAAAATCTAGTTTCTGTAGATCTCGTCATGCTAAGCTAATCCTCTTGATGCACCACTTAGTGTAGCGCCAGTATTTGATTATTAGAACATGTCCACAAAGTTAGGGGTCAAGGGGAGAAACTTCAGAATGTAAAGTTGCACAAATTTGAATCTGGACAGGGCGGGTTTTGGAATAGTTCGCAGAATCATTTCAACATGGATTGAGGTTAAACTTTACAAAATCATCACCTATGACAATGTTGACTTACTGGAATTTTCTTGGAATTTATGGAGAATCTTTCTTATAGAAATATTTCAAAAGCTGGGTTTGGAAAAAAAGGGTTTTGAGGGGTTGTGCTCTAGATTTTTAACATGACCATGTGTTGAAACTCATATATATGGGAAATATATGTCCATTGAGTTTCCCTAAATTTTCTCAAATATTTTGAAAGCATTTAAATAATTTTGGCCAATGAAAAAGCATTTATGGTCTTAAAAAAAGCCTTTAAATAAAATATTAAAATAATATTTAAAATTAATATTTGGTGGTTTTGGGAAGTCAAATATATAGTAGATTTCAAATAAAGCCTTTGGGGAAAAAGGATCGACCCAATTTGAGGACTTGCAGTACAAACCTCAACCTAGGGGTTTTTTAAAACCTAATTTGAATAAATCCTTTTTGGTCAAAATAATATTTGAAAAACATCTTTTGGGTACTATACACAAGGCATGATCATTAGGCAAGTAGTTCGGTTCAAGGAAGATGATGATGGAGAGGAGTAGAATATAAGAGTGTCAGACAAACTCAACCAAACAATCCAACAAAGCAAACACGCAACAATTCAAACAAGCACAAGCACTAAAAAAGTTTTAATTGGTTCGAGATTTTGTAAACCCAAGCATAACAAGGTGATACAAACACAGGGTGTGACAGACCTACCCCCCTTACCAAAATCTCGTCCCCGAGATTGCTATGCTAAGCACTAAAAATATAAGGGAACTCAGATCTAAGATAGTCTTCAGGCTCCCAGGTTGCTTCAACTTTAGTGTGGTTGATAAATTGGACCTCGAAGTATTTGATGGCGCGGCTTTGGGTGCAATGTTGTGCTTCATGTAAAATGCAAACTAGCCTCTCATCATGGTGAGGTTTGGCTGAAGATCGATGGCTTGATGGTTGATGTCCTTGTAGAGGTCAGGGCGATCGGGAACTAGAAGACACTTCCAGAGTTGTGACACGTCAAAGATGCTATGCATATCTGATAGTTCGGAATTTAACTCTAGTTGATAAGAAACTTCTCCGCACGTAGCAGTGATCTTGAAGGGGCCGATGTATCTGGGTGCAAGTTTCCCCTTGACATGGAAACGCTTGGTTCCCTTGAGAGGCGTGACTCGGAGGTAAACATGGTCACCGACACAGAAGTTCACTTGTCGGTGGTGGGAGTCAGCGCAACTCTTCTGTCTTGACTTGGCGGCCTCAAGGCGCTCTCGAACGAGTTGAAGTTGTTCTTCTGCTTTGCGGAGGATGTCTGGCCCAAAGACTAATCCTTCTCCGGTCTCTAACCAGTTGAGGGGAGCGCGACACTTCCGTCCATTCAACACCTCAAATGGTGTAATCTGAAGACTCGTCTGGTAGCTGTTGTTGTAGGAGAACTTAGCAAACGACAGACAATCTTCCAACTTGGTGCCATGTGCCAAAACAGAAGCGCGGAGCATATCTTCGAGTATCTGATTTACCCGTTCTGTTTGCCACCGGTCTGTGGGTGGAAAGCTGTGCTGAAGCAGAGTTTGGTTCCCATTGCTCCTTGAAACATCTTCTAGAACCTCGAGGTGAACTGGTGCCTCGGTCTGAGACGATCTCCTTAGGAATCCCGTGAAGGCTCATGATTCGCTCGATGTAGAGGCTAGCTAGCATGTTACCATCATAGGTGATCTTGACGGGAACGGGCTACCATGGTTAGGTGGTCGACAATGACTCAAATAGAATCATGTCCTTTGCTTGATCTTGGTAATCCGGTGATGAAATCCATCTCGACTTTGTCCCACTTCCATTTAGGCACTTTGAGGGGTTGTTGTAGTCCAGCGAGTCGCTGATGCTCTGCTTTGACTCTCTGGTATTTGTCACACTTAGCAACAAACATGCTTATCTCCCTCTTCATGCCATGCACCGGAACCTTGCCTTGAGGTCTTGATACATCTTGGTTCCTCCGGGATGGATGGAATACAGCGCGTCATGAGATTCTTGCAAAATCAAGTTCTTCAGCTCCTCTTTATTGGGTACGCAGATGCGACTCGCAATTCATACAACTCCTTGTTCATCCACGGAGTGTCCTGGGGCCTTGCCTGCCTTGACCTTCCTCTTGATGCCTTCAATGCACTCGTGTCCCTTCTCAGCTTCTTTGATATCATCCATCAAGGTAGGCCTCGCTTCGATGTTGGCGAGGAATCCAGGTGCAACTAGTTCCAAGCTGAAGATTTAAAGCTCTTCATATAGGTTGGGTAGCCTTTCCTTAATCATGGCATTCAAGGAACAAGCTTTTCTTCTCAAGGCGTATGCTACCACGTTGGCCTTTCCGGAGTGGTATTGAACATTGAGGTCGTAATCCTTGATCAACTCCAACCATCTTCGCTGCTTCATGTTCAACTCCCTTTGGGTGAAACCATACTTCGAACTCTTGTGGTCTGTGTATATTTCACATCGCTTCCCCAGAAGGTCATGTCACCATGTCTTCAAGGCATGAACCACGACTGCCAACTCAAGATCATCAGTAGCGTAGTTCTCTTCATGAGGACGTAGCTGTCTAGATAGATATGCTATGACTCTACCTTCTTGCATCAGAACAACTCCAAGACCAGTTCTCGACGCATCAAAATATATCACAAACTCCTTGTGAATATTGGGGGTGGCCAAAACTGGGTATGTTGTCAATCTCTTCTTGAGCTCCTGGAAGTGTTCCTTGCACTTAGCTGTCCATTCAAACATCTTGTCCCTCTTCAAAAGCTGCGTCGTGGGTTGGGTAATGCTCGAGAATCCTTCCACGAACTTGCGGTAATACCCTGCGAGTCCGAGGAAGCTCCTAACCTCCTTCAATCTTGGTAGGATCCAGTGATAATCCTTCTGCAATCAACACATGAACCAAGAATCCAACTTCACGCAGCCAGAATTCACACTTGCTGAACTTGGCATAAAGCTGGTGCTCTTGTAGTTTGTCTAGGACTGCTCGTGCTCTTCTTCAGACATAGAGAAGACGAGTATGTCATCAATGAAGACGACAACAAACTTGTCCAAGTACTCCATGAAGTCTTTGTTCATGAGGTACATGAAGTAGGCAGGGGCATTAGTTAACCCAAATGACATGACCGTGTACTCATACAGGCCATACCGGGTTACAAATGTCATCTTCGTAATGCCTTGTACTCTGATCTTCAGCTGGTAGTACCCAGACCTGAGGTCGATCTTGGAAAACACCTTTGCTCCGTTCAACTGATCGAACAGGTCTTCAATCTTGGGGAGTGGGTACTTGTTCTTTATTGTGACTGCATTGAGAGAACGGTAATCGACACAGAGTCTGATAGTTCCGTCCCTCTTGGACACAAATAGGACAGGTGATCCCCAAGGAGAGGCACTAGGGCGAATGAATCCTTTTTTGAGCTGCTCTGCCAATTGCTTCTTCAATTCAGTCAACTCTTCGGATCCCATCCTATGGGATTCTTATAGATGGGCTTTGATCCGGACATTATATCAATGATGAACTCAATCTCGTAGTCAGGAGGCATTCCGGGCAGCTCATCAAAAAATACATCCGGGTATTCACATACCACTGCCACTTGATTCAACTCAATCCCTGATAGACAGTTAGCCTGAGGGGCTTGAGTGGAGACAGGGTTGGGAACATACTTGACTTCCACTCCTGGGCTATTAGTCATGGTAAAAATCCTCTTGGCACAATCCAACAAGCCTTGGTGCTTGGTCAACCAATTCATGCCAAGGATAACGTCCAAGCCTGGTGAATCTAGTACTATAAGGTCTACTAGGAAGTCTACCCCGTTGATGTTAATATCCACTCATCTATTTTCACAACCCTTGATTACTGCGTGTAATTAGTTGCATTTGCAACCATGTCATCATATTATTTTCCTCTTAATTTTGAAATGGGGAGGACCAAACCCTAGCAACAAATAAAATCCAAATAGTTTTAACCAAAATTATTTTCAGTGAACCAAAGTGGCCCTACAAAATGTTGATCATTTCTGGAGAAATGTGGTAACATCAAACAGATGTGAAACATATTTTCCATGTCACTTTTGGTTACTGAATCAATTCAACAAGTGCTTGCTTTGGAGCTATTAAATTCTATATATAATTCCATAGCTCCAAATTATTTGAAACTTGGTAAGGACCTCTAAAATAATTCAGTGAGGGTCCATAAAAAGTTTCAGATTTTATAAAAATTATTTGGTTTGTAAATAAAATCAAAACAAATTAAAATATTAGAAAACTGAAACAAATTAAGAAAAAAACTGAGAGAGAGAAACTTACCTGCGAGGCCTAGAACCGGTCCATCCCACCGTGGCCTCCCCTAGTCGTCCTCTTCCTTGAGCAGCTACGTGGCAGCAGCATGGCGACCGTGGCCACCTCCTGCTTGCCACGGACGAGGTGCCCCTGAGCGTATCTCCTTGCCTGGAGACGTCTAGAGGCTCCCTCTCTCTTCTCCCCCTGCTAATTAAGCACCTATAGTCACTGACAGTAGACCCCACAGCATTAATTAACCCTCTGTTTTAATTAGTTAAACCGGGTTAGCCTCTGAGTCAGTGACAGGCGGGTCCCACATGATAGGTCTGACCTGGACCAGGTCAGCCGACCTGCTGATGTCATGATGACGTCAGGCTAACGCACTAATCATTTTTTTAATAAAAATAATTCAGAAATTACAGAAAATGTTTAAAACTTCTAAAAATCATAGAAAATAATTTGTAAGTGAGATGAAAATAATTTATATATGAAAAAAGATCAGAAAATAATTTGTAAGTGAATCTGTTCATGTCATGATCATGCCTGTTTGGACAATTTAACATCACCAAATAGGACATTTTATGATTAGGACAATATATGAAATATCATTTGGAGTAGGAATTCAAACTTGCTTTAATTCCACTTCAATTAACTTGCATAATTATCACTCTAGGTCAATTAAGTACCTTAGCATCCCAACTCATGCATCATTTTTGTTGCATCACATTGAATGTGTTCCTTCTTCCTGTTTGCTAGTGTTTGTTCCCTCTCGGTAGACGATGGTTCTGACGATGTGAACCTTGATACTAATGAAGAGAAGTATATCTTCATGACTGTCAGGCAGGCAATACCCCCTTGAGCATACTGATATGAACCCACTCTCTCGCTCCTGCTCTCTTTTACTGCATTAGGACAAAAACGATTCATCTGTTACCTGTTCTTGGTAGTTGAACCCATTCCTGTGCATGACCTGTCTATGCCACAGTAAATAGTTGAAACCACTTAGCATGAGTAGCAACTACCTTAGCCTTGTTGTGCTTACTCATCCATGCTTTCTTACTTACTATGCCTGCTATGCTTAGAGTCGTGTCGTGTCGGGTCTGATCGATCTGGGTGGTGAATCAGAATGGCAGTGTTCATGTCCTGCAGTCTGAGAGCTAAGTGTGTGAACAGGATTTGGTAAAGGTAGCGATGAGAGGCCATGTAGGAGTACATGGCGGGTTGACTCATTGGGACCGTCCTTAAGAACCGAGTTCTGTGTTTGTGATCCAAGACAGTTACTACCACACATTCGGCCCTGAAATATCACCTCGCTCGGCTTATTAATCACCTAGACCTCTGTCAAGGAGTTCCAACTAGTTTCTGGTGTTTGTAGGAAAACTGTTGGCGGCCGTGCATAGCGCTGCCCGACGGGGTGGGCTGTGATGCAGTAGATGCATACTGGCACGGTGTACCAAGTGGCACCCGAACGATGGGCTTGGGAACCCTGCACACATCGTTTGAGGCCATAGCAGAAACTTCTGCCGGACTTCTATGCGGGTTCAGTCTCAAATAGGCGATAAACCTGGACTAGGGTCTTGTGTGATTGACGGTCGTGGCCGACTCCCTCGCTGGGCTTTCGCTTGAAGGTTGTCGAGGTGCCTTTTTTGTGTACATAGCGATAAGTGGCGGGAGCATGTGTGAAGAAGTACACCCCTGCAGGGTTATGAAGCTATTTGGATAGCCGTGTCCTCGGATATGGACTTGTTGGAGAACTTATGTGGTTCATAGATAAGTGAAGTGGATACTTATAAAACACGCAAGATAAGCGTGAGTAGTATGGATGGCCTTGTCGTAGGGAGACGGGAGTGGATCCATAGTGGTGTATTGACTGGTGAATATGTGGAGTCGAGTGCGTTATTCCACCTCAAAGAAAGCACTTGTAGTCGTAGTACAGGTTAGCCAAGAGTCAAACCTAGCTTGCTGCATTAAACTCCACAATCCCCTTCATTGATATTGATGCATATGTAGTTAGTTCTGATGTAAGTCTTGCTGAGTACTCTTGTACTCACGTTTGGTTAATTTATGTTTTTGCAGAGGACACGTCAATCTCATTAGTGATCCTTACAACGTGAAGTTCGATGTTGACTGGATTAGCTTGGGAATCCCAGACAGAGGTCTGGTTCCTTTGGTAGGGTCGTTGTAGCTTTTCAGGCTCCTCTAGCCACTTTTGTAGATGTCTGTACCCAGACATGTTTAAATTCCACTTGTTTCATTGAATGCTCTGAATGTTGGGTCTTGTGACCACTGTTTGTAACATCTTATTGTATTGGCTCTTTCGAGCCTTCTAAATAAGTGTTGTAATGTTGTATGGTTATGTTGTGATGCCATAGTTGTATCTATGCATATCGGGCATGTCGTGCGTACGTGTGACGTGCAACGGTATATATGGGATCTGACACCTAGTTGTGTGCCTTTAGTAGTACTCTTTACGGGGAACTTCCTTTTTGTGCTTCCACCGAGCCTTGGTAGCTTGCAACTGCTCCGGACACATTGATTGACCGGCATATATCCTTCTTTGCTGTTGTGTCTGTCCCTTCGGGGAAATGTCTCTCGGTGTAATGGAGTCCCTGTAGCCTACTACGACTCGTCTACGTGCAGTGATGACATTTATGTCCCATGGCGTAATGGAGTCCTTGTAGCTTGCTATGACTCATCTACACATGCTAGAGATCGACGCCTGCATTGCTCGGTTACGTATGCCTGTCCCTGTATGGATGTGCCACTTGGGTTCTATGACTAGTCAAGTCGTCCTGGGTTCTTTGACATTTGAATGCTAGCGACACATTCACATACGTGAGTCGAAAGACGCAAACGGTCCCGGCCCAGGTAAGGTGGAAGCCGTGGAGATAACTGTGCGTGAGACCGCAAGTGATGTAATGTGTTAGGGGCTGGGTTCTTATGGCTTAGGATCGGGGTCCCGACATCTACAACCTATCACAGACATCATAATTGATCTGGGGTTTGAATCAACATACGTGTACCCTGGGGTGTAGGCTTCATGCCACTCTCTAGTGCAAACTTTTGGGTGACAAAAGAATGCAAATCTCCACAATCAAACAGTACTGTTGCTGGGGTTGAGTTGACAAGGAACGTACCCAGTATGATGTACGGGTCTTCCTGGGCTTCCTCTGTGGTGACGTGATTCACACGACCCTTGACATTGTTGGTCTGGTTTGTTGGGGAATGTTGCATGGGAAACAAAAAAAATCCTACGCACACACAATATCTATCCATGGTGATGAGCATCTACGAGAGGGAGAGTGGATCTATATACCCTTGTAGATCGCTAAGCGGGAAGCGTTAAGAAACGCGGTTGATGTAGTCGAACGTCTTTGCGATCCTAATTGCCGAGCGTCCCGTGATCCCATCACGATCCGTCTCACGATCCAATCACGATCTGTCCCGCGATCTAATCACGATCCGTCTCGTGATCCAATCACGAATCGTCCGTCCGATCTAGTGCCGAACGGATGGTACCTCCGCGTTCAGCACACTTACAGCTCGATGACGACCTCCAGCTTTCCAGCAAGAGGGAGCGAAGAGGTAGATGAGTTTTCCAGTAGCGCGACGGAGTTGCGGCGACGGTGGTGAAGTTATTCCATCAGGGCTTCGCCTAAGCGCCGCTGAAAACCGATCTAGAGGAGAGGCAGCACATGGTTGTTTTTTGTGTCTCAAAACCCTCAAAACATCTAGTATGTATAGTAGAAGAGAGGTAGAAGCCTTGGAGCACAAGGGGCCAGCCCTTTGCCCTTGGCGCAAGGAGGAGAGGGGGAATCCTCCACCAATCCTAGTAGGACTAGGATTCCTCCTTTCCTACTTGGAAACTCTTTCCACCTTGTGTTTTTTCCTTCTGAATCCACTCCAGCCGCATGGGCCTTTCGAGGAGGCTTCGGACAGCCCACCAGGGGCTGGTTTACCTACTCCCACAGCCCATGCATCCTCTTGGGTCGAAACACCCCTCCCGATCGTCCCCCGACACACTCCCGGCACTCGTGATACACTACCGATGAGCCCAAAACTTTTCCGGCGACCAAAACAGAACTTCCTATATATCAATCTTTACCTCCGGACTATTTCGGAGCTCCCCGTGACGTCCATGATCTCATCCAGGACTCTGAGTAACCTTTGGTCAACACCAAATATAACTCTATACCACCAAAATGTCAGCGAATCTTAAGTGTACAGACCCTACGGGTTCGAGAACTATGTAGACATGACCGAGAAACCACTACGGTCACTAACCAATAGCGGGGCCTGGATGCCCATATTGGTTCCTACATAGTCTACGAAGATCTTTATCGGTTGAACCTCTATGTCAAGGATTCAGTTAATCCCGTATGTTGTTCCCTTTGTTCTTCGGTGTGTTACTAGTCGGCATCACCATACCTAGTTCAATCTTGTTACCAGCAAGTCTATTTACTCGTTTCGTAATACAAGATCCTGTGGCTAACACTTAGTCACAATGCTTGCCAAGCTTATTGTTATCTTTTATTACCGAGTGTGCCCAGAGATATCTCTCCGTCACATGGCGTAACAAATCCCAGTCTTGATCCATGCCAACCCAACAGACACCCTCGGAGATTCCTGTAGAGCACATTTATAGTCACCCAGTTACGTTGCGATGTTTGATACATAGAAGGTACTCCTCCGGTATCTGTGAGTTGCATGATCTCATGGTCATAGGAATATATATACTTGACATGCACAAAATTGTAGCAATAAACTAACACGATCATATGGTACATTTATAGTCTGGGTCTTGTCCATCACATCATTCTCCTAATGATGTGATCCTATTATCAAATGACATCTCATGCCCATGGCTAGGAAACCTTAACCATATTTGATCAACGAGCTAGTCCATCAAAGGCCTACTAGGGACATGGTGTTGTCTATGTATCCACACATGTATCTGAGTTTCCGATCAATACAATTCTAGCATGGATAACAAATGGTTGTCATGAATAGGGAAATATGATAATAACTAATTTATTATTGCCTTTAGGGCATATTTCCAACAGTCTCCCACTTGCACTAGAGTCAATAATCTAGTTCATGTCACCATGTGATTCACATTGTTATGAATCTAACACCTAGTAAGTTTTGGGGCTCGATCATGCTTTGCATATGAGAGAGGTCTTTTGGTCAACGGTTATGTGACATATAGATCCGTGTGTACTTTGGAAATCTCTATGTCTTAAAATAGACACTGCTACCACACTCCACTTGGAGCTATTCCAAATGGCTACTCCACTATACGTATCCGGATTGCTACTAAGAGCCATTCGGATCAGTGTTAAAGCTTGCATTGACGTAACTCTATACAACGAACTCTTTATCACCTCCATAATCGAGAAACATATCCTTAGTCCTTTAGTTACTAAAGGATAATCTTGACGTATGTCTGGGGCTCCACTCCTGGATCACTCTTGTACCCCTTGACTGACTCATGGCAAGGCACACAAAGGTGCAATACACAACATGGCATATTATATAGAGCCTATGGCTAAGCCATAGGGGACGACATTCGTCCTTTCTCTTTCTTCTGCCGTGGTCGAGCTTTGAGCCTCACTCAACTTCACACCTTATAAATCAGGCAAGAACTCTTTCTTTGACTGATCCACGTTGAACTCTTTGAAAATCTTGTCAAGGTATGTACTCAATGAAAGTCTTATCAAACCTCCTGATCTATCTCTACAGATCTCAATGCCCAAAAATAAAGTAGCTTTATCCAGGTCTTCCTTTGAAAAAATCCTTTCAAACAACCCTTTATGCTTTCCAAAAATTCTACATCATTTCCGATCAGCAATATGTCATCCACATATGCTTTTCAGAAAATCTATAGTGCTCCCACTCACTTTATTGTAAATACAAGTTTCTCATAAACTTTGCATAGACACAAGAACATTGATCACCTCATCAAAGCGTAAATGCCAACTCTGAGATGCTTGCTTCAGTCCATAGAAGGATCACTGAAGATTGCACACCTTTTAGCAACCTTAGGACTGACAAAACCTTTTGGTTGCTTCTCATACTGTCACATCCCTAGCTAGACGTCTTAGGAATAGTTTGAGTTGCATCATGTTTCATTATTGCATCAACATGAATTGGGGATTAAAGGAAACCCCAAGCTCACATTGAATTAAAACAATTCAAAGTTGGTGAAATTTAAACAAATCCAAAATGCCCTTTAAAAATGTTCCCTATGTTTGATAAAATTGGACATGGTTATAAAAGGGATCATTTTAATTATCTGAACAATCAAAGCAATTCAAAAATAAATTATAAAGCTCCTGAAAATGATAAATAAAGCATTAGCATTATTTTGTTTTCAAAATATCATGTAACCTTTTAAATAAGTTTCAAATATTCAAACTCCATTATAGAAAATATATGGGATATTTTATAAAGTCATTTGTACCTACAAAAGAAATAAACAAATGTCAGAAAATGAAAACAGAGAGAAATAGTAAAGAAAAAGAAGAAAGAAGCGCAGGCCAGGCTGGCCCACCTGGCCGAGGGAGGTCATCGTCCTCCTGGCGGCGAGGGGGACGGGCGTGTGGCCGGAGCGTGCGCGCTGTCGTGCCTCCACGCCGGCAGATGCCTGCCTGCTTCCCCCTCACCAGCACAACGGGGATAAGCTCCCAGAGCCGTCCCCATCGCTCCCTCTCTCTCTCTCTCTTGCCCGCTCGCTCTCTTCCTTCTCTGCTCCGCCATGGCCGAGCCCTGCTCAAGCTCGCCGCCGTCGCGCTAGCCGCTCCCCCTTGCCCCTGAGCCCCCCATTCGAACCGCCTCGACGCCCTCTTCCTTCTAGCCGAGACGTGCATCGCCGGAAGCTCCCCATCGCCGCATCGCCGTCATCTTCAACCTCCAGCCGTTGGCAAGGAAGCAAAGCTCGCCGCTGCTCCAGGCCCTCCCGAAGCCCGCTCTCGACATCTCTGCAACCGGAGTGAGCCCCTGGACCTTTTCCCCCTCTTTCTCCCTTCGAATGAGCACTCTAGCGCCGGACTCCATCGAGGTCCAGAGTGCCCTGCCGCTCGAGCTCAACACCGGCCATGTTCTGGTGACCAGCTGGTCCATCAGAGGCCACTGTCGTGTTCGTGAGGCTGCGTAGAGGCCGTAGGTGCCAAGTAGAGGTCGTATTGCACCCTGGTTCGACGAGCCCGTGCTCGCCCGAGCTCCGGCAGCCGCCAAGCTTGCCGCCGGCGTCGATTCCGATCATCTCAGCTCCTGGGAGGTGTCGGAATGGACGCGTGTATGTGTGTAGATTCGTTTGGTGCCCTCCGCCGCCCTTTTGGTCACCGGTGGAGGGATCCCGATCCCCTCCACCGTCTCTGAAGCCACCGGCGGCTCAACGCTGGTGGGTCTTGCTGGAGTTGACCACGGGGTTTGACCCCTGAGTCACTGGCAGGTGGGGCCAGGCCTGATTAGTCAAATTAAATTAGTGAAATAATTAATCAAATTAATTAACTTAATCAGCCACTAACACTGGGCCCAGTTCTATTAATTAGTTAGGATTAGTTTTAATTATTTAATTCGGTGTTCGAGTCACTGACATGTGGTCCCCACATGTCAGGTTTGACTCTGGCTGGGTCAGCTGACCAACTCACGTCATAGTGATGCAATGCTGATGTGGTAATGATTTATTTGAATTAAAATAATTCCAGAAATTATTCAAAACTTCAAATATTGATATAAATTAATCTGTAAATCAGATGAAAATAATTTATATATGAAAATATATCAAAAAAATCCAATGAATCCAATGGTGCTATTGTCATGCATGTTAGAGCAACCTAGTAGGTGGACATTGACATTTAATAACACGTTAGTATTGGGAATTTGAAATGAAGAATGACTTGAACCTATATTCAAATTCATTACAAAACAATATGAACACAAGTTGCATTAGCTCATCCATACATGCTATCATGCCATGTTCATGAATCATATTGTTACACTTGCGTGTATTGATTGCTATTTACCTGCATTGTCGTAGGCCCTACTTCTGAGGATAACCCCGAGTTTTCGAACGAAGGAGAGAACCTTCCTGCTACCCAGCAAGGCAATCAACCCTTTGATCATTTCGATAATATCCCACTCTCTCGCTCCTGCTCTTTTTTATCGCATTAGGACAATCGATCACATGTCAGCCATACACGGTAGATGATCCTATTCTGCTGCATGACCTATTATTGTCACAGTAAATAGCTAAACCTTGCAACCTATCATACCTGGTAGATGCTTGTGCCTTGATGTGCTTAGCTTACTTTGCCTGCTATGCTTGCTATGCTTAGAGTTGTGTCAGGTCTGATTCATCTGGGTGATGAACTGAGTGAAACAATGTTGTCTGATGGGGTAATCTTATGATGAACCCGATTTGGTAAAGGTAGCGATGACAGGCTATGTATGAGTACATAGTGGGTTGTCTCATTGGGACCGTTCTTAGGAACTGAGTTCCGTGTTTGTGATCCAAGACTAGCTACTACCACACATTGGGTTCCGGTAACTCGACCCCTCTCGACATATCAGTCGCTTAGTCCCGAGTCCAGGAGTTGCAAGTAGTTTCCTCATGTTTATAGCACGCTAGAGGCCGTGCATAGCGCTGACCCTAGGGGTGGGTTACGACATGGTAGCCAGTGGCACGGTGTACCAAGGGCCACCCGAATGGTGGGCTTGGGAACCCTGCGCACATCATTTGGGGCTGTAGCGGAAACTTCGGCTGGACTTCCGTGCAGGTTCAGTCTCAAATAGGCGATAGCCTGGACTAGAGGTCTTATGTGATTGACGGTCATGGCTGGGCTTCTGCTTGAAGGTTGCCGATGTACATGGTTTTATGAGCACTGAGCGATAAGTGGCAAGAGCGCGTGTGAAGAAATACACCCCTGCAGGGTATGAAACTATTCGAATAGTCACGTCCTCAGATATGGATTACTTGGAGGACTTATGATGTTCATAGATAATCAAATGGATACTCATATAAATATCAAGACAACTGTGAGTACCATGGATGGAACTCTCCTGGAAGAGGGAAGTGAATCCATGGTGGTGTATTGGCGTGGAGATTGGTGGACTCGTGTGCGATATCTAAAATTGTAAATGAGAGTTAAAAACTGAGTAGTGTAGGATAGCTATGAGTCAAAGCTGGCATTGTTGCATAAACTCCACCTTCCCATTTGTTGATACATGAGCATGATTAGCCTAGGTCTACTTTAAAGACTTGCTGAGTACATTTGTACTCATGTTTGCTTAATATATCTTGCAGATGATACCCAGGATTCTTCGAGTGGGTTCTTTCTAGATATTGACGATGCCGAATAGCTGGTGTCCCAGCTACAACCTTACGCGTGTGGCGGGCTGTACATAGTCAGGCCATGTGCCTTTTTACCCCTTTCATCTGTCTGTACTCAGACAGCTTTATGCTTTCGCTTGATTTGTATGAACTTGTTTGTATGACTTGAGTGTCGGGTCAAGTGACCCCTATCTGGAAGAACATGTTATGCCATGTTCATGAATCATATTGTTACACTTGCATGTATTGATTTCTATTTACCTGCATTGTCGTAGGCCCTACTTCTGAGGATAACCCCGAGTTTTCCAACGTAGGAGAGAACCTTCCCGCTACCCAGCAAGGCAATCAACCCTTTGATCATTTCGATAATATCCCACTCTCTCGCTCCTGCACTTTTTATCGCATTAGGACAATCCGTCACATGTCAGTCATACACGGTAGATGATCCTATTCTGCTGCATGACCTATTATTGTCACAGTAAAAAGCTAAACCTTGCAACCTAGCATACCTGGTAGGTGCTTGTGCCTTGATGTGCTTAGCTTACTTTGCCTACTATGCTTGCTATGCTTAGAGTTGTGTCAGGTCTGATTCATCTGGGTGATGAACTGAGTGAAACAATGTTGTCTAATGTGATAATCTTATGATGAAATCGATTTGGTAAAGGTAGCGATGAGAGGCTATGTAGGAGTACATAGCGGGTTGTCTCATTGGGACCGTTCTTAGGAACTGAGTTTCGTGTTTGTGATCCAATACTAGCTACTACCACACATTGGGTTCCGGTAACTCGACCCCTCTCGACTTATCAGTTGCAAGTATTTTCTGGTGTTTATAGCACGCTAGAGGCTGTGCGTAGCGTTGACCCTAAGGTGGGTTACGACGCGGTAGGCAGTGGCACGGTGTACCAAGGGTCACCCGAATGGTGGGCTTGGGAACCCTACGCACATTGTTTGGTGTCGTAGTGGGAACTTCGGCCGGACTTCCATGCGGGTTCAGTCTCAAATAGGTGATAGCCTGGACTAGAGGTCTTATGTGATAGACGGTCGTGGCCGACTCCCTCGCTAGGCTTCCTCTTGAAGGTTGCCGAGTGGCATTGTTTTATGAGAACTGAGCGATAAGTGGCGAGAGCGTGTGTGAAGATGTACACCCGTGTAGGGTACGAAACTATTTGAATAGACGCGTCCTAGGATATAGACTACTTGGAGAACTTATGTTGTTCATAGATAATCAAATGGATACTCATAAAAATATCAAGACAAGTGTGAGTACCATGGATGGCACTCTAGAAGAGGGAAGTGAATCCATGGTGGTGTATTGGAGTGGAGATTGGTGGACTCGTGTGCGATATCTAAAATTGTAAGTAAGAGTTAGAAACTGAGTAGTGTAGGATAGCCATGAGTTAAAGCTAGCATTGTTGCATAAACTCCACCTTCCCCTTTGTTGATACATGAGCGTGATTAGCCTAGGCCTGCTTTAAAGACTTGTTGAGTACATTTGTACTCATGTTCGCTTAATATATGTTCCAGATGAGACCCAGGACCCTTCAGGTGGGTTCTTTCTCGATGTTGACGATGCGGAATAGCTGGTTTCCCAGCTACGACCTTATGCATGTGGTGGGCTGTAGATAGTTAGGCCATGTGCCTTTTTACCCCTTTCATCGGTCTGTAATCAGACAGCTTTACGCTTCCACTTGGTTTGTATGAACTTGTTTGTGTGACTTGAGTGTCGGGTCATGTGACCCCTATCTGTAAGAACATGTTATGCAAGGCTTGTCTGAGCCTCTTAAATAAAGGTCATGCTGTTGTATGGTTATGTTGTGATGCCATAGTTGTATCTATGCATATCGGGCATGTCGTGCGTATGTGTGACGTGAAACAGTATGTATGGGATCCGACACCTAGTCGTGTGCCCTTAGTAGTACTCTTTACGAGAAACTGCCTCTTTGTGCTTCCACTAAGCCATGGTAGCTTGCTACTGCTCGGGACACATTGATTGACTAGCATGTATCCTTCTTTGCTGCTGCGTCTGTCCCTTCGGGGAAATGTCTCGCAGTGTAATGGAGTCCCTGTAGCCTGCTATGACTCGTCTACGTGCAGCGATGGCATTTATGTCTCACGGCGTAATGGAGTCCTTGTAGCTTGCTATGACTCGTCTACACACGCTTGAGGTCGACACCTGCATTGCTGGGTTACGTATGTCTGTTTCCGTATGGATGTGCCGCTTGGGTTCTATGACTAGTCATGTCGGCCCTGGTTCTATGTCGTTTGATTGCCAGCAGCATGTTCACATACGTGAGCCAAAAGACGCAAACGGTCCCGGCTAAGGTAAGGCTGCAGCCGTGGAACTTACTGTGCGTGAGGCCGCAAAGTGATGTGATATGTTACAGTCTAGATTCACATGACTTAGGATCGGGGTCCCAACAACGTTGGTATTAGAGCCTGACTAACTGTAGGACTGCCAAGCCAAACCGGTCTAAGGTGAGTCTAGAAACACTATAGAAAAGTAGGGGAATTCATTGTGGAAGGGAACATAAGGATCTTTTTACTCCTCTTCCGAAGTTATTCTATTTTGAGTTATTCTCATCTTTTCTATGGGGATAAGAACTAGGCTTCTCATCTATTGCTTAGGATGACGAGTTACTAACCATGGCAAATAGCTAGCTTGATTGCAAGTGAATGTAGTTACTCAAGTATTGTTGGTGTGACAAACAAATGGAGAAGAGATTTGAGTCTTCAAAGTTGAGTGGTTATGCCTTTCCAATCTTTTGCAGTTGTCTCAAAATCCTTTTTGAGAAATTACAGCCGTTATGCTGTCCAATTTCTGCTAGAGTGTCTAATGTCTTTGCATCATTCTGTGTTTCTGATGCCCCCTCGTCCTTCCCGTCAGGTGGTCCGCCTGACCAGGTGCATTGATGTACCGGGTCACACGACCATGTTGGTTAGAGTAATGATGGAGGCTGGATACCGTTGGTACCCAAAGAATATAGTGGAGGAGCAGTATTGAGATTTCGACCAGAGTCAGTATCTGTGTACCGTCAAGATTTATCCTTCATATCCTGGAGCTGCATAGCCGCTTCACTGGACTTATGGATTAGGTGTCACCATAGACATGGCAGTTCAGGAGGCCGCCTATACCATGTTGACTATCATGAGGTTTCACCATGGTCTGCTCTAGAACACAAAGTTCTGCTATGTTCCTGCTTCCATGGGAGGTGAGGATGGTTATCTTAGCGCAGGCTACTATGATCATTCCCATGAGGATCCTAGGCTGCAGGTGACCGCTCAGATGTTGGAGAACAGGGATCATGATGCACGTGCCTTTAGCATGGAGCTTTATGCTACCCGTGCACGTCTTTGGACAGCCCTGACGCGGTTGGCACCTGTCGTGTAGACAAGCTATGGAAATTTGGAGATGCTGACCCCATCACAGACTCATCTGCCAGCACAGGTAGGCTGGCCCAATGTTGGAGGCATCACCCCTCTTCGAGGACCGCTATTGCCTCCAACGAGGGGACCAAGGCCACATTCGTGTCCTTATGGTTTCCAAGGATCATAGGCTAGAGTGTTTCCAGATCCTCTGGTTTAGCTCCCGGGTTATGGGGGTAACCTGTATGAGGCATTCTATGGCGATGCTTGAGTACGTGGATGTTAGTACTAGTTAGTTAGCTATCGTATCTCCGTGGTCCTGCGTGTCTTGTGGGATATGATAATGTATAGGAAGCTTGGAATGCCTCTGATGAGTTGTGTCATCTCTCTGTAGTTGCTTTCAGTTTGGGTTTGTACTAAACTATGTCATGGTGTGTATGAATCATAGTGTTCATATCACAGTTTTGTTTCCATGTTGTCTGGGTGTTTACCCTGCATGCCATGTTGTCTAGTACATTCCCTATCTCATGTCTTAGAGTTGGTGTGCTCTATGTCTAAGTTGTGGGTTTGTTTTTTCCAGGATCGTGGCAACTAGGAATAACCCTGTGCCTGTCCCCGAGCAGGGTCAAGGGAGCCGGCCAAGGCAAGAGAACCTGCCACATGCGCATTCTTTGGCAGAAGTGTTGCTAGAAGCTGAACGGAACAAAAGGGAGACCAAAGACTGCTGGAACAAATCGAGCAGAACACTGTGCGTGCTCCCCGCAATGATTTCAATGATGGTGTGTCACTCGGTGATTTCGTTAGGCTGTGCCCACCTAAGTATCATCATTTGGTCGACCCACTCGATGTGGATGACTGGGTGACTAGCATGTCCCACAAGATCCGGGCTGCCAATGTGTCCGAGGCTAACAAGGTGACTTTTGCTACCTACTTCTTGGAAGGACCCGCCAATCAGTGGTGGGAAAATTATGAAGCCATGCGCCCCGTAGGCCCCGCACCAACTTGGGAAGAATTTAGTGCAGCATTTCGTACCCATCACATCTCGAAAGGGCTGATGGATCGCAAGAGAGAGGAATTTTGTGCTTTCACCCAGGGCAGACTGTCCGTGGATGCATATAGCCGTGAGTTCAGCAATCTTGCTCGCTATACTCCATAGGAAGTTTCAACTGATGCTAAGAAACAGTCCAGGTTCCGCAAGGGAATCAACCCTAAGCTCCGTCGAGATTTGTGCCTGCATGAGTGCACCACCTTCCAGGCTCTCGACAATAAGGCTATCAACGCCGAAACAGGATAGACGGATTATGAGGCTACAAGGAAGCACAACCATGACTTCAACCCCGCATCTTGCTTAGGCTCCAACAAACGCCGGGTGTGGGTACCCAACACAGCTCTGCCGCCAAGATACACCGCGAGGCCGTTCTTCCAGGCGCCCCGCCCAATTCAGCCTAACACTCCAGACAGACCATTTGGAGGTCCGCCTGCCAATGTTGCTCCCCATACCTCCATGGTCTGCTATAAGTGTGGAGAACCAGGACACTACTCTCGTGATTGTCCTCATGCTAATGCTAAGCCAGCTCGACGTGGAAAGCCGGGAAAAGCCTTCTATGTGAAGCCAGATCCTAGTCGTGGTCGAGGGAACTGTGTCTCCGCTGAGGAAGCTCTTGAGGATCCTGATGTCATCCTAGGTACGCTCCTTGTCAATAGTCATCCAGCATCTGTTCTATTTGATACTGGGGCATCTCATTCCTTCATCTCAGAAAGTTATGCACAGTTGCATAACATGTCTTTTTGTGATATGCCTACTCCTTTAGTAATTCAGACTCCTGGTTCAAAATGGCAAACTTCTAGAGTGAGTCATGGCAATGAAATTATGGTGGATAGGCTAGTCTTCCTAGCATCTTTGATAGCCCTCAAGTCTTCGGACATCAGTATCATTCTAGGCATGGATTGGATGAAAGCCCACTATGCTAAGATTGATACTCATACTAGGAATATTCAACTTAGACATCCATCGGGTGAGATTGTTAATGTATCCACTCGACCAGCCAAGCGCCAACTCTATTCCCTCAATGCTAGCCCTCTTCCAGAGCTAGAAGATATTCTGGTAGTCTGAGACTTTTAGGATGTCTTTCCAGAAGAACTGCCAGGAATTCCTCCTGTCAGAGATGTTGAGTTTGTGATAGAACTCATCCCAGGGACTGTCCCAATAGCGAGAAGACCCTATAAGATGGCACCCTTAGAACTAGCCGAACTTAAAATCCAACTCGATGAGGCTTTGAAGAAATATTTCATCCGCCCTAGTTCATCTCCTTGGGCTTGTCCTGTCCTCTTCGTCAAGAAGAAGGATGGATCGGATCGGATGGTTGTGGATTATCGGCAAGTGAATCTGGTCACCATTAAGAACAAGTATCCGCTCCCCAGGATCAAAGATTTGTATGATCAACTCGCTGGATACTCTGTCTTTTCCAAAATGGATTTGAGGTTGGGATACCATCAAATCAGAATTAGAAACGGGGACATTCCAAAAACGGCTTTTGTTACTCGTTATGGCCAATACGAGTGCACTGTCATGTCCTTCGGTTTAACCAATGCCCCAGCCACCTTCTCTCGCTTGATGAATTCGATCTTCATGGAGTATTTGGATAAATTCGTTGTCGTTTACCTCGACGATATACTCATCTACTCGAAGAACAAACAAGAACATGCCGACCATCTAAGGCTGGTGTCGATGAAACTTTGAGAGCACCATCTATATGCCAAATTCTCCAAGTGTGAATTTTGGTTACCAGAAGTGACCTATCTAGGCCACGTGATCTCTGGTAAAGGTATTGCTGCCAATCCCGAGAGAGTTTAGGCCGTCCTTGATTCGACTCAACCTAAATCGGTTAAGCAAGTTCAAAGTTTCCTTGGCTTAGCAAGCTATTGTCGCCGCTTTGTCGAGAATTTCTCCAAGGTTTCCAAACCTCTTACGGAAATCCTCAAGAAAGATAAAAAGTTCGAGTGGACTTCACAATGCGAGCATAGTTTTCAGGAGTTGAAGACACGACTGACCTCTGCTCCCGTTCTGCTGCCACCAGACTTCTCTAAGGACTTTGTTATCTATTGCGATGCCTCGTGACAAGGACTAGGTTGCATTCTCATGGAAGATCGTCATATGATTGCATACGCATCTTGACAGTTGCATCCACATGAGGATAATTATCCAACACATGATCTTGAGCTTGCAGCTGTAGTCCATGTACTGAAAACCTGGCGACATTACCTTCTGGGTAATCATTGCGAAATTTACACTGATCACCAAAGTCTAAAATATATATTCACCCATCCGGATTTGAATCTCAGGCAAAGACGGTGCGTAGAGTTGATTACAGATTACGACTTAGGTTTAACTTCACCCCGGGGAAAGCCAATGTCATGGCTGATGCACTAAGTCATAAGACTTATTGTAACAACCTGATATTACAAGAAGGTCAACCACTTCTCCATGAGGAATTTCGGAAGTTAAACCTCCACATTGTTCCTCGATGATTCCTATCCAACCTGGTGGCGAAACCTACTCTTACGAATCAAATTATAGAAGCCCAGAAGCATGATGCTGGGATATCTCGGATCAAGAAAAATATTAAGAAGGTTAATGTTAGATGCTTCTCGGAAGATGATTGAGGTGTTGTCTTCTTTGAGAACCGCTTGGTGATCCCGAAGAAGCAACATCTACGACAGTTGATCCTTAAGGAGGCTCATGATTCTCCTCTCATAATTCATCCAGGTAGTACCAAAATGTATCAGGACCTACGCCACAGGTTTTGGTGGACTAGGATGAAGAGAGAAATTGCCCAGTTCGTTGCTAACTACGATATTTGTCATCGCATGAAAGTAGACCATCAAAGGCCTGCTGGCAGCCTTCAACCCTTTGCTATTCTTGAATGGAAATGGGATAAAGTCGGTATGGATTTCATTACCGGATTTCCTAGGACCAAGAGAAGGAATAATGCTATCTTTGTGGTCATTGACCGTCTTTCCAAAGTGGCTCATTTTCTTCCTGTTCGGTAGAGCATAACTGCTAGCCAGCTAGCAGAGTTATATGTTTCTCGAATAGTTTCTCTTCATGGTGTTCCTTTGAAGATGAACTTAGACCGCGGAAGTATATTAACTTCCCGGTTTTGGGAAAGTTTTCAAACCACTATGGGGACTCATCTATCCTTTAGCACTGCTTTCCACCCGCAGTCAAGTGGTCAAGTTGAGCGAGTCAATCAAATTCTCGAAGACATGCTCCGAGCTTGTGTTATATCTTTCGGTATGAACTGGGAGAAATGTCTTCCATTTGCCGAATTTCCTTATAAAAATAGTTATCAATCAAGCTTGGGCAAAGCCCCTTTTGAAGTTCTCTATGGACGAAGGTGTCAAACACCTCTTAACTGCTCAGAAACCGGAGAAAGGCAACTGTTTGGTCCGGATATGATCCAGGATGCAGAGGAGCAAGTTTGCATTATTCGTGAAAAGTTGAAAGCAGCCCAATCTCGTCAGAAGAGCGAATATGATCGCCATCGTAAGGCTGACCTATGAAGCTGACGAGAAGGCTTACCTTCGGGTTACACCTCTGAAGGGTACCCATCGATTCGGTACCAAGGGCAAGTTGGCTCCTCGTTACATTGGACACTTTCGCATTCTTGCTAAACAACGAAAGTTTGCCTACCAATTGGAACTTCTGCCGGATCTTTCCAAGGTTCATGATGTCTTCCACATCTCGCAAGTCAGCCGTTGCTTCTCGGATCCTGTCCGTTAAGTAGACCACGAACCGCTTGATCTCCAGGATAACCTTACATATCGAGAATACCCTGTTCATATTCTTGATCAAGCTGAGCATACCACTTGGCGTCGGAATATCAAGTTTCTCAAGGTTCAGTGGTCACACCATTCTGAAAAGGAGGCCAAATGGGAAAGAGAAGATCGCCTTCAACTAGAGTACCCCGCGCTCTCCCCGACGACTTCAAAATCTCGGGACGAGATTCTTTTGAGTGGGGGTGAGTTGTCACATCCCTAGCTAGATGTCTTAGGAATAGTTTGTGTAGCATCATGTTTCATTCTTGCATCAACATGAAATGGGGATTAAAGGAAACCCCAAGCTCACATTGAATTAAAACAATTCAAAGTTGGTGAAATTTCAACAAATCCAAAATGCCCTTTAAAAATGTTCCCTATGTCTGATAGAATTGGACATGGTTATAACAGGGATCATTTTAATTATCTAAACAATCAAGGCAATTCAAAAATAAATGATAAAGCTCGTGAAAATATTTAATAAAGCATTAGCATTATTTTGTTTTCAAAATATCATGTCACCTCTTAGATAAGTTTCAAATATTCAAACTCCATTATAGAAAATATATGGGATATTTTATAAAGTCATTTGTACCTAGAAAAGAAATAAAAAAATGTCAGAAAATGAAAACAGAGAGAAATATAAAGAAAAAGAAGAAAGAAGCCCAGGCCATGCTGGCCCACCTAGCCGAGGGAGGTCATTGTCCTCCTAGCGGCCAGGAGGACGGGCGTGTGGCCGGAGCGTGCGCGCTGCCATGCCTCCACGCTTATAGCTGCCTTCCTGCTTCCCCCTCGCCAGCACAATAGGGATAAGCTCCCAGAGCCGTCCCCATCGCTCCCTCTCTCTCTCTCTCTCTCTTGCCCACTCGCTCTCTTCCTTCGCGTCTCCGCCATGGCCGAGCCCTGCTCAAGCTCGCCGCCATCGCGCTAGCCGCTCCCCCTTGCCCCTGAGCCCCCCATTCGAACCGCCTCGATGCCCTCTTCCTTCTAGCCGAGACGTGCATCGTCGGAAGCTGCCCATCGCCGCATCACCGTCGTCTTCAACCTCCGGCCGCCGGCAAGGAAGTGAAGCTCGCTGCTGCTCCAGGCCCTCCCCGAGCCCGCTCTCGACATCTCTGCAACCGCAGTGAGCCTCTGGACCATTTCCCCCTCTTTCCCCCTTCGAATGAGCTCTCTAGCGCCAGACTCCATCGAGGTCCAGAGTGCCCCGCCGCTCGAGCTCAACACCGGCCATGTTCCGGTGACCAGCTGGACAATCAGAGGCCACCGTCGTCTTCGTGAGGCTTCTTAGAGGCCGTAGGTGCCAAGTAGAGGTCGTGTTGCGCCCTGGTTCGACGAGCCCGTACTCGCCCGAGCTCCGGCAGCCGCCAAGCTTGCCGCCGGCGTCGATTCCGATCATCTCAGCTCTTGGGAGGTGTCAGAATGGACCCGAGCGTGTGTGTAGATTCGTTTGGTGCCCTCCGCCACCCTTTTGGTTACCGGAGGAGGGATCCCGATACCCTCCACCGTCTCTGGAGCCACCGGCGGTTCAGCGCCGGTGGGTCTTGCTGGAGTTGACCACGGGGTTTGACCCTTGAGTTAGTGGCAGGTGTGGCCGGGCCCTGTTAGTCAAATTCAATTAGTGAAATAATTAATCAAATTAATTAACTTTGTTAGTCACTAACAGTGGGCCCAGTTCTATTAATTAGTTAGGATTAGTTTTAATTCTTTAATTAGGTGTTCGAGTCACTAACATGTGGTCCCCACATGTCAGGTTTGACTCTGGCTGGGTCAGCTGACCAGCTCACGTCATAGTGATGCAATGCTGATGTGGTAATGATTTATTTGAATTGAAATAATTCCAGAAATTATTCAAAACTGCAAAAATTGATATAAATTAATCTGTAAATCAGATGAAAATAACTTATATATGAAAATTTATGAGAAAAATCCAATGAATCCAATGGTGCTATTGCCATGCAGTTTAGAGCAACCTAGTAGGTGGACATTGACATTTACTAATAGGTTAGTATTGGGAATTTGAAATGACGAATGATTTGAACCTATATACAAATTCATTACAAAACAATATGAACACTAGTTGTATTAGCTCATCCATACATGCTATCATGCCATGTTCATGAATCATATTGTTACACTTGCGTGTATTGATTGCTATTTACCTGCATTGTCGTAGGCCCTACTTCTGAGGATAACCCCGAGTTTTCCAACGAAGGAGAGAACCTTCCCGCTACCCAGCAAGGCAATCAACCCTTTGATCATTTCGATAATATCCCACTCTCTCGCTCCTGCTCTTTTTTGTCGCATTAGGACAATCGATCACATGTCAGCCATACACGGTAGATGATCCTATTCTCCTGCATGACCTATTATTGTCACAGTAAATAGCTAAACCTTGCAACCTAGCATACCTGGTAGATGCTTGTGCCTGGATGTTCTTGGCTTACTTTGCTTGCTATGCTTAGAGTTGTGTCAGGTTTGATTCATCTGGGTGATGAACTGAGTGAAACAATGTTGTCTGATGGGGTAATCTTACGATGAACCCGATTTTGTAAAGGTAGCGATGAGAGGCTATGTATGAGTACATAGTGGGTTGTCTCATTGGAACCGTTATTGGGACCTTAGTTCCGTGTTTGTGATCCAAGACTAGCTACTACCACACATTGGGTTCCGGTAACTCGACCCCTCTCGACATATCAGTCGCTTAGTCCCGAGTCCAGGAGTTGCAAGTAGTTTCCTCATGTTTATAACACGCTGGAGGCCGTGCGTAGCGCTGACCCCAGGGGTTATGACGTGGTAGCCAGTGGCACGGTGTACCAAGGGTCACCCAAATGGTGGGCTTGGGAACCCTGCGCACATCATTTGGGGCTATAGCGGAAACTTCGGCCAGACTTCCGTGCGGGTCCAGTCTCAAATAGGCGATAGCCTGGACTAGAGGTCTTATGTGATAGACGGTCGTGGCCGACTCCCTCGCTAGGCTTCCGCTTGAAGGTTGCCGAGGTGCATGGTTTTATGAGCACTAAGCGATAAGTGGCGAGAGCTTGCGTGAAGAAGTACACCCCTGCAGGGTATGAAACTATTCGAATAGTCGCGTCCTCAGATATGGACTACTTGCAGGACTTATGATGTTCATAGATAATCAAATGGATACTCATATAAATACCAAGACAAGTGTGAGTACCTTGGATGGCACTCTCCTGGAAGAGGGAAGTGAATCCATGGTGGTGTATTGGTGTGGAGATTGGTGGACTCGTGTGCGATATCTAAAATTGTAAATGAGAGTTAAAAACTGAGTAGTGTAGGATAGCCATGAGTCAAAGCTGGCATTGCTGCATAAACTCCACCTTCCCCTTTGTTGATACATTAGCATGATTAGCCTAGGTCTGCTTTAAAGACTTGCTAAGTACATTTGTACTCATGATTGCTTAATATATCTTGCAGATGATACCTAGGACCCTTCAAGTGGGTTCTTTCCAGATATTGACAATGCCGAATAGCTGGTGTCCAAGCTACAACCTTACACCTGTGGCGGGCTGTAGATAGTCAGGCCATGTGCCTTTTTACCCCTTTCATCTGTCTGTACTGAGACAGCTTTATGCTTTCGCTTGGTTTGTATGAACTTGTTTGTATGACTTGAGTGTCGGGTCATGTGACCCCTATCTGTAAGAACATGTTATGCAAGGCTCGTCAGAGCCTCTTAAATAAAAGTCCTGTTGTTGTATGGTTATGTTGTGATGCCATGGTTGTATCTATGCATATCGGGCATGTCGTGCATACGTGTTACGTGTAACGGTATGTATGGGATCCGACACCTAGTCGTGTGCCTTTAATAGTACTCTTTGTGGGAAACTGCCTCTTTGTGCTTCCACCGTGCCATGGTAGCTTGCTACTGCTCCGGACACATTGATTGACCGGCATGTATCCTTCATTCTACCATGTCTGTCCCTTCAGGGAAATGTCTCGCAGTGTATTGGAGTCCCTATAGCTTGCTACGACCCGTCTACGTGCAGCGATGGCATTTATGTCTCACGGCGTAATGGATTCCTTGTAGCTTGCTATGACTCGTCTACACATGCTTGAGGCTGACACCTGCATTGCTGGGTTACGTATGCCTGTTTCCGTACGGATTGGGTTCTATGACTAGTCATGCCGGGCTGGGTTCTTTGTCGTTTGATTGCCAGTGACATGTTCACATACGTGAGCCAAAAGACGCAAACGGTCCTGGCTAAGGTAAGGCTGCAGCCGTGGAACTTACCGTGCGTGAGGCCACAAAGTGATGTGTTATGTTACAATCTGGATTCATATGACTTAGGATCGGGGTCCCGAAACATACAATCTTTCCTCAAGGAAGGAAACGATCTTTTGACATCCATCTGCCAGATTTCATAATTGAAAAACACGGCAACTGCTAACATAATTCCAACAGACTTTAGCATCGCTATGAGTGAGAAAGTCTCGTCGTAGTGAACTTCTTGAACTTGGGGGAAACTTATTTGCAACAAGTCGAGCTTTATAAATGGTGACATTTACCATCAGCGTTTGTCTTCATCTTAAAGGTCCATTTGTACTCAACGACCTGCCGTCCAACGAGCAAGTCTACCAAAGTCTATACTTGGTCTTCATACATTGATCCTTCCTCGGATTTCATGGGCTCTAACCATTTGTCGGAATCCGGGCCCATCATCACTTCTCCATAGTTTGTAGGTTCATTGTTGTCCAACAACATGACCTCTAAGACAAGGTTGTCATACCACTCAGGAGTAGTACCCGTCGTTGTCGACCTACGAGGTTTGATAGTAACTCGATCTGAAGATCCATGATGCTCATCATTAACTTCCTCTTCAATTGACGTAGGCTCTTTCTGTGATGAAACAAAGGTTCAACAAGCTTATCAGACATAATTGTCGCATTCCCAAACTCTAAGAAATGACAACTTAGGTTTCTTCCAAACCATATGGTGTCATCTCAACGGATTTAGATGGTGCCCCTTTTAAAGTGAATGTAGTTGTCTCCAATGCATAACCCCCAAAATGATAGTTGCAAAACGATAAGATACATCATAATTCGCACCATATCCAATAGAGCATGACTACAACATTCGGACGCACCATCACACTATACTGTTCCAGGTGGCGTGATGCCTGAAACAACTTTCACATTGTCTTAAGTTGTATACCAAACTCGTTACTCAGATATTCGCCTCCACGATCATATCGTAGACATTTTATCTTCTCGTCACGATGATCTCAAACTTCACTCTGATTCTTCTTGAACTTTTCAAATGATTCAGACTTGTGTTTCATTAAGTAAATATACACTATATCTACTAAAATCAACAGTGAAGCTAAGAAAATAATGATATCCATCGGACGCTACAACAATTATTGGACCGTATACATCAACATGTATCATTCACAATAAGTCACTTGCCCGTTCCATCAAGCCAGAAAATGGGGTTTTAGTCATCTTGCCCAAGAGGCCTGGTTTGCATGTCTCAACCGATTAAAAATCGAATGAGTCCAAAGATCCATCAGCATGGAGTTCTCTTCATGCACTTTACACCAATATGACATTTAGAGGTAGTGTCATAAGTATGTGGTACTATCATTATTAACTTTGTATCTTTTGGCATCTATGTTATGAACATGTATACTACTACGATCAAGATTCAACAAACCATTCATTGGCTGCATGACCATTGAAGGTATTATTCATATAAACAGAATAACCATTATTCTCCAACTTAAATGACTAACCGTATTGCAATAAACACGATCTAATCATGTTCATGATCAACGCAAACACCAAATAACATTTATTTAGGTTCGTCAGTAATCCCGAAGGTAGAGAGAGCGTGCGTTATTGATCACATCAACCTTGGAAAAATTTCTAACACACATCGTCACCTCACACTTAGCTAGTCTTTTTTTATTCCGTAGCTTTTATTTAGAGTTACTAAAATTTAGCAACCAAACCTGTATCCATTACCCAGGTGCTACTAGGAGTACTAGCAAGGTACACATCAATAACACGTATATCAAATATACTTCTGTCGACATTGCCAGCCTTCTTTATCTACCAAGTATCTAGGGTTGTTCCGCTTTAGCGACCGCTCTCCTCATCATATAAGCACTTAGTCTCGGGTTTGGGTTCAACTTTGGGTTGCTTCCCTGGAGCAGCAACTGACTTGCCATCCATGAAGTTTCCCTTGTTGCCCTTGCCCTTCTCGAAACTAGTGGTTTTACTAACCATCAACACTTGATGCTCCTACTTGATTTCTACCTTCGCGGTGTCAAACATTGCAAACAACTCAGGGATCATTATTTCCATCCCCGATATTTTATAGTTCATCACGAAGCTCTAGTAGGTTAGTGACAGCAACATGGAAAACTATATCAATCACTTTCTTATCAGGAAGATCAACTCCCACTCGATTCAAGCAATTGTAGCACCCAGACAATCGGAGCACATGCTCAACGATTGATCTATTCGTCTTCATCTTGCAGGCAAAGAATCTTGTTGGAGATCTCATATCTCACAACACGGGAACGAGCCCGAGATCCCAATTTCAGCACTTAGAACATCTCGTATATTGCGTGACGTTCAAAATGTTTTGTCCAGCCTAAATTCTAAGTTGTAATGCATGACACACTAAACTATCAAGTCCTCATCGGAACATGCCTGTCAGATGTTCACAACATCTACAGACGACGCTAGAGGGGGTGGCACACTGAGCGGTGCATTAAGGACATAAGCCTTCTGTGCAGCAGTGAGGACAATCCTCAGATAATGGACCTAGTCCGCAATATTGCTACCATCATCTTTCAACTCTATTTCTATAGGAACATTTAAAAATTCAAGGGAGCTATAGCGTGAGATAGTAATCTACAACATAATTTGCAAAGACACTACTGACTAGGTTCATGATAATGAGTTCAATTAATCATATTACTTAATAACTCCCACTCAAATTGACATCCCTCCGATCATTCGAGTAAAACATGATCCAAATTCACCAACTCAAGTCCGATCATCACGTGTGTTGAGGTGGTTTCAGTGGTGAACATCATCACGTTGATCATATCTACTATATGACTCATGTTCGACCTTTCGGTCTCTTGTGTTCCGAGGCCCTGTTTGTGCATGGTAGGCTCGTCAAGTTTAACCCGAGTGTTCTGCATGTGCAACACTGGCCTGCACCCATTGTATGTGAACGTAGAGTCTATAACACCCGATCATCACATGGTGTGTCGATACGACGAACTTTCGCAAAGGTGCACACTCGGGGAGAACATAATTTATCGTGAAATTTAAGTGAGGGATCACCTTATAATGCTACCGTCGTCCTAAACAAAACAAGAGGCATAAAAGGATTAACATCACATGCAAATCATAAGTGACATGATATGGCCATGATTTGTGCTTTTGTTCTCCATCTTGAAAGCACTGGCATGATCTCCGTCATCACCGGCATGACACCATGATCTCCATCAACATGTCGCCATAGGGGTTGTCGCACCCACCATGCTTCTACTACTATTGCTAAAGCTTAGCGATAAAGTAAACCATTACACAGCGCTTAATGATTAACACGCAGGTCATACAATAATTAAAGACAACCCTATGGCTCCTTCCGGTTGCCGTGCTCATCGACATGCAAGTCATGATATTCTATAAAATACATGATCATCTCATACATCACATATATCTCATAATTTAATTGTCCATATCACATCACAACATACCCTGCAAAAACAAGTTAGACGTCCTCTAATTATTGTTGCAAGTTTTACGTGGCTGCTACGGGTATCTAGCAAGAACAATTCTCACGTACGCAAAACAACAACGGTGATACATAAGTTACTTTTCAACCTTCTCAAGGACCGCCTTTGTCGAATCCGATCCAACTAAAGTAGGAGAAACAGACACCCACCGGCGATCTTTATGGAACGAAGTTACACGTCAGTCGATGGAACCGGTCTCTCGTAAGCGTACGAGTAAGGTTTGTCTGGCCGCTTCATCCCACAGTACCGCTGAACCAAAACACGACCAAGGGTGGAAGCAATCTAAGCATCAACGCCCACAAACTCCTTTGTGTTCTACTCGAGATCTCATCTACACATAGACCTAGCTCATGATGCCACTATTGGGGAACGTTGCATGGGAAACAAAAAAACTCCTACGCACACGCAACATCTATCCATGGTGATGAGCATCTATCAGAGGGAGAGTGGATATACATACCCTGGTAGATCGCTAAGCGCGAAGCGTTAAGGAACGCGGTTGATGTAGTCGAATGTCTTCGCGATCGAAATCGCCGAGCGTCCCGTGATCCCATCACGATCTGTCCCGCGATCCAATCATGATCGGTCCCGCGATCTCATCATGATCCGTCCCGCGATATCATCACAATCCGTCCCGTGATCTTGATCACGGTCCTTCTGATCTAGCACCGAACGGACGAATCCTCCGCGTTCAGCAGACGTATAGCTCGATGACGATCTCCGCCTTCTTGATCCAGCGAGAGGGAGTGGATCGGTATAAGAGTTCGCTGGTAGCGCGATGGCGTTGCGGCGATGGTGGTGGAGCTATTCCAGCAAGGCTTCGCCTAAGCACCGCTAAAACCAATCTAGAGGAGAAACTAAAATCTAGAGGAGAGGCAGCACGTGGCTGTTTTCTGTGTCAAAAAACCCTCAAACATCTAGTATATATAGGAGGAGAGGAGGGAGGAGGCTTGGCTCCCAAGGGAGCCAACCTTGCTTCGGCCGATGGGGTGGGAGGAGTCCTTCTCCTCCAATCCTAGTAGGACTAGGACTCCTCCTTTCCCACTTGGGCCTCCTTCCACACTTGGGTTTTTCCACCCCAGGCACATGGGCTTATTGTTGGGCATCGGCCATCCCACTAAGGGCTGTTATAACTTCGAACACAGCCCATGTAGCCTCTTGGGTCGAAATACCCCTCCCGATGGTCCCCCGATACCCTACCGGCACTCCCGGTACACTACCGATGAGCCCGAAACTTTTCAGGCGACCAAAATAGGACTTACTATATATCAATCGTTACCTCCGGACCATTCCAAAGCTCCTCGTGACGTTCGGGATCTCATTCGGTACTACAAGCAACCTTCGGTCATGACCATACATAACTCTATACTACCAAAACGTCACCAAACCTTAAGTGTGCAGACCCTATGGGTTCGAGAACTATGCAGACAGGAACGAAACACCTCTATGGTCAATCACCCATAGCGGCACCTGTATGCCCATATTGATTCCTACATATTCTACGAAGATCTTTATCGGTCGAACCTGTATGTCAAGGATTCATTTAATCCCGTATGATGTTCCCTTTGTTCTTCGGTATGTTACTTGCTTGAGATACGATCATCGGCATCTCCATAGCTAGTTCAATCTCATTATCGGCAAGTCTCTTTACTCGTTACGTAATACAAGATCCCCATGGCTAACACTTTATTCACATTGCTTGCAAGGCTTGTTGTGATGTTGTATTACCGTGTGGACCCTGAGATACCTCTACGTCATAGGGAGTAACAAATCCTAGTCTTGATCCATGCCAACCCAACTGAAACCCTCGGAGATACCTACAGAGCACCTTCATAGTCACCCATTTACGTAGAGACGTTTCATACACACAAGTTACTCCTCCGGTGTCAGTGAGTTGCATGATCTCATGGTCATAGGAACAGATACTTGACATGCAGAAAACTGTAGCAATAAACTGACATGATCATATGCTACGTTTATAGTTTGTGTCTTGTCCATCACATCATTCTCTTAATGATGTGACCCTGTTATCAAATGACATCTCATGTCCATGTCTAGGAAACCTTAACCATCTTTGATCAACGAGCTAGTCTATTAGAGGCATACTAGGGACATGGTGTTGTCTATGTATCCACACATGTATCTGAGTTTCCGATCAACGCAATTCTAGCATGGATAATAAACGATTATCATGAACAAGGAAATATTATAACAACTAATTTATTATTGCCTCTATGGCATATCTCCAACAGCTAGAGCCTCTTTGGTGCGCTAAACCCCCCAAAAATGTAGTTTTGCATGGTCTATCAACCATACCGCTACTACCGATAGTTTAGCCATGCAAAAGCATCATTCCAGGATGAAACTGCGCATAGAAGCTCTTCTGGGTTATATTTATATGGATCCAAAATAATAGGCCCTTCTGAGTGGCGCAAAATCGCTAACGGGTGCAAACAACTTACCCTAGAAGGTGGATCCACGGTATCCCGCGTTGCTGAATTCTATTTGAGTTCTATCCGTAGATCGACTATAATCCGGAAATACGAACTCCGCTTAGGCTCCATGACCTGCCAAAACGACCGCAACAAAAAGATGTATCTCTCGATGATGGACTTTGCCCGTTTTGGAAAAAAATTCAAAGGCCAAAAACTTATTGCAAGATCTTGTTTCGAATGATGTAATAGTTGGCATGCACACTTCTAGCCTCTACTACCCTCCAATGAGCTCACCCACGGACACGTACTGGGACAAAAACTTACAGACCAATGTAAAATCACTCCATTTCTCACCAACATGCCATACTGGTCAGTCTGGATAGAAGCAGGAGCCTCTTTGGTGCACTGACCCCCCCACCAAAATGAAGTTTTGCATGGTCTATCACCCATACCACTACTACCCACATGTTTAGTCATGCAAAAAGCGTCATTCTTGGATGAAACTGCGCATAGCAGCTCTTCTAGGATATATTCATATGGCTCCAAAATAATAGGCCATTCGGAGTGGTGCAAAATTGCTAATGATATCGACCAACTTACCTAGGAAGGGTGATCCACGGTATCCCCCGCTGCTTAATTCTATTTGAGTTGTATCCGTATTTGGGCTACAATCTGGCCATACCAACTCCGATTGGGCTCCACGACATGCCAAAACGACTGCAACAAAAATATGTATCCCTCGATGACTGACTTTCTCCATTTCTGAAAAATTATGAAGGCCAAAAACGGATTAGAAGATGTAGTTTCAGATGATTTAATCGTTGGCACGGACACTTGTAACATCCCAAATTTTGGAATGTTATAATAATTATTAGAATGTTTGTTTGTTTGGTTGAATGATTGAATTGAGTGAAAATTTGAAACTTTTGAAAAACTTTTGAATGAGAGGGAATAAAATGACTTTCCCAAAACCCTTACTCTCCATTATGATCCTCAAGAAATTCAAAATCCATTTCATCACAAAACCCCAGAGTGAAGATGACACGACTTCTTCCATTTAAAGAAATGAAAAGGGATTTGAGTATGATTTGAATTTCATTTGAAAATATTTTAAATTCAGAAACTTTATGCAACTCAATGATTTTCATGAGAGAGGATAAAAGGACTTCTTCAAATTATATGAAATATGAGTTGGAAGTTTAAAGGAAGGATTTGAAAATGCTTTTGAAAACCTCTGAATTTATTTGGAATCCATTTCATATTTGGTTCCTATTCAAATTTTCAAAGCATTCAAATCCCTGGACAAATTTTGAGAGGAGTAATGTGACACTCCAAACCAGGGCGTATTTTGTGAAGTTTTTGAACCATAAAACCCAAGGGGTTATATGAAAAATAAGTTGCAAAAATAAATAAAGCCATTTAGGCAATTTTCTGAAAACATTTTTAAAGTATTTAATTTGGTCGGAAAAAATGTCCATTAAATGGCATTTAATTCCCTGGTCATTTTTGTATATACATTTTATTTTTTTGGACCGGATTTAAAGGTCTTAATACTATTTTTAATGCTCTGGTATTTATAAATGGAAAAAAATTAAAGGCTTTTAAAGACCGCCGGCGCACCTGCCCTTTTAGGCCTCCCGAAATCCCTCCAGACTGGCCAACCGACGCACGCCCGCTCCTTTTTCTCTCACATGCACGTGGACCCCACCACCCGACGGAAATCGCCGCCGCGGTCACCGCCATCCTCCTCGCGCCCGTCGCCGTCATCGGAACCCCTCCCGCCGTGCTCTCCTCTCCCGTGCCATTTCTACAACCCTGACCCGTCGCTCCTTTCCCCCTCCGACCCCCATCCCCGTGCCCCCTCCTTGCCGGAATCCCTCGCCGGACCCTAGCGCAGCCGCCGCATCCCTTCTCTCCTGCTACTCCACCCCGACCACCCTGCCGCCACCCGAGCCACCACCGAGCTCCCCTCGCTCGCCCGCACCTCCCCAGCCACCTGCCCGAGCCCCGGACTCCCCAAAGCCCCACGCCGACGACCTCGCCGGAGCGGGCCACCTCCCGAATGCTCTAAGAGCTCGTGCCGCTCGTCCCCATCGCCCTCGAGCCTCACCGACACCATTTTCCTCGACGTCGTCCGCTCCTGCGTCGAACGGAGGCTTCTCCGAGGCCGGAAGACCACAGGAGCCGTCTCCCCGTCAACCTCGCCGTCCCTACCGTCGACGTCTTCCTCGCCGGTGACCCGCAATGAGCTCCTTTCCTCCTCCCCCGTTCGATCTTAAACCTACGGCGAGATTAGACTCAGCATACCCCTTCGGTTCTTTTAAACAGAACCGGTTTGTTTTTCTTTTGAAATAATAGACCAAACCATTTTATTTTATGTTTTGTCTATTCGCTCGGTTCTCTCTAGCACACACTCCCCTAGACCAATCAGAAACAGCCACGTCACCCCGCTTGTCCGTTAGTTAGGATTTATATTTTCTGTTTTATGTTTTTAAAAACAGAATAGTTCTGATTTTCTTTTTATCATATCTTTTATGTTTTTAGTTGTTTTTAATTGATTCTTTTTGCATTGTGTCACGATTTTCATCTAGTTTCTATAGATGCCAAGTATGACTATTTTTGAATAACTAAATTTGAAGTTAAACATATTTGATTTAAATTTTGTTTTCTGAATATCTTGAGTTCAAAAATGTATTTTGGGTTGATTCTTTTTGCTACTTGTCACTAGTGATCTTAGTTATCACTAGTTATCAGTAGAGTTGATTTAAGTATTGTTTTCTAGATTTCTAGTATGATTTCTTATATGAATGCAATGTTTGTTATATAGATTCTATTGGAGAGTGACGAATAGTCTATCAAGTTACTTTTGAGAGCAATATTATTTTCTTCATCAACAGTACAGGCAAGTTCACTTTGACCATCTATTTCATACCTATGTTTTATTGCATGTAGAGACATCATTCAGCAGATCCCTCCCGTAGTGTTATTGAAATTCTTGTAGTTGAGTAGAATGCATGAGGTAGGAACCCAACACTTGTTACTAAAGCCCCGGGAACTCAAGTTAGTGCAATGCTATGCTAGAGTAGACGGGGTCTGGCATGAGTGTTCGTGAGTGGTGTGAAGAAGGACTCCACGTCAAGACGACAACTTCATGAAGGCATCTTCTCGTCCTGCATCTTCAAGACCTCAAGACTTCGAGACTCAAGAAAACAAGTTTTCAATACACACTACTGGGAGAAGGATGGAATTGATGGGCACCCTAGAGAAACCAGTGGATGGCCGGGATGCATGGAGAAGCGCCATGACATCTTGCGGAAAGCTTCACCCAGACTCAAAGAGAAGGATGAATACTTCATGCCCGAAAGCTTACCTGTGTAGCCACAAGTCATTATGGGCTCTGGCTTGGTTGATCTTTGTTGTGACTCTGTCTAGGCAGTGCTACGAGATGTAGTCGACGTTAGGATTGGATGGGCACTGTCGGATAGTCAGGGAAGCACTCTGAAAGATCATGTTTCGTTCATCCTGTTCTCAAAAACCATGCAGTGCGAGGACTTACCAGGAGGGAACGAATCTTGTGGGTAAAGCACACAACACTCTGCAGAGTTAAACCTAATCGATTAGCCATGTCCACGGTTACGGACAATTTGAGCTTCTAGACTTGGATCTATCTCTGAACTCTCAACACTGGACTACTAACTAATTGTGGGCAACTTGTGATACTTATGGGCATTGAGACATTGGTTGGCGGAACCATGTAATGATAGGTAACTCCATAGTTATATTCCTGATATTCCTATGTTGCAAGAAAAATAAAATCAGCTTTTACACAAAAACTTAGACACAGAGCCACAAAGCCTTTGCATATAGAATAGTCTTTATTCTTCTATTCTTCTATGGTGATCTTGCCAGTACATTCAATGTACTGACCTATATGGCTTCAACGTATCATGTTGTAGATACTCTTCTACAACGGGTAAGAGTACGATTCAGGGTTACGGTCCGCACTCAACCTGCCGTTGGTGTTATTGGGACTCCACACCCGTTGATTGTATCCGCTGCTATTTTAAGGTATATATCGGTTTTACATCAATTACATGTGATTGCACTTTGATATATACATTGATGTATTGTGTGTGCCAGCATACTGATCCAGGGATGGCACAGACCACATAGAGGCTTGACACGTTTTGGGTCGCGTCGCTACAGCACTTACTACCCTACATTGAGCTTACCCATGGACGCATACCGGGACAAAAAATTACGAATAAAAGTAAAATTACTCTATTTCTCACAAAAATGGCATGCTTGTCAGTCTGGATAGAAGCAGGAGCCTCTTCGGGGCACCGAATCCCCAAAAAATGTAGTTTTGCAGTTTCTATCACCGACACCTCTACTACCCACATGTTCAGCCATGCAAAAGCGTCATTCCTGGAAGAAAATGCACATAGCATCTCTTCTAGGTTATATTAATATGGCTTCAAAATAATAGGCCATTTAGAGAGGCACAAAATGGCTAACGGGCGCGAGCAACTTACCTTGGAAGGTGGATCCACGGTATCCCCCGATACTGAATTCTATTATAGTTGTATGCGTAGAACAACTGTAACTAGCCATACGAACTCCAATTGGGCTGCACGACCTGCCAAAATGACCACAACAAAAAGATGTATCCCTCAATGACCAACCTTGTCCGGTTCAAAAATATTTCGAAGGCGACAAACAGATTGCAAGATGTAGTTTTGGATGATTCAATATTTGGCGAGGACACCTCTAGCCTCTACTACCCTACATTGAGGTCACCAACGGACACATACTAGCACAATAAATTACAGAACAATGTAAAATCATTATATTTCTCACCCAAAAGCAATACTTGTCAGTCTGGATAGTTGCAAGAGCCTCTTCGGTGCATTGAACCCCCACCCCCTCGCCAAATGAAGTTTTGCTTGGTCTATCACCCATACCGCTACTACCCACATGTTTAGCCATGCAAAAGCATCATTCTAGGATGAAAATGCACATAGCAGCTCTTCTGGGTTATATTCATATGGCTCCAAAATAATAGGTCATTCCAAGTGGCAGAAAATGGCTAACGGGCGCGAGCAACTTACCTTGGAATTTGGATCCATTGTATCTCCTGGTGCTAAATTCTATTTGAGTTGTATCCGTTGAACGACTATAATCCATTAGGCTCCACGACCTGCGAAAACAACCGCAACGCGAAGATGTATCCATCAACAATCGACTTTGTCCGTTTTGGAAAAATTTCGACGACCAAAAATGGGTTGCAAGATGTAGTTTCAGATGATTTAATCGTTGGTGTGCACACTTCTAGCCTCTACTACCTATATTTTTCTCACCGACGGACACGTACTGGGACATCAAATTACAGATAAATGTGAAATCACTCAATTTCTCACCAAAATGCCATAGTTGTTAGTCTGGATAGAAGCAGCAGACTCTTCGGTGCACTTAACCCCTCAAAAATGTAGTTTTGCATGGTCTATCACCCATACCGCCCCTACCCACATGTTTAGCCATGCAAGAGCTCCATTACAGGATGAAATTGCGCATAATAGCTCTTCTGGGTTATATTCATATGGCTCCAAAATAATAGGCCTTTCGGGTGGCGCAAAATGGCTAACGTGCATGAGGAATTTAACTTGGAAGGTGGATCCACGGTATCCCCCGTACCCGAATTCTATTTGAGTTGTATCTATAGAAGGGCTATAATATGGACATACCAACTATGATTGGGCTACAAGATGTAGTTTCGGCTGATTTAATCATGGGCGTGCACACTTCTGGCCTCTACTACCCTACAGTGAGCTTACCCACGGACATGTACTGGGACAACAAATTTTAGATAAAAGTAAAATTACTCTATTTCTCACAAAAATGGCATAATTGTAGTCTGGATAGCAGTAGGAGCCTCTTCGTGCACTGAACCCCCCAAAAATGTAGTTTTGCATGGTCTATCACCCATACCGCTACTATCCACATGTTTATCCATGCAAAAGTTTCATTGCTGGACGAAAATGCGCATAGCAGCTCTTCTAGGTTATATTCATATGGCTCCAAAATAATAGGTCGTTCCGAGTGGCACAGAATGGCTAACGTGCGCGAGTAACTTACGTTGGAAGGTGGATCCATGGTATACCCCGCTGCTGAATTCTATTTGAGTTCTATCCATATAACGGCTATAATCTGGCCATACGAACGGTGATTGGGCTCCATGACCAGCCAAAACGACCACAATGAAAATATGTATGCCTCGATGACCGATTTTGTCTTTTTCGATAATATTTCGAAGGCCAAAACCAGATTCCAAGATTTAGTTTCAGATGTTTTAATCGTTGGCGTGCACACTTCTAGACTCTACTACCCTACATATAGATCACCAAGAGACACGTACTACAATAATAAATTACAGAACAATATAAAATCACTCTATTTCTCACCAAATAGACATACTTGTCAGTTAGGATAGAAGCAGAAGAGTCTTCGTTGCACTACACCCCCCAAAAATGTAGTTTTGCGTGGTCTATCACCCATACCGCTACTACCCAAATGTTCATTCATGCAAAAACATCATTCCAGGAAGAAATTGCGCATCACAGCTCTTCTGATTTATATTCATGTGGCTCCAAAATAATAGGCTCTTCCGAGAGGCTTAAAATGGCTAAAGGGCGCGAGCAACCTACTTTGGAAGGTGGATCCACGGTATCCCCCACTATTGAATTCTATTTGAGTTGTATCCGTAGAACGACTAAAATTTGGCCATACAAACCCCTATTGGGCTCCAAGACCTACCAAAATGACCGCACCGAAAATATGTATCCTGCAATGATGAACTTTGTTCATTTTGGAAATAACTCGAAGGCCGAAAACAGATTGCAAGATGTCCTTTCGGATGATATAATAGTTGGCGTGCACACTTCTAGCCTTTACTACCCTACATTGAGCTCACCCATGGACACGTACTGGGCCAACAAATTACAGATAAATATAAAATCACACTATTTCTCACCAAAAAGCCATACTTGTCAGTATGGATAGAAGAAGGAGCCTCTTCAGTGTAGTGAACCCCCCAAAAATGTAGTTTTGCATGGTCTATCACCCATACCACTACTACCCACATGTTTAGCCATGCAAAAGCGTCATTACAGGTTGAAACTGAGCATTGCAACTCTTCTAGGTTATATTTATATGGCTCCAAAATAATAGGCCATTCCGAGTGGCGCAAAATGGCTAACGGGCGCGAGCAACTTACCTTGGAAGGAGGATCCAGGGTATCCCCCTCTGCTGAATTCTATTTGAGTTGTATCCGTAGAACGACTATAATCTGGCCATATGAAGTCCGATTTGGCTCCACGACCTACCAAAACGACCACACTGAAAAGATATATCCCTCGAGGATGGACTATGTCTGTTTTGGAAAAAAATCGAAGGCGAAAATTAGATTGCAAGATGTCATTCCGGATGATTTAAGCATTGGTGTGCACACTTCTAGCCTCTAATACCCTACATTGAGCTCACCCATGGACACGTACTGGGACAACATATTACAGATAAATGTAAAATCACTCTATTTCTCATCAAAATGCCATACTTGTCAGTCTTGATAGAAGCAGGAGCCTCTTCGGTGCACTGAGCACCCCCAAATGTAGTTTTTCATGGTCTATCACACATACCGCTACTACCCACATGTTTAGCCATGAAAAATTATCATTCCTAGACCAAACTAGCAGACCAGCTCTTCTAGATTATATTCATATGGCTCCAAAATAATAGGTCATTCTGAGTGGCGCAAAATGGCTAACGGGTGCGACCAACTTACCTTCGAAGGTGGATTCATGGTATCCCCCGCTACTAAATTCTATTTGAAAAGTGTCCCCGCTATAATATGGCCATACCAACTCCGATTGAGCTCCATGACCTCCCAAAACGACTGCAATGGAAAGATGTATCCTTCGATGACCGACTTCGTCCGTTTCATAAAAATTTGAAGGCAAAAAATGGATTACAAGATGTAGTTTCGGATGATTTAATCATTGGCGTGCACACTTCTAGCCTCTACTACCCTTCGGTGAGCTTACCCACAGACATGTACTGGGACAACAATTTTTAGATAAAAGTAAAATTACTCTATTTCTCACAAAAATGGCATACTTGTTAGTATGGATAGAACTAAGAGCCTCTTCGGTGCACTGAACCCCCCAAAAATGTAGTTTTGCATGGTCTATCACCCATACCGCTACTATCCACATGTTTATCCATGAAAAAGCTTCATTCCTGGATGAAAATGCACATAGCAGCTCTTCTAGGTTATATTCATGTGGCTCCAAAATAATAGGTCGTTCTGAGTGGCGCAAAATGGCTAACGTGCGCGAGTAACTTACGTTGGAAGGTGGATCCACGGTATACGCCGCTGCTGAATTCCATTTGAGTTGTATCCATAGAACGGCTATAATCTGGCCATACGAACGGCGATTGGGCTCCACGACCTGCCAAAACAACCACAACGAAAATAAGTATGCCTCGATGACCGACTTTGTCCGTTTCGGAAATATTTTGAAGGCCAAAAACAGATTGTAAGATGTAGTTTCGGATGATTTAATCGTTGGCGTGCACACTTCTAGACTCTACTACCCAACATATAGATCACCAACAGACACGTACTAGAATAATAAATTACAGAACAATATAAAATCAGTCTATTACTCACCTAAAAGACATACTTGTCAGTTTGGATAGAAGCAGATGAGTCTTCGTTGCACTACACCCCGCAAAAATGTAGTTTTGCATGGTCTATCACCCATACCGCTACTACCCAAATGTTCATCCATGCAAAAGCATCATTCCAGGAAGAAATTGCGCATCACAGCTCTTCTGATTTATATTCATGTGGCTCCAAAATAATAGGCTCTTCCGAGAGTCTTAAAATGGCTAAAGGGCGCGAGCAACTTACTTTGGAAGGTGGATCCACGGTATCCCCCGCTATTGAATTCTATTTGAGTTGTATCCGTAGAACGACTAAAATTTGGCCATACAAACCCCTATTGGGCTCCAAGACCTACCAAAACAACCGCACCGAAAATATGTATCCTACAATGATGAACTTTGTTCATTTTGGAAATAACTCGAAGGCCGAAAATAGATTGCAAGATGTCCTTTCGGATTATTTAATAGTTGGCGTGCACACTTCTAGCCTTTACTACCCTACATTGAGCTCACCCACGGACACGTACTGGGACAACAAATTACAGATAAATATAAAATCACACTATTTCTCACCAAAAAGCCATACTTGTCAGTATGGATAGAAGAAGGAGCCTCTTCAGTGCACTGAACCCCCCAAAAATGTAGTTTTGCATGGTCTATCACCCATACCACTACTACCCCCATGTTTAGCCATGCAAAAGCGTCATTCCAGGTTGAAACTGAGCATTGCAGATCTTCTAGGTTATATTTATATGGCTCCAAAATAATAGGCCATTCCGAGTGGCGCAAAAAGGCTAATGGGCGCGAGCAACTTACCTTGGAAGGAGGATCCAGGGTATCCCCCTCTACTGAATTCTATTTGAGTTGTATTTGTAGAACAACTATAATCTGGCCATATGAAGTCCGATTTGGCTCCACGACCAACTAAAACGACCACACCGAAAAGATATATCCCTCGAGGATGGACTGTGTCTGTTTTGGAAAAAAATCGAAGGCGAAAATTAGATTGGAAGATGTCATTCCGGATGATTTAATCATTGGTGTGCACACTTCTAGCCTCTAATACCCTACATTGAGCTCACACATGGAGACGTACTGGGACAACATATTACAGATAAATGTAAAATCACTCTATTTCTCATCAAAATGCCATACTTGTCAGTCTGGATAGAAGCAGGAGCCTCTTCGGTGCACTGAGCACCCCGAAATGTAGTTTTTCATGGTCTATCACCCATACCGCTACTACCCACATGTTTAGCCACGAAAAATTATCATTCCTAGACCAACCTAGCATAGCAGCTCTTCTAGATTATATTCATATGGCTCCAAAATAATAGGTCGTTCCGAGTGTCGCAAAATGGCTAACGGGTGCGACCAACTTACCTTGGATGGTGGATCCATGGTATCCCCCGCTACTAAATTCTATTTGAAAAGTATCCCCGCTATAATATGGCCATACCAACTCCGATTGGGCTCCATGACCTCCAAAAATGACTGCAATGGAAAGATCTATCCCTCGATGACCGACTTCGTCCGTTTCGAAAAAAAATTGAAGGCAAAAAATGGATTACAAGATGTAGTTTCGGATGATTTAATCATTGGCGTGCACACTTCTAGCCTATACTACCCTATAGTGAGCTTACCCACGGACATGTACTGGGACTCAGATAAAAGTAAAATCACTCTATTTCTCACAAAAATGGCATACTTGTTAGTATGGATAGAAGTAAGAGCCTCTTCGGTGCACTGAACCCCCCAAAAATGTAGTTTTCCATGGTCTATCACCCATACCGCTACTATCCACATGTTTATCCATGCAAAAGCTTCATTCCTGGATGAAAATGCGCATACCAGCTCTTCTAGGTTATATTCATATGCCTCCAAAATAATAGGTCATTCCGAGTGGCGCAAAATGGCTAACGTGCGCGAGTATCTTACGTTGGAAGGTGGATCCACGGTATACCCCGCTGCTGAATTCTATTTGAGTTGTATCCATAGAACGGCTAAAATCTGGCCATACGAACGGCGATTGGGCTCCACGACCTGCCAAAACGACCACAATGAAAATAAGTATGCCTCGATGACTGACTTTGTTCGTTTCGGAAATATTTTGAAGGCCAAAAAGAGATTGCAAGATGTAGTTTCGGATGATTTAATCGTTGGTGTGCACACTTCTAGACTCTACTACCCTACATATAGATCACCAACAGACACGTACTGGAATAATAAATTACAAAACCATATAAAATCACTCTATTTCTCACCAAAAAGACATACTTGTCAGTTTGGATAGAAGCAGGAGAGTCTTCGTTGCACTACACCCCCCAAAAATGTAGTTTTGCGTGGTCTATCACCCATACCGCTACTACCCACATGTTTAGCCATGCAAAAGCGTCATTCCAGGAAGAAATTGCGCATCATATCTGTTCTGATTTATATTCATTTGGCTCGAAAATAATACGCTCTTCCGAGAGGCTTCAAATTGCTAAAGGGCGCAAGAACCTTCCTTTCGGAGGTGGATCCACGGTATCCCCCGCTGTTGAATTCTATTTGAGTTGTATCCGTAGAACGACTAAACTTTAGCCATAAAAAACCCCATTGGGCTCCACGACCTACCAAAATGACCGCACCGAAAATATGTATCCCGCAATGACGAACTTTGTCCGTTTTGGAAATAATTCGAAGGCCAAAAACGGATTGCAAGATGTCCTTTCAGATGATTTAATAGTTGCCGTGCACACTTCTAGCCTATACTACCCTACAGTGAGCTTACCCACGGACATGTACTGGGACTCAGATAAAAGTAAAATTACTCTATTTATCACCAAAAAGCCATAGTTGTCATTATGGATAGAAGTAAGAGCCTCTTCGGTGCACTGAACCCCCCAAAAATGTAGTTTTGCATGGTCTATCAGCCATACCGCTACTATCCACATGTTTATCCATGCAAAAGCTTCATTCCTGGATGAAAATGCGCATACCAGCTCTTCTAGTTATATTCATATGGCTCCAAAATACTAGGTCATTCCGAGTGGCGCAAAATGGCTAACCTGCGCGAGTAACTTACGTTGGAAGGTGGATCCACGGTATACCCCGCTGCTGAATTCTGTTTGAGTTGTATCCATAGAACGGCTATAATCCGGCCATACGAACGGCGATTGGGCTCCACGACCTGCCAAAACGACCACAATGAAAATAAGTATGCCTCGATGACTGACTTTGTCCATTTCGGAAATATTTTGAAGGCCAAAAACAGATTGCAAGATGTAGTTTAGGATGATTTAATCGTTGGTGTGCACACTTCTAGACTCTACTACCCTACATATAGATCACCAACAGACACGTATTGGAATAATAAATTACAAAACCATATAAAATCACTCTATTTCTCACCAAAAAGACATACTTGTCAGTTTGGATAGAAGCAGGAGAGTCTTCGTTGCACTACATCCCCCAAAAATGTAGTTTTGCGTGGTCTATCACCCATACCGCTACTACCCACATGTTTAGCCATGCAAAAGCATCATTCCAGGAAGAAATTGCGCATCATATCTCTTCTGATTTATATTCATGTGGCTCCAAAATAATACGCTCTTCCGAGAGGCTTCAAATTGCTAAAGGGCGCAAGAACCTTACTTTGGGAGGTGGATCCATGGTATCCCCCGCTGTTGAATTCTATTTGAGTTGTATCCGTAGAACGACTAAAATTTAGCCATAAAAACCCCATTGGGCTCCACGACCTACCAAAATGACCGCACCGAAAATATGTATCCCGCAATGACGAACTTTGTCCGTTTTGGAAATAATTCGAAGGCCAAGAAGGATTGCAAGATGTCCTTTCAGATGATTTAATAGTTGGCGTGCACACTTCTAGCCTTTACTACCCTACATTGAGCTCACCCACGGACACGTACTGGGACAAAAAATTATAGGTAAATGTGAAATCACACTATTTATCACCAAAAAGCCATACTTGTCAGTATGGATAGAAGAAGGAGCCTCTTCAATGCACTGAACCCCACAAAAATGTAGGTTTGCATGGTCTATCACCCATACCACTAGTACCCACATGTTTAGCCATGAAAAAGCGTCATTCAAGGATGAAACCGAGCATTGCAGCTCTTCTAGGTTATATTTATATGGCTCCAAAATAATAGGCCATTCCGAGTGGCGCAAAATGGATAACGGGCGCGAGCAACTTACCTTGGAAGAAGGATCCAGGGTATCCCCCTCTGCTGAATTTTATTTGAGTTGTATCCGTAGAACGACTATAATCTAGCCATATGAAGTCCGATTTGACTCCACGACCTACCAAAACGACCACACCGAAAAGATATATCCCTCGAGGATGGACTATGTCTGTTTTGGAAAAAAAATCAAAGGCGAAAATTAGATTGCAAGATGTCATTCCGGATGATTTAATCATTGGTGTGCACACTTCTAGCCTCTAATACCCTACATTGAGCTCACCCATGGACACGTACTGGGACAACATATTACAGATAAATGTAAAATCACTCTATTTCTCATCAAAATGCCATACTTGTCAGTCCGGATAGAAGCAGAAGCCTCTTCGGTGCACTGAGCACCCCCAAATGTAGTTTTTCATGGTCTATCACCCATACCGCTACTACCCACATGTTTAGCCATGAAAAATTATCATTCCTAGACCAAACTAGCATAGCAGCTCTTCTAGATTATATTTATATGGTTTCAAAATAATAGGTTGTTCCGAGTGGCGCAAAATGGCTAATGGGTGCGACCAACTTACCTTGGACGGTGGATCCATGGTATCTCCCGCTACTAAATTCTATTTGAAAAGTATCCCCGCTATAATATGGCCATACCAACTCCGATTGGGCTCCATGACCTCCCAAAACGACTGCAATGGAAAGATGTATCCCTCGATGACCGACTTCGTCCGTGTCGTAAAAATTTTGAAGGCAAAAAATGGATTACAAGATGTAGTTCCGGATGATTTAATCATTGGCGTGCACACTTCTAGCCTCTACTACCCTACAGTGAGCTTACCCACGGACATGTACTGGGACAAAAATATTCAGATAAAAGTAAAATTACTCTATTTCTCACAAAAATGGCGTACTTGTTAGTATGGATAGAAGTAAGAGCCTCTTCGGTGCACTGAACCCCCCAAAAATGTAGTTTTGCATGGTCTATCACCCATACCGCTACTATCCACATGTTTATCCATGCAAAAGCTTCATTCCCGGATGAAAATGTGCATAGCAGCTGTTCTAGGTTATATTCATATGGCTCCAAAGTAATAGGACGTTCCGAGTGGCGCGAAATGGCTAACGTGCGCGAGTAACGTACGTTGGAAGGTGGATCCACGGTATACCCCGCTGCTGAATTCTATTTGAGTTGTATCCATAGAACGGCTATAATCTGGCCATACGAACAGCGATTGGGCATCACGACCTGCCAAAACGACCACAACGAAAATAAGTATGCCTCGATGACTGACTTTGTCCGTTTTGGAAATATTTTGAAGGCCAAAAACAGATTGCGAGATGTAGTTTCGGATGATTTAATCGTTGGCGTGCACACTTCTAGACTCTACTACCCTACATATAGATCACCAACAGACATGTACTGGAATAATAAATTACAGATCCATATAAAATCACTCTATTTCTCACCAAAAAGACATACTTGTCAGTTTGGATAGAAGCAGGAGAGTCTTCGTTGCACTACACCCCCCAAAAATGTAGTTTTGCGTGGTCTATCACCCATACAGCTACTACCCACATGTTTATCCATGCAAAGGCGTCATTCCAGGAAGAAATTGCGCATCATATCTCTTCCGATTTATATTCATGTGGCTCAAAAATAATACGCTCTTCCGAGACGCTTCAAATGGCTAAAGGGCGCAAGAACCTTACTTTGGGAGGTGGATCCACGGTATCCCCCGCTGTTGAATTCTTTTTGAGTTGTATCCGTAGAATGACTAAAATTTAGCCATGAAAACCCCCATTGGGCTCCATGACCTACCAAAACGACCGCACAGAAAATATGTATCCCGCAATGACGAACTTTGTCTGTTTTGGAAATAATTCGAAGGCCAAAAACGGATTGCAAGATGTCCTTTCAGATGATTTAATAGTTGGCGTGCACACTTCTAGTCTTTACTACCCTACATTGAGCTAATGCACGGACACGTACTGGGACAACAAATTACAGATAAATGTGAAATCACACTATTTATCACCAAAAAGCCATAGTTGTCAGTATGGATAGAAGAAGGAGCCTCTTCAATGCACTGAACCCCACAAAAATGTAGGTTTGCATGGTCTATCACCCATACCACTACTACCAACTTGTTTAGCCATGCAAAAGCGTCATTCGAGGATGAAACTGAGCATTGCAGCTCTTCTAGGTTATATTTATATGGCTCCAAACTAATAGGCCATTCCGAGTGGCGCAAAATGGATAACGGGCGCGAGCAACTTACCTTGGAAGGAGGATCCAGGGTATCCCCCTCTTCTGAATTTTATGTGAGTTGCATCCGTAGAACGACTATAATCTGGCCATATGAAGTCCGATTTGGCTCCACGACCTACCAAAACCACCACACCGAAAAGAGATATCCCTCGAGGATGGACTGTGTCTGTTTTGGAAAAAAATTGAAGCCGAAAATTAGATTGCAAGATGTCATTCCGGATGATTTAATCATTGGTGTGCACACTTCTAGCCTCTAATACCCTACATTGAGCTCACCCATGGACACGTACTGGGACAACATATTACAGATAAATGTAAAATCACTCTATTTCTCATCAAAATGCCATACTTGTCAGTCTGGATAGAAGCAGGAGCCTCTTCGGTGCACTGAGCACCCCCCCCCAAATATAGTTTTTCATGGTCTATCACCCATACCGTTACTACCCACATGTTTAGCCATGAAAAATTATCATTGCTAGATGAAACTAGCATAGGAGCTCTTCTAGATTATATTCATGTGGCTCCAAAATAATAGGTCGTTCCGACTGGCACAAAATGGCTAACGGGTGCGACCAACTTACCTTGGAAGGTGGATCCATGGTATCCCCCGCTACTGAATTCTATTTGAAAAAGTATCCCTCGCTATAATCTGGCCATACCAACTCCGATTGGGCTCCAAGACCTCCCAAAACGACTGCAATGGAAAGATGTATCACTCGATGACCGACTTCGTCCGTTTTGGTAAAATTTGAAGGCAAAAAATGGATTACAAGATGTAGTTTCAGATGATTTAATCGTTGGCGTGCACACTTCTAGACTCTTCTACCCTACATTGAGCTACCCACGGACACGTACTGGGACAATAAATTATGGAACAATGTAAAATCACTGTATTTCTCACCGAAAAGCCAAACTTGTCAGTTTGGATAGAAGCAGGAGCCTCTTCATTGCACTAAACCCCCCATAAATGTAGTTTTGCATGGTCTATCACCCTTACCTCTACTACCCACATGTTTAGCCACGCAAAAGCATCAATCCAGGACAAAACTGCGCATAGAAGCCCTTCTAGGTTATATTCGTGTGGCTCCAAAATAATAGGCCATCCAGAATGGCTCAAAATGGCTAACGTGGGCGAGCAACTTACCTTGGAAGGTGGATCCATGGTAGCCCCACTGCTGAATTCTATTTGAGTTCTATCCGTAGAACGACTATAATCTGGCCATTCCAACTCCGATTGGGCTCCATGACCTGCCGAAACGACCGCAACAAAAAGAGGTATCCCTCAATAACGGACTTTGTCTGCTTCGGAAAAATTCGAAGGCCAAATCCGTATTGCAAGATGTGGTTTGCAATGATTTAATCGTTGGTGTGCACACTTCTAGCCTCGAACACGAACACGTACTAGGACAACACGAACACGTACATTGAGCTCAGCCCTACATTGAGCTCAGCAACGAACACGTACTGGGACAACATATTACAGATAAATGCAAAATCACTCTATTTCACAAAAAAATGTCATACTTGTCAGTCTGGATAGAAGCAGGTGCCTCTTCGATGCACTGACCACCACAAAAATGTAGTTTTGCCTGGTCTATCACCCATACTACTATTACCCACATGTTTAGCCATGCAAGAGCATCATTCCTAGATGAAACTGTGCATATATTGGTACCCCGATTCTAAACCATATGAATCAAGCCTGTAACATGGCACAACACTTTCCGGCCATACGCACGGTAACCCACGGCTGCCGCCTTACCTCGGCCGGGACTGTTAACCTTCAATGATCCATGACCAAGGCAGTCGCCTATCTGAGTTCCAACATGGCCTCAAACATTGTGAGCAGGGCCCCAAGCCGGTCCAGATTGGGCTGTTCATCCACTTCGCAGGCCGTGCCACACCTATGAACGTTTCGAACTACTACGACTCCTGGACTGAGACCTAGTGGCGCACCTGTTTTGGCGACCTAGTCCCGATTCGGGTATAACGATGGTGGTGAAATACTGGTCTTCTTTTAGGACGCTCTTGGCCCATCTGACACAGAACATCGGGACCTTCTCTCCAGCGTAGCTCAGCTCCCAGATCTCCTCGATCCTTCCGTAGTATCTGTCCTTGTCATTACCGGTGTAGGATTCCATCATTTCACTGGAGTTCTGATAACCATCGCTCTTCATGTCCTTCCCCTCGGTGTAGAATGTGTAGCCGTTGATATCGTACACCTCATACGTCATCAGGTTGTGCTCGGCGCCCTGTGACAAGGAGAATATGAGTTGTTCTTCCGCAGAAGAATTCTCATGTAAAGGGTACGACAAAAGCTTCTTTTTGAACCAACGCGTGAAACATGAGTTGTGCTCTTTGATTATATCTCCGTCCGTCCTCTGTTTAGCTCGGTCATTGTACGTCTTCTCAATAAAGGTTTTGTGCTCTACCACCCAAGGATCGACCACATCTATGTGCTGTAGTGTGACTAGGTTTGCTCTTTCAAAGTCGGCGAGTCGACCCTCGAAGTCGACATGCATTTCGCGGCGACCCTCATGGTGACCCCATCCAGCGAGCCTACCGAGGTGACTATTGACGGGCAGACCAACGGGGTTCTCGATGCCTAGATAATTCATGCAGTAGGAGATGCACTCTTCGGTCAGAAAGCCCCTGGCTATGCTTCCCTCTGTACGTGACATGTTGCGAACGTATCCTTTGATGACACCATTTATCCTTTCAAATGGCATCAAGCTGCGCAGGAACGTCGGCCTGATTTGGAAGATTTCCTCCACGATATGGACCAGCAGATGCACCATAACATCAAAGAATGCGGGCGAGAAGTACATCTCAAGCTCGCATAGTATCACCATGATCTCTTCTTGTAGCCTTCTGAGTTGCCTCACGCCAACCAACTTCCGAGAGATGACTTCAAAAAAGTTGCATAGGCCAAATAGCGTTTCACGAACGTGCGTGTCCATGATCCCACGGATTGCAACTTGAAGTATCTGCGTCATCAGCATGTGACAATCGTGAGACTTCATCCCGCTGAACTTCTACTTCGCTGAGTCTAGGTATCAGCTTATCTTCCCCGCATAACCGTAAGGAAGTTTTACTCCTACGAGGCAGGTGAAAAACTGATCGATCTCCTCCTGACTTAGAGTGAAGCATGCGTGAGGGAAGTCATTTCTGGTATTCTTGGCCTTTTTTCCTTTGTGACGACTTTCCGTGTCCTGCTTCGCCTCCTCCTCCTCCTCATCATCATCATCATCATCCATATTAGCGTGAAGCTCCTCCCTGATGGGCATTGATTTCAAGTCTGCCCTTGCTTTCGGCCCATCTTTGGTCCCCTCTGGCATGTTGAGCAGGTTACCAAGCAGACTCTCGCACACGTTCTTCGTGATATGCATGACATCAAGGCTGTGAGGCACACGGAGGATCTTCCAGTACGGCAAGTCCCAGAAAACATACCTCGTTTTCCATACCTTCAGTAGCGGCTCTGCCGCCTTTCGCTTCTTTCCCGGCTCTGGCGCCTTTCCCGGCGGTGGGCACTCTTTCCAATTTTTCAAAAACTTGTCTATTCTCGCCGCTCCTCATATGCGGGCGTCTTCGGGGTTCGGTTTCACCATCGAACAGATCCTTGCGTTTTCTCCATGAGTCATCATTGCGAAGCCACCTTTGATGTCCCATGAACACCGTTTTTGAAGACCCGGGATCTCTATCTAGCTAGCAATACATTGTGTCATCCAAGCACCTAACGCATCCAGAAAATCGGTGGACCACCTGCCCCGCGACATATCCATAACCGAGATAGTCGTGCACCGTCAGGAGCAGTGCATCTCTCATAGGGAAATATTCTTTCTCTGCGGCGTCCCACGTATTGGCTGGCGTTTTCCATAGCGTGTCTAGCTCCTCTTTTAGCAGCCCCAGATACAGATTGATGTTGTTCCCTGGTTGTTTCGGCCCTTCAATTAGCATACTCATGTGAATGTACTTCCTCTTCATGCATAGCCAGGGGGAAGGTTGTACATCCACACAAACACAGGCCAGGTGCTATGTGTGCTTCTCTGGCTGCCAAATGGATTGACTCCATCGGTGCTCGCGCCCAGCACGATGTTCCTTGGATCGTTCCCAAATTCTGGGTGTTCGAAGTTCAACGGTTGCCACTGGCTCGCATCCTTAGGGTGACTCAGCATCTTGTCTTTTTTATTTATCTCCGGATCATTTGCGTCATATTCTTGCTTCTTCTCCTCCCTATTCGCGTGCCAACGCAGGAACTTTGCTACCTTAGGGTCCACGAAATACCGCTGCAGACGAGGAGTGATCGAAAAGTACCACACCACTTTTTGAGGAGCTTTCTTCCTCTTCTTGTATCGAGTGACACCGCACACGGGACATATGGTAGACTCTGCGTGCTCGTCCTGATAAATGATGCAATTGTTCATGCACACATGATATTTCACGTGCGGTAAATCCAAAGGACACATGATTTTCTTCGCCTCCTCGAAACTGGTCAGGCACTTGTTCCCATTCGGAAGACGTTCGTACCAGAATGACATGTTCTCGTCGAAGCATGCGTCGGTCATTTTATGTTTTACCTTCATCTCCAGGGCCATGAGCGTTACTTTCAGGCCGGTATCCTCGGGCCTGCATCCTTCATACAATGGAGTAACCGCGTCTCTCTCCAGTTGATCATGCTTGGCTTTCTCTTTGGCGGCAGCTCTTGCGTTATCCGTCTGCTTGAGAAGCTGCCCTTGAATATGAGGGTCCTGCACCCAGCCCATCAATGGTCCATCGTCGTGTGCTCCGGCATCTTCATCTTCATGATCATGCCATGGATCTGCTCCAGCATGTTCCTCATCATCATGTCCGGCATCTTCTACATGATGACTGTGTACTGCATCTACTTCATGATCATGTCCTGAAGATTCTTCGTCTTCTCGCCGGCCCTCACCACGGTTGTCTTGCTCATGTCATTCGTCATTTCTTTCCTGGCCCCCATGGACGACTTCATAATCATCTTCATAACCTTGCCACCGATAGCCATCCATGAAACCACGCAAGAGCAGGTGGTCCCGCACCTATACGGAATCCGGGTCCATAAGGCTCCTCAGCTTGCATCTTCGACACGGACATGTTATCTCCATCTCATTCTTTTGAAGCATCTCGGCCTTTTTAGAGCTCAAAAACCTATTCACGATGCCTTCGGTCATCGTGCGGACCATGGTCGCTTGCGGGGTAGAGCAAAACGATGTTTTAGAACGAAGAAAAAATTTGGCATGACTTTTCCTAAAAGTAGGACCAAAAAGAATGCATAGTGCCAAATTCTCACCGAAACGGAAATGAATCAACATTCCGGCAAAATATTGGCAACTATCGCATTTCAAATACCGGTACCTGCAAACACAAACATATATGCAACACCACAAACATATGCAACACCACAAACATACATAGATCTAGCTAGGCCATAAAAAGTGCATGTACGCGTTGTTGGAGGGATAAAAAAGTAGATCTACAACATAAAGAAAGCTTTGCCCTTACTTACCTATCAAAAAAAGGTAATTTAACCACATGATTTGGATGAATATATGGTGCAAATGAGGTGAGGAGGAGGAGGCAGCCGAGACAAGCTTGGAGGAGGAGGCGGAGAGAATGAAGTGCGAAAAGTGAGTGTGGTAGGTGGCTGTCCAAAATATCTAGCTGGTCCCAGGTTACTAATGGCGCACCACCTACAAATGTGCGCAAGTTAGGTGGTGCGCCATTACTAGTTTTGCAAGTTAGTAGTGGCGCACCGTGTGTGTGGTGCGCCATTACTAGTTTGAACTAGTAATGGCGCACTATACACTGGTGCGCCATTACTAGGTATGAAAAAAAAGTAAAAAAAATTGTTAGTAGTGGTGCACTGGGTGAGTGGTGCGCCATTACTAGTTATAACTAGTAATGGCGCACTGTGCCCTGGTGCGCCATTACTAGTTTTGGAAAAATAAAAAAAAAGTTCGTTAGTAGTGGCGCATCGTGGGTGTGGTGCGCCATTAGTGTCCATCACACTAATGGCGCACCAACACATGGTGCGCCACTGCTATATAGTAGTGGCGCACCACATGTGTGGTGCGCCATTAATGTCCATATTATCTATAGCCCTTTTCTTAGTAGTGTAGGGTAGGTTAATAGGCCGAGAGAGCTTGAGTTATCGGAGCCCAATGTGCGGTAGTAGCTAGTCTTGCAACACAGACACGGAACTCAGCTCCTATGAGCGGCTTCCATGAGACAACCCACCATGTACTCCTACATGGTCTCTCATCGCTACCTTTATAAAAACGGGTTCATCACTTAACCCTCATTATCAGAACACAACCATTTCACTCCGGTTCATCACCTAGATGAATCAGACCAGACACAACTCTAAGCATAGCAAGCATAACAGGGTTATACCACAACATGGCTCAAGCATCTACTAGGTATGCTAGGTTTCTTGGTTTAACGATTTACTGTGACAATGATAGGTCATGCAAAGGAGTGGGTTCATCTACCGCAACACAAGTAGGAGTTGAAACGCCTTGTCCTAATGCATTGAAATGAGAGTAAGAGCAAGAGATGGGATTGTATCGAATATGCTCAAGGGGGGCTTGCTTGCCTATTTATCGGAAGTACTCATCTGTTCTTCGATGTCGTCGATAACTACGTCTCGCAAGTCTCTCGACAAGATCAAAGAAGGTACAAATTAAACAAGGCAAATGCTTCAAACTTATGAATGAGTATGACATGTCAAAATGATGTTGGTTTGAGCTAATGCGCCTATCAACATGTTAAATAAATATGGTTTGAACCCTAGGTTCAAATTCATCTCCATAAGTGAGATGGCATATTGTGATTTGAACAAAATGTCCAAGTTTTCCTATTTAGTTTGCTGTAATATGTATGAAAAAGCCACCATTAGATTCATTGGATTTTTCTGATAAATTTTCATCATAAATTATTTTAATCTAACTTAAATATTATTATTTATGAAAATTTTAAGTTTATATTAATTTCTATAATATTTTTAATATATAAATGAATTTATTGCGTCAGCATAGCGTTAGGCTAACGTCAGCGGGTCAACTGACCCGGTCCAGGTCAAACCTAACGACCCAGGCCAACACGTTAGTGACACGGGGACTAATCCCGGTTAAACCCGACGCGACTCAGCTTTGACCATCGCTGGGGCCTGCTGTTAGTGATTAATGGCTGGGGGATTGGCACTAATCAGCCGGTCACGTCAGCACTCGGCGGAGCGGTGCCGGCGATGACCAAACCTGCGGCGGAGTTGGTCAAAAACGTGGCACATCGCACTGTTTGGCACGCCGAGAGCACTGGGAGGGAGCCATGCTCGACTGCGTTGAGAGGGGCTGGCCAACGGTCTTGGGGTCGCCGGAGACGACGGCCACGACAAGCTTAGCAGCGACGGCGGCTCGGGATATTCTTGGTTACCGCGCTGGAGGGCATGGGGAAGGGAGCTGGTGGCACCTACAGCTCCGTAGGAATGCGCTGAGCGCGGATGCAGGATCAGGAGCAAGCCTCGATTGCTCCTACCATGACGGCGTCATGGCCGGCAGCAGGGAGCTCTCGGCTCTGGTGGGGATGATGGCTAGGACTTGCAAGAGGGGCAACAGAAGGATGGGGAAGACTCGGAAGCTCACTACGGTTCCATCAACAGCAACGGCAGACTCGGGGAGGTCCTGTGGCAGGCGAATCCGCGACGGCGATTGTCGGATCCCAAGGTGGAAGCAGACCTCAATGGCAACATCCCCAGGCGCTTGGCCTTGATTCCTTTGATGGGGAGAAGCAGCTCGAGGTGACGGAGGCTTTGGGCGTCTCAGGGAGGCGAGGCGATGCTGGTGGCTACGGGACTGCGAGCGACGGTGACGGCGGCCTTCGGGCATGCGGGGGAGAGAGAGAGCAGGGGAGAGGAGAGAGCAGCAGGGGGAATGGACGAGTTCGAGGGAGAGAGGGAGCTCCGTGGCGCTCTGAGGGCGAAGGGGAGGCAGGCAGGCAGGGTGGAGCTGGCCAGGCACATGGCCGAGCGCGTCGGGCGCGTGCCTCTGTCCTCATGGCGGGAGGTCGGGGATGACTAGAACTTGGGCCAAATGGACCGCCTCAGGTAAGCCAGGTAGGCCTTCTACTTTTATTTTTATTTATTTTCCATTTTTTGTCATTTTTTTGGCTCCAAATAAAAATAGCTAGCCATTTGTAAAAATTATGGAAATTGTCATGTGGACTACGTATAAATAACTAGGTCCACATAAAAATTTTCAGAATTATTGAACTTATATTTTATATATAATAAATATAAATCCAATCCAATTACTGTTTGATTATTTCAAATGCCCAATATAAAATATTTATCTGATCCCAAAATATTGGTTGACAATTTTATCTCAATGCAATATTTTATTAGAATACCAGTGACATTTTCTTGGGTTTCTTTGAAGAAAATTTCTATAATGCTTATTTGACAAAATTTTGAATTGTGAGGCTTGATCATCCCTCATTTCATTTTCATTTGAAAATAAAAATGCATGGATGAATGCACTGCCAATCATAAAGAAACTACGGCTGTGACAACTCAGCCCCACTAAACAAGAATCTCGTGCCGAGATTCAGGAGTAGTTGGGAAGAGTGTAGGGTACTCCAGCCGAAGACAATCTTCGCGCTCCCAGGTTGCTTCATCCTCGGAATGGTGCAACCACTAAACCTTGAGAATCTTGATGCTGTGACGTCGAGTGTTGCACTCTATTTCATCAAGGATGCGAACATGATATTCTCGATATGAAAGATCATCTTGAAGATCAAGCATTTCGTGGTCTACTTCACGGATAGGATCCTTGAAGCAATGCCTGAGTTGAGAAACGTGGGACACATCCTGAACTTTGGAAAGTTGCAGTGGTAGTTCCAATTGGTAGGCGACCTCTCCTCGCTTAGTGAGTATGCGAAAAGGACCAATGTAACGAGGAGCCAATTTGGCTATGATACCGAAACGATGGGTACCATTAAGAGGTGAAACCCAAAGGTAAGCCTTCTCATCAACTTCATAACTTACATCCTTATGACGACGGTCATATTGACTCTTCTGACGAGATTGGGTGGCTTTCAAATTTTCACGAATGATGCGAACTTGCTGGATCATATCCGGTCCAAAGAATTGTCTTTCACCGTTTCTGACCAGTTTAATGGCGTTCGACATCTTTGTCCATACATAACTTCAAACGGAGCTTTGCCTAGACTAGACTGGAAGCTGTTGTTATAAGAAAGTTCGGCGAATGGAAGACATTTCTCCCAATTTATTCCGAATGAGATAACACAGGCTCTGAGCATATCTTCAAGAGTTTGATTGACTCTTTCTACTTGACCAATTGACTGAAGGGTGATAAGCGGTGCTAAAGGAGAGATGGGTTCCCATAGCATTTTGGACACTTTCCCAAAATCGAGAGGTGAAAAGACTTGCACAATAAGAATTGATTTCTAGAGGAACAACATGAAGAGAAACTATTCAAGAAATATACAGATCTGCTAACTGACTAGCAGTTATACGTTCTCGAACTGGAAGGAAATGAGCAATTTTTGAAAGTCGATCAATGACCATGAAGATGGAAAAATTCCATTTCATAGTTATTGGAAAGCCGGTGATGAAATCCATACCGACCTTGTCCCATTTCCACATGGGAATCGCAAAGGGCTGAAGGGCCAGCAGACCTTTGAGGCTATCCTTTAACGCGACGACAAACATCACAGTAAACAACAAGTTAAGCGATTTCTCTCTTCATCCGGGTCCACCAAAACCTCTGGCGTAGGTCCTAATACATCTTAGTACTACCGGGATGAATTGTGAGAGGAGATTCATGGGCTTCCTTAAGGATAAGTTCTCAAAGTTGTTGCTTCTTGGGGACCACCAAGCGGTCCTCAAAGAATACAACACCTTTATCATCTACGGAGAAAGAACGGGCAACTCCCTTGGCAATATTGCTCCTGATACTGGAAATTCCCATATCTTGCTTCTGGGCAGCTATGATCTCATCCTCAAGAGTCGGTTTCGCCACCAAGGTAGAAAGGAATCCTCAAGGAACAATGTGAAGATTTAACTTACGAAATTCCTTGTGGAGAAGTGGTTGACCTTGTAGCAACATGAGGTTGTTACAATAGGATTTATGACTCAGTGCATCATCCATGACATTGGCTTTGCCGGGGGTGTAAGATATTCCTAAGTCGTAGTCTGTAATCAACTAAATCCACCGTCTTTGCCTGATGTTCAAATCCGCATGGGTGAATATATATTTGAGACTCCAGTGGTCACTGTATATTTTGCAATGATTACCCAGAAGGTAAGGTCAACAAGTGACAAGTGCATGGACTACTGTAGCAAGTTCCTGATCGTGTGTTGGATAATTCTCCTCATGAGGACGCAACTGTCAAGATGCGTAGGCAATCACATGACAATCTTGCATAAGAATTCAACCTAGACCTTGTCCCGAAGCATCATAGTAGATAACAAAGTCCTTTGTGAAATCTAGGGGTACAAGTATCAGGGCAGTAGTCAGTCATCATTTCAACTCCTAAAAACTTTCCTCACACTTTGGAGTCCACTCATACTTCTTATCTTTCTTAAGGAGTTCATTTAGAGGTTTGGTAACTTTGGAGAAGATCCCAACAAAACGGCGACAGTAGCTCACTAAGCCAAGGAAACTCCTAACTTGCTTCACCCATTCAGGTTGAGTTCTGTCAAGGACTGCTTGAACTCTCTCAGGATTGATAGCAATACCTTTTGCAGAGGTTACGTGGCCTAGATAAGTCACTTCTGGCAAGCAGAATTCACACTTAGAGAATTTGGCGTAAAGGCGGTTCTCATAGAGTTTCATCAATACCAGCCTAAGATGCTCAACATGTTCTTCTTTGTTCTTCGAGTATATGAGGATATCATCGACGTACACCATGACAAATTTGTCTAGATACTCCATGAAGATCAAATTCATTAAGCAGGAGAAAGTGGCTGGGGCATTGGTTAGGCCGAAGGACATGACAGTGTACTCGTATTGGCCATAATGAGTGACAAAAGTCATCTTTGGAATGTCCCCATTCCTGATTTTGATTTGATGATAACCTAATATCAAATCCATCTCGGGCAAGACTGTGGATCCAGCAAGCTAATCATACAGATCATTGATCCCGTGGAGCGGATATTTGTTCTTTATCGTGACCAGATTAACCAGTCGATAATAAACAACCATCTGGTCCATACCATCCTTCCTCTTGACGAAGAGGACATGACAAGTCCACGGAGAAGAACTAGAATAGATGAAACCTTTCTTCAAAGATACATCGAGTTAGATCTTAAGCTTAGCTAGCTCTTGGGGAGACATCTTATAGGGCCTTCTAGCAACTGGAGCAGATCCTAGAATAAGGTCTATGGCAAACTCTACTTCTCTGTCAGGTGGAACACCAGACAATTGTTCTGGAAACACATCTGGGAAGTCACGAACTACCAGGATGTTTTCAAGGTCTAGGGGAGGATTAGCATTGAGGGAATAAATCATACCCTCTGGAATGTGGGTTTGAACCTTGACTATCTGGCCAGAAGGATGGGTAAGCTAAACAGAACTAGTGAAACAATCAATTTTGCCATGATCAGCTATCATCCAGTCCATCCCCAAAATGATATTGATGTCCGAAGTTTTGACGGCTATCAGAGAGGCAAGAAACACTAAACCATCAACAAGGATTTGGTTCCCATGGCTTACTACATTAGTTTGCCATTTGGAACCTGGACTTTGATTTATGAATGGAGAGGGCATAACCTCGAAAGCAATGTCATGCAAGGAGGCTTAACGTTCAGAGATGAAGGAGTGGGATGCTCCTGAGTCAAATAGGACAGAAGCTGGATGAGAATTGACAAGGAGCGTCTTAAGCACGACATTAGAATCATCTTCAACTTCTTCTGCAGATACATGGTGCACACATCCATGACTATAAACAACTGACCTGACATTCAACTTCTTGATTTGGGGCTTGCCACGACTGGCAACATTGCTTGAAGAGGATGAAACATTTGCTCGCAAAGGGAAATTCGAATAATGTCCGGGCTGAATGCACTTGAAGCATGCCCCATGAATGGGACGTGGATCCGGGTTGAGCACTCGGCTGATGAGGTTCTTTTGGGGAGCACATGGCATCGGCAAACGAGGCGCCACCTAGGATGGCCCCGGTGCATATCTTGGAGGCAGAGCAATATTCGGGATCCATATCCTATGCTTCTGGGATGTAGATGTTGAAAATGATCAAACATCCGGGTTGTGCTTGCGAGATTCCTCGTAGGTCATCCGGCCTGTTTCTGGTTGGATTGCTTTGTTCACAAGTACTTGGAAATTGATGAAGTCATTCAGACCGAGATCATGGCGAAGCTTCGGGTTAAGGCCTTTCCTAAACCTTGCTTGCTTCTTGGAGTGAAGGAAGGTGGGCGGTTGCAACTTGATGAAGTCTTTGATGGATAATAGCTCATTACGTTTTCAGGCTCTGCCAACGAGGGTTGGTCAGGAGGATGTTCTTCATCCCTACCATCTCCATAGTTCTGATTACGACTAGCAGATCTCCGATTATCTGGAGACATCTCGAAGGAAACAACCAGGTTTCAGAATCAAGGGAGAACACTTTAACACCAAGAATCCTAGGAGAATTCGGACAACATAACAGTTGTATGGGCATGAAATATGAGGCAACCTGCACAAGATTTGGCAGCATAAGCACACAAAATCATGGTTCAAGGCACAGAGAGAACATAAGCATCACTTCTCACAACTCTGATGGGACATGACATGACCCAAACAATCATTATATGAGTCTGTGGTCGAGTAACTCGTCATCCTAGCAGATAGGTAGAGAAGCCTAGTTCTTAATCACCGTAAAAAGAGAAGGGGTGACCGAAAATAGAGTAACTTGAGGAAAGGGGTAAAAAGAACCTTACGTTCCCTTCCACAATCAATTCCCTTATATAACTAAAGCATTACTAGACTCAACATCGACTAGTTTGGCTTCATAAACCTACATGCAGTTCAGCTTTGATACCAACATTATCGGGACCCCGATCCTAAACCATATGAATCCAGCCAGTAACAAGTCACACCACTTTGCGGCCTCACACACGGTAACCCACAGCTGCCGCCTTACCTTGGCTGAGACTGTTTGCACCTTTTGGCTCACGTATATGAACATGTCGCTAGCATTCACATGCCAAAGAACCCGGGTCGACATGACTAGTTTTAGACCCAAGTGGCACAATCATACAGGGACGTGCATACATAACCCAGCAATGCAGGTGTCGGTCATTAGCCTGTGTAGACGAGTCATAGCAAGCTACAAGGACTCCATTATGTCGTGGGACATAAATGTCATCACTGCACGTAGACGAGTCGTAGCAGGCTACAGGGACTCCATTACACTATGAGAAATTTCCCCGAAGGGACAGACACAGCAACAAAGAAGGATACATGTCGGTCAATCAATGTATCTGGAGTGGTAGCAATCTACCAAGGCTTGGTGCAAGCACAAAGATGCATTTCCCCGTAAAGAAGGCTACTAAAGGCACACAACTACGTGTCTAATCCCATGCATACCAATGCATTTCAATCATACATGCACTATGCATGATATGCATAGATACAACATGGCATCACAACAAAACTCTACAACATAGCATTTATTTAGGAGGCTCCGAGGAGCCAACATAGTATAATGTTACAAGAAGAACGGGTCACATGATCCAACATTCAGAGAATACAAACAACTAGCGGAAGTTACATGTCTAAGTACAGACATATACAAAAGCGGGTGGAAGAGCCTGAAGAGCTACAACGACCCTACCATAGGACCAGACCTCTGTCTGGGTTACTAGGCTAATTCGTCGATATCAACGTCAGAAGAAACATAACTGAACAATGTCTATCTCTTCAAAAATGTAAATAAGCAACGGTGAGTATGAAGGTACTCAGCAAGTCTTACATCAGAACTATATACATATGCATCATGTATCAATGAACGGGGTTGTGGGGTTTACTGCAGAATGCCAGGTTTGACATTTGGCTATCCTAGACTACAACAAAGTAACCAACGTATCACTACTCTCTTCTCTCCCTACGAGAGAGAGTCCACATGTTCACCATACCAATACACTACTATGGATCCTCTCTCCTCTTCCTATGAGAAGCCATCCATAGCACTCACACTTGTTTGGTGCATTTTAGAGTATCCACTTAAAATTGTCTATGAACAATACAAGTCACCAAGTAGTTCATATCAGCGGATGCGGAAATTCGAATAGATAATTTACCCTCTAGGGGTGTACTTCGTCACACATGCTCCCGCCACTTATCGCCATGTGTGCACGTAAAAAGGCACCTCGACAACCTTCAAGCAGAAGCCCAGCGAGGGAGTCGGCCATAGACGTTCACCTTCAATGACTCATGACCAAGGCAGTTGCCTATCTGAGTTGGAACCCATAATTGATGTCTGTTCGAGGTTTTCAACATGGCCTCAAACATTGTGAGCAGGGCCCCAAGCAGGTCCCGATTGTGCCATTCATCCACTTCGCAGGCGGTGCCACACCTATGAACGTTTCGAACTACTGTGACTCCTGGAATGAGAACAGGGTAGGTTAATAGACCAAGAGATCTCAAGTTACCGGATCCCAATGTGCGGTGGTAGCTAGTCTTGGAACACAAACACGGAACTCAGCTCGTATGAGCGGCTTCAATGAGACAACCAACCATGTACTCCTAGATGCCCTCTCATCGCTAACTTTACCAAAACGGGTTCGTCAGTTAACCCCTCAGCATCAAGACACAACCATTTCTCTCTGGGTCATCACTCAGATGAATCATACCTGACACAACTCTAAGCATAGAAAGCATAATAGGGTTATAGCACAACATGGCTCCAACATCTACCAGGTATGCTAGGTTGCTTGGTTTAGCTATTTACTGTGACAATGACAGGTCATGCAAAGGAGTGGGTACATCTACCGCAACACAAGTAGCAGTTGAAACGCATTGTCCTAATGCATTGAAATGAGAGCAAGAGCGAGAGATTGGATTGTATCGAATATGCTCAAGGGGGGTTGCTTTCCTGTTTATCGGAAGAACTCAACTGTTCTTCGATGTCGTCGATAACTACGTCCTGCAAGTCTATCGACAAGATCAAACACGGAACAAATTAAACAAGGCAAATGTTTTACAATGATGCATGAGTATGACATGTCAAAATGATGCTGGTTTGAGCTAATGCACCTATCAACATGTTAAATGAAGATGGTTTGAACCCTATGTTCAAATTCAACTCCGTAAGTGATATGGCATATTGTGATTTGAACAAAAGATCCAAGTTCGTCTATTTAGTTTGCTCTAACATGTATGAAAATGCCACCATCACATTCATTGGATTTATCTGATAAATTTTCATAAATAAATTATTGTAATCTGACTTACAGATTATTTTCTATGAGTTTTTGAAGTTTTTATTAATTTCTGTAATATTTTTAATATAGAAATGAATTTATTGCATCAGCACCGCATCAGACTGACGTCAGCGAGTCAACTTACCCGGTCCAGGTCAAACCTGATGAACCAGGCCCACACGTTAGTGACACGGGGACTAATCCCGGTCAAATCCGACGCTAACTTAGCTCTGACCATCGCTGGGGCCCGCTATCAGTGTCTAATGGCTGGAGGATTAGCACTAATTAGCCGGCCACGTTAGCACTCACCGGAGCAGTGTCGGCGGTGACCAAACCCCCACCGGAGGCTCGCCGGAGTTGGTCGAAAACGAGCCACACTACACGGTTTCGCGCGCCGAGAGCACTGGGAGGGAGCCATGGTCGACCGCGTCTAGAGGGCTGGTCAGAGGGCTTGGGTCACTGGAGTTGACGGCCATGACGAGCTTGGCGGCGACAACGGCTCGGGTATGCTCGGTTATGGCGCTGGAGGACACGGAGAAGGGAGCTAGTGGCACCTTCAGCTCCGCAGGAACGCCGTGAGCACGGCTGTATGCTCGGGAGCAAGACTCGATTGCTCCTTGTTGGAAATATGCCCTAGAGGCAATAATAAAATGTTTATTTTTATATTTCCTTGTTCATGATAATAGTTTATTATCCATGCTCTAATTGTATTGATTGGAAACACGTTGCATGTGTGGATACATAGACACAACTATGTCCCTAGTATGCCTCTAGTAGACTAGCTCGTTGATCAAAGATGGTCAAGGTTTCCTGGCCATTGACATGAGATGTCATTTGATAACGGGATCACATCATTGGAAGAATGATGCGATGGACGAGATCCAAACGATAAACGTAGCATATGATCGTGTCAGCTTATTGTTACAGTTTCTGCATGTCAAGTATATGTTCCTATGACCATGAGATCATGCAAATCACAGACACCGGAGGAGTACCTTGTGTGTATCAAACATCGCAACATAACTGGGTGACTATAAAGGTACTCTCCAGGTATCTCCGATGGTGTCTGCTGGGTTGGCATGGATCAACACTGGGATGTGTTACTCCATGTGACGCAGAGGTATCTCAAGGCCCACTCGGTAAAACAACATCACAATAAGCCTTGCAAGCCATGTGACTAAGTATTATCCATGAGATCTTATATTATGGAACGAGTAAAGAGACCTTCCGGCAATGAGATAGAACTAGGTATGGAGATACCAACGATTGAGTCTCGGGCAAATAACATATAGAAGAAAAAAGGGAACATCATACGAGATTGACAGAATCCTTGACATAGAGGTTCGTTCGATAAATATTTTCGTAGAATATGTAGGAATCAATATGGGCATCCAGGTACCGCTATTGATTCTTGACCATAGAGGTTCTTGGTCATGTCTGCATAGTTATCGAAAACGCAGGGTCTGCACACTTAAGGTTCAATTACATTTAGGTAGTACATAATTATGTATGGTGGTGACCGAAGGTTGTTCGGAGTACCATATGAGATCTGGGACGTCACGAGGAGCTCCGGAATGGTCCGGAGGTAAGGATTGATATATAGAAAATCCTGTTTTGGTCACCGGAAATGTTTCGGGCTCATCGGTAGTGTACTGGGAATGCCGGGAGGGTGCCGAGGGACCATCGGGAGGGGTATTTCGACCCAAGAGGGTACATGGTTTGTGAGAAGAGGTATACCAGCCCTTATTGGGCTGGCCTAAGTCCCACAAGAGGCCCATGCGACTGGAGTGGAAGGAGAAAGAAAAAGGGCAAGGTGGAAGAGTTTCCAACTAGGAAAGGAGGAATCATAGTCCTACTAGGATTATAGGAGGATTCTTCCTCTCCTCCTTGCACCAAAGGAAAAATGGCTGGCCCCATGTGCGCCAGCCTCCTCCCTACATCCTCCTATATATACTAGAGGTATTGAGGGTTTTGAGACACAAAAAACAGCCTCGTGCTGCCTCTACTCTATATCGTAGTTTCTCCTCTATATCGGTTTCAGCGGTGCTTAGGTGAAGCCCTGCTAGAATAGCTCCACCACCATCGCCGCAACGCCGTCGCACTGCCGAAGAACTCTTCTACCTCTCCGCTCCCTCTTGCTGGATCAAGAAGGCAGCGATCGTCATCGAGCAGTACATGTGTTGAACGCGGAGGTGACGTCTGTTTGGATCGGGATGGATCATGATTGGATCGCTGGATGCTCGGCGATTTGGATCGCGAGGATGTTCAACTACATCAACCGTATTTCTTAATGCTTCGCGCTAAGCGATCTACAAAGGTCTGTAGATCCACTCTCCCTCTCGTAGATGCTCCTCACCATGGATAGATCTTGCATGCGCATAAGAATTTTTTTTGTTTCCCATGCAACTTTCCTCTACACTCCTGCCACGACGGCATCATGGCCAACGGGAGGGAGCTATCGGATCCGGCGGGGATGCTGGCTACGTCTTGCAAGAGGGGCAACTAAAGGAGTGGTAAGGCTTGGAAGCTCACCACGGTTCCATCAGCAGCAACGGCAGACTCGGGGAGGTCCTGTGGCCAGCGAATCCGCAATGGCGATTGCGAGATCCTGAGGTTGAAGAAGACCTCGATGGCGACATCCCAGGATGCTCGGCCTTGATTCTTTAGATGGGGAGAAGCAGCTTGAGGTCACGGAGGCTTTGGGCAGCTCAGGCAGGCGAGCAAATGCTGCTGGTTGCAGGGCTATGAGCGACGGCGCCGGCGGCCATCGGGCATGCTGGGGAGAGAGAGAGAGAGCAGGGAGAGGATAGAGCAGTAGGGGGAATGGATGAGCTCGGGGGAGAGAGGGATCTCCATGGCACCCTTAGGGTGAAGGGGAGGTAGACAGACAGGGTGGAGCTGGCCAGGCGTGTGCCCGAGCGCGCCGGGCGCGTGCCTCTGTCCTCCTGGCGGGAGATCAGGGATGACTGACACTTGGGCCAGATGGGCCGCCCAGTGCCAGGCCTCAGGTAAGCCAGGTAGGCCTTCTGCTTTTCTTTTTATTTATTTTCTATATTTTTTCGACATTTTTTTGGCTCCAAATAAAAATAGCTAGCCATTTGTAAAAATCGTGGAAATTGTCATGTGGACTAGGTGTAAATAACTAGGTCCACATAAAAAGTTTCAGAATTATTGAACTTATATTTTATATATAATAAATATTAATCCAATCCAATTGTTGTTTGATTAATTCAAATGCCCAATATAAAATATTTCTATGATCCCAAAATATTGGTTGACAATTTTATCTCAATCCAATATTTTGTTAGAATATCAGGGACATTTTCTTGCGTTTGTTTGAATCAAATTTTTATAATGCTTATTTGACAAAATTGTGAATTGTGAGGCTTCATCATCCCTCATTTCATTTTCATTTGAAAATAAAAATGCATGCATGAATGCACTAGCAATCGTAAAGAACCAAGGGTTGTGACAGCATAGTAGATCTTCTGGGTTACATTTGTATGGCTCCAAAATAATAGGCCGTTCCGAGTGGCGCAAAATGGCTAACGGGCGTGCGAGCAACTTACCTTGGAAGGTGGATCCACTGTATCCCCCGCTGCTGAATTCTATTTGACTTGTATCCGTAGAATGGCTATAATATTGCCATATGAACTCCAATTGGGCTCCACGACGCCCCAAAAATACGAAAACAAAAATATGTGTCCTTCGATGGCAGACTTTGTCCGTTTCGGAAAAAAATTCAAAGGCCAAAAATGGATTGCAAGATGTATTTTTGCATGATTTTATCGTTGGCATGCACACTTCTAGCCTCTACTACCCTACATTGAGCTCACCCACGGATATGTACTGGGACAATAAACAATATATTCTTATGGCTCCAAAATAACAGGTCGTTCCGGGTGGCGCAAAATGGCTAACGGGCGCGCGAGCAACTTACATTGGAAGCTGGATCCACGGTATCCCCCGCTGTTGATTCTATTTGAGTTGTATCCATGGAATGGCTATAATCTGGCTATACGAACTCCGATTGGGCTCCACGACCTGCCAAAACGACCGCAACGAAAATATGTATGACGACCGCAATGAAAATAGAAACTCTTCTGGGTGACCATCCAAAATGACCGCTACTACCCACATGTTTAGTCATGCGAAAGCGTCATTCATGGGTGAAACTGTGCATAGCAAGTCTTCTGGGTTATATTCATATGGCTTCAAAATAATAGGCCGTTCCGACTTTGTCTGTTCCAGACAAATTTCAAAGGCCAAAAACGGAATCAAGGATGTAGTTTTGGATGATTTAATCGTTGGCCTGCACACTTCTAGCCTCTACTACCCTATATTGAGCTCACCCATGGACACGTACCGGGACAATAAATTACAAAACAATGTAAAATCACTCTATTTCTCACCAAAAAGCCATACTTGTGTGTCTAGATAGAAGCAGGAGCCTCTTTGGAGCACAGAACCCCCCAAAATTGTAGTTTTCCATGGTCTATCACCCATACCGCTACTAACCACATGTTAGCTGCGCATTGCAGCTTGATAACCCAAAAGTGTAGGGGATCGCAATAGTTTTCGAGGATAGGGTATTCAACCCAAATTTATTGATTCGACACAAGGGGAGCCAAAGAATATTCTCGAGTATTCATAGCTGAGTTGTCAATTCAACCACACCTGAAAGACTTCATATCTGCAGCAATGTATTCAGTAGCAAAGTAGTATGGAAGTAACGGTAACGGTAGAAAAAGTAATAGTAGCAGTTTTATAATGATTGCGACAGTAGTCGCGGAGAAGTAACTTAGCGAGGATTAACATGTGGAAAGCTCGTAGGCAATGGGTCGGTGATGGATAATTATGCTGGATGTAATTCATAATGCAACAGTTATAACATAGGGTGACACAGAACTAGATCAAATTCATCAATGTAATGTAGCCATGTATTCCATATATAGTCATACGTGCTTATGCAAAAGAACTTGCATGACATCTTTTGTCCTACCCTCTCGTGGCAGCATGGTCTTAGTGGAAACTAAGGGATATTAAGGCCTCCTTTTAATAGAAAACCGTACAAAAGCATTAGGAATTTGTGAATACATGAAGTCCTCAAACTACGGTAATCACCGGAAAGAATCCCAGTTATTGTCACCCTAGGGGATGCAGATCATAACTTGTAATAGGTGGCTACAACTTGCAAGATTGGATCAAGAACACATATTGATTCATGAAAACATAATAGGTTTAGATCTGAAATCATGGCACTCGGTCCCTAGTGACAAGAATTAAGCATAGCAAAGTCATAGCAACATCATTCTCAAAACATAGTGGATACTAGGGATGAGACACTAGCAAAACTAACTCGATTACATGATCAATCTCATCCAACCCATCACCGTCCAGCAAGCCTACGATGGGATTACTCACGAACAATGGAGAGCATCATGGAATATGTGATGAAGGATGGTTAGTGATGATGATGACATTGATTTCCCCTCTCCAGAGCCCAAAACGGACTTCAGATCTGGTCTCCCGAGGAAGAACAGAAGGTGGCAGCGAGTCCGTGTCATGAAACACGATGAACTCTTCTCTATTATTTTTTCCCCGTGAATAGGGTTATATGGAGCAGAAGAGGAGGTCGGGGAGCCACGAGGGCCCCACAAGCGTGCTAGACGCGGCCAGGGGGTGGCCACACCTAGCAGGCTTGTGGCCTTCAGGTGGCCCCCCTCTGGTTACTTCTTGCGCCAGTATTTTTAATTAATTCCAAAAATATTCTCTATAAATTGTCAGGATGATCCGAGAACTTTTATTTCTGCACAAAAAAAAACCAACGCAATTCTGCTGAAAACATCGTCACTTCAGGTTAGTTCCATTCAAATCATGCAAATTAGAGTCCAAAACAAGGGCAAAAGGATTTGGAAAAGTGGATACGATGGAGACATATCAACTCCCCCAACCTTAACCAATTTCTTGTCCTCAAGGAATTCAATTGATAAACTAAAAGTGATAAATAAAAACTTTTACAAACTCTTTTTCATCTTGTTGTTGTAAATACGTCTAATTGATGTTCAGATTTTCAGCAAAGATCTTGAACTAACCACGTTCACAATAACATTTAGGTCTCATATTTACTCATATCAATCACATAATCAACTAGCGAGCAATAATAATAACTCTCGGATGACAACACTTTTTCAAAACAATAATGATACAATATGACAAAATGGTATCTCGCTAGCCTTTTTTGAGACCGCAAAACATAAATGTAGAGCACCTCTAAAGAAGAAGAACTGACTAGACATTGTAAGTCACGGTGAGAGATCCAGTCATGCTCATACTCAATATCAATTAACAACAAGCATACAAATGATGGTGGTGCTCTCTAACTCATGACTTTTATATGAAGATGATTACTCAACAATAAATTAAATGGAAAGGCCCTTCATAGAGGGAAACATTTATTTGCAGAGGTGCCAGTGCTCGAGTTTTTAAAATAGAGATGAGTAATGATTTTTGAGCGGTATGCTTTCCTTGCTCACATAACGACCAAGGGGTATTCAACATCTTCCATGCTAGATACATTATATGCGGTTCCCAAATAGAATGATAAAGTTTTTACCCCCCTCCACCAATCAGTCACACTCCACGGTGAGCCGAATCCACGGGTACCGTCCATAAAAACACAGTTCGGGGGAGTTTTGTTTAATTATATATTGCTTTTATTTCGAGCATGGAACTGGCCATCCCGATTACCAGCCACTTCCTCGTGAATGGTAGTGAATCAACACATATCGTTAGAATAACCCACCTAGTATGGAAGACACTGACGGGCCCCAGTTGCCACATGAGTGATTTGGGCATACAAAACAAAATGCTTATTTTAAGGTTTAGATTTTTGGCACATGCAAATTTACTTGGAACGACATGTAAATATCGCATATAGGTAGATATGGTGGACGTATATGAAACGACTTTGGTTTTGAGAGATTGGATGCGCAAGAAGTATTCCCGCTTAGTACAAGTGAAGGCTAGCAAAAGACTGGGGAGCGACCAACTCGAGGGCGAAACAGTCATCAACATGCTTTGAGATTAACCAACATTGAATTCAAGTATGAGTAGGATATAAATCACTATGAACATAAATATCGTGGAGGCTATTTTGATTTTTTTGAACTTCATGCATGAACATGTGCAAAGTCGAGCCACTTGAATCGTTCAAAGGAGGATACCACTCTGTCATACTACATCACAACCATTTTAATATAGATTTTGGTACCTAAAACAAACCATTATGCACTCATAGCTAATTAAGCATGGCATGAATAACTATAATCTGTAATTGTCATTGCGAATATGTTTAACCCACGACGAACTGAATTCGGAACGATGAGCTAATTACATTTACAAAAGCAAGATAAGTCGAGTTCATACTAGCTTTTCTCCATCTCACTCTTTTCATCAAATATCGTCATTATTGCCTTCCACTTGCACGACCAAACGGTGTGGATAATAATAAGAGTGCATGTGCATTGGACTAAGCTAGAATCTACAAACAATAACTCAAAGGATAAGAGAAGGTAATATGGGCTCTCTAATAGGTAAAAAATAATGCATCGAGAGCCACTCAACATTTTCATCATGTTCCTCTCCTTACGACCCAAAGAAAGAAAAATCAAAACAAGAACAAGAAAACTATTTACACGGGAAAGCTCCCAACAAGCAAAAGAAGAACAAAAAATCTTTTTGGGTTTTCTTTTTAATGCTATAACTAAGCAACTGGAAATAAAGCTAGAACTAATTTACTTTTTCCTCAAAGTTAATTAAACACACAAGAAGAAAACAAAACAAGAAAATAAACTACCATGGATTGTACAATGAAAGAGTATGAACACCCACTAGTAAGTTGAGTGTGTGAACATGAATGTAAAGTCGGTGAGAAATACGTACTCCCCCAAGCTTAGGCTTTTGGCCTAAGTTGGTCTATGGCCATGGCTGGAAGGAGCTCCCTCCAGGATATTCAGGAGCGTTCTCATAGTTCCATTGGTTGGCGAACTCCTTCAGCTCCCACTGATAAACTGGATGTGGGTACGGATCAAAGGCGGGTGCTGGCTCCGAAGCTGGGGGTTGCGTCAGCCCCAATATATGTAAATGTCTTCGGGCATAATGGTGTACCTGCTTGAGCGAATATCAAACAAAGAAGAAATAGGCACAATAATAATGTCACAAGTACCCTGGCTAAAAACTAAGTTGTAAAGCAGCCTCCTGTCATCATTTTTCTTAATAACATCATGAGCTACCATACGGTCATAATCTAAAAACTTCGCGGGTAGCAGCCTCTCATCTTTCTCGTGAAGCCTGATGGGTATCTCAAAATGTTCAGCTAAAAGAGATGCTTAGATACCTCCTAATATGGCCCCCTTCAACCGGTTGGTGTTCAACCGTTGGGCCACCATAGCACCCGGACTAAAGGGTCTGTCAGGAAGTAAGGCATGGTGCAAAATAGCAAGGTCAGGGGCACTAAGTCTTCCACTCTCCCAATGACCAACTAAACATCTTCCTCAAAAAAATGAATAATAGCATAGCACAGGAAAATATAAACTAGCTGCTCTCGCCTTTGACACACCTCTCTCTTCCCCTACAGGGATTGTGTCAATAAAATTTTCCGTGGCTCGAGGACGTGGTTCCCTAATGCTGCCCTTATAGGGTATTTTGCAAACTTTGCAAAAATCATAAAGGTTCATTTTCTTAGGCACATCATATAAGTGAAATTCTACAGTAGGAGGGTCTTCGCTAGAATGAAAGTGAAAATATTGCACAAAGGTATTCATGAGCAAGAGGTACTGGTCACACTTATCGTCGAGGATGTCAATGATGCTTGCATTCCTGGCCAAATAATAGAAATCTTCATAAATTCCGGCTGCCCTCAAGAATGTGTCACACGGCCATTCACAAGGTCAAACTTCTGCGACGTGAGGGAGATTATACTTGGGTTTCTCCTTAATTTCATTTTCATCTTCCTTAGAACTCCGGCTTGAAGAGCCTCTTAATAATCTCCTCAACATTTCTGAAAAAATTCTAAAATTCTTAGTGAACCAAAATAAAGGTGAACAAAACTCAACAAAACTCACAGCAACTAGTCCCTCAAGTTCCTAGAGGATATAGCATGCAACAAAACTACTTGGGACCATATAAATTTGACATGCAAGCTCAAGAACAAGGTCACCACAGCAACAAAAATTTGCAATACGTAAAGGACCAGAACAAAAACTAATTGCACAATCAGAGGAGTCACATACCAAGGTACAATCTCCCAAAACGGTTTTGTGAATGAAGCTTTGAACAAGCAGATCAAAAATGGCAGGAATATGAGCAAGAACACGGGTTTGAGCAATGTTGGGATTTTTTCTGAAGGAAGATGATGTGGATGGGTGCTGGAATAAGCGAAGGGGGGCCACGTGGGACCCACGAGCCAGCTAGGCATGGCCAGGGGGTGGCCGCGCCTTGTGGGCTTGTGGCCCACTTATGCAACCCCTGCAATGCGCTCAGTGCCAAAAAAATTTAAATATTCCGGAAAAAATCATACTCCGTTTCTAGGACATTTGAAGAACTTTTATTTTCAGGTCATTTTCCTATGGCCCGGAAAACTCAAAAAATAGGAAAACCATGGCATTCTTAGTTAATTTAATCTAACTAACAAAAACTAAAAGTTGGGTACAAAAAGTTATGATTTCTAAATTCATCTGTCTCATGCTCGTCAAAAGGAATCCATCACTAAGGTTGATCAAGTGTTATTAATAAACTTATTTCGAATAACATGAAACCGAAGAATTTTTGAATAACACTAAGTTACCTCAATGGAGATATGCATGTCCCCAACAATAAGTATATCATATTTCTTCTTGATAGTAGGAAGATAGAATTCGAAGTCTCCAATAACAATCATTGGATTTTTTCAATGGAGTTGATACTACGAACTTGCCCTTGTTCATTACCAATAATATGAAAAGTGACATTGTTGCAATAAATAAAATCCCTTTTAGTATTCAAAAGGGGTCTACAAAGGATGATCGACATACTGTCGTCCTCGGGAATATCAAGAATAAAAAAGTTTGTCAAGATAGTAGCATCTGCAACTACGGCAGGTACATCCTCACAAATACCGATAGGTAGAGCAGTTGATTTATCAACTATTTGCAAGGAGATTTCAGTAGGTGTGAACTTATTCAAATCAAGTCTACGATATAAAGAGAAAGGGATAACACTAACACCAGCTCCCAAATCACATAAAGCAGTTTTAACATAATTCCTGTTAATAGAGCATGGTATAGTTGATATTCCTGGATCTCCTAATTTCTTTAGTACTCCACCCTTAAAAGTATAATTAGCAAGCATGGTGGAAACTTCAGCATCCAGTATCTTCCTTTTATTAGTCACAATATCTTTCATATACTTAGCATAAGGAGACATATTTAGAATATCGGTCAAGTGCATACACAAAAAGACAGGTCTAAGCATTTCAACAAAGCGCTCAAAATCCTCATCATCCTTTTTCTTTGATAGTTTAGGAGGAAAGGGCATGGGTTTCTGAACCCATGGTTCTCTTTCGTTACCATGCTTCCTAGCAATAAAGTTCCTTTTATCATATATTTTATTCCTAGGATGTGGGTTATCAAGATCAATAGCAGGTTCAATCTCCACATCATTATCATTACTAGGTAGAGCATCAACATGAACATCGTCATTATTATTATTACTAGGTTCATGTTCATCACCAGATTGTGTCTCAGCATCAGAAACAGAAATGTCATTTGGGTTTTCAGGTGTATCTATAACTGGTTCAGTAGCATCATGCAAAGTTCTATCATCATCCCTATTTCTCTTATTACTGGAATGACTAGGTACATCAATGTTACTCCTTTGAGAATCTTGCTCAATTCTCTTAGGATGTTTTTGTAGGATGGTCTGGCCGATTGCTCTTTCCTTGTGCTTATTTCACTTTGTCCCTCGTATATAAAGGTTCCTGAGTCATTCTTCCATCTCTAGTCACAACTTTAACAGATCATTGTACTTACTATTCATCTCATTAAGCAAATCATTATGTGCCTTGAGTACTGGTTCTATTTGAGTAGTTACCATGGAAGCATGTTTCCTAATCTGTTTAAGATCATTGATAGCTCTACTCATATAATCACCTAAACAATCAAGCATGAAAGCATTATGTTTCAATTGTCTACTAACATAAGTATTAAAATTTTCATCCTTCACAACAAAATTATCAAAGTCATCCAAGCATTGGCTAGCAGTCTTATTATAAGGAATATCGCTTCCATCAAATTTACGAAGAGAATTTACCTCTACTACCCGTGTCGGGTTATGAAGACCATGTGTTTCTTCAATAGGTGGTAGATTCGTAACATGTTCATCTTTAAGACCTTTCTCTTTCATAGTTTTCTTTGCCTCTTGCATATCTTCAGGACTTAGAAATAGAATACCTATTTTCTTAGGAGTTGGCTTCGGAGGTGGTTTGGGAATAGTCCAATCATTGTCAGTGCTCAATATATTATTCAATAGTATTTCGTCTTGTTCAATTGTTTGTTCCCTGGAAACACAACCAGCACAACTATCTAGGTGGTCCCTAGAAGCATCGGTTAGTCCATTATAAAAGATATCAAGTATTTCCTTTTTCTTAAGAGGATGACCAGGCAAAGCATTAAGTAATGGGAGAAGCGTCACCCAAGCTTGTGGGAAACTCTCTTCTTCAATTTGCATAAAGTCGAATATTTCCTAGAAGGCAGCTTGTTTCTTATGGGCAGGAAAATAATTTTCATAGAAGAGATATGTCATATCCTAGGGGCTACGCACACAACCAGGAGCAAGAGAATTAAACCATATCTTAGAATCACCCTTTAACGAGAAAGGAAGCAACTTAAGGATATAGTAATAACGAATGTTTTCCTCATGAGTAAATAGGGTGGCTATATCATTCAGTTTAGTCAGATCCGCCACAATAGTTTTAGATTCATAACCATGGAAAGGATCTGATTCAACCAAAGTATATAACTCAGGATCGACAAATAATTGATAATCCTTATCAGTAACAAAGATAGGTTAAGTAGCAAACTTAGGACCATATTTCATTCTAGCATTCAAAGATTTTTCTTTCCACTTGCATAGTAATTTCTTAAGATCATCTCTATCATTACAAGCAAGAAGGTCCCTAGCTACTTCTCCCTCCATAGCATAACCCTTGGGAGTATCAGGTAATTCATATCTAGGAGAGCCAGGTCTAGTAGGTGTCTGAAAGTGTTCAGTTTCAGAAGTATCATAATTTTCAGAATTGACTCTAGAATTTTTGTTCATCAAAACATTCACCCAGTAGTATAGTATTATCAAGCAAAGTATCATCATAAGCATCATGCATAGCAGAAGTAGCATCATTAGTTACTTGCGACATACTCCCTCCGTTCCTTGATATAATGTGTATAGATTTTTGAGAAAAATCCCAAAATATAAGGTGTATTGCGTTGCACCACTCGTTTGGATATTTTTTTTAGCAATTTGATTACATTTCCTTATATCACGCAAGATCCGATATTTTATGATCTCCATTAGTTAGGTATAATCTCGCCCAAAACTTGTGAAATTTTCCATCCATGTGCGTTCTTTAATATTCATGCCAAAAACTATACACCCTATATCTAGGAACGGAGGGAGTATCAGAATTACTAGGAGGTGGCGGTGTCATAAGCTTACTCATAAGAGAAGGTGAATCAAGTGCAGAGCGAGATGGCAGTTCCTTACCTCCCCTTGTATTAGAGGGATAGATCTTGGTTTTTGGACCTTTCAGATTCTTCATAGTGATCAACAGATATAAATGCCAAGTGACTCAGAGAATAGAGCTATGTTCCCCGACAATGGCACCAGAAAAAGGTCTTGATAACCCGCAAGTATATGGGATCGCAACACTTTTCGAGGGGAGAATATTCTCGAGTTTTCGCAGATTAGTTGTCAATTCAACCACTCCTGAAAGACTTAATATCTGCAACAAAGTATTCAGTAGCAAAGTAGTATGGAAGTAAAGGTAACGGTAGCAAAAGTAACAGTAGTAGTTTTATAGTGATTGTAACAGTACCAGCGAAGAAGTAACTTAGAAAGCATAAATATGTGGAAAGCTCGTAGGCAATCGGTCGGTTATGGATAATTATGCTGGATGTAATTCATCATGCAATAGTTATAACAATGGGTTGACACAGAACTAGCTCCAATTCATCAATGTAATGTAGGCATGTATTCCATATATAGTCATACGTGCTTATGGAAAAGAAATTGCATGACATCTTTTGTCCTACCCTCCCATGACAACGGGGTTCTAATGGAAACTAAGGGATATTGAGGCCTCTTTTTAATAGATAACCGGAGCAAAGCATTAACACTTAGTGAATGCATGAACTATTCAAACAAAGGTAATCACCGTAAAAAACCCAGTTATTGTCACCCTGGGGGATGCGGATCATAACTCATAATAGGTGGCTACAACTTGCTAGATAGGATCAAGAGCACATATATATTCATGAAAACATAATAGGTTCAGATGTGAAATCATGGCACTCAGGCCCAAGTGACAAGCATTAAGCATAGCAAAGTCATAGCAACATCAATCTAAGAACATAGTGGATACTAGGGATCAAACCGTAACAAAACTAACTCGATTACATGATAAATCTCATCCAACCCATCGTTGGCCAACAAGCCTACGATACGATTACTTACGAACAACAGAGAGCATCATGGAACTGGTGATGAAGGATGGTTGGTGATGACAATGGCGTCGATTTCTCCTCTTTGGAGCCCCAAACTGACTCCAGATCTGGTCTCAAGAGGAAGAACATCGTGAAATACAATTAACTCTTCTCTCTTATTTTTATCTGTGTGAATAGGGTTATATGGAGCTGAAGAGGAGGTCGAAGGAGCCATGAGGGCCCCACAAGCCTGCTAGGCGTGGCTAGGGGGGTGGCCCGTCCTCATCCTCGCTGCAAGAGCTCTTGCGTTGGTCCTCGGGTGGGAGCTTGCCGGCCTGTTTAAACACACAACAATTGCGGTGTGTGTGGTTGGCGGGTTTGTCCTAAGTCCCATGGATTTGGCAAGGACTTTCCATAACTTCTCCAGTGGCGTGGGTCCATCGTGATTGCCTTTAGGAGGCTTCTTCCATTGCCCAGGTCGGGAGTTGCGGAATCCAGCGTTAATAGCCGTGTCATGGTTTCCCATTGCCATCCCGAACCTCGGAGGTTCCGGGATCTTCAGAGTTGTGGCTGCATCTTGTTGGCCAATTATCTTTTCCCGCAAAAAAGCGGGTCATGAGAGAAGTAAGGGCATACATGATCCGAGGTTTCTCCTGGCCTTGCTGGTGGGCTAGTCATTCATCCCGAATATTGTGCCGGAAGGAGGCTATTGCCTCAGTGTCCGGGAAGTAGACAATCTGGTTTTTCTTTGTCAAGAACTAATTCCAGAATTGCCAAGCAGACTATCCGGGCTTCTGAACAACGTTGCATAGGTCAGAGGAAACCGGCAGCCGAACAAAGGTTCCCTAGAAGTTAGAGCGGAATGTGTCCTCCAGGTCTTCCTAACATCCAATGGAGTTTTCGGAAAGGCTGTTTAGCCAGTGCCAAGATGGACCCTTGAGTTTGAGGAGGAGCTATTTTATAGCGAGGATATCATCTCCTCTTACCCGAGCTATGTCGCTAGTGTATTCGGCATCTATTCTAACCCGGTTGTGTTCCCGGCCTCTATTGCTATGGTCGAGCCATGGTCTGTACCCGCCTAGTCTATCGGGTGAGTAATCTCTTGATCCGTAGATGGATCTTGTACGGCCTGCTTTGTGTTCCAGGTCATCTCACAGGTCGAACCTGTCACTGGGCTCTAGTGGCTCCTTTCCCCATCTTCAGGGCATTGTAGGTCTATAACCGGTGTCGTTAGCTATCCTATCATGCTCGCGAGGATGGTGATCCAGCTTATTGTATGGGTATGTTTGGGAGACGGAGTATCGGTGAGCTTGTCATCTAATTGTGGCGGCAGCCTTCTCCATGGATAGCTATTGGGTTGGTCCGACAAACCGGTACCACATCCTTCCTCATTACAGAGGAGTTCGTCCATTAATCATTGAGGTCATCCTGTTCGGCTCTCAGTTTCCATTCTTTTGCTTTCAGGCTGCGAGTCGTTGCTATGAGCTGTTGTTCCTGGTCTTCAGGGTTGTCTGAGTCATCGGCTTCCAGAATGTCCTCCTCCTAGACAGGGGGGAGGTAGTTGTCGTCCTCAGAATCGTCGAAGTTGTCGGGGTTGCGCTGGTCTTCGTGCCTCTCCTGACCCTCTTACGGGTGTTCGGGGACATCAGTATCAACGCGATCCTCCGCGGTAACTTCGTCCTGGGTTCCAATGATAGCTTTTCTTCCCCTTTTGCCTTTTGACCACTTACGCAGTTTCCGGTGCCTTGACGGCGCGTCGCCCGACTTGTTGCCATCATTATTAGGCGTTTTTTCGCCATTAGCGGCAGGAGTGTCTACCATGTAGACATCATATGTGGATGTTGCGGCCCATGACCCGGTGTTAACGGGGGTGGGAGCGCAATAATCTTCATCCATGTATTCTGCCTCCTCGGAGGTAGAGTCCAACATGTCGGTTAAATCTTTGGATGTGGCTATCAAGTGGGCGGTGGGTTGGTCGAAAAATTTGTCTTGACCCACTCTGTAACCGATCTGAGCATAGATCGGGGTTGGATCATCGGTAATGTTCATCAAAGAGAATTGATCTAGGGGCTCGTTGAACGGTGAGAGCTCGATCGGATCATTCTATTCGGAACTTTTGAAGTTGAGATCAAATGTACCCGGGCAAGGGGAGTGTTCGACAAGAACGTATGTCCGCTCTTTTGGCACTATGTCCGGACCCGGACAAGAAATCGGACTATCGTCGTGGTTAACCCCATTGGCGTGACCGAAGAAAGAACTCGAGGTTAAGGCCTCACAGTCTTCGCGCATGACTGACGAAGCCATGAGCCCGGTTAGCGACAAGTCACCCCAAGAATCCACGGAGATCTCTACGTTCCTGAATCTGACCTCTCGATCAAGGGTAAAGCTCTCGACACGGCCTAGATGGCCGGTCGGGTCGGTGTGCAGCACAACACTGCCGAAGGCGAAGATCTATCCGGGGACGAAAGTGTCCCTATTGCGGACCTCTTCGTTGATGACAAGGCAAGACATCGATTCGTCGGGCGCTCACAGAGGAACTCTGAATGAAAACACCAATGTCGGTGTCAATACCGGCAGATCTCGGGTAGGGGGTCCCGAATTGTGAGACAAGAACCAATGCTAACAAGAGACAAAGGGGACATGGATTTACCCATGTTCGGGCCCTCCTATGGAGGTAATACCCTATGTCATGCTTGGTTGTATTGATCATATGGGGGTTACAGAGTTGATCAACCTCGAGATCGAATAGCTAACCCTAGACGAGTTGTTATATCCCTACAACCTAAAACCCTTCGTCTTATATAGGCGCCAAGGGTGTGTAGTGATTTACACATGGTCGGTTACACACCGAGGAGATAAACATGCCTATTCTGTACACCAAGCATGAAGGACAAGTCGTGCTGCCTGAAGCTTCCGTCTTGGAGACAGGGCCTTCAATCGATCTAGTGTTCGGTAAGCGGCCCATATAGTCCGGCCCCTAGAAATAGGTCGGCCTCCCGAGGACCCCTTAATCCAGGACTCCTTCACTAGTACAATAAATTACATAACAATCTAAAATACAAGCAGGAGCCTCTTTGGTGCACGGAATCCCCAAAAATTTTATTTTGCATGGTGTATCACCCATACCATTACTACCCACATGTTTAGCCATGCAAAAGCATCATTCCTTGATGAAACTGCACATAGCAACTCTTCTTTGTTATATTCATATGGCTTTGAAATAATAGGCCATTCCAAGTGGCACAAAATGGCTAATGTGCGCGAGCAACTTACCTTGCAAGGTGGATCCACGGTATCCCCCGCTGTTGAATTCTATTTGAGTTGTATCTGTAGAACAACTATAATCTGGCCATACGAACTCCCAATTGGGCTCTGCGACCTGCCAAAACTACTGGAATGCAAATATGTATCCCTCGAAGACCAACTTTGAGCGTTTCAGAAAAATTCCGACGGCCAAAAACGGATTGCAAGATGTAGTTTCAGAGGATTTAATCGTTGGCATGCACACTTCTAGCCTCTGCTACCCTACATTGAGCTCACCCACAGACAAGTACCAGGACAATAAATTACTAATCAATTTAAAATCACTATATTTCTGATCAAAAAGCCATACTTGTCAGTCTGGATAAAAGGAGGAGCCTCTTCGGTGCACTGAACCCAACCCCCAAAATGTAGTTTTGCATGGTCTATCACCCATACCGCTACTACCCACATGTTTAGCCATGCAAAAGCGTCATTCATGGACGAAACTGTGCATAGCAGCTCTTCTGGGTTACATTCTTATGGCTCCAAATAATAGGCCGTTACGAGTGGCGCAAAATGGCTAATGGGCGTGAGCAAATTACCCTCGAAGTTGGATCCATGGTATCCCCCGAAGCTGAATTCTATTTGGGTTGTATCCGTAGAATATCTATAATCTGTCCATACAAACTCCGATTGGGCTCCACGACCTGCCAAAACGATCGCAACAAAAAGATTTATCCCCCGATCTCCGACTTCTTCCGTTTCGGAAAAAGATCAAAGGCAAAAAACAGATTGCATGACGTAGTTTCGGATGATTTAATCATTGGTGTGCACACTTCTAGCCTCTACTACACTACATTGATCTCACCCACGGACACCTACTGGGACAACAAATTATAGAACAATGTCAAATCACTCTATTTCTCACAAAAAAGCCATACTTGTCAGTCTATATAGTTGCAGGAACCTGTTCGGTGCACCGAACCCCCCTAAAATGTAGTTTTGCATGGTCTATCACCCATCCCGCTACTACCCACATGTTTAGCCATGCAAAAGCATCATTCATGGACGAAATTGCGCATAGCAGCTCCAAAATAATAGGCCATTCCGAAAGGCACAAAATGGCTATCGGAGGTGAGCAACTTACCTTGGAAGGTCGATCCACGGTATCCCCCGCTACTGAATTCTATTTGAGTTGTATCCGTAGAACGACTATAATCTGGCCATACGAACTCCAATTGGGCTCCATGACTTGCAACAACAATCGCAACAGAAAGATGTATCCCTCGATGTCCGACTTCGTCCAGTTCAGAAAAAATTCAAATGCTAAAAATGGATTGTATGATGTAGTTTCGGATGATTTAATCGTTGGCCTGCACACTTCTAGCCTCTACTACCCTACACTGAGCTCACTCACGGACACGTACTGGGACAACAAATTACAAAACAATGTAAAATTACTCTATTTCTCACCAAAAAGCCATACTTGTTAGTCTGAATAGAAGTAGGAGCATCTTTGATGGACTGAACGCCCCAAAATTGTAGTTTTACATAGTCGATAACCCATACCGCTACTACCCACATGTTTAGCCAGGGAAAAGCGTCATTCCTGGATGAAACTGCGGACATTAGCTCTTCTGTGCTACATTCATATGGCTCCAAAGTTAAATGGCCGTTCTGAGTTGCGCAAAATGGCTAATGGGCGTGAGGAACTTACCTTGGAAGGTGTATCCACGTTATTCCCCGCTACTAAAATCTAGTTGAGTTCTATCCGTAGAACAACAATAATCTGGCCAGACGAACTCCGAGTGGGCTCCACGACCTACCAAAATGACCGCAACGAATAGATGTATCCCTTGATGGACGACATTGTTCGTTTCAGAAAAAAATCGACGGCCAAAAACGGATTGCAAGATGTTGTTTCGAATGATTTAATCGTTGGCGTGCACACTTGTAGCCTCTACTACCCTACATTGAGATCACACACGGACACATACTTGGATAATAAATGATAGAACAATGTAAAATCACTCTATTTTTTACCAAAAGCCATACTTGTTAGTATGGATAGAAGCAGGAGCCTTTTCGGTGCATTGAACCCTCCAAAAATGTTGTTTTGCAAGGTATATTACCCATACCGCTACTATATACCCACATCTTTAGCCATGCAAAATCATCATTCCTGGACGAAACTGCGCATAGCAACTCTTCTAGGTTATATTTATACGGCTCGAAAATAATAGGCGGTTCCGAATGGTGCAAAATGGCTAAAGGTGTGTGCAACTTACCTTGGAATTTGGATCAATGGTATCCCCCGCAGCTGAATTCTACTTGAGTTGTATCCGTATAACGGCTATCATCTTGCCATATGAACTCCGATTGGGCTCCATGACCTGCCAAAATGATCGCAATGAAAGGATGTATCCCTCGATGATTGACTTTGTCCGTTTCGGAAAAATTTGGACGGCCAAAAACAGAATGCAAGATGTAGTTTCGGATGATTTAATCATTGGCGTGCACACTTCTAGCTTCTACTACCCTACATTGAGCTCACACACAGAGACGTACTGGGACAACAAATGGTAGAACAATGTAAAATCACTCTATTTCTCACCAAAAAGCCATACTTGTCAGTCTGGATAGAAGCAGGAGCATCTTCTTTGCACTGAACCCCCCAAAATGTAGTTTTGAATGGTCTATCACCCATAACGCTACTGCCCACATGTTTTCCCTTGCATAAGCGTCATTCCTGGATGAAACTGTGCATAGAAGCTCTTTTGGGTTATATTTATATGGCTCAAAAATAATAGGTCGTTCCGAGTGGCACAAAATGGCTAACAGGCACGTGCAACTTACCCTAGAAAGCGGATCCATGGTATCCCTCACACCTAATGTTTGGAAAAAAGTTGAAGGCCAAAAACGGATTGCACTATGTTGTTTCCGATGATTTAATCGTTGGCGTGCACACTTCTAATCCTACTACCCTACATTGAGCTCACCCATGGACACACACTAGGACAACAAATTACAAAAAAAATTGTAAAATCACTCTATTTCTCACAAAAAAGCCATACTTATTAGTTTGGATAGAAGCAGAAGCCTGTTCGGTGGATTGACCCCCCCCCAAAATGTTGTTCTGCATGGTCTATCACCCATACCGCTGCTACCTACATGTTTAGCCATGCAAAATCGTCATTCCTTGACGAAACTATGCATAGCAGCACTTCTGTGTTATATTGACATGGCTCCGAAATAATAGGCCGTTCTGAATGGCGCAAAATGGCTAATGGGCGTGAGCAACTTACCTTGGAAGGTGGATCCATGGTATCCCCTGCTGCTTAATTCTATTTGAGTTGTATCCGTAGTACGGCTATAATCTGGCCATAGGAACTCCGATTGGGCTCCATGACCTGACAAAATGACTGCAACAAATAGATGTATCAATTGATGATGGACATTGCCCGTTTTGCAAACATTTTGATGGCCGAAAACGGATTGCAAGATGTAGTTTCGGATGATTTAATCGGTCGTGTGCACACTTCTATCCCGTAGTACCGTACATTGAGGTCACACACGGACTCGTACTAGGAAAATAAATGACAAAACAATGTGAAATCAGTCTATTTCTCACCAAAAAGCCGTACTTTTCCATCTAGATAGAAGCAGAAGCCTCTTCGGTGCACTGAAACACCCCCCCCCCAAAATGTAGTTTTGCATGGTCTATCACGCATACCGCTACTGCCCACATGTTTAGCGATGCAATAGCATCATTCCTGGGTGAAACTCCACATAGCAGCTCTTCTGTGTTATATTCAGATGGCTTCAAAAAAATAGGTCGTTCCGAGTGCACAAAATGGCTAACAGGCGCATGCAACTTACCCTGGAAGGCGGATCCATGGTATCCCTCACACCTGAATTTTATTTGAGTTGTATCCGTAGAACGACAACCATCTGGCCATACAAACTCCGATTGGGCTCCACGGCCTGCCAAAATGATTGCAATGAAAATATGTATCCCTCGATGACCCACTTTGTCCGTTTTGGAAAAAAATTGAAGGCCAAAAACAGTTTGCACTCTTTTATTCAGATGATTTAATCGTTGGCGTGCACACTTCTAATCCTACTACCCTACATTGAGCTCACCCACGGACACACACTTTGACAACAGTTTACAAAAAAAATGTAAAATCATTCTATTTCTCACCAAAAAGCCATACTTATCGGTCTGGATAGAAGCAAGAGCCTATTCAGTGCACTGACCCCTCCCCCCCCAAAGGTAGTTTTGCACGGTCTATCACCCATACCGCTGCTACCCACATGTTTAGCCATGCAAAATCGTCATTCCTTGACGAAACTACGCATAGCAGCACTTCTGTTTTATATTCATATGGCTCCAAAATAATAGGATGTTCCGAGTGGCGCAAAATTGCTAATGGGCATGAGCAACTTACCTTGGAAGGTGGATCCACGGTATCCCCTACTGCTTAATTCTATTTGAATTGTATCCGTAGAATGGCTATAATCTAGCCATACGTACTCCAATTGGGCTCCATGACCTGCCAAAATGACTGCAACAAATAGATGTATCCCTGGATGGAGGACATTGTGTGTTTCGGAAACATTTTGATGGCCCAAAACGGATTGCAAGATGTAGTTTCAGATGATTTAATCGTTGGTGTGCACACTTCTAGCCCATAGTACCGTACACTGAGCTCACACACGGGCTCGTACCGGGACAATAAATGACAAAACAATGTGAAATCAGTCTATTTCTCAAGAAAAAGCCGTACTTGTCCGTCTGGATAGAAGCAGAAGCCTCTTCGGTGCACTGTACCCCGCGCCCCAAAATGTAGTTTTGCATGGTCTATCACACGTACCACTACTGCCCACATGTTTAGCCATGCAACAACATCATTCCTGGGCGACATTGCGCATAGCAGCTCTTCTGTGTTATATTCAGATGGCTCCAAAATAATAGGTCGTTTCGAGTGGCGCAAAATAGCTAATGGGCGTGAGCAACTTACCTTGGAAGGTGGAAACATTTCGAAGGCCAAAAACGAATTGCAAGATGTAGTTTCGGATGATTTAATCGTTGGCATGCACACTTCTATCCTCTAGTACCATACATTGAGCTCACACATGGACTCGTACTGGGACTAAATGACAGAATAATGTAAAATCACCCTATTTCTCACCAAAAAGCCATACTTGTTAGTCTGGATAGAAGCAGGAGCCTTTTCGGTGCACTGAACGCCCCAAAAATGTAGTTTTGCATGGTGTATTACCCATACCGCTACTACCCACAAGTTTAGCCATGCAAAACAGCCATTCCTAGACGAAACTACGCATAGCAACTCTTGTGGGTTATATTTATACGGCTCGAAAATAATAGGCCGTTACGAGTGGTGCAAAATGGCTAACGGGCACAAGCAACTTACCTTGGAAGGTGTATCCTCGGTATCCCCTGCAACTGAATTCTATTTGGGTTGTATCCGTAGAATGGCTATCATCTGGCCATACGAACTCCGATTGGGCTGCATGACCTGCCAAAATAGTAGCAATGAAAATACGTATCCCACGATGACCGACTTCGTCCATTCCGGAAAAATATCGAAGGCCAAAAATGGATTGCACGGTGTAGTTTTAGATTATTTAATCATTGGCGTGCACACTTCTAACCTCTACTACCCTACACTGAGCTCACCCACGAACACGCACTAGGACAACAAATACAGAAGAATTTAAAATCACGCTATGTCTCACCAAAAATCCATACTTGTCAGTTTGGATAGAAGCAGGGGCCTCATTCGATGCACTGAACCCCCCAAAAATTTAATTTTGCATGGTCTATCACCCACTTGTTTAGCCATGCAAAAGCTTCATTCATGGACGAAATTGTGGATAAAAGCTCTTGTGGGTTATATTCATATGGATCCAAAATAATAGGACATTCCGAGTGGTGCAAAATGGCTAACGGGCGCGAGCAACTTACCTTGGAAGATGGATTCACGGTATCCCCCGCTGCTGAATTCTATTTGCGTTGTATCCGTAACGGCTATATTCTGGCCATATGAACTCCGATTGGGCTCCATGACCTGCCAAAACGATCGCAACGGAAATATGTATCCCTCGATAACCGACTTCATCTGTTTTGAAAAAAAATCGATGGCCAAAAACGGATTGCATGATGTAGTTTCGGAATATTTAATCGTTGGTGTGCTCACTTGTAGCCTCTATTACCATACATTCAGCTCACCCATGAACACGTACTGGGACAATAAATTATAGAACAATGTAATATCACTCAATTTCTCAACAGAAAGACATTCTTGTCAGTCTGGATACAAGCAGGAGCCTCTTCGGTGCACTGAACACCACAAAAATGTAGTTTTGCATGGTCTATCACCCATACTGCTACTACCCACATCTTTAGCCACGCTAAAGCGTCATTCAGGGACAAAGCTATGCATAGCAGCTCATCTGTGTTATATTCATATGGATGCAACATAATAGGACGTTCCGAGTGGCACAAATTGTCTAACGGGCACGAGCAACTTACCTTGGAAGGTGGATCCATGGTATCCCCCACTGCTCAATTCTATTTGAGTTGTATCCGTAGAACGACTATCATCTGACCATATGGAGTCCGATTGGGCTCCATGACCTGCCAAAACTATCGTAACGAAAAGATGTATCCCTCAATGACCGACTTCGTCCGTTTCGGTAAAATTTTGAATGCCAAAAACGGATGGCATGATGTAGCTTCAGATGATTTAATCATTGGCGTGCACACTGCTAGCCTCTACTACCCTACATTCTGGTCACCCACAGACACGCATAGGGGCAACAAATTGCACAAAAATTTAAAATCACTCTATTTCTCACCAAAAGCCATACTTGTCAGTCCGGATAGATGCAGGAGCCTCATTGGTGCGCTGAAGCCCCCAAAAATGTAATTTTGCATGGTCTATCACCCATACCACTACTACTCGCATGTTTAGTCATACTAATACATCATTCATGGACGAAACTGCGCATAGCAGCTCTTCTGGGTTATATTCATGTGGCTCCAAAATAATAGGATGTTTCAAGTGGCGCAAAATGTCTAAAGGGTGCGAGCAACTTAGATTGGAAGGCGGCGGTATCCCCTGCTGTTGAATCCTATTTGAGTTGTATCCATAGAACAACTATAATCTGGCCATGCGAACTCCGATTGGGCTCCACGGCCTGCCAAAATGACCGCAATGAAAAGATGTATCCCTCGATGACTGAGTTCGTCCATTTCAAAGGCCAAACACAAATTTGCATGATGTAGTTTCGGATGATTTAATCGGTGGCGTGCAGACTTCTAGCCTCTATTACCCTAAATTGAGCTCACCCAGAGACACATACCAGGATAACAAATTACAGAACAATGTAAAATCACTCTATTTCTCAGCAAAAAGCCATACTTGTCAGTCTGGATAGAAGCAGGAGCCTCTTCGGTGCACTGAGCCCCCCACAAATGTAGTTTTGCATGGTCTATCACCCATACTGCCACAACCCACATATTTAGAAATGCAAAAGCATCATTCATGGACGAAACTTCACATAGCAGCTCTTGTGTGTTATATTCATATGGCTCGAAAATAATAGGCCGTTTCGAGTGGTGTAAAATGGCTAACGAGTGCGAGAAACTTACCTTGAAAGGTGGAACCATGGTATCCCCTCATGGTGAATTCTATTTGAGTTGTATCTGTAGAACGGTTATAATCTGGCCATACGAATTCCGATTGGGCTCCATGACCGACCAAAACGATCGCAACGAAAAGATATATCCCTCGAAGATTAACTTCGTCTGTTTCAAAAAAAATGAAAGGCCAAAAACGGAGTGCATGATATAGTTTCAGATGATTTAATCATTGGCGTGCACACTTGTAGCTTCTACTACCCTACATTGAGCTCGCCCACGGACACGTAATAGGACAACAAATTACAGAACAATGTAAAATCACTCTATTTCTTAGCAAAAAGCCATTCTTATCATTCTGGATAGAAGCAGGAGTCTCTTTGGTGCACTGAACGCCCCAAAAATGTAGTTTTGCATGATCTATGACCCATACCGCTACTACCCACATGTTTAGCCATGAAAAACCATCATTCCTGGATGAAACTATGCATGGAATCTCTTCTGGGTTATATTCATATGGCTCCAAAATAATTGGCTGTTCCGACTGGCGCAAAATGGCTAACGGGCGCGAGCAACATACCTTGGAATGTGGATGCCTTGTATCCCCCGCTGTTGAATTCTATTTGAGTTGTACCCGTATTAGAGCTATAATCTGGACATACGAACTCCGATTGGGATCCACGACCTACCAAAACTATTGCAAAGAAAAGTTGTATCCCTTGATGAGCGACTTCGCCCATTTCGGGAAAAATTCGAAGCAAAAAAACGGATTGCGTGATGTTGTTTCGGACGATTTAATAGTTGGCGTGCACACTTCTAGCCTCTATGACCCTACATTGAGCTCACCCACGGACACGTACTAGGATAATGCTACCTCTTGAGCTTGTGTTGGTTTTCCCTTGAAGAGAAAAGGGTGATGCAGCAAAGTAGATAAGTATTTCCCTCAGTTGTTGAGAACCAAGGTATCAATCCAGTAGGAGGAACAAGCAAGTCACCAATGGTTGCACCTACACAAACAATCAAACTTTTGCACCCAATGCTATAAAGGGGTTGTCAATTCCTTCATGATTATTTGCAAGGATTAGATCTGAAAGAGATAGATGTAAATGAGTGCAGAAAGTAAAAGATAAATAAATTGCAGCAAAGTATAGATCAGAAAGTATATGATGGAAAATAGACTCGGAGGCCAGAGTTTTAACTAGAGGCTTCTCTCTTGAAGGCAAATATCATGGTGGGTAAACAAATTACTGTCAAGCAATTGATAGAAAAGCGAATAGTCATGTAGACATCCAAAGAAATGACCATGCATATATGTATCCCCTCTGTGACAAGTAGACTGAAATGATTCTGCATCTACTACTATTACTCCACAAATCGATTGACTCCTGCCTGCATCTAGAGTATTAAGTTCATGAAGAACAGAGTAACGCATTTAGAAAGATGACATGATGTGGAGGGATAAACTAAAGTAATATGATGAAAACCCCATCTTGTTACCCTTGATGGAAACAATACAATACGTGCCACGCTACCCCTACTATGCCACTGGGTGAGGACACCGCAAGATTGAACCCAAAACCAAGCACTTCTCCCATTGCAAGAATTACCAATCTAGTTGGCCAAACCAAACCAATAATTCAAAAACACTTGCAAGGATATGAAATCATGAAAATAAGAATTCAAAGTAGATTCGAATAAGATTCACCAATAATGTGAACATAAACTCACAATTCATCGGATCTTGACAAACACGCCACAAAAGAGGATTACATCAGATAGATCTCCATGAAGATCATGAAGAACATGGTATTTACGATCAAAGTGAGAGAAGAAGCCATCTTGCTACCATCAATAGGTCTATGGTTGACTACTCACGCATCATCGGAGGGGCATTAGAGTTGATCTAGAGGCCCTCTGTGCTCGAAACCCCCTCCGGGAGATTACCGGAAAAAGCTCCAAGATTGGATTTCTCAGGAACAAAGGCTTCTGGTGGCGGAAAAGTATTTGTGTGGCTGATTTTTTTGTTGGGGGAATATTGAGGTGTTTATAGGCTGGAGAATAGGATTAGGAGACCTGCCGTGAGCGACAAGCCTGCACACGCGGCCAGGGGGGCGCTCCTAGCAGGCTTTTGCCGCCCTGGCAGATCCCTTGCCATCCACTCCAAGCTTGATCAACTTGTTTCCTTGCAGATAAATTCCTTCTGAAGGTTTTATTCCGTTTGGACTCGGTTTAATATCCCATATCTGCAAAACTCAAAAGCAAGGAAAAAACAGAAACTAACACTTGTCTCTAGATTAATAGGTTAGTCCCAAAAATAATATAAAATAGCATATTAATGCATATAAATCATCCAAAACAGATAATATAATAGCATGCCATCATAAAAAATTATAGATACGCTGGAGACGTATCAGCATCCCCAAGCTTAATTCCTGCTCGTCCTCGAGTAGATAAATGATAAAACAGAATTTTTTATGTGGACTGCTACCTAACATATTTGTCCATGTAATGTTCTTTATCGTGGCATGAATATTCAGATTGGTAAGAATCAAAGCAAAAGCTTAATATTGATATAGAAACAATAACATTTCAAGATTACTAGCAAAGCAATTGTATCTCTTGAAAATATAAGGGAAAAAGAAAGTTATACCTAAAATATCATATGGTCTGGCCCACACAAAGTATTTATATCATTCACAACACTGATGAAAACTCAAGTAATTGTTTTCACACCTTTATTTTCTCAAACTATTTCAGCTCTCACGCAATACATGAGCGCGAGCCATGGATATAGCACTATAGGTGGAATATAATATGGTGGCAGTTGTCAAGGAAAGGGAGAAGATATCTCGCATCAACTAGGCGTATCAACGGGCTATGGATATGCACATCAATAGATATCAATGTGAGTGAGTTGGTCTTGCCATGCAAAGGATGCACTATAGCTATAAGTGTAAGAGAGCTCAAAAGGAAACTAAGTGGACGTGCATCATGAAGAAAAATTCCACTAGCTCTATGGAAGTGACAAAATAGAAGACTCTCTATCATGAAGATTATGGTTCTATTTTGAAGCACAAGTGTGGAAAAAGGTAGTAGCAATGTCCCTTCTCTCTTTTCTCTCATTTTTTATATGTGGGCATCTAAGGCCTCTTTTATTCATTTTGTTATCTAGGCTTTGCTGGCCTCTTTTTTTCATAAAGTCAGGAATCTCATCCCCACTTGTGAGGGAATCATAGCCTCCATCATCCTTTCCTCACATGGGACATGTTGCATTAAGGATAATCATCACACTTTTGTTTACTTACAACTCAAGAGAAAATTAGAACTCGATACGTGTGACAAAATATGACTCTATATGCAATATGGAAGTGATGGTGCATGTCATAAAAGGAAACTATGAAAGTTGCATGGAAATATATCTCTGAATGGATATGGAAATGCCATAATAGGTAGGTATGGTGGCTGTTTTTAGGAAAGATATATGGTGGCTGTTTTGAGGAAGGTATAGGGTGGCTGTTTTGAGGAAGGTGTTTGGTATACCGTCGAAATTTGTGCGGTAATAGAGAGGCTAGCAAAAGTGGAAGGGTGAGAGTGCCTATAGTCCATGGACTCAACATTAATCATAAAGAACTCACATGCTTATTGAAAAATTCTATTAGTCATTGAAGCAAAGCATTAAACGCATACTCCTAGGGGGAGGTTGGTAGGAGTTAACCATCACGAGCCCCCGACCCTCACACAAAGGCTGACAATCTATAAACAAGTCATGCTTTGACTTCCTTACATAACGGTTCACCATACGTGCATGCTACGGGAATAAAAAACATTTACACGAGTATTTTTAGCAAATAACAATTTACTTACTAACATGTCTCTTAACATTACCATCTTTATATCTCAAAAATTTATGCAAGGAATGAACCTTCTCATAAATACTAAATGCAATTAATATGGAAGTTTTTATTATATCCCTTTCGGATGCCTATCATATTAGGACTAAATTCATAACCTAGACCAATGACATTGATGTTTTAGAGGGTCTCAAAATAAGATAAGTGAGGTACGAGATTTCAAGTATTTCTATAAAACGCAAACACCACCGTGCTCTAAAATATATAAGTGAAGGACATAGAGCAAAATTGCCAAACTCAAAAGTTATAAGTGAAGCACATAGAGTATTCTAATAAATTCATGATTCAGGGTGTCTCTCTCAAAAGATGTGTGCAGCAAGGATGATTGTGGCAAACAAGCAAGCAAATACTAATATCATACAAGACCCTCCAAGCAAAAACACATATCATATGGTGAATAAAAATATAGCCTCAAGAAAATTTACCAATGGATTGAAGACGAAAGAGGGGATGCCTTCCGGGGTATCCTCAAGCTTAAGCTCCTTGGAATCCTTGAATATGAATTGGGTTGCCTTGGGCATCCCCGAGCTTAGGCTCTTGGCACTCCTTGTTCCATCGTCCATCAAATCTTTACCCAAAACTTGAAACTTCACAACACAAAACTTAACATAAAACTCGTGAGATCCGTTGGTAAAAGAAAATAAATCACCAATTTAGTTACTGTTGTGAACTCATTATTTATTTATATTGCTGTTATACCTACTCTAATCTAACATCTCCATGGCTCATACCACATGATACAACCCATATATTGTTCAAAATAGGCAAACAACTCAAAGAAAACATAATCTTTCAAAAATAGAACAGTCTGTAGAAATCTGAAAAATTAGTATACTTTTGTAACTCAAAACATTCTGAACAATTAGTTCAACCTCGGTAATTCATATATCAATATTGTGTAAAAATTTCAGATCAAGTCGATGGACTGAGCGCAAAAGTTTCTGTTTATCAGCAAGATCAAATCAACAATTACCATAGATCACCCCATTGGTTTTACTTGGCTCAAACACTAATAAAAACACAACACAATTACTACAGAAGTAATAATATCAGAAACACTCAAAAACACAAGCAAAAACGTAACACAAAAATAAAATTGGGTTGCCTCCCAAGAAGCGCCATTGTTTAACGCCCCTAGTTAGGCAAAACGATTTCAATGATGCTCACATAAAGAGTAGTAGTTGAGATATGGAAAAGAGCATCATGAATAGCATGAAAAACACATTTATGTCTAACCCACTTCCTATGCATAGGGATTTTGTGAGTAAACAATTTATGGGAATAAGAATCAACTAGCATAGGAAGACAGAACAAGCCTAACTTCAAAACTTTGAACACATAGAGAGGAAACTTGATATTATTGTTACTACTACAAGCATATGTTCCTCCCTCATAATAATTTTCAGTAGAATCATGAAGTAATATCACAATATAACTATCACACAAGCACTCTTTTCATGATCAATTATAGCATGCGTGTCATCACTAAAACTTGGGGAACAAAAAATATCATCTTCATCAAACATAGTATGCCCAAGATTGTGGTTTTTGGTATCATTAGCATCATGTATATTTTGAGAATTCATACTAACAACATGGAAATCAACTTTTTCATTCAACAACATATGATGAATCACCTTATAATATTCTTCTTTCAACACTTCATCGAAATTTTCATGATTTTCAAGCAAAACTTCATAGAGATAATCAAGTGCACTCAACTCACCAGCAATTGGTTCATTATAGTTTGGTCTTTTGAAAATATTAGCAAGTGGATGAGGATCCATATTAATAGATTTTTAGCAAGCGAAGATGCAAGCAAATAGAAGGCACATGGCATCACAAGGAAACATAGCAAACGGGAAGACGAACGGAAGAAGGGCAAATAAAAAGGCAAATATTTTTGGTATTTTCTGAAAATCATTTTAGAAGTGGGGGAGAGGGAAACGAGAGGCAAATGGCAAATAATGTAAAATCAAGAGATTAGTTTGTGATGGGTACTTGGTAGGCTTGATGTGTATCCACCCCAGCAACGGCGCCAGAAATCCTTCTTGCTACCTCTTGAGCTTGCGTTGCTTTTCCCTTGAAGAGCAAAGGGTGACGCAGCAAAGTAGATAAGTATTTCCCTCAGTTGTTGAGAACCAAGGTATCAATCCAGTAGGAGGAACAAGGAAGTCACCAATGGTTGCACCTACACAAACAATCAAACTCTTGAACCCAACATTATAAAGGGGTTGTCAATCCCTTCACGGTTATTTCTGAGGATTAGATCTAAAAGAGATAGATGTAAACGAGTGCGGAAAGTAAAAGATAAATAAATTGTAGCAAAGTATACATCTGAAAGTATATGATGGAAAATAGACCCGGGGGCCATAGGTTTCACCAGAGGGTTCTCTCTTGATGGCAAATATCATGGTGGGTAACAAATTAATGTCAAGCAATTGATAGAAAAGCGAATAATCATGTAGTTATCCAAGGCAATGATCATGCATATAGGCATCATGTCCGTGACAAATATACCGAAACAATTCTGCATCTACTACTAGTACTCCACACATTGATTGACTCCTACCTGCATCTAGAGTATTAAGTACATGAAGAACAGAGTAACACATTAAGAAAGATGACATGATGTAGAGGGATAAACTAAAGCAATATGATGAAAACCCCATCTTGTTAGCCTCGATGACAACCATACAATACGTGCCTCGCTACCCCTACTAGGTCACTGGGTGAGGAGACCTCAAGATTGAACCCAAAACCAAGCACTTCTCCCATTGCAAGAATTACCAATCTAGTTGGCCAAACCAAACCAATAACTCAAAGAGACTTGCAAGGATATGAAATCATGCAAATAAAAATTCGGAGGAGATTCAAATAAGATTCATGGATAATCTAAACATAAACTCACAATTCCTCAGATCTTGACAAACACACCACAAAAGAGGATTGATCTCCATGAAGATCATGAAGAACATGGTATTGAAGATCAAAGAGAGAGAATAAGCCATCTAGCTACTAGCTATGGACCCGTAGGTCTGTGGTGGATTACTCACACATCATCGGAGGGGCAATGGAGTTGATGTAGATGCCCTCCGTGATCGACAACCCCTCCGTCAAATTAGCGGAAAAGGCTCCAAGATTGGATCTTTCGGGTACGGATGCTTCCGGCGGCGGAAAAGTATTTGCGTGGCTCTTTTTAATGCTGGGGGAGTAGCTGGGTATTTATAGGCCAGATAATAGGGTTAGGAGACATACCAGGGAGCGACAAGCCTGCTAAGTGTGTCCAGGGGGGCGCCTAGCAGGCTTGGGGCGCCCTGGCACCTCCCCTCACATGCATGCACTCCAAGCTTGATCGACTTGTTTCCTTCTACAAAAAGTCCTTCTAGAGGTTTTATTCCAATTGGACTCCGTTTAATATCCCATACCTGCAAAACTCAAGAACAAGGAAAAAAGAGAAACTCACACTTGGCTCTAGATTAATAGGATAGTCCCAAAAATAATACAAAATACCATATTAATGCATATGAAACATCCAAAACAGATAATACAATAGCATTCCATCATAAAAAAATATAGATATGTTGGAGACGTATCAGACAACCAATTACAAAACAATGTAATATCACTCTACTTCTAACCAGAAAGCCATACTTGTCAGTCTTGATAAAAGCGGGAGACTCTTCGGTGCACTGAACCCCCCAAAAATGTAGTTTTGCATGGTCTATCACCCATACCACTACTACCCACATGTTTAGCCATGGAGAAGTGTCATTCCTAGAGAAAACTGTGCATAGTAGCTCTTCTTGGTTATATTCATATGGATCCAAAATAATAGTCCATTCCGAGTGGCGCAAAATGGCTAACAGGGGAGAGTAACTTACCTTGGAAGTTGGAACCACGGTATCCCCCGCTGCTGAATACTATTTGAGTTGTATCCATAGGACGACTATAATCTGGCATACAAACTCCGATAGGGCTCCATGACCTGCCAAAACGATCGCAGTGAAAAGATATATCCGTCGTGGACCAACTTTGTCAATTTTGGAGAAATTTTGAATGCCAAACACGGATTGCAAGATATAGTTTCAGATAATTTAATCGGCTGCATGCACACTTCTAGCCTCTACTACCGTACATTGAAATCACCCACAGACACATACCGGGATAACAAATTACATAACAATATAAAATCACTCTATTTCTCACCAAAAAGCCATAATTGTCAGTGTTGGTGAATGTTGCATGGGAAACAAAAAAATTCCTACGCACACGCCAGATCTATCCATGGCAATGAGCATCTACGAAAGGGAGAGTGGATCTACCTACCCTTGTAGATCCCTAAGAGGGGAGCGTTAAGAAACGTGGTTGATGTAGTCGAACGTCTTCGCGATCCAAATCGCCAAGCGTCTCGCGATCCCATCACGGTCCGTCCCACGATCTTGATCATGGTCCTTCCGATCTAGCGCCGAACGGACGGCACCTCCGCGTTCAGCAGACATACAGCTCGATGACGATCTCCGCCTTGTTGATCTAGCAAGAGGGATTAGATAGGTAGATGAGTTCTCCAGCAGCACGACGACGTTGTGGCGATGGTGAAGTTATTCCAGCAGGGCTTTGCCTAAGCACCGTTGAAACCGATCTAGAGGAGAAACTACGATCTAGAGGAGAGGGTAGCATGTGGCTGATTTCTATGTCTCAAAACCCTCAAAACCTCTTGTATATATAGGAGGAGAGAGGAAGAAGCCTTGGCGCACAAGGGGGCATCCCTTTTCCCTTGGTGCAAGGAGGACAGGAGGAATCCTCATCCAATCCTAATAGGACTATGATTCCTACTTTCCTACTTGGAAACTCTTTCCACCTTGCGTTTTTTTTTCTCAAACCACTCCAGCCGCGTGGGCCTTTAGAGGTGGCTTCGTACAGCCAACCAGGGGCTAGTTTACCTCCTCCCACAGACCATGTAGCCTCTTGGGTCGAGTCACCCCTCCTGATGGTCCCCGGTACCCTCCCGGCACTCCCAGTACACTACCGATGAGCCCGAAATTTTTCCGGCGACCAAAACAGGACTTCCTATATATCAATCTTTATCTCCGGACCATTCCGGAGCTCCTCGTGACGTCCGGGATCTCATCTGGGACTTCTAAAAACCTTCAGTAACCACCATCCATAACTCTGTACTACCAAAATGTCATCGAACCTTAAGTGTGCAGACCCTGCAGGTTCGAGAACTATGTAGACATGACCGGGACACCTCTACGGTAAATAACCAATAGCAGAACCTGGATGCCCATATTGTTTCCTACATATTCTACAAAATATTTATCGGTTGAACCTCTATGTCAAGGAGTCCGTTAATCCCGTATGCTATTCCCTTTGTTCTTTGGTATGTTACTTGCCCAAGATTCGATCGTCGACATCTCCATACCTAGTTTGATCTGGTTACCCGCAAGTCTCTTTACTCATTTTGTAATACAAGATAGCGTGGCTAACACTTAGTCACATTGCTTGCAAGGCTTATTGTGATGTTGTATTACCAAGCGGGCCCTGAGATACTTGTCCGTCACACGGAGTAAGAAATCCTAGTCTTGATCCATGCCAACCCAACAGACACCCTCAGAGATACCTATAGAGCACATTTATAGTCATCCAGTTACGTTGCGACGTTTGATACACACAAGGTACTCCTCCAGTGTAAGTGAGTTCCAGGATCTCATGGTCATAGGAACAGATACTTGACATGTAGAAAACTTTAGCAATAAACTAACACGATCATATGCTATGTTTATAGTTTGGGTCTTGTCCATCACATCATTCTCATGATGATGTGATCCCGTTATCAATACAATTCTAGCATGGATAATAAACGATTATCATGAACAAGGAAATATGATAATAATTAATTTATTATTGCCTCTAGGGCATATTTCCAGCAGTCTCCCACTTGCACTAGAGTCAATAATCTAGTTCACATCACCATGTGATTCGCATTGTTATGAAACTAACACCCAATGAGTTCTAGGGCTCGATCATGCTCTGCATGTGAGAGAGGTCTTTTAGTCAACGGGTCTGTGACATTCAGATCCGTGTGTACTTTCCAAATCTCCATGTCTTACTATACACACTGCTACCACATTCCACTTGGAGCTATTCCAAATGGCTTCTCCATTATACATATCTAGATTGCTACTAAGAGTCATCCGGATTGGTGTTAAAGGTTTCATCGACGTAACTCCTTATGACGAACTCTTTATCACCTCCGTAATTGAGAAACATTTCCTTATTCCTTTAGTTACTAAGGATAATCTTGACCGCTATCCAGTGGTCCAATCCTAGATCACTTTTGTACCCCTTGAGGGACTCATGGCAAGGCACACATAGGTGCGGTACCCAGCATGGCATACTATACAGAGCCTATGGATAAGGCACAGGGGACGACCTTCGTCCTTTCTCTTTCTTCTACCGTGGTTGAGCTTTCAGTCTCACTCAACTTCACACCTCACAAATCAGGCAAGAACTCTTTCTTTGACTGATCCATTTCGAACTCTATCAAAATCTTGTCAAGGTATGTACTCATTGATCCATTTCGAAGTCTCATCAAACATCTTGATATATATCTATAGATCACGATGCCCAACAATTAAGTAGCTTTATCTAGGTATTCCTTTTAAAAATTCTTTTTCAAACAACCCTTTATGCTTTCCAGAAATTCCACATCATTTCCGATCAACAATATGCCATCCACATATGCTTATCATAAATTCTATAGTGCTCTCACTCACTTTATTGTAAATACAGGTTTCTCATAAACTTTGTATAGACTCAAAAACTTTGATCACCTCATCAAAGTGTATATCCCAACTCCCAGATGCTTGCTCCAGTCCATAGAAAGATCACTGGAGCTTGCACACCTTTTAGCATCCTTAGGACTGACAAAACCTTCTAGTTGTATATCATACAACCTTTCCTCGGGGAAGGAAACAATTTTGACATCCATCTACCAGATTTCATAATTGAAAAAACACAGCAACTGCTAACATAATTCCACCAGGCTTTAGCATCGCTATGAGTGAGAAAGTCTCATCACAGTCAACTCCTTGAACTTGTTGGAAACTTCTTTGCGACAAGCCGAGATTTATAAATGGTGACATTCACCATCAGCGTCTGTCTTCATATTAAAGGCCCATTTGTACTCAACGACCTGCCGTCCAACGAGCAAGTTTACCAAAGTCCATACTTGGTTTACATACATGGATCCTTTCTCGGATTTCATGGCATCTAACCATTTGTCAGAATCCGGGCCCATCATCGCTTCTCCATAGTTCATAGGTTCATTGTTGTCCAAAAACATGACCTCTAAGACAGGGTTGTCGTACCACTCAGGAGAAATACGCATCCTTGTCGACCTATGAGGTTCGAAAGTAACTTAATCCTAAGATTCATGATCATCATCATTAACTTCCTCTTTAACTGAGGTAGGCTCCACATAAACATCTATCTGCGCTACGCTACTCTCTGGTTGAAACAAAGGTTCAACAACCTCATCAAGTTCCATCTTCCTCCCACTCAACTCTTTTGAGAGAATCTCTTTCTTGAGAAAGGAACTGTGTTAGCAACAAACACTTTGTGCTCGGATCTGAGATAGAAGGTATACACAACTGTTCTTAGGGTATTCCATGAATATGCATTTGTCCGCTTTGGGTTCGAGCTCATTAGGTGAAAACCCTTTTTCACCTAAGAGTTGCAGCCCCAAACATTAAGAAATGACAACTTAGGCTTCTATCAAACCATAATTCATACGGTGTCATCTCAACGGATTTAGTTGGTGCCCTATTTAAAGTGAATGTAGTTGTCTCTAATGCAGAACCCCAAAACGATTGTGGCAAAACGATAAGAGACATCATAATTCGCACCATATCCAATAGAGGACGACTACAATGTTCGGACACACCATCACACTATGGTGTTCTAGGTGGCGTGATGTGTGAAACAACTTTCACATTGTCTTAAGTTGTATACCAAACTCGTTACTCAGATATTCACCTCCACGATCATATCATAAACATTTGATCTTCTCGTCATGATGATCTCAAACTTCACTCTGATTCTGCTTGATCTTTTCAAACGATTTAGACTTGTGTTTTATTAAGTAAATATACACTATATCTACTCAAATTATGAGTGAAGGTAAGAAAATACCGATATTCACCGCATGCTACAACACTCATTTTACCGTATACATCAACATGTATCATTTACAATAAGTTACTTGCCCATTCCATCAAGCCGGAAAACGGGGTTTTAGTCATCTTGCACAAGAGGCATGGTCCGCATGTCTTAACCGATTCAAAAGCGAATGAGTCCAAAGATCCATCGGCATCGAGTTTTCTTCATGCGCTTTACACCAATATGACATTTAGCGGTAGTGCCACAAGTATGTGGTACTATCATTATTAACTTCATATCTTTTGGCATCTATGTTATGAACATGTGTATTACTACGATCAAGATTCAACAAACCATTCTCATTGGGTGCGTGACCATTGTAGGTATTATTCATGTAAACAGAATAATCATTATTCTCTGACTTAAATGAATAACCATATTGCAATAAACATGATCTAATCACGTTCATGCTCAACGCAAACACAAAAAAACATTTATTTAGGTTGGTCACTTATCCTGAAGGTAGAGAGAGCGTGCGATGTTGATCACATCAACCTTTGGAACATTTCCAACACACATCGTCACCTCACCCTTAGCTAGTCTCCTTTTATTGCGTAGATTTTATTTTGAGTTCCTTATATTTAGCAACCAAACTAGTATCCCATACCCAGGTGCTACTAGGAGTACTAGCACGGTACACATCAATAACACATATGTCAAATATACTTCTTTCGACGTTTCTAGCCTTCTAATCTACTAAGTATTTATGGTTGTTCTGCTTCAGCGACCTCTCTCCTCATAATAGAAGCACTTAGTATCGAGGTTGGGTTCTGCTTTGGGTTGCTTCACTGGAGCACCAACTAACTTGCCATCCATGATGTCTCCCTCCTTGCCCTTGCCCTTCACGAAATGAGTGGTTTTACTAACCATTAACACTGGATGCTCCTTCTTGATTTCTACCTTTGTGGTGTCAAACATTGTGAATAGCTCAGGGATCATCATTTCTATCCCTTGCATTTCATAGTTCATCACGAAGCTCTAGTAGCTTAGTGACAGTGACTTGGAGAACTATATCAATCACTATCTTATCTGGAAGATCAACTCCCACTTGATTCAAACGATTCTAGTTCCTAGACAATCCGAGCACATGCGAAACAATTAATCTATTCTCCTTACAATCATTGGCGTGCACACTTCTATCCTCTACTACCCTACATTGAGCTCACCCATGGACATGTACCATGATAACAAATTACAGAACAATGTAAAATCACTCTATTTCTCACCAAAAATCCATACTTGTCAGTCCGGATTGAAGTAGGAGACTCTTTAGTGCACTGAACCACCCAAAAATGTAGTTTTGCATGGTCTATCACCCATACCTCTACTACCCACATGTTTAGCCATGCAAAAGCATCATTCCTAGATGAGACCGCGCCTAGCAGCTCTTCTATGTTATATTCAAATGGCTCCAAAATAATAGGTCTTTCCGAGTGGCGCAAAATGGCTAACGAACGCGGGCAACTTACCTTGGAAGGCGGATGCAGGGTATCCGCCGCTGCTGAATTCTATTTGAGTTGTATCCGTAGAACGAATATAATATGGCCATACGAACTCCAATTGGCTCCACGACCTGCGAAAACGGTCACAATGAAAAGATGTATTCGTCGATGACTGACTTCGTTCGTTTCAAAAAAAAATCGAAGGCCAAACCGGATTGCAAGATGTAGTTTCGGATGATTTAATCATTGGCGTGCACACTTCTAGCCTCTACAACCCTACACTGAGCTCACGCACGGACATGTACCGGGATAACAAATTACAGAAGAATGTGAAATCACTCAATTTCTTACCAAAAATCAATACTTGTCGGTCTAGATAGAAGCAGGAGCTGCTTCGGTGCAATGAACCCCCCCCCCCCCCCGAAAATGCAGTTTTGCATGGTATATTACACATGCCGCTACTACCCACATGTTTAGCCATGCAAACGCGTCATTCCTGGACGAAACTGCGCATAGCAGCTCTTCTATGTTATATTCATATGGCTTCAAAATAATAGGCCATTTCGAGTGGCACAAAATGGCTAACGTGCGCAAGGAACTCTTATTGGGTTCCATGACCTACCAAACGATTGCAACGAAAAGATGTATCCCTCGAAGACCGACTTCATCTATTTTGAACAAAATTCGAAGGCCAAAAAAGGATTGCATGATGTAGTTTCAGATGATTTAATCGTTTGCATGCACACTTCTAGCCTCTACTACCTTACATTGAGCTCACCCATAGACACGAATTTTTTTACATAACAATGTAAAATCATTTAATTTCTCACCAAAAAGCCATACTTGTCAGTCTGCATATTACCCATACTTCTACTACCCAGATGTTTAGCCATGCAAAAGCATCATTCCTGGATTGAACTCTGCATAGCAGCTCCTATGTGTTACATTCATATGGCTCAAAAATAATAGGCCATTTTGAGTGGTGCCAAATGGCTAACGGGAGCGAGGAACTTACCTCGGAAGGTGGATCCATGGTATACCCTGCTGCTAAATTCTATTTGAGTTGTCTCCGTATAATAGCTATAATCTAGCCATACGAACTCCGATTGGGCTCCATGACCTGCCAAAACGATCGCAACAAAAAGAATAATCCCTCGATAACCTACTTTGTCAGTTTCAGAAAAAATTCGACAGCAAAAAATGAGTTGCATGATGTAGTTTCAAAGGATTTAATCGTTGGCGTGCACACTTCTAGCCTCTACTACCCTACATTGAGCTCCCCAACGGACACGTACTTGGACAACAAATTACAGAACAATCTAAAATCACTCTATTTCTCATGAAAAAACCATACTTGTCAGTCTTGATAGAAGCAGGAGCCTCTTCGGTGCACTGAACCCCCCAAAAATGTAGTTTGCATGGTCTATAACCCATACCGCTACTACCCACATGTTTAGCCATGCAAAAGAATCTTTCTTAGACGAAACTGTGCATAGCAGCTCTTTCGGGTTATATTCATATGCCTCGAAAATAATAGGCCATTTCGAGTGGCGCAAAATGGCTAACGGGCATGAGCAACTTACCTTGGAAGGTGGATCCACGGGATCCCCGCAGCTGAATACTATTTTAGTTGTATCCGTAAAATGCCTATATTCTGGTCAAATGAACTCTGATTGGGCTCCCCTACCTGCCAAAATGACCGTAACGAAAAGATGTATCCCTCGAGACAGACGTAGTCCGCTTTGAAAAACATTTGAAACCTAAAAACGGATTGCACGATGTAGTTTCAGATGATTTAATCGTTGGTGTGCACACTTCTAGACTCTGCTACCCTACATTGAGCTCACCCACGGACACATATTGGGACCATAAATTATAGAACAATGTAAAATTACTCTATTTCTCACCAAAAAGCCATATTTGTAAGCGTTTGTAGAAGCAGGAGCCTCTTCAATGCACTGACCCCCCGCCGCCAACAAAATGTAGTTTTGCATGGTCCATAACCCATACCACTACTACCCACATGTTTAGCCATGCAAAAGTGTCATTCCTGGACAAAACTGCGCATAGCAGCTCTTCTGTGTTATATTCATATGGATCCAAAACAATAGGCCGTTCTGCGTGGCGCAATATGGCTAACGGGCACGAGCAACTTAAATTGGAAAGTGTATCCACGGTATCCCTCGTTGCTGAATTCTTTTTGAATTGTACACGTAGAACAGCAATAATCTGGCCATAGGAATTCCGATGGGGCTCCACGGCATACCAAAATGAACGCAAACTAGAAGATGTATCCCTCAATGAATGACTTTGTCCGTTTCGGAAAAAATACAAAGGCCAAAAATGGATTGCAAAATGTAGTTTTGGATGATTTAATCATTGGTGTCCACACTTCTAGCCTCTACTACCCTACATTGAGCTCACCCACGGACACGTATTGGGACAACAAATTATAGAACAATGCAAAATCAATCAATTTCTCACCAAAAGCCATACTTGTTAGTCTAGCTAGAGTCAGGAACCTCTTTGGTGCACTGAACCCACCAAAATTGTAGTTTATCATGGTCTATCACCCATACCGCTACTACCCACATGTTTAGCCATGGAAAAGGGACATTCCTAGACTAAAGTGTGCATAGAAGCTCTTCTAGGTTATATTCATATGGCTTGAAAATAATAGGCCGGTCTGAGTGGAGCAAAATGGCTAACGGCCGCGAGCAACTAACCTTCGAAGGTGGATCCAAGGTACCCCCCACTTCTGAATTCTATTTGAGTTGTATCCGTAGAATGGCTATAGTCTGGCCATATGAACTCTGATTGGGCTCCACGATCTGCCAACACGACAGCAACAAAAAGATATATACCTCAATGGCCGACTTTGTCCATTTCGGAAAAGTTTCCAAGCCCAAAAACGGATTCAAAAATATAGTTTCGGATGATTTAATCATTGGCGTGCACAATTCGAGCCTCAACCACCCTACATTGAGCTCACCCACGGACACGTACTGGGACAATAAATTACAGAAGAATGTAAAATCACTCTATTTCTCACCAAAAAGCCATATTTGTCAGTCTGGATTGAAGCAGGAGCCTCTTTAGTGCACTGAACCCGCTGAAAATGCAGTTTTGCATGGTCAATCACCCATACCGTTACTACCCACATGTTTAGCCATGCAAAAGCATCATTCCTGGACGAAACTATGTATAGCAGGTCTTTTGTGTTATATTCATATGACTCCAAAATAATAGGCCATTCCGAGTGGCGCAGAATGGCTAACGAGCACGAGCAGCTTGCCTTGGAACGTGGATCCACAGTATCCCCCGATGCTGAATTCTATTTGTGTTCTATCCTTAGAACGGCTATAATCTGGCCATACGAACTCCGATTGGGCTCCACGACCTGCCAAAACGACCTCAATGAAAAGATGTATCCCACGATTATCGACTTTGTCCATTTTGGAAAAATTTGGAAGGCCAAATACGGATTGCAAGATGTAGTTTCGGATGATTTAATCATTGGTGTGGACACTTCTAGCCTCTACTACCCTACATTGAGCTCACACATGGACATGTACTGGGACAATAAATTACAGAACAATCTAAAATAACTCTATTTCCCGGCCGACATTGTCGCGGTCGTCGATGAAAAAGACACCGGGCGAAGCAGCCCTCGCCCTGCAGCTGTTGCAGGCTGCCGCTACTAGCCGGCGTGTAGGCCGCTTCCACCTAGGTGTAGGCTAACGAGTCACCAAAAAGCCATACTTGTCGGTCGGGATAGAAGCAGGAGCCTCTTTAGTGTACTGAACCCCCTAAAAATGTTGTTTTGCATGGTTTATCACCCATACCACCACTACCCACATGTTTAACCATGCAAAAGTGTCATTCCTAGACGAAACTGTGCATAGCAGCTCTTTTGTGTTACATTCATATGGTGCCAAAATAATAGGCCATTCCGAGTGGCGCAAAAAGGCTAACGGGCGCGCAACTTACCTTGGATGGTGGATCCATGGTATCCCCAGTTGCTGAATTCTATTTGAATTGTATCTGTAGAATGGCTATAATCTAGCCATACAACCTCCTATTGGGCTCCACGACCTACCAAAATGACCTCAACGAAAAGATGTATCCCACGATGAGTGACTTTGTCCATTTCAAAAAAAAATGGAAGGCAAAAAATGGATTGCAAGATGTAGTTTCACATGATTTAATCGTTGGCATGCACACTTCTAACCTCTACTATCCTACATTGAGCTCACCCACGCACACATACTGGGAGAACAAATTACAGAACAATGTAAAATCACTCAATTTCTCACAAAAAAGCCATACTTGTCAGTCTGGATATAAGCAAGAGCCTCTTCAGTGCACTGACACTAGTAGAATGTCTATGTGTAGCCTGGTCGGGATGGGCCTTTAGTACCGGTTTCCCAACCGATACTAAAGGGTCGGGACTAAAGGTCTAGACATTTAGTACCGGTTGGCCCACAGACCGGTTCTAAAGGCCCACCACGTGGCTGCCTGCGTGGGTTGGTGGTGGAGGACCTTTGGTACCGGTTGGTGATACCAACCAGTACTAATTGTTCTGTTTTGTTTGTTTTAGCTTTTAATTAGGTTTTAATTTTCCTCTATTTTTTGTGTTTTCCAATCATTTCATATTTTTTACAGTGCTACATACTGTAACAGTACACAAGTTGATGCATATATATATATATGTAATATAATATACAATATCTCATACACAGTATATATACAAATAGAATTACACATCCATATATATTCTAGACTTATAAATTAAAGCCCAAAACCCGACCGGGACTAGCTAGCTAGTGCTCCGGATGAAACCTCAGTTTTCTACTACTGATTTGCTGGCATTATTGAGGCGGCGATAAGGAATAGTGCTCTCTGTTTACATCAGTGACATGTAGAAAAAGAAATGTCACAAATTCCTCTTGAAGTGCTACAAAGCATTTCTGTGGTGAGAGATTCGACATCATCTGCCGAACCTCGAGTTGTCTTTCACGGGCTCTTCGTCGAAGTATACGGCATTCGGTCTGGATGCAAATGTTCTCGTAGAGGAAGTATCCACATAAATTTGTCCCCTGTGGCTGCTTCGCGCACTTTGCAAAAGAATAGAATTCAATAAGATAATTAATAATCAATCATGATAATGGTATTGAAACTAGAATTAAGGAGATGCGCGGACCTATTAGTACTACTTAATTACCTCCCTCTTTTTCCACTTCAGCTTCGGTTTCCATTGACGAACGTGATGGTTTTTTCTACGATATTTTTCCAGACACTACGCAACAAAGAAAAGGAACGAAAGATTTATTATAATTACTTTTGATATAAGGAAATAATGAAAGAAAGCAAGGTCGATAAAGATTGAAATTACCGTTCTATCATAAAATACAAGTCCACGTATGATTGTTGTAGTGTATGTAGTGAGTCGTACACTTGAACAAGTCCATCTGCAAGGATAATATTTAGGAGGATATAGTGGTCTCTGCGCAGAAGTTTATATAATTTAGATAACATGCATATAACTCATCAACTACACTTCACAGCGAGCTAGTAAGCAAAAATAGAATTTGTAGTATACAAGAGTGTAAACACTCACCCCATGTTGTAAGGAAATATTATAGTAGACTTGGTATTCATTAGTGCCTCTACAAATTTTTCCAAGAGATATTTTGTGTCCTGGGCGTAATGTTTTACCACATGACCATGAACGGATTTGGGTCGATGAACCCACTGTCATTGATTCCCTCTTGTTTCAATTCCCACATCTTCAATATGCATAATAGCATAGAAAAGAACATATATAGTGAGGGTAAGCCAATGAACGATATCTGAGATAGAGACTTAAATTATTAAAGATATAAATCACTTACAAACAATAGCAACTGATGAGAGTTTTTCGATAGAGTCTATATGGTATAACTAGAAAAGTTCTGAGAATTTAAGACATATTTCACATCCACTGACGTAATGCTCTTTCCTTACTTTGACCATGACCGCCATCTCCCCTCGCTTTGCTTCATGCAGGTACCAATCATGCAACCGTCGCATCGCAGTTGGTAGTTCCTTCTACTGCTTCGTCGTACCCGTGGATTTCCTCGGTGCCAAGGATTTGGCCAAGAGTGAGACCTGCAGCCTCTACTTCTTGGAGGTCGATTGGGTTGCCAACAACGTCCACTGCTTGGATCGATTGCTTGCTTGGATTGGTACTCACCTTGAGCGGAGAGGTCGATTGGTTGGATTGTTCTCCGAGCTGGGGAACTATTTTCCTGATAGTAGTACCACATGTCTATGATGCCGTACTTCCCGACTTCTTCCTTGGGCTGGGCCAACTTCTCTGCTAACTTGCCTTCTGAACTTGTCGCTCATAGTCTGTCGGCATACGCTCCACATATGTCAAGAGTCGATCAATAAAGTGTTCCCTATAGTGCTCTTGGACTTCCTTGGGTATTACCTCCTTTGGCGGCAGGGGCTTCTTCGCAAAAAAGGCTTTCACTTGGCGATCGCTTTCAATTTTAGTTTCCTGTGGTGTCATGTTGTAAGGCAGCTTCTTTTTGGCCAGAGGCTCAGGTTTGTTATTTGCTTTCTTTCAAAGAGGACTGTTGATGGTCTTCCTCTTTTGCGAGCCCTGCTGGCGGGACCGTTGCCGAGGTGGAGTCGGCTCACACGACGGAGATCGATATCAAGAGTATGGACTCGCGTCGTCCTCCAACCCGAGGTTGGGTGGACTCATGCTAGGATCCCTATCGAAGTGGGACGCCTCTCGAGGTGGGGAGGACTGCTCGTGCTGCGGTGCCTCTGGTTGGGATCCCTCGCACTGGACATCGATACTCGGAGGAGCCGGTGGCCTTAGTGCCGAGTGTGGAAAGACGATGCAGTCGTTACTCCATAGAATGAGACCATGGCGGGCTTCTGCTAGTGTGGACTCCCCCTCACCTCCAGGGATGTTAAGCTGTAGTTCATCATATCCTATCTCTATTGCGTCCACCGCGACATGAGCAAACCTAGATGGAACCGGATTGAAATGCCAGTGAACATCAAGTGTATCTGGTGAAGCATAGCCCATCGCGACACACACGGCTATGTTCTTCATTTTCTGGATTAGCTCACAAGATGTCTTCTCGGTGATATCATCCACGGGGGTGTGACCCAGCGGTGCCCCCATGGAACCCACGCTGCTTTTCGGCAGTGTAGATGGGACGGGTTCCAATTCCTCTTGTCATGGAGTTGCCCTTTGCTAGGTCAATACCTGTATCTGCAGCTGCTGCTGCTCGTACATCTGTTCCAACTTTGAAAGTCGGTCTGCTTCCACCTTCTTTTTTCTCGAAAGGCTTTGATAACTGTCCTTCCGGCCCACAAACCCCTCATACCACGGAACAACACCCACGCCTCGTGTTCGTCCTCCGTGTTCGGGATTCTCGAGGGCACGTGTAAGCTCGTCGTTCTCTCTATTGGGGTGAAACCGTCCTTCTTGGGCAGCTTTTATTGCTTCAATCAACTCATCCGATGCATGCTTCAGACTAGCAAGTGCAATAATCTTCCCTGTTGCTGGGTCGAACTTTCCCCCATGCGCAAAAAACCAATTCTTGCACCTCCGGGTCTAGTGAAAGGTTACTGGAGTGATCCCTTCAGCATGCATCTTATTCTCTAATGCATCCCACTTAGGAATGGCTGGCTTATATCCACCTGTCCCTAGTTTATGGTGATACTTTTTTTTCTCCGCATTTATCTTATTCTTTGTTGACTTCTCCATAGAAGTTTCCCATGTCTTGTACTCGATAAATGTGTCCCAGTGATTCCTTATCTTCTCGTATATTCCTGTGAATTTGGGAGCCTTCTTGCCTCTAGCGTTGTACTCGGTCCATAATCGTTTCTTCCAATTCTGGAATGCGCCAGCCATCTTATGGAGAGAAAACTCCTTGACTTTGTCCCTTTGGCGCTCCGAGGGCGAATTTGGTAGGATGAAATGCTCCATGAGCTCTCACCAAAGGGCATCCATAATTCTTTTATCGACATAAATCACTCCTAGTTTTGGTTTGGATGGCTGAATCCATTATTGCATTGTGATCGGAACTCCGTCCCTAACAACCACTCCGCATTGACGCACAAATGTCTTGGCATTGGCTTTAGGGTGAGTCGGTTTGCCATGATGTTTGAAAGCATCAAGATTGAGCTTTACGTTCTCGTCCAACATTTTGGCAGCGCCTCATAACTTTCTACTAGATTGGCTCGATCTGGAGGGCTGATAACTAAAAGAAGAAAGATTTGTTAATATATATATATATATATATATATATAAATCAATCAATACACATGTAATGATCACCGGAGGCTAATATTTATATACCTCGGCGGACATTGTTAGTTGTTCCGGATTTTGGAACATAAGTTGTTCTTCCTTGGCCTCACATCCATTACCGTAATCGTTCGGATATTGTGAGCCGTCATCATCATGTGATTCACCCAGAAGGTCCGCTGGGTTTTCAGAGGAGCGTATCATGTCGAAGATGTCCTCTTCATGAGCTCTACCGGTATTGTCCATAGCTTAATAACTAATCCATAATAATATAGATAAAAAATAGTATTCAAATTAGCATGCATTCAAGAAGCAAAATAACTGATAATTAATTAATAATGCATCATCGAATACATATATAGTATTTTTAGAAAAGATCTCATCATAATCTCGGATAATAGTTAATACATCGGCTAATCCATCGATCTAGCTAATACATCATAATAATACATATATTGTAGTTAATATATCGATCTAGCTAGAACCCTACAGTCCGACGGATATCGGGGCGGGCGGTGGATACCCAAAGAGAAGGAACCATCACAGGAGCATAGCTGCAGTGAGATCCCCGAAAAATCTGCCAGGTATTATCGGACCTGGCCTCCAAAGCTGCCATGTAGCGATGGACGCGCTCGTTCTCCTTGCTAACATGGTATTGTACCACCTCCGCGGGGGACTCAATCTTCTGAATCATCTGTGGCCCATGCATCTGCCACCATAGAACCTCCTGGTCGACGACGGGCTGGCTCCTCATGAAGCTACGCCACCCGGAAGGCAGCAACTCCTAGTACCAGCCCGGTGGAGCCCAGTCCCGTATAGGGCCCCTCGGCTCAAGCAATAGACCTCCTCCGCCGACTCGATGACAAGGATGCGGGATCGGCACCGTCGATGTCGAGAAGAAACACTTAATTATGAAAAAAAAAATACTTAGCAAAATTAACAGTTAGAATCTAACAAATTAAATAACACTTAGCAAAATTAGTGGATTAGGGGTCGGCCCCACTTGTCAGTGGATTAGGGGGGGCGGCCCCACTTGTCATTAACATCTAACAAAACACTTAGCAAAATAGCATCTAACATCTAACAAAACACTTAATCATTTTAGTTAATCAGTGGATTAGGGGGCGGCTCCACTTGTCATTGACTGGGGCCACGCCGGAGTTGCTCCCGTGAGCCGCAAACCCTAGGGGTGGGACTGGCCGGCCATGTCAGTAGGTCGCGCCGGAGTTGCTCCGGCGAGCCGCAAACCCTAGGGGTGGGGCGGCGGGCAAGGGGAAGGGGAGAGGCTCACTGAGGGAGGCGCAGCGTCGTGGTGGCGGGCACGGGGCGGTGCGCGGTGTCGAGGTGGCGGGGTCGGGGCGGCGGGTGGCGGCGATGGCTAATTTCGGCAGCCTGGCGGCGCAACTGAGCTCCTCCCGGTGCGTTGCTCGGCCCCGAACGAAGGCGTTTCTATTTATACCTAGCAGGCCTTTAGTACCGGTGCGTGGCTCGCACCGGTACTGAAGACCCTTTAGTACCGGTGTGAGCCACGCACCGGTACTAAAGGTCCTCCCAAAAAAATGCGCGGGGTGGTGGACCTTTAGTACCGGCGCGTGGCTCGCACCTCTTCTAAAGGTTTTTATAATTCATAATTAGTTATTATTTTAAGAAAACCCCTAAGCTTTAGAAAATCATAGAAAAAAATCTATGACTCCAATGGAAATAAATAATGTATGAAAAATATCAGAAAAATATAAAGAATCTGTTTATGGCAGTTCCATGCATCTCTGAACAACCTAAACTGCTATATAAGACAATTTGATTAAATGGCATTTTAAATGTCATATGTGCAGTTTGAAAAGCACTACAAATGAACTCTGAAAAGGTTAAAACTTTGCATGACATCATAAGTTCAACCACATAGCAACTTCTAAAGAGTTGAGAGGGTGACGGCAAAAAACTGGATGCACTTCGTGTACAAACTGGACAATCTCTTTTGAAGTATGAGGGTTTCGGACGAAAACTCATCTATTACAAAGGGATTTCATTTTTCATAAATTATTTTAACTCCATACTTTTTGTGTGTTAAGTATGCATCTTTCAAAGGCACATCATTAGTTTTCAACCCTTTTTGACTTCATTTGATATTTTTCATGCATTTAATGATTTATTTTTAGCTAAATGACCCTGAAATTGAAAAGCACTACAAATGAACTTTGAAAAGGTTGAAACTTGGCACGACATCATAATTTCACCCACATAGAAACTTCTAAAGAGTTGAGAGGGTTACGGCAAAAATTGGATGTACTTCGTTTACAAACTGGACAATCTCTTTCGAAGTACGAGGGTTTCGGACGAAAACTCATCTATTACAAAGGGATTTCATTTTTAATAACTTATTTTAACTTCATACTTTTTGTGTGTTCAATATGCACCTTTCAAAGGAACATAATCAATTTGCAACCCTTTCTGACTTCATTTGATATTTTTCACGCATTTAATGATTTTTTTTGAGCTAAATGACCATGAAATTGAAAAGCACTACAAATGAACTCTGAAAAGTTGGAAACTTGGCATGACATCATAATTTCACGCACATGGCAACTTTTAAAGAGTTGAGAGGGTTACGGGAAAAACTGGATCCACTTCGTGTACAAACTGGACAATCTCTTTTGAAGCATGAGGGTTTTAGACGAAAACTCATCTATTACAAAGGATTTCATTTTTACTAACTTATTTTAACTCCATACTTTTTTGGTGTTCAATATTCAACTTTCATAGGTACATTATCAATTTCAACCCTTTCTGACTTCATTTGATATTTTTCATGCATTTAATCATTTATTTTGAGCTAAATGACCATGAAATTGAAAAGCACTACAAATGAACTCTGAAAAGGTTGAAACTTGGCATGACATCATAATTTCACCCACATAGCAACTTCTAAAGATTTGAGAGTGTTACGGAAAAATCTGGATGCACTTCGTGTACAAACTGTACAAAGATACCATGCTAGAAAATGCATGCATGTCCTTCACATAGAAAGTGATGACGGTGAAGCCGGTCACATCCCAGAGTGGGATCTCGCAAAGTAATACTTTTTCTGCACGTTTGTCCCTTGCTTATGATTCCGTTGTAACCATGGAGAATCTTCATCATTTAACAGGATGCTTGGGTCAGTCTTGACTCTGAAGGGGTGATTTCATGAAACTTTTCATAATCTTCTGACATGTCTGTCTTGTCCTCCACTCCCACAATGTTCTTTTCCCTGGAAGAACTATGTGGTGCTTTGGCTCATCGTATGCTGTATTTGCTTCCTTATCTTTTTTTCTCCTCGGTTTGCTAGACATGTCATTCACATAGAAAACCTGAGCCACATCATTGGCTAGGACGAATGAGTCGTCTGTGTACCCAAGATTGATGAGATCCACTGTTGTCATTCCGTACTGTGGGTCTACCTGTACCCCGCTTCCAGAATATTTGAACCATTTGCACCGAAACAAAGGGACCTTAAGATTAGGTCCATAGTCTAGTTCCTATATCTCCTCTATGTAACCATAATATGTGTTTTGAAAGTTGGTTGCATCATAGCGGACACCACTCTTTTTTTTGGTGCTCTTTTTATCTTGGGCGATTGTGTAAAATGTACCCATTTATCTCGTACCCTTTGAAAGTCGTTACAGTCGAACTTGGTGTCTTGGCCAACCAGTATAGCTCATCTAGAACATCGTTGTCATTGATGAGCTTTGTTTGCAACCAACTGGCGAAAGTCTCCATGTGTTTACGTTCAATCTAGGGGTCAGCCTGCTCCGGGTTCTTGGATCGTACAATATCCTTGTGTTCCTCGATATATGGACTCACCAAGGTCGAATTTTGTAGAACCACGTAGTGTGCTTGAGTGAAAGAATGCCCGTCTATATTTATTGCTTTTTTCTTTCCTAGTGTGCCTTTTCCACCCAGTCTCCCTTCATGCCGCGATTCAGGAAGACCAATCGGCTTAATGTCAGGAACAAAGTCAACACAAAACTCAATAACCTCCTTTGTTCGATATCCCTTGGCGATGCTACCATCTGGCCTAGCACGGTTATGAACATATTTCTTTAAGAATCCCATGAACCTCTCAAAGGGGAACATATTGTGTTGAAATATAGGACTCAGAATGTTAATCTCTTCGACTAGGTGAACTAGGACGTGAATCATAATATTGAAGAAGGATGAAGGGAACACCAACTCGAAACTGACAAGACATTGGACCAGGTCATTCTGTAATCTCGGTAGGATTTCTGGATCGATTACCTTCTGAGAAATTGTATTGAGGAATGTGCATAGCTTCATAATGGCTAATCGAACATTTTCTAGTAGAAGCCCTCTAAGTGCAACCGGAAGTAATTGCGTCATAATCACGTGGCAGTCATGAGACTTTAGATTTTGAAAAAAAATCTGCCATATTTATTATTCCCTTTATATTCAACGAGAGGCCAGACAGGACCTTGATACTAAGCAGGCATTGAAAAAAGATTTCCTTCTCTTCTTTGGTAGGAGCATAGCTGGCATGACCTTGATACTGCTTTGGAGGCATGCCATCTTTTTTGTTCATTCTTTGCTTGTCCTCCCATGCCTCCGGTGTATCTTTTTTCTTTCCATACACGCCCAAGAAGCCTAGCAGGTTCACACAAAGATTTTTCATCACATTCATCATGTCGATTGCATTGCGGACCTCTAGGGCTTTCCAATATTCAAGTTCCCAAAATATAGATTTCTTCTTCCACATGGGTGCGTGTCCGTTGGCGTCATTCGGAACAGATTGTCCGCCAGGACCCTTTCCAAAGATTACTTGTAAATCCTTGACCATATCAACTATATATTAACCAGTATGGAGGCCAGGCTTCTTCCGGTTATTTGGCTGACCTTTGAAATGGTTGCCTGCCTTTCTTAAGATATGCTTGATCGGTAGAAATCGACGATGTCCCAGGTACACATTCTTCTTACATTTATCCAAATATATACTTTCAGTATCATTTTAACAGTCCGTGCATGCATTGTATCCCTTGTTTGTATGTCCTGAAAGGTTACTAAGAGTAGGCCAATCATTGATGGTTACAAACAGCAACACTCGTAGGTCAATCTCCTTCCGTGTGTGCGCATGCCAGACACGTACACCTGGTTTTTTCCACAACGGTAGAAGTTCATCAACTAGTGGCCTTAGGTATACATCAATGTTGTTGCCGGGTTTCTTAGGGCCTTGGATGAGCACTGGCAGCATAATGAACTTCCGCTTCATGCACAACCAAGGAGGAAGGTTGTAGATACATAGAGTCACGGGCCACGTGTTGTGACTGGAGCTCTGCTCCCCAAAAGGATTCATGCCGTCTATACTAAGGACAAACCATAAGTTCGTTGCGTCAGCTGCAAAGTCCTCAAACTCCCTCTCGATTTTTCTCCACTGCGACCCATCAGCGGGTGCTCTCAACATACCGTCTTTCTTACGTTCTTCTTTGTGCCATCGCAACAACTTGGCATGCTCTTTGCTTTGGAACAAACGTTTCAACCGTGGTATTATAGGAGCATACCACATCTCCTTGGAAGGAACCCTCTTCCTGGGGCGTTCGCCCTCCACATCACCAGGGTCATCACGGGGAATCATATAGTGCAGTGCACCACATACTGGGCATGCATCCAAATTCTCATACTCCTCACTGCGGTAGAGGATGTAGTCATTAGGGAATGCATGTATCTTTTGCACCTCTAATCCTAGAGGGCAGACAACCTGCTTTGCTTCGTACGTACTTTTAGGCAATTCGTTATCCTTTGGAAGCATCTTTATTATCATTATCAGCAATTCTTGAAATCCCTTGTCAGTTACACCATTCTTCGCCCTCCATCGCAGCAATTCCAGCGTGGTACCCAGCTTTTTCTGGTCATCTTCACAATTTGGATACAAGAATTACTTGTGATCCCGAACATGCGCTTCAACTTCAACATCTCCTTGACACTTTTGTAGTTTCTCTTAGCATCAACAATGACCCAACCAAAATCATTAGCGGGCCTATCTGATGCCTCTTCCTCAGCTTCCCCCATTGATGCCTCTTCTTCAACTTCCCCCATTGTTGTATCGGCAAAAGGATAGTTGTCATCATCCTCTTCTTCTTCATTTTCTTCCATTATGACCTTTCTTTCTCCGTGCTTGGTCTGACAGCTATAGCCGGACATGAAACCGGACTTCAGCAGATGGTAGTGAAGGGTTTTTGAGGTAGAGTAATTCCTATCATTCTTACAGTCACGACGTGGACAAAACATTAAACCATTATGCTTGTTTGCCTCAGTGATACGAATAAAATCATGCATGCCATTCAGGAAACCTAGACTTAGTCGGTCATCGTACATCCATTGTCGGCTCATGTTCACTACACAACATCGAAGTGACCAAATTACAACTTCATCATCACATTACAACCAAAGTAGAGCTAGCAGTGACCAAATGTTATTACTACAAATAACAGATACTTATAGTTCATACATACATCTCATAAAACAACATACAACTATCTAAACCATTTAAATGCAACAACAAATGCGATCATAATCGCAGCTAAGGTAACAATTGAGCCAACGGCATAATGATACCAAGCCTCTTTATCAATGGCATATTTTCTAGTGTTTCTAAGCTTCAATCACATTCCAGCCATCTCATTCTTGTGATCATCAACGATATCGGCAACATGCAACTCCAATCCCATCTTCTCATCTTCAGTTTTTTCAATTTTTCTTTCAAATGATCAATTTCTTTTTCAGCTTGTGTTAACTTCTCGAGCAGAATTGCATAGTCAGTTCGAATTTCTGGTTAAACTACTTCCTATAGATAAAAACATCTACGTCAATTCGATGGCATAATTAATTGTCATAGACATTAGATGATGTGCGAAATAGTTATAAAAGATAACAACATACCACATCTGAATCATAGACTGGACGAGGGACGACATGGGCAGATACCATAACCATGACACTATATAATAACTAACAATAATACAAGTAAGTAAATCGTACATGCAGCTATCTAAATCATACAAGTATTTTTTTAACAAAAAGGTTTTAGGAAGAATAAGAGGCTCACCAAGTTGGTCGGTGCCGCAACAAGACGGTGTAGGTGATCGACGGTGGTTAGGACGGGGATGAGAAGGCACCAAATAAACCACACCTAAACATATGCAACCTAACAAGTTAATTTGGGCTCAAATTGCATATAAATAAAATAAACTCCCACATAATGATCACTCCCCCAAAACCTAGCTAAAACCCACAAATCACATATCTTTGAGCATACCACAAGCTAATCTAGCAATGAGAGATGAAGAGGCAAAGTTGCTAACCTTTGTGCCACTTGGATGGATGGGGTGCCTTCAAATCTTGACAAATCCTTGACAAAATGGAGGATGAACTTCGAGCAAGAAGAAGAATAGGGGAGAAAACAGAGAAATGAGCTTCGATCGGCTGCGGACGAAGCATATATAGGAAGTCTTTAGTACCGGTTGGTGTCACCAACCGGTACAAAAGGGCAACCTTTAGTAACGGTTCGTGACACGAACCGGTACTAAAGGTCCCTTACAAGCCGATACTAAAGGTCTCCCTACTCCTAGCCATTGGAGCCGGCACGAACCGCTACTACCCACATGTTTAGCCATGCAAAAGCAACATTTCTGGACAAAACATCGCATAGCAGCTCTTCTGGGTTATATTCATATGGCTCCAAAATAATAGGCCATTCTATGTGGCGCAAAATGGCTAACGGGCACGAGCAACTTACCTTGGAAGGTGGATCCACGGTATCCCAAGCTGCTGAATTCTATTTGAGATGTATCCGTAGAATGGCTATAGTCTGGCCATACGAACTCCGATTGGGCTCCACGACCAGCCAAAACATCCGCAATGACAGGATGTATCCCACGATGATTGACTATGTCCATCTAAGGAAAAATTCGAAGGCCAAAAATGGATTGCAAGATGTAGTTCCGGATGATTTAATCATTGGCATGCACACTTCTGGCCTCTACTACCCTACATTGAGCTCACCCACGGACACGTACTGGGACAAGAAATTACAAAACAACATAAAATAACTCTCTTTCTCACCAAAAAGCCAAATTTGTTAGTCTGGATAGAAGCAGGAGCCTACAAGGTGCACTAACCACCCCAAAATGTAGTTTTGCATGGTCTATCACCCATACCGCTACTACCCACATGTTTAGCCATGCAAAAGCGTCATTCATAAACAAAACTGCGCATAACAGCCGTTCAGGGTTATATTTATATGGCTCCAAAGTAAAGGCACACGACTAGGTGTCGGATCCCATACATACCGTTGCACGTCACACGTATGCACGACATGCCCGATATGCATAGATGCAACTATGGCATCAAAACATAACCATACAACAACATGACTTTTATTTAAGGGGCTTAGACGAGCCTTGCATAATATGTTCTGACAGATAGGGGTCACATGACCCGACACTCAAGTCATACAAACAAAGTCATACAAGCCAGCGGAAACTTAAGCTGTTTGAGTACAGACGGCAAAATAGAAAAGAGGCACACGGCCTGACTATCTACAACCCACCACATGGGCAAGATCGTAGCTGGGACACCAGCTATTCGGCATCGTCAACGTCTAGATAGAACCCACCTGATGGGTCCTGGTTCTTTTCTGCAACATTAATTAAGAGAGGATGAGTACAATCGTACTCAGCAAGTCTTTAAAACAGACCTAGTCTAATTATGCTCATGTATCAACAAGGGGGGTGGTGGAGTTTATGCAGCATGCCTCCTTTGACTCATGGCTAACCTACACTACTCAGTTTTAAACTCTTTGTTACAATTTTAGTTATAGAACACGAGTCCACTATCTCCATCACAATACACTACCATGGATACACCTTCCCCTTCCATAAGAGTGCCATCCACGGTACTCACAATTCTATTGATATTTTTAGAAGTATCCATTTGATTATCTACGAACATCATAAGTTCTCCAAGTAGTCCATATCCGAGGACGCGCCTATTCGAATAGTTTCATACCCTGCAGGGGTGTACTTCATCACACACGCTCTCGCCGCTTATTGTTGTGTGCCATAAACCATGCACCTCGGCAACCTTCAAGCGAATGCCCAACGAGGGAGTCGGCCACGACCGTCAATCACATAAGATCTCTAGTCCAGGCTACCGCCTATTTGAGACTGACCTGCACGGAAGTCCGGCCGAAGTTTCCGCTACGGTTCCAAACGATGTGCGTAGGGTTCCCAAGCCCACCATTCGGGTGACCCTTGGTACACCGTGCCACTGCCTACCGTGTCGTAACCCACCCCGAGGGTCACCGCTACGCACGGCCTCCAACATGCTATAAACACCAGAAACTACTTGCAATACCTGGACCAAGGACTAAGCGACTGATAAGTCGAGAGGGTCAATTAAGTGTCCCAACGTGTGGTAGTATCTCGTCTTGGATCACAAACATGGAACCCAGTTCCTAAGAACGGTACTAATGAGACAACCCACTATGTACTCCTACATAGCCTCTCATCACCACCTTTACCAAATCGTATTCATTATGAGCTCATCACATCGGACAACACTGTTTCACTCAGTTCATCACCCAGATGAAACAGACCTGACATACTCTAAGCATAGCAAGCATAGCATGCAAAGTAAGCTAAGCACATCATGGCACAAGCATCTACCGGGTATGCTAGGTGGCAAGGTTTAGCTATTTACTGTGACAAGATCAGGTCATGCGTAAGAATAGGATCATCTATCGTGTATGACTGACATGTGATCGTTTGTCCTAATGCAATAAACAAGAGCAGAAGCGATAGGTTGGGATCTAATCGGAATGATCAATGGGGTTGCTTGCCTTGCTGAGTTGCGGAGGAGTTCCCTCCTTCGTCGGGGTACGGGGTAGTATCTTCCAGATTAGGGCCTACCGCAACGCAGATAAAAGCATTCAATACAAGCAAATGCAACAATATGATGCATGATCATGGCATGGTAATATGCATGGGTGAGCTATTGTAACTAGTGATCATGTCAATTTAAAACAGATTTGAATATAGGTTCAAAGTTGTTCTCCTTTTTAAATTGCATATATTAACCTAATGATAAATGTCCATATTCACCTATTTAAGTTGCTCTAACATGCATCAGAATAGCACCATTGAATTCATTGGATTTTTCTGATAATTTTTCATATGTAAATTATTTTCATCTGACTTACTGATTAATTTATATGATTTTTCAAAGTTTTAAATAATTTCTGGAATCATTTTTAAATAAGAAATTGACTTATTGCATCAGCATGATGTCATGATGACATCAGCTAGTCAGCTGACCGGGCCAGAGTCAAACCTGACATGTGGGGTCCACATGTCAGTGACTGGTTAACTTAATTAACTAATTAAACTAATTCTGATTAATTAACAGATTTGGGCCCACATGTGAGTGACTGATTATCTTAATTAATTTAATTTCTTAATTAACACTAATCACTGATTAGCCAGGGGCTGGCCCCACTTGCCAGTGACCCAGGGGAGTCAAACCCCTGGTCAACTCCGGTGAAACCCATCGGCGTTGAGCCGCCGGTGGCTCCAGAGATGGCAGCGGGCTTCGGAAATCCTCCTCCGGCGACCAAATGGACGGCGGAGGGCACCAAACTACTCTACATGCATGCGCACGTCCATCCCGACCCTTCCCAGAAGCTTAGGTAGCCGGAATCGGCACCGGCGATGAGCTGGGCGGCGGCCGGAGCTCGGGTGAGCACGGGCTCGTCGAACCAGGGCACGACACGACCTCTATTATGCACCTACGGGCTCTACTCCACCCTATGAGCACGATGGAGGCCTCAGATGGACCACCTGGTCACCGGAGCACGGCCGGCGTCGAGCTCGAGCGACGGAGGCATTCGGACCTCGATGAAATCCGGGGCTAGAGAGCGAGAACGAAGTGGGAAAGAGGGGGGAAAGCTTCAAGCGCTCACAGCGGGTGCAGCGGCGTCGAAAGCGGGCTCAGGGACGGTCGGAAACGGTGGCGAGCTTCGATTTCCCCTCCGGCGACCCGAGGAGGAAGATGATGGCGCGGTGGCGACAGAGAGCTTCTAGCGATGCGTGGCTCGGCTAGGAGGAAGAGGAGGTCCGGGCGGAGCTTTTGGCTGGCTCAGATGGGCTGGCTCAGGGGTGGCTAGAACGATGGCACGACGGCGAGGAGCTGCGCGACCATGGCAGGTCCGAGGGGGGGGGACAATGCGCGAGAGAGGGAGAGAGCACGGCGGCGAGGTGCTTCGCGCTGGCGCCCTACCAGCCCTCCAGCAAGGAGCCAGATAGGGAGGAGGTGGCCGGCGCGCGGCGACCATGCGCCCGGCGTCCTTCTAGCGCGAGGAGGACGACGACTGGCAACGGTTCGTCCTGGGTCGGGTCTGCTACAGTGCTGGGCCACAGGTAAGTCTTTCTCTCTCTCTTTTCCTTTCTGTTTTATATTTTCTGACATTTTTTTTAATTTTCTTTGCAGGTCCAAATAACTTTTCAAAAAGATCCAAATATTTTCTAAAAAGAAGTCTAAATATTTCAGACTTGTAGTAAAAGTTTCAGATTATTATCAAAACCATAATAATGATAATGATTTATTTATCAATTTCAGAGACCTAAATCATTAATTTAAATTATTTGAAATGTTCAGATAATTAGAATGATCCCTGGTATATCCATGTCCTTAATTATCAGACATCGGGAACATTTTTTATGGGCATTTTGGATTTGTTGAAATTTCATTTATCTTGAATTTCTTTAACTCATTAAGTGCTTGGGGTTTCTTTCCTTTCTCCCCATTTCTTATTGATGCAATGATCATGATGATGATGCAAACACAATGCTAACCTAGGACACTTGCTAGGGTTGTGACAACTCACCCCCACTCAAAAGAATCTCGTCCCGAGATTTTGAAGTCGTCGGGAAGAACGCGGGGTACTCTAGTCGAAGACGATCTTCTCTTTCCCATGTCGCCTACTTTTCAGAATGATGCGACCATTGAACCTGAAGAAATTTGATGTTCCGACGCCGAGTGGTCCGCTCAGCTTGGTCGAGAATACGAACAGGGTATTCTCGGTATGTAAGGTTATCTTGGAGATCAAGCGCTTCGTGGTCCACTTCGCGGACAGGGTCCGAAAAGTAACGCCTGAGTTGCGAGACGTGGAAGACATCATGAACCTTGGAAAGACGCGGTGGAAGTTCCAATTGGTAGACAACCGCGCCTCGTTTAGCAAGAATGCGAATGGGTCCAATGTAACAAGGAGCCAACTTGCCTTTGATACCGAATCAATGGGTACCCTTCAGAGGTGTAACCCGAAGGTAAGCCTTCTCGTCAACTTCATAGGCCATGGACTTCAGAGGTGTAATGTGGACTTATGATGACTTATGATGACTCCTTTGACGGGATTGGGCTGTTTTCAACTTTTCACGAATAATGTGAACTTGCTCCTCTGCATCCTGGATCATGTCCAGACCAAAGAGTTGCCTCTCTCCGGTTTCTGACCAGTTAAGAGGTGTTCGACATTTTTGTCCATAGAGAACTTCAAAAGGGGCTTTACCCAAGCTTGATTGATAACTATTGTTATATGCAAATTCAGCAAATGGAAGGCAGTTCTGCCAATTCATACCGAAAGATATAACACAATCTCGGAGCATGTCTTCAAGAATTTGATTGACTCGCTCAACTTGACCACTTGATTGAGGGTGGAAAGCAGTGCTAAAGGATAGATGAGTCCCCATAGCGGTTTGAAAACTTTCCCAAAATTGAGAAGTAAAGATACTTTCATGGTCTGAGTTAATCTCCAAAGGAACACCACGAAGAGAAACTATTCGAGAAACATATAACTCCTCTAGCTGGCTAGCAGTAATACTTTCACGAACAGGAAGAAAATGAGCCACTTTGGAGAGGCGATCAATGACTACAAATATAGCATTGTTCCCTCTCTTGGTCCTGGGAAAACTGGTGATGAAATACATACCGATCTTATCCAATTTCCATTTAGGAAGGGCTAAGGGTTGAAGGGTGCCAGCAGGCCTTTGATGTTCTGCTTTCACACGACGACAAATGTCGCAGTTAGCAACATATTGAGCAATTTCCCTCTTCATCCTAGTCCACCAGAACCTCTGGCGTAGGTCCTGATACATTTTGGTACCACCCGGATGAATTGTGAGAGGAGAATCATGAGCCTCCTGAGATGTTGGCTCTTAGGAACCACTAAATGGCCCTGGAAGAACACAACATCTTCTTCATCCTTGGAGAAATCCTTCGCGTTTCCACTAATGATATTCTCCTTAATCCAAGATATCCCTGTGTCATATCTTTGGACAACTACTCTTTGATCCTTCAGAGTAGGTTTCTCCACCAAGTTGGATAGGAATCCTTGAGGAACAATGTGAAGATTTAACTTCTTGAATTCCTCATGGAGAAGCGGTTGACCTTGTTGTAACATCAGATTGTTACAATAAGACTTACGACTTAGTGCATGAGCCATGACATTGGCTTTTCCCGGGGTGTAAGTTATCCCTAAGCCGTAATCTGTAATCAACTCTACCCACCGTCTTTGCCTGAGATTCAAATCCGGCTGGGTGAAGATATATTTCATACTTTGGTGATCGGTGTATATCTCGCAACGATTACCCAGAAGGTAATGTCGCCATGTTTTTAGTGCATGGACTAGAGCTGCAAGCTCAAGATCATGTGTTGGATAATTATCCTAATGTGGACGCAACTGTCGAGATGCGTATGCAATCACATGACGATCTTGCATTGGAATGCAACCTAATCCTTGTCACGAGGCGTCGCAGTAGGTAATAAAGTCCTTAGAAAAATCTGGTGGCACCAGAACGGGAGGAGAGGTCAGTCGTCTTTTCAACTCCTGAAAACTATGCTCGCATTGTGGGGTCCACTCGAACTTTTTATCTTTCTTGAGGAGTTCAGTCAGAGGTTTCGCAACCTTGTAGAAGTTCTCAACAAAGCGGCGACAATAGCTCGCTAAGCCAAGGAAACTCCGAACTTGCTTAACCAATTCAGATTGACTCCAATCAAGGATGGCCTGAACTCTCTCGGGATTGACAACAATACTTTTTCCAGAGAACACGTGGCCCAGATAGGTCACTTCTGGCAACCACAATTCACACTTGGAGAATTTGGCATATAGGTGATGCTCTCAAAGTTTCATCAATATCAGCCTTAGATGCTCGGCATGTTCTTGTCCGTTCTTCAAGTAGATGAGTATATCGTCGAGGTAAACCACGACGAATTTATCCAAATACTCCATGAAGATCGAATTCATCACACGAGAGAAGGTGGTTGGGGCATTGGTTAAACCGAAGGACATGACGGTGTACTCGTATAGGCCATAACAAGTGACAAAAGCCGTTTTTGGAATGTCTCCGTTTCTAATTCTGATTTGATGGTATCCCAACCTCAAATCCATTTTGGAAAAGACAGAGGATACAGCGAGTTGATCATACAAATCGTTGATCCTGGGGAGCGGATACTTGTTCTTGATAGTGACCAAATTCACTGGTTGGTAATCCACAACCATCCGACCCGATCCTTCCTTCTTCTTAACGAAGAGGACAAGGCAAGGCCAAGGAGAAGAGCTAGGACGAATGAAACCTTTCTTCAAAGCTTCATCAAGTTGGGTTTTTAGCTCGGCTAGTTCTAAGGGTGCCATCTTATAGGGTCTTCGGGCTCATGGGACTGTCCCTCGAATAAGTTCTATCACGAACTCAACATCTCTGACAGGTGGAATACCTGGCAGTTCTTCTAGAAAGACATCCGGAAAATCACGGACTACCGGAATATCTTCTAACTCTGGAAGAGGGCTAGCATTTAGAGAATAGAATTGGCGCATGGTTGTTTGAGTGGAGACATTAACTATCTCACCCGAGGGATGTGTAAGTTGAACATTCCTAGAATGAGTATCAATCTTGGCATAGTGGGCTTTCATCCAATCCATACCTAGAATGGTATTGATGTCCGAAGACTTAAGAGCTATCAAGGATGCTAGGAATACTAGTCTATCCACCAGAATTTCATTGTCATGACTCACTAGAAGTTTGCCATTTTGACCCAGGAGTCTGAACTACTAAAGGAGTGGGCATGTCATAGAAGGACATGTTATGCAACTGTGCATAACTTTCAAAGATGAATGAATGAGATGCCCCAGTATCAAAAAGAACAGATGCTAGATGGCTATTAACAAGAAGCGTACCTAGAATGACATCAGGATCTTCAAGGGCTTCTTCAGAAGACACATAATTCACTCGCCCACGGGCATGAGCTGGCTTCACATAAAAAGCCTTCCCTGGTTTTCTACGTCCAGCGGGCTTAGCATTATTCTGGGGACACTCACGAGAATAGTGTCCCGGTTCTCCACACTTGTAGCATACCGCCGCAGCACGAGGGGCAACATTTGTGGGCGGTCCTCCAAATGGTCTGGGTGGAGGGTTGGTCTGAACTGGACGAGGTGCCTGGAAGGATGGCCTCGCGGTGTATCTTGCCGGCAAAGCTGCATTGGGCACCCACACTCGGCGTATGTTAGGGCCTGAACCCGTTGCAGGGTTGAAGTCACAGTTATGCTTCCTCGTGGCCTCGTAGTCAGTTTGTCCGGACTCAGCATTGATGGCCTTATTGATGAGAGCCTGGAAGGTGGTGCACTCGTGCAAGCGAAGATCTCGGCGAAGCTCAGCATTAAGTCCCTTGCGGAACCTAGCTTGCTTCTTAGCATCAGTTGACACTTCCTCTGGAGCATAGCGAGCAAGATTACCAAACTCACGACTATATGCATCCACTGACAATCTGCCCTGGGTGACGGCACAAAATTCCTCTCTTTTACAATCCATCAGCCCTTCCGGGATGTGATGGAGACGGAATGCAGCACTGAACTCTGCCCAGGTTGGTACAGGTCCCTGGGGACGCATAGCCTCATAGCTTTCCCACCACAGGTTGGCAGGTCCCTCTAGAAAGTATGTCGCAAAGGTCACCTTGTTGGCCTCTGAAACATTTGCAGCTCGGATCTTGCGTGACATACTAGTCAGCCAATCATCCGCATCGAGGGGGTCGATCGAATGATGATACTTAGGCGGACACAGCTTGATAAAGTCACCAAGTGACACTCCATTAAGGTGATCATTGCGGGGAGCACGAGCTGTGTTCTGTTCAATTCTTTCCAACAGCCTGTTGGTCTCCCTCTTATTTCGTTCAGCTTCTAGCATCACCTCCGCCAGAGATGGTGCATGTGGCAGCTCTTCTTGCCTTGGCTGGCTACTCTCGCCCTGCTCAGGAGAAGGCACGGGGTTGTTCCTAGTTGACACCATCCTGGGGAAAACAATCCACAGCTTAGACATAGAGAACATCAACTCTAAGACATGAATTAAGGAATGCACTGATCAACATGGCATGTAGGATAAACACCAATCAACATGGTAAAGCAACTACCATATGAACATTAGGTTTCATACTCACCATGTCTTAGTTCAGTACAAGCCCGAACTGAAAACAACTACGGAGAGATGACACAACTCATCGGAGGCATTACAAGCTTCCTATACATTATCTATCTACACCTCCGGAACTCAACTCTCGACCTTAATAATATCCCACAAGACACACAGGACTGTGGCAATACGACTACTACCATACTAGGTCTAACATCCACGCACTCAAACATCACCGTAGAATGCCTCGTGCAGGTTACCCCCGTGAACTGGGAGCTGAACTTGAGGATCTGGAAACACTCTAGCCTGGGATCCCTGGAAACCATAAGGACACGGGTGTGGCCTTGGTCCCCTTGTCGGTGGCAACAGCGGTCCTCGAAGAGGGGTGATGCCTCCAACATCAGGCCAGTCTACGTGTGCTGGCAAATGAGTCCGCGATGGGGTCAGCACCTCCAAATCTCCATAGCCTGTCTGCACGATAGGTGCCAACTGCGTCAAGGCTGTCCAAAGGCGGGCACGGGTAGCATAGAGCTCCATACGAAGGGCACGTGCATCACGATCCCTGTTCTCCAACATCTGAGCAGTCACCTGCGGCCTAGGGTCCTCATGAGAATGATCAAAGTAGGCCGCACTAAGATATCCATCCTCTCCTCCCATGGAAGCACGAACATAGCAAAACTCCGTGTTCTGTAGTAGACCATGGTGAAACCTCATAATAGTCAGCATGGTGTAGGCGGCTTCCTGAACTTCCATGTCTATGGTAACTCCCAATCCATGAGTCCAGTGAAGCGGCTCTGCAGCTCCAGGATATGAAGGATATATCCTAACGGTACACAGATACTGACTCTGGTTGAAATTTCGATACTGCTCCTCCACTGTGTACTCTGGGTACCAACGATAACCAGTCTCCATCATCACTCTAACCAACATGGCCGTGTGACTCGGCACATCGATGCACCTGGTCAGACGGACCACCTGACGGAAAGGACGAGAGGGCATCTGAAACAGAGAATGATGCAAAGACATTAGAGATCCTAGCAGAAATTGGACAACATAACGGCTGTAATTGCTCAAGAAATTTTTTGAGACAATTGAAAAGAGATTGGAAAGGCATAACCACTCGACTATCTAGACTCAAATCTCTCCTCCATGTGTTTGTCACACCAACAACACTTCAATAACTGCACTCACTTACAAGCAAGCTAGCTATTGGTCCATGGCTAGTAACTCGTCATCCTAAGCAATAGATGAGAATCCTAGTTCCTATCCCCGTAAAAAAGATGAGAATGACCCAGCATAGAATAACTTGGGAAGAGGATTTAAAAGAGCCTTACGTTCCCTTCCACAATCAGTTCCCCTACTTATCTATAGTGTTTCTAGACTCAACTTCGACCAGTTTGGCTTGGTAGTCCTATAGTCAGTTAGGCTCTGATACCAACACTGTCGGGACCCCGATCCTAAGTCATATGATTCCATACTGTAACAAGTCACATCACTTTGTGGCCTCACGCACGGTACTCCACGGCTGCCACCTTACCTTGGCCAGGACCGTTTGCGTCTTTTCGCTCACGTATGTGAACATGTCGCTGACAATCACACAACAAAGAACCTGCGCCGACATAACTAGTCATAGAACCCAAGTGGCACATCCGTACGGAAACAGGCATACATAACCCAACAATGCAGATGTCGGCCTCAAGCGTGTGTACACGAGGCATAGCAAGCTACAAGGACTCTGTTACGTCGCGAGACACGAATGTCATCACTGCACGTAGACGAGTCGTAGCAGGCTACAGGGACTCCGTTACACTGTGAGACATTTCCCCGAAGGGACAGACACAGTAGCAAAGGATACATGCCGGTCAATCAATGTGTCCGGAGCATTAGCAAGCTACCATGGCTCGATGGAAGCACAAAGAGGCAGTTTCCCGTAAAGAGTACTACTAAAGGCACATGACTAGGTGTCGGATCCCATACATACCGTTGCACGTCACACGTACGCACGACATGCCCGATATGCATAGATACAACTATGGCATCACAACATAACCATACAACAACATGACTTTTATTTAAGAGGCTCATACGAGCCTTGCATAATATGTTCTTACACATAGGGGTCACATGACCCTATACTCAAGTCATTCAAACAAAGTTATACAAGCCAGCGGAAACTTCAGCTGTCTGAGTACAGACGGTAAAATAGAAAAGAGGCACACGGCCTGACTATCTACAGCCCACCACACGGGCAAGATCGTAGCTGGGACACCAGCTATTCGGCATCGTTAACGTCTAGATAGAACCCACCTGATGGGTCCTCGTTCTCTTGTGCAACATTAATTAAGCAAGGATGAGTACAATCGTACTCAGCAAGTCTTTAAAACAGACCTAGTCTAATTATGCTCATGTATCAACAAGGGGGGTGTGGAGTTTATGCAGAATGCCAACTTTGACTCATGGCTAACCTACACTACTCAGTTTTAAACTCTTCGTTACAATTTTAGTTATCGCACACGAGTCCACTATCTCCATCACAATACACTACCATGGATTCACCTTCCCCTTCCGGAAGAGTGCCATCCACGGTACTCACACTTGTCTTGATATTTTTAGAAGTATCCATTTGATTATCTACGAACATCATAAGTTCTCCAAGTAGTCCATATCCGAGGACGCGCCTATTCGAATAGTTTCATACCCTGCAGGGGTGTACTTCTTCACACACGCTCTCGCCGCTTATCGCTGTGTGCCATAAACCATGCACCTGGAAACCTTCAAGCGGATGCCCAGCGAGGGAGTCGGCCACGATCGTCAATCACATAAGACCTCTAGTCCAGGCTACCGCCTATTTAAGACTGACCCGCATAGAAGTCCGACCGAAGTTTTCGCTACGGTCCCAAACGATGTGCGCTGGTTTCCCCAAGCCCACCATTCGGGTGACCCTTGGTACAGCGTGCCACTGCCTACCCTATCGTAACCCACCCCGAGGGTCAGTGCTACGCAGGGCCTCCAGCATGCTATAAACACCAGAAACTACTTGCAATACTTGGACCAAAGACTAAGCGACTGATAGGTCGAGAGGGTCAATTAAGTATCCCAACGTGTGGTAGTATCTCGTCTTGGATCACAAACACGGAACCCAGTTCCTAAGAACGGTCCCAATGAGACAACCCACTATGTACTCCTACATAGCCTCTCATCGCCACCTTTACCAAATCGTATTCATTATGAGCTCATCACATCAGACAACACTGTTTCACTCAGTTCATCACCCAGATGAAACAGACCTGACATACTCTAAGCATAGCAAGCATAGCAGGCAAAGTAAGCTAAGCAAATCATGGCACAAGCATCTACTAGGTATGCTAGGTTGCAAGGTTTAGCTATTTACTGTGACAAGACCAGGTCATGCATAAGAATAGGATCATCTATCGTGTATGACTGACATGTGATCATTTGTCCTAATGCAATAAACAAGAGCAGGAGCGAGAGGGTGGGATGTTATCAGAATGATCAATGGGGTTGCTTGCCTTGCTGAGTTGCGGAGTAGTTCTCTCCTTCGTCGGGGTACGGGGTAGTATCTTCCGGATTAGGGCCTACCGCAACGCAGATAAAAGCATTCAATACAAGCAAATGCAACAATATGATGCACGATCATGGCATGGTAATATGCATGTGTGAGCTATTGTAACTAGTGATCATGTCAATTTAAAACAGATTTGAATATAGGTTCAAAGTTGTTCTCCTTTTTAAATTCCATATATTAACCTAATGATAAATGTCCATGTTCACCTATTTAAGTTGCTCTAACATGCATGAGAATAGCACCATTGGATTCATTGGATTTTTCTGATAAATTTTCATATATAAATTATTTTCATCTGACTTACAGATTAATATATATGATTTTTCAAAGTTTTAAATAAATTCTGGAATTATTTTTAAATAAGAAATTGAATTTTTGCATCAGCATGATGTCATGATGACATCAGCTGGTCAGCTGACCGGGCCAGAGTCAAACCTAACATGTGGGGTCCACATGTCAGTGACTGGTTAACTTAATTAACTAATTAAACTAATTCTGATTAATTAACAGATTTGGGCCCACATGTGAGTGACTGATTATCCTAATTAATTTAATCTTAATTAACACTAATCACTGATTAGCCAGGGGCTGGCCCCACTTGCCAGTGACCCAGGGGAGTCAAACCCCTGGTCAACTCCGGCGAAGCCCACCGGCGTTGAGACGCCGGTGGCTCCAGAGACGGCAGAGGGCTTCGGAAATCCTCCTCCGTGACCAAATGGACGGCGGAGGGCACCAAACTACTCTACATGCACGTGCACGTCCATCCCGACCCTTCCCAGGAGCTGAGGTGGCCGGAATCGGCGCCGATGATGAGCTGGGCGGCGGCCGGAGCTCGGGCGAGCACGGGCTCATCGAACTAGAGCACGACACGACCTCTATTAGGCACCTACGGGCTCTACTCCACCCTATGAGCACGACGGAGGCCTCAGATGGACCAGCTGGTCACCGGAGCACGGCCGGCGTCGAGCTCGAGCGGCGGAGGCGTTCGGACCTCGACGAAATCCGAGGCTAGAGCGCGAGAACGAAGGGGGAAAGAGGGGGAAAAGATTCAGGCGCTCACAGCGGGTGCAGCGGCATCGAAAGCGGGCTCGGGGATGGTCGGAAACGGCGGCCAGCTTTGATTTCCCCTCCAGCGACCCGAGGAGGAAGATGATAGCGCGGTGGAGACAGAGAGCTTCCGGCAATGCGTGGCTCGGCTAGGAGGAAGAGGAGGTCCGGGCGGAGCTTTTGGCTGGCTCAGATGGGCTCGGGGGTGGCTAGAATGACGGCACGACGACGAGGAGCTGCGCGGCCATGGCGGGTCCGAGGGGGGAGAATGCGCGAGAGAGGGAGAGAGCTCGTGGGAGGAAGAAAGGAGAAGGAACACGGCGGCGAGGTGCTTCCGCTGGCGCCCTCCCAGCCCTCCAGCAAGGAGCCAGACAGAGAGGAGGTGGCCGGCGCGTGGCGACCACGCGCCCGGCGTCCTTCTGGCGCGAGGAGGACGACGACTGGCAACCGTTCGTCCTGGGCCGGGCCTGCTACAGTGCTAGGCCACAAGTAAGTCTTTCTCTCTCTCTTTTCCTTTTTTTATATTTTCTGGCATTTTCTTGATTTTCTTTGCAGGTCCAAATAACTTTTCAAAAAGATCCAAATATTTTCTAAAAAGAAGTCTGAATATTTCAGACTTGTAATAAAAGTTTCAGATTATTATCAAAACCATAATAATGGTAATGATTTATTTATCAATTTTAGAGACCTAAATCATTAATTTAAATTATTTGAAATGTTCAAATAATTAGAATGATCCCTGGTATATCCTCGTCCTTAATTATCAGACATAGGGAACATTTTTGATGGGCATTTTGGATTTGTTGAAATTTCATTTATCTTGAATTTCTTTAACTCATTAAGAGCTTGGGATTTCTTTCCTTTCTCCCCATTTCATATTGATGCAATGATGATGATGATGATGCAAACACAATGCTAACCTAGGACACTTGCTAGGGTTGTGACAGCAGGCGCCACCTTCCATCGGTGCATGCAGAAGTGCCTCCTGCCTCAGATAGGCAGGAACATCCACGTCTACGTCGACGACATCGTTGTCAAAACCAAGAAGCATTTCAGTCTTCTCGACAACCTCTGGGAGACCTTCGTGAACTTGCGCAAGTACAAGATCAAGCTCAACCCGGAGAAGTGCGTCTTTGGCGTTCCCGCTAGTCAACTCTTGGGTTTCTTCGTGTCCGCCTGCGGCATCGAAGCTAACCCCGAGAAGATCTGCGCGATCGAGCGCATGCAAAAGCCGACCCGGCTCTGCGATGTCCAAAAGTTCACCTGCTGCTTTGCCTCGCTCAGCAAGTTCATCAGCAGGTTGGGGGAGAAGGATCTCCCCTCTACGGGCTCCTTCGAAAGACGGCTCTCAGCAAGCCAGGTCAAACCAAGAGGTCGGGCATCTTCGACTGACCTGACGAGGCGGACGAGGCCTTCCGCGGACTCAAGAAGGATCTCACCCACGCACCAATCCTGGCCGCGCCAGCTGAGAAGGAACCGCTGTTTGCCTACATCGCCGTGACAACCCGCGTCATCAGCGTCGTCCTGGTGGTCGAGTGGCCGGAGGAGGGCAAATCCAAGCTGGTCCAACGGCCCGTCTACTACCTCAGTGAGGTCCTCTCCGCGTCCAAGGAAAACTACCCTCACTACCAAAATATGTGTTACGGCATATACTTTGCCGCCAAGAAGGTACAAGCAAAACTTCCAAGAGCATACAATCACCGTGGGGAGCACGGCCCCGCTCGGCAAGATCATGAGCGGCCGCGACTCCACCGGCCAGATCGCCAAATGGGTGATTGCCATCGCCGATCATGAGATCCGGTACGAGCCGAGATCCGCCATCAAGTCGTAGGCATTGGCGGACTTCCTCATCGAATGGGCAGAGAGGGAGTTCGTCCCGCTTCCCCCAGACTCCACGGTGCCGACATAGTCCTCTCCTCCCAAAGGGTGATCAGCTCAAGTATGCCCTCCAGATCCACTTCACCGCTTCCAACAATGTAGCGGAGTACGAGGCCATCGTCCCTGGCCTCCGGCCCACCAAGGAGATCGGCATCAGGCGCATCCTCTACTTCGGTGACTCCGACCTCGTGGTGCAGCAGGTCTCTGGCGAGTGGGACGCCAGGGACGCCAACATGGCCAGCTACCGCTTCCTTGTACAACAGCTCACCGGCTCTTTTGAGGGTTGTGAGTTCCATCATGTCCCTCGAGCGGACAACGAGGCGGTGAATGCGCTGGTGTTCCATCAACACCCGGCAGGACATCCCAGCCGGCGTCTCTCTCGAGCGGCTGCTCAAGCCGTTGATCAAGCCTTCCCCAAAATCAGATTCAATCTTCGTGCCGGCAGATGCCGCCGGCCCATCAACGGCCCCGGCCGCCTCCCTGGTAGTTTCGCCATTGGCTCTCGAACCGTCGGCCGCCCAGCCGGCCCCGGTCGACCCGGCGGCACCCGAGGCGGCAAGCCCCGGTGGCGCAGCCATCGTGATGATCATCGATCGGCCGGTCCCAGGGACCGGCGAGCCAGACCCAGGGACCGGTGAGCCAGACCCGGGAGCTGACCAACCAACTTCGAGGGCTCCCGAGCCGGTCCCATGGGATGATCAACCAGTCCCGAGGGCTCCCGAGCTGGCTGTCATTGCGGCCCCCGCGTGGGCCCAAAGCATCTTGGTATTTCTTCTACGAGGCGAGTTGCCTCCGGACGAGGCTCTGGCTAGGCAAATCCAGCGCTGGGCCTCGGCCTATAGCACCATCAACAACGAGCTCGTCCACCGCAGCACCACCGACATTTTTCAACAGTGTGTCGAGCCGGAAAAGGGCCTGGAGATCCTCCTCGACATCCACCAGGGTGAGTCCGGGCATCATGCCGCCTCCCGGACCCTGGTGGCTAAGGCTTTCCACCACGGCTTCTATTGGCCCATGGCTCCCGAGGCGGCCAAGAAGTTGGTCGACGAGTGCGAAGGCTGCCAACGCTTCAGCACCCAAAGCCACCTACCAGCAACGGCCCTCCAAACCATCCCCCTCTCGTGGCCCTTTGCCGTTTGGGGGCTGAACATGGTGGGTCCGTTCAAAACCGCTCGAGGCAGCATGACACACTTGCCGGTGGTCGTGGACAAATTCACCAAGTGGTCGTGGACGCACTTGCAATCAATGGGTATCAGGGAGGAGCTTCACACAAAACGCCCTAATGATGATGATGATGATGATGATGATGAGGCGAAGGACACGGAAAGTCGTGGCAAAGGCAAAAAGGCCAAGAAGATCGAATATGACTGCCCTCCCGCATGCTTCACTGTAAGTCAGAAGGAGATCGAGCAGTTTTTCACCTGCCTCATAGGAGTAAAACTTCCTTACGGTTATGCGGGAAAGATAAGCAGATACCTAGACTCAGCGAAGCAGAAGTTCACCGGGATGAAGTCTCACGACTGTCACGTACTGATGATGCAGATACTTCTAGTTGCAATCCGTGGGATCATGGACGCGCATGTCTGTGAAACGCTATTTCGCCTATGCAACTTTTTCGACGTCATATCTCGGAAGTCGGTTGGCATGAGGCAACTCAGAAGGCTACAGGAAGATATCATGGTGATACCACTACTAGGAAAAGGGCTATAGATAATATGGACATTAATGGCGCACCACACATGTGGTGCGCCACTAGTATATAGCAGTGGCGTACCATGTGTTGGTGCGCCATTAGTGTGATGGACACTAATGGCGCACCACACCCACGGTGCACCACTACTAACAAACTTTTTTTTACTTTTTTTATAACTAGTAATGGCGCAACAGGGCACAGTGCGCCATTACTAGTTATAACTAGTAATGGCGCACCACTCACCCGGTGCGCCACTACTAACAATTTTTTTTTACTTTTTTTATACCTAGTAATGGCGCACCACACCCACGGTGTGCCACTACTAACTTTTTTTTTGCAAAACTACTAATGGCGCACCACCTAACTGGTGCGCCATTAGTAACCAGGGTTACTAATGGCGCACCAGTTAGGTGGTGCGCCATTAGTAGTTTTACAGTACTACAAAATGTACCCCCCCCATGGACCGCCTTTTCAGTTTTTGAAAAAATAAAAGAAAATGATGGAAATGTCAAAAAAATAAGAGAAAATAAGTTTCTCATGTGATATGTGGTCTAGTTGTATGGACAATTTACAAATATCAATTTCAACTTTATTTGCAAAATCTCTCTGGAATTTAGTAAAATGGGCATAACTTTTGCATACGAACTCGGATTAAAAAGTTTTTTATATAAAAAATCATCTACTCGAAAAGTTACATCCAAATTCAAGGGGGAACCCCGTTGAAGATTTTTAGAATCCCCAAAAACCTAACAGAATAAAAGATATGGGGCTTTTAAGTAGAGGGGAAATTTAACAGAAAAAAAAATTATTTTGATTTTTTTATTTGGAAAAAATGTTCAAAATGTGATACGTAATATGACCGGGAAGTTTGAAATATTTTTACAAAATTTCATCACACTCATGAACACTCATGAACATGAACAAAGTCCCAGACATCAACAAGGTTTAATAGGATTGATATGATAGATATATCAACAAGTGCCTGTTAAGTGCGCTGGTGGTGGGGTTGGATAGAACTGAGAAGTTAAGCATGCTTGGGCTGGAGTAGTGTGAGGATGGGTGACCTTCCGGGAAGTTTGACCATAGAGCTCATTAGTTAAAAATTCTAATCGCGTGATTCTAGTAGTGTACTATGCGAGCTTGAGATGTACTTCCTGCCCGCATTTTTCGATGTTATGGTGTTTCTGCTGGTCCATATCGTGGAGGATATCATCCAACTCGGGCCGACGTTCCTACATAGCATGATGCCGTTCAAAAGGATGAATGGTGTCATCAAAGGATACGTTCGCAACAGGGCACGTCCAGATGGAAGCATAGCCAAAGGCTTTCTGGCCGAAGAGTGCATCTCCTTCTACACGAATTATCTAGGCTTCGAGAACCCCGTTGGTCTGCCCATCAACAGGCACCTTGGCAGGCTCGCTGGATGGGGTCACTACGAGGGTCGCCGCCAAATGCATGTCGACTTCAAGGGTCGACACGCCAACTTTGAAAGAGCAAACCTAGTCGCGCTACAACACATAGACATGGTCGATCCTTGGGTGGTAGAGCACAAAACCTTTATTGAGAAGACGTACAATGACCGAGGCCAACAGAGGACGGACGGAGATATAATCAAAGAGCACAACGTATGTTTCACGCGTTGGTTCAAGGACAAGCTTCTGTCGTACCCTTTACATGAGGATTCTTCTGCGGAAGAAAAACTCATATTCACCTTGTCACAGGGCGCCGAGCACAACCTGATGACCTATGAGGCGTACGATATCAACGGCTACACATTCTACACCGAGGAAAAGGACATGAAGAGTGATTATCAAAACTCCGGGGTAACGATGGAATCCTACACTGGTAACGACAAGGACAGACACTACGGAAGGATTGAGGAGATCTGGGAACTGAGCTACGCTGGAGAGAAGGTCCCGATGTTCCGTGTCAGATGGACCAAGAGCATCCTAAAAGAAGACCGGTATTTCACCACCATGGTTATACCCGAAGCCAAATCCAAGACCGCGGGCGCAAACGTCACCGCGAAAAATGAGCCATGGGTACTTGCTTGCCAAGTGGACCAATGCTTCTTCATTACCGACCCATCAAAGCCCAATCGTGTTGTTGTGAGGACAGGCAAAAGGAATATCATCAGAATGGATGGATTTGCCAATGAGCAAGACTTCGACAAGTACGGCGACCCAAATATGGAGGATGACGACGACGATGAAATACCATACACCACAAGAAGAAGCAGGACCACCCTACCTAAAGGACGTCCGTTCAAGAGAAGAATTCAAGGGGTTCCGGGGCTAATTTATTCAACCGCGAGAAATAAGGGCAAGAAGATTGTGAAAAGATAGCTAAGATCGAATCACGATGTGTCGGCCGCGTGTGTGTGTCAGTGGCAAGCTCAATCTTTGATGATTGTTATTTCAAGTCACTTGATTTCAACCATGTCATCTAATTCTAAATCTTTGCACAATGGTTTTATCACTCCATTTGCATTTTCCTTTTATTTTATCTCGAATCTTAAATTATTACATGCAACTAAAAATCCAAAAAAATAAAAAAAGTTAGTAATGGCGCACCAGGAGAAGGTGCGCCATTGCTATCACGGTGTTTATGGTGCACCCCTAAAAGGTGCACCATTGATATACCATTTTTTATGGTGCGCCCCTAAAAGGTGCGCCATTGATATACCAATTTTGCACCATTGCTAACTGACGACCCCATCATCCTCCGCCTCAGCCCCCTCCTCTCCTCTCCTCATCTCTCCCCGAAGCGGCTAGTGTTTCGCCCTCCCACCCCCGCTCCGCCATCGCCTCCCACCCTGCCATCGCTGCCCGCCTCCCACCTCCCGCATACCATCCTCGTGGTCGTCCCCAACCATGCCCTCTGCCGCCGGCCACTTCCACGAAGCTCCTGCGCCAGCAGATCGATGCCGCCGGGCCCGTCCATCCCGTCTCGCCGCTGCCCAGCCCATCCCCGGCCTCCAGCGTGCCTCCGCCCAGGTTTGACCTGCGCCTCCAGCTCCCCTTGCGGGTGAGGTGAGCTTCCAGCCCCCTTCCTCTCTCTCCCGTCTACTCGCCCCTTCAACCCCTACCACAAAGTCAAGTATTACAACAAAGTAATGCTATATCTATAGACCTTTTAGGATTTCTTCGATTCAATATGTTTTCACAGGAATTCCGGAGGATTAGAGTCCGTGGAAACTTTTAATTGTTTTGGTTGTTTGATTCAAAGAATTGAGTTGTATAGATTGATTTTGAAGTATTTTTCTTGTACTACTTCCATATATAGAATGCAATCAAACAACCCAAAATCATGTATGATTGAGATGAGCATAACATTGCAACCTTTTGTTTTTCCTATCCCCACGATTTATAAATCATGCGAATGAAAGAGTCATGGAGAACATTTACGAGCTAATGTGGCATCATCTGGTTGGTTAGGGAGGGAACCATAGAGAAGTTGGTCATCCTAGTGTACAATGACGGTGTCAACATGACGGTGCTATGTGGAGTCTGCATGACGGTGTTCTTTCTATGGAGAAGCGGCGTCTCTCTGAGAATGATGTGGCATACCCGGTTTTCGTGGCCAAGGTGCCAAAGGGCAAGGGCTTTGTCGATAGCACCATCGGGCATATGATCGTCCTGCGGTTTGATGACATCTTTGCTATGTTTAACCTTTATCTGCTGTACTACACCTTCGTTCAGCTATTTTCGCTCAGTATGGAGATGCGGATCATTAGAGACAAGAACCCCAGACATCATGATAGTCGACCCCTTCTACATGCGTGCCAAGATCTTGGGCAGCGCTGGGACCAGCAAGTCGCGAGTTCATACCTCGAAGGCGTCATTCTGGCAAACCAAGATAAGGATAACTTCCTCGTGCCTTACTTTTCCGAGTAAGTCATCCCCTCACCGCCCCGTAACATATGATTTCTTAGATTTTGATCGTTCTTTTTTTTCTAACATTCCGTGTTTTGTGAAGTTACACACATTGCACACTCATCCTCTTAAGCCCGAAATATTCCATGGCCACGTATTTCGACTCGGAACGTTAGTCGAAGAAAGACTACACAAATATAAAGAAAGTTCTTGATGATGCTCTGCCCGGCTACGCCAAATCTGGAGGCACCTTCAGAAGGCCAATTTGTAGGTACGACAAGCATGTGTTTAACCACGTAACGATGTTCCCCTACGTCAAGCAGCCGCCTGGCAGTCAGAAGCATGCCTACTACGCCCTCCATCACATGCGGGCGATCGTACGGGACCAGCATCACCTTATGCTACCTAATAATCTTAGAGAATGGGCCACACGCTTTTTAGCAATCCAGGACGAGGACATCAGACAAGAATTCTTTCGCATCCAGTCCGAGTTTGTGGAAATCATATATAAAGATGTCCTTCGTACCTCGGGGCAGTTCTCCCTCAACTGTCAATCGTCCAACAGTGAAACAGAAACAACGCTACAAATGTAGGCTGACAACGACCGCACATTCATGACCATCATGAAAGACGGTGGCTTCATCCACGCTCCGGTCCCTGAGTCGAGTTGAAAGTATTGATGTTATGTAGTTTTGAAATATCGATTATCTCATGTTGTAATTAAACTCTAATGAACTTGTAAGTCTCTTTAGTTTGGACAGTCGTTCAACTTATATGTAATCAATGCTATTTATTAGTAGGACCATGAATCGTGCTATTAATGTGTTGCTTTTCTCTTCCGATCCTTTTGTTGCAGACTTATATATTGCTTATATATTATCTGTGAATTGCTACTAACGTTTTGTTTGTCTAGTGCATAGAGATGCCGTTGTATGTCGTGTACAAGGGTGAGGTTCCCGGAGTCTACGATGACTGGGAGGAGTGTCGGAGACAGGTTCACCGTTTCAGCGGTAACAGTTACAAAGGGTACACCACTAGGGCGGAGGCAGAAGCTAGATACGGGCGCTATCTAGTGGGAGAGAGGAGGGAGCGGAGGAGGAACCGGATCAAGATCACTTTCATCGCAATGATGCTCATCGTGACCGCAACCCTCTTCTATGTGATGGTAGGTTAGATGATCGATATCGACTTTGTAATGTGACGACAAACTCGGCTAATATGATTAACTTTGCTAATGTCTTGAGACCTAAACTTGGCTAATGTTTCAACTTTGTTCGCTATTTCGAATTTGGAGACTAATATGATGAATTCTATTTTGTGATGTTTATATTCTGTGCTCTAACGTATTTTGTAACCTATGCAAATACCAGAAAAGCAAAAAATAATAATTCCTAATATTCATAGTAGTGGCACACCATATTGAGCATTAGTGGCGCACCAAGATAAATACCAGTGGCGCATTATTGGGCATAGTAATGGCGCACTTGGGGCATAGGTGAAGGAAAATATGGCCCCCGGTAGTGGTCCACCATATTGAGCATTAGTGGCACACCAAGGCTAAATACCAGTGGCGCATTATGGGGCATAGTAATGGCACACTTGGGGGCATAGGTGAAGGTAAATATGGCCCCCTAAGAAGCATAGTAATGGCGCACTGTTGGACATAGTAATGGCACACTATGGGGTGCGCCAGTATTATCTGGGATACTAATGGCACACCAGAGGTGCGCCATTATTATTTGTTACTAGTGGCGTGTTAATAGTGACGCACCTATAGTGCACCATTAATAGCAAAAATTGGTGCGCCACTAACAGCCTTGTTTCTAGTAGTGCGGGGGCTAGCCGGCTGGACCTGGAAGCGTCTCTCCTCAAAATGGCTAAGAAATGTGAGCCGGCCAAGCTTCCCCACCCTTACTAGCTACAAACCGGCTCCCGACTGTCCGGATGATGGGGCCTCGGGGTGGCAAGGTTAGGCTCACACCAAAGGTCGAAACGGGAAGGGATCTCTTCTAGGCTCAGCCTGACCCTCGCCGTGTCTCTCCTGCTTTACTTACCCCGAAAAAAAAACCATGATTCCTAAGTTTTGAAACGACTTCCTCGAGGCGGATGCCCCGACCCAGCTACAGACCGGCTCCCGGTTCTCGGGCTGGCGGGGCCAAGGCCAAAGGGGAAAAGGAGTAGAAATGCAAAGAATCGAGGCGGGCAAAAAAGGTAAGAACGAGGCGGCAGGATTCACAAGGCAAAACACAAGCACTCACGGCATAAATATTAAAGCAAAAGTGGTCCCCGGCCAGCATTCAGCTCATTACATAGACACCCCCAGTGGACTCCACTGCCGAGTCCGAAGCCTGCGGAGGCCTGGTCGCCCCCGTCGCCGCCGGCTGCTTGAGGTCGCGGAGTGCGTGGCCCCTCCCCGCGTGCCGGACTGGGAGGCTCGCAGCTCCGCGAGCCTCCTCTTCTCCTCCCGCTGGGTGGCCGCATGCTCACGGGCCAGCCGGCTAGCGGCCTCCGTCTGCTCCCCTGCCGCCTCCTCCTCTTGGAGTTCGATGGGGTCGCTGCAATGCCCAAAGCCTGGTCATCGACTGGCTCGCGAGGCAAACACAAAGAGACTGACGCGAAAAATAAAGGACTTACGCGACGACGAGGGGCAGGGCCTGCTTGGCGCGGGGCGGCGGCTTCCATGCGGCCATCTTGACACGCTTCGGGCCGGGCGGTGGGGCCACCGGCCCCTCCTGAGCCGGCCTCTTCCCCCGGCCGACCGGTTCGGCGGCCGGGCCCTGAGTCGGATGCTCCTTGCTCCTCCGGGAGGGGGTCCATCTAGGATCATCAGATCATCGTCATCATCATCATCATCGTCGTCGTTTGTCCAGTCGCGAATGGAGGGGGCAAGAGGGAACTCACCCGCTCCGTTGGGTTCCCCGGCTGCTCCGGACCCTCCGGCTCTGCCAGGAGCGCCGCCTCGCGCATCCGCCGGCTCATCAGCCCCTCCCGAGGAATCCACTCCTTCCTCCATGGGACCTCCCATCAGGAAGTCTTGGTAGTCGGAGTCCTCCCGCTCCGCCTCAAAGATTTGCGGATTCGGGCCGTCCGGAGTGTTGTGTCGCACCAGCAGCTACGATCAACACTTCAACATATGTTCTCCAGCCGGCTACCAACTGGGGAATAACAAACGAAAAACAACCACTTGGACAAAGGAACTCACAAGGGGAGGCCGGTTGATGCGGTCATATGGCTCCATGCCGAAGGACCACGAGGCGGGCTTCAGCTTGAACGTCGTGAGGGCGTTTACCCGCTTCGCCACCTAAGCTAGCGTCATCTCGACAGTGGACTATCGGCAAGGGTCATGCCGGCCAGACATATCGCAGATCCGTTGTGGCCACATTTGGAGAGGCGACACCTGGTACAAGATGAAGGCTGCCACCAAGTTGGCGGCGACCAGCCCCTCGGCGCTCTTCAGCTGCACGAGCCGGGCCAGCTTGTCCAGGGCCACGCCACGCGGGGCTGACGCCAGCCAGTTTTGCTGGGAGGGCTGCCGGTCCTCGAAAGGAAGCATACGGATGTAGTCCATCTCTGGGTCGACCTCCTTAACATAGAAGAATGTCCGGTGCCACCCCTTGACCGAATCAATCAAAGACACAGGGGGAAAGCGAGCGACACCGCGGTAGCACACCACCATGCCCCGGCATGCATCGCTCCTCAAGGGCTTGAGTTAGAAAAGAGCGTTGAAGAGATCAAGAAAGGGGAGAATGCCAAGGTACCCCTCGCACAACGTGACCAAGGCGGAAAGGTATAAAATGGAGTTCGGACCAAGGTTATGTGGTTGAAGATCGAAGGTGTCAAGAAGGAGGCAAAAGAATATGCTCACAGGAAGCGCAAAGCCCCGGGAGAAATGCCAAAGGAACACGACACGTTCCCCTAGCTACGGAGCCGGCGCTACCTCGCCGCTCGGCGCACGGACGGTCACCAGCTTGGGTGGTGGCAGCATCCGCGCCTTGCGCAGCTCGGCGATGTCCGCCCCGGTGACGAAGGAGCCGCCCCAACTGCCGTCGCGTCCATCAGCCATCGCGGCGGCGGTACGGCATGCCGGCGCAAGATCGGGCACGGCGGCGCGTGGCGAAGAAAGAGCAACAACGAGGAAGGTATCAAGGAGGCAAGTGGTGCGTGGGTACCTCCGCCTCCTGCCCTCCCCTCCATTTTATAGGGGAGAATACGACCGGGGACGTGGGATCCTTTGCGCCCACGTCCCCCGACCCCATGTGGGTGGGGAGCCCCGGGCCGTAATGGCCGCTTCGGGGCACAAAGGATCCGGCCCTTGCCCCAAGGCCGATCGGGCTATGCCTGGGCCCTAGCGGGCTAGGTCTAGGCGACGTCCTGTCTCCCCGCGTGCACGGGGCCCATCGCATTATTGCGTGCCGCGTGGCAGGTCGCGTGCCAGCGTCTTACGCCGGGTGGCTCACGCCGGATACTCATCTTCAGAGACTCATCTTCAGGGACTCATCTTCAGGGACTCATCTTCAGGGACTCGTCTTCAGGGATTTACAACCGGAGAGTCATCCAGGGACTCACCAGAGAGTCATTCGGGGACTCACAACAGAGAGTCATCCGGGGACTCTCAACCGGAGAGTCATCCGGGGACTCACCGGAGAGTCACCCGGGGACTCTCAACCGGAGAGTCATCTAGGGACTCATAGCCGGAGAATCATCCGGGGACTCACAGCCGGAGAGTCATCCGGGGACTCTCAACCGGAGAGTCATCCGGGGACTCACCGGAGAGTCACCCAGGGACTTACAGCCGGAGAGTCATCCGGGGAATCACAACCGGCCGGGTCATAACTGCCTACCGGGTCATACCACAGGGTATATCCCCGACATTAGCCCCCAGGTTATCTTGAATTTATTCATGGTAAGCTCTGCATATGAATGAGACGTCTTGAAAATCGTCTTGCTCGTTAATTTCTTTTGAAAAATATTGGGAATAGAATACTCATATGCCTTTGAGTCGGCTTCCAATACTCTTGGCAGGTCATCTCCGCTGGGTCATAATCACTGATGATGTCGGGTCATTATGGTTGGTGACGCCGGGTCAAATAACAAGAATCTAGCTGACTTGATAAAAATATTGGGATGAAAATCCATTTGATGTAAAACTGGACTTCCATTGTTGTGTAGCAGGGCGACTTATATAAAATCTGCGGGTTATGATCTTTTGATAACGCCACATCATAAATATTGCTGACGTCGGGTCTAACAACTGAACTCCATAATTAACATCTTGAAAATTGTCCTCAAAATTTTTGATATATCCATATTACGTGTAGCCCCCAAGCTCCGAGATTATCCATGATAACTTGGTGCTTTGCAATAATATTTTGTGGACTGTGCAGCCCCCAAGTGCAGGTTTCCCTGCCTGCAGCAACCTGGGACATATAACTGTCTTATACCTTTTGAAACTTCAGCATGTGTAACCCCCAAGGGTTGGCTCATCAGAATGTGATGCGCCGGGTCTTCAATTTGAACATCATAACCTGTTTGAATAGCTGAATACTGTCGCCGCCAAGTGCCGGGTCGCGCTCCCGCAGCAACTTGGGACTTTATAAAATTTGATCTCAGCGGAGTAGCTCAAAAGTGACGGGTGAGTAAGAATTAATGGGCTGGGACTTAGAAAAATACAAAAAGGCCGACTCATCTCCTTGAGATAATATGGCCTTGCTGACCATGTAATGACTTGAAAACCGGCTTGCATTAGCCCCCAAGTGTCGTGGTGCGTGCTTGCAGCGACATGGGACTTGCATATTTGATATAAACTGGACTTGAATAGTGTAGCCCCCAAGTGTCGGGTCGTCTGCCTGCAGTGACTTCGGACTACGTAAGAATAACATGACTCACCATAATTTGTTGAATGAATCCTTGACCATGATTGTAATTTAACCCAGAATGAATATCCTCGAATAATTCCTTCATCTTTGACATGAAATCCCTGCTCGTGGTTGCGATGCGACCCAGCAAATATATGTTGGAGAAATCCATGAGTGTTGTAGATTATTACAGAGCACATTTGAAGAAATCCGCGAACTGGTCAATTAGATGACACGACATTACATCTGATAGGGCCGGCTCTTGAAAAATAAAAAATTCTCCATGCTGGCTTAAAAAGCCCAATACTGGCTATGTTAAACCATGAACATCCAGCCAAGTTGGCTATTAAAGATCCATTTACTCCTTGCAGAAGTTTTTCATTTAACAGCGGCTCATCTTAAGAGATAAGACCTGCAAAACATATTGTTGTAAGGGTGGCTTGAAAAAGCACAACCCGGAGATGTTATAACATTGCTCCTTCTTTCATAATCTTGCTCTCACCCTGCTTGATAACCCGACATGTCATGTGAATATGATGCAAAGTATGATGCAATGTTAACTTGTCAATATTTTTGGTGCGAACGCCGGTTGTTTTAGGGTTAGATAAGCTACACCCGGAGGTGGGAAGCCCCCTTTGACAACCGCGGCTAATCGTGTTAACTGGAGATTTGGCATAAAGCCCGCCGACAGGGTGTTAGAAGCGATACCCGTCGGTAAGAAGCCCCCTTCAGTAATATGGCGTACGACGTCGGCGGGTAGGCATTAAAAGCTGTAACCGAAGGTAAGAAGCCGCCCTCGCCATGACTCATTTACCTAAACCGGTTTTTATGGTGTTTGACACCGGCGGGTAGGCGTTAGAAGCTGTACTAGCTAAAGGTAGAAAGCCACCCTCGCCACGGCTCATTTGCTGAGCCGATTTTATATGGCGTTTGACACCGGCGCGTAGGCGTTAGAAGCTATACCGGCTAAAGGTAGGAAGATGCCCTCGTCATGGCTCATTTCCTGAGCCGATTTTATACGGTGTTTGACACCAGCGGATACGCGTTAGAAGCTATACCGGCTAAAGGTAGGAAGCCGCCCTCGCCACGGCTCATTTCCTGAGACGATTTTGTATGGTGTTTGACACCGGCGGGTAGGCGTTTAAAGCTATTCCAGCTAAAGGTAGGAAGCCGCCCTCGCCAAGGCTTATTTGATGAGCCGATTTTATATAGTGTTTGACACCGGCGGGTAGGCTTTAGAAGCTGTACCGGCTAAAGCTAGGAAGCCGCCCTCGCCATGGCTCATTTCCTGAGCCGATTTTATACGGTGTTTGACACCGGCGGGTAGGCGTTTAGAAGCTATACCGGCTAAAGGTAGGAAGCCACCCTCGCCACGGCTCATTTCCTGAGCCGATTTTATACAGTGTTTGACACCGGCGGGTAGGCATTAGAAACTGTACCGGCTAAAGGTAGGAAGCCGCCCTCACCACGGCTCATTTCCTAGCCGATTTTATACGGTGTTCACACCGGCGGGTAGGCGTTAGAAACTGTAGCGGCTAAAGGTAGGAAGCCGCCCTCGCCACGGCTCATTTCCTGAGCCGATTTTATATGGTGTTTGACACCGGCGGGTATGCGTTAGAAACTGTACCAGCTAAAGGTAGGAAGCCGCCCTCGCCACGGCTCATTTTCTGAGCCGATTTTATATGGTGTTTGACACTGGCGGGTAGGCGTTTAGAACCTGTAGCAACTAAAGGTAGGAAGCCGCCCTCGCCACGGCTCATTTCCTGAGCCGATTTTATACGGTGTTTGACACCGGAAGGTCGGCGTTAGAAACTATACCGGCTAAAGGTAGGAAGCCGCCCTCACCACGGCTCATTTCCTGAGCCGATTTTATATGATGTTTGACACCGGTGGGTAGGCGTTAGAAATTGTACCGGCTAATGGTAGGAAGCCGCCCTCACCACGGCTCATTTCCTGAGCCGATTTTATACGGTGTTTGACATCGATGGGTAGGCGTTAGAAACTGTACCGGCTAAAGGTGGGAAGCCGCCCTCGTCACGGCTCATTTCCTGAGCCGATTTTATACGGTGTTTGACACCGGCGAGTAGGCGTTAGAAACTGTACCGGCTAAAGGTTGGAAGCCGCCCTCGCCACGGCTCATTTCCTGAGCCGATTTTATACGGTGTTTGACGCCGGCCGGTAGGCGTTTAGAAGCTGTACCAGCTAAAGGTAGGAAGCCGCCCTTGCCATGGCTCATTTCCTGAGCCAATTTTATATGGTGTTTGACACCGGCAGGTAGGCGTTAGAAACTATACTGGCTAAAGGTAGGAATCCGCCCTCGCCACGGCTCACTTCCTGAGCCGATTTTATATGGTGTTTGACACTGGCGGGTAGGCGTTTAGAAGCTGTACCCGCTATAGGTAGGAAGCCGCCCTCGCCACGGGTCATTTCTTGAGCCGATTTTATACAGTGTTTGACACCGGCGGGTAGGCGTTAGAAACTGTACCGCCTAAAGGTAGGAAGCCACCCTCGCCACGGCTCAATTCCTGAGCCGATTTTATACGGTGTTTGACACTGGCAGGTAGGCATTAGAAACTATACCGGCTAAAGGTAGAAACAAGTTCAAACGGGTATACTGTGGAACAACTTCATGGCGAAGGGTTTAGTTCGTGTGACGTGGTGTAAAAAGAATTACTTCAAACGGGTATACTGTTTGAAAGATATGGCCTAATGAACTTTAAATTCAAATCTGAATTAATTTGATATTTGAACTCTCAAAAATCTGCAACTACGGGTTCACTAGTTAGGGCTATTCGAGGCGAAAATTTAGCCGCTTGTTTCATCTCGTTACGGCCTACGGTTAAAAAGTTACACGTGTTTGAAGTTTTGAATAAAATCTGAAAAAAACTGCTATAGAACATTTTTTTGAAAACGCTAAAGTGTGGACGTTCGCGGCTAGAGCATGACGCGGACAACCCTGGTCGGTTGACTACGTGCGCCGCGGCGGCTATGCGGTGAACGTTCGCAGACTAAGCAAGTTCTCCCGTTAGCTAGAATAAAAAGAAAAACCCACGTTCGGTTTAAAATAAACCTCACGGTTTCTATTAAGACGCGGTTAACCGCGTACCGGTTCGGCCTACAAATTAAAAAAAATAAAAGAAAAAAACTCTAAACTAATCTACGTACAGGCGCTTACAGAGACAAACACTTCATCGGGCAGGAATGGAGCGACGGCGGGGCGACGGCTCTAGCGGGCTCCAGCGTGGGCGAGGTGGTCGGGCAGGGGCAGCTGGGCGAGTGCTCCCCGGTGGTGGTGACGGCGGACGGCGGCGACGACCAGAGGGAGCTGAGCGAGGGCGGAGCTCCGGTGAACTCCGGCGAACCTAGGGGCGCAGAAACATGTCAGGGAGGTGCGCAACGGCGAGGGGATCCGATTCCCAAAGAAAGAAGGGGCCGGGAGACTCACCAGCATCGGACTTCTCCCGCGAACGGACTCGACTCTGGCGAGATGCAAACTGACGGGGTGGTGGCTACAAGCGGCGAGAGGAGGTGCGGATCGTTTGAATGGAACGAGGGGGTCAAGGGCTACTTATAGGCGCGGTTTGGAGGTTTGGTGTTGTGGGATAAGGCTTATCCCAAGAAGTTCGCCAGCGGTTGCGGACGAGCACGGTGCTGGCTCTATCCGAGCGGCTTGTGCGGGAGGTTGAGGACGATCTTGGTCGGGCCCCACTTGGCAGTTCGAGAGAGAGAGGAGGGAGAGAAGAGAGAGCGACCGAGGGAGAGAGACGGGCGTGCGACGGCTCGGTCGCTGGGGCTGGGGTCGGGCGCTGGCTGGGCAGCACCAGGAAGGAGCGCTCGCTCCCATGGGTCGAGCAGATGGCTGGGCCATCGCTGGCCAGCCTGTGTGCGTGCGTGAGTTTTTTTTCTCTTCTTCTGACCTTTGGGGTGTCATGTTACCTCCTCTCGTATTTTTTTCATAGTATTTTGTCAGGTAATTGAGTAAACTCAAATTCCAAATAAAATACTTTCCCACTCGTATATATATAATTTTCAGGAAGTCATATTATCCCCTCTCTATGATTTTATGTGAGTGGAAAACTTCAACATCATAAACTCCAAATGCAATAAAAATATGACATGCAATATGATGACTCTATTAACATCCTAATTTAATAAAATTGGGATGCTACAAACCTACCCCCCTTAAGATGAATCTCGTCCTCAAGATTTGGATTGGCTAGCAAAAAGGTGAGGATGGTCACGCTTGAGATCTTCCTCTCGTTCCCAAGTAGCTTCCTCCTCGGTGTGGTGACTCCACTGAACCTTGCAAAACTTGATGACCTTGGTACGAGTGAACCTCTCGGCAGTCTCAAGAAGCTTAACAGGCTTCTCCTCATAAGTTAGATTGTTATCCAACTGAATTGCTTCTATTGGCACTGTTTCTCTCAAAGGAATATCTGCCATCTCTACATGACACTTCTTCGGTTGGGAAACATGAAACACATCATGAACTCCTGACAAACCCTCTGGTAGTTCCAACTTGTATGCAACTTCTCCTCTGCGTTCTAGAACTTTGTATGTCCCCACGAATTGTGGTGCTACCTTTGCTTTGACTCCAAACCTCTTAATACCTCAAAGTGGAGACACTCGCAGATATGCTCTATCTCCCACTTCATAAATCACTTCCTTGCGTTTAGCATCGGCATAACTCTTCTGTCTAGACCGAGCTATCTTGAGTCTATCACGGATCAACTTGACCTTCTCCTCAGAATCTCGAATCAAATCTGATCCAAACAATTTGCAATCACCAACTCCATCCCACATCAACGGTGTTTTGCACTTCCTCCCATACAATGCCTCAAAAGGGGCCATCTGCAAACTGGCTTGATAGCTGTTGTTGTATGAGAACTCTGCATAAGGTAAGTTATCGTCCCAACTAGACCCATAGTCTAGCGCACAAGCTCTCAACATGTCCTCCGGAATCTGATTTACTCTCTTTGTCTGCCCATCTGTCTATGGATGGAAAGCTGTACTAAATTCCAGTCTGGTACCCAAAGTTTCATGTAGTTGATGCCAAAACTTTGAAGTAAACTGTGTTCCTCTATCTGATACAATGGTCCTCGGAACTCCATGCAGACATACAATCCTGGTCATATATATCTTTGCCAGCTTAGCACTTGTATAGGTAGTCTTCACGGGAATGAGTGAGCAACCTTGGTCAAGCGATCAACTATTACCCAAATGGAATCATAACCTAAACGGGTCCTGGGTAATCCTGTGATGAAATCCATGCCAAGTTTATGCCATTTCCAATCAGGTATCGGCAATGGCTGAAGTAAACCTACAGGTTTCTGATGCTCTACCTTTACCTTTGACATACATCACATACTGCTACATACTCAGCAATTTCCCTCTTCATACCGGTCCACCAGAAACTTTCCTTCAAGTCCAAATACATGTTGGTGTTTCCCGGATGTATCGAGTAAGGCGAACCATGAGCCTCCTGAAGAATCAACTTCATGATCTCTAGATCATTGGGCACACAAATACGCTGCTCAAACCATATGGTTCCATGCTCATCCTCACGAAATCCTTCTGCCTTTCCTTTGTTGATCCTCTCCTTTATCTCAGCAATACCTTGATCCAACTTCTGAGCTTCTCTGATCCTTCCCAACAAGGCGATCATTCTAGAGGGTAAGCATCAACAGATGGAAAATCGCAAGAGGAAATATGGTCAAGGCAAGTTTCAGTCTGGAGCTCAACAGAAGCCTCGCTCCGCCCCTTTCTCAGGATATACTGGTACAGGACACAGTAAGTTAGGAGGGCACAACCATTATAACCATGGTGGTCATTCCCAGCATGGAGGCAATGGACACAACCACAATGGCCATAAAAATGGCAATGGGAATGTCAATGTAAGTTCTGGAGGCAAGAAGCCCAATCCTTTCACTAAGGGGCATGTGAATCATGTCAATGTGGAAGAAGTCTATGAACAACCGGATGCGATGATTGGTAAGTTCTTGGTTAATTCATTTCCACCACTTATTCTATTTGACACTGGTGCATCGCATTCATTCATATCGTGGGGATTTGTGGATAAGCATAAGTTGCCTACCGTAGCTCTTAAGTCACCTATTCTAGTAAGTTCCCCAGGAGCAGAGTCTATGACTAGTCAGGCATGTTTTCAGTTGCCTTTGAACATAGGGGGACATGTTTTTCCCACAGTTATGATCGTACTTGAGTCACAAGGGTTGGATGTAATCCTAGGTATGGATTGGATGTCCAAGTATCAGGGAAGCATTGATTGTGCCAGTAGGTCAATTCTTCTCACCACTCCACAGCAGAAAAGGATCAAGTATGTATCGCTTAAGCCTAGGAAGACTCAAGTGAACTCTCTTAAGGGAGTTGTCCAGGAGGAAGTACCAGTGGTGAAGGATTATCCCGATGTATTTCCAGAGGAGTTACCCGGTATGCCACCGGATCGGGAGATTGAGTTTCTTATTGAGTTGCTTCCAGGCACTAGACCTATCTCCAAGAGGCCATACCGGATGCCTGCTAATGATCTAGCGGAAGTCAAGAAGCAGATTGAGGAGTTACTAGGTAAGGGGTATATTCGCCCAAGTTCATCACCTTGGGGAGCCCCAGTATTCTTAGTGGAGAAGACGGATGGAACCTTGAGGATGTGTGTGGATTATCGTTCCTTGAACGAGGTGACCATCAAGAACAAGTATCCGCTGCCGATGATCAATGACTTGTTCGACCAGCTAGAAGGAGCTAGTGTTTTCTCCAAGATTGACCTTCGATCGGGTTATCATCAGCTGAAGACCCGTGAGAAGGATATTCCTAAGACAACTTTTACCGCGAGGTATGGGCTTTATGAGTATACAGTCATGTCGTTTGGTTTGACTAATGCCCCTGCCTATTTTATGATCATGATGAACAAGGTATTCATGGAGTACATGGATAAGTTTGTCGTGGTATTCATTGATGATATATTGATTTTCTCCAAGAATGGGAAGGGCTGAACATCTGCGCTTAGTTCTGGAGAAGCTCAGAGAACACCAACTTCATGCCAAGTTCAGCAAGTGTGAGTTTTGGTTGAAGGAAGTCAAATTTCTCGGACATGTTGTGTCAGGAGAAGGAATTGCCGTGGACCCTTCCAAGGTGGAAGCAGTCACAGAATGGAAGGCACCAACCTCAGTTAGTGAGATCCGCAGTTTCCTTGGACTTGCAGGATATTATCGGAGGTTCATTGAGAATTTCTCCAAGATTGCAAAGCCCATGACGGAGTTGTTGAAGAAGGACACCAAGTATATTTGGACTGAGGAATGTGAAGCCAGTTTCAGGAGTTGAAGAAACGTTTGGTTACAGCTCCAGTGCTAATTCTGCCGAACATACACAAGGATTTTCAGGTGACTCCGATCCCTTGAGCCTGGGTGGAAGGACCACTAGTGTGCACTCCCATGGATTCCCATGAATGCTCCCACTATACTTCGCCACCATACAAACCAATTTCCACCCAGGTAGTTCATTAAAGTTGGTCCTAGTTACTACTTTGTCACTCACATCTCAAGGTGATAACACTCCCCAATCCATGTCTACTTTGGCGAAGCGCTGTACCCTAACACGATGGCGACAAAGTGGTACGGTTCAGACCTACCTCAATAGAACTACTGGGTGATACTAGAACCAGCAAGTATAAACTCCTATCATGCACTCCTACATCAAAGGACTAAGTGCAAAATAAAACATAGGTAAAAACTGATATGATCAAAATGCAACTTGCCTTCGTGCTGGGAGTGAGGTTCTAGCGAATGATAGTATTCTGCTTCGCACTCTAGATAATCTATCACAAATTAAATAAAACACACATAAACATGCATTCATACAATTCAAAGACATGCAAAAAAATATTTGCAAAAGCCCAATAAAAAAAACCCAACACAAGTCATTAGCATGAAAATTTTCAAAGTATGAATAGTGTTGAAAATTTGTGATGTGCACTAGTGTCCCTACAAGGCATTCTAGTAAAATTATGGTGAACAGAAAATAATAGTGTAGAATATACTGTGGAACAAGTTCATGGCGAAGGGTTTAGTTCGTGTGACGTGGTGCAAAAAGAATTACTTCAAACGGGTATACCATTTGAAAGATATGGCCTAATGAACTTTAAATTCAAATCTGAATTAATTTCAAATTTGAACTCTCAAAAATCTGCAACTATGGGTTCTCTAGTTAGGGCTATTCGAGACGAAAATTTAGCCGCTTGTCTCATCTCGTTTCGACCTACGGTTAAAAAGTTACGGGTGTTTGAAATTTTGAATAAAATCTGAAAAAACTGCTATAGAACATTTTTTTGAAAACGCTAAAGTGTGGACGTTCGTGGCTAGAGCACGACGCGGACAGCCCTGGTTGGTTGACTACGTGCGTCGCGGCGGCTATGCGGTGAACGTTCGCAAACTAAGCAAGTTCTCCGGTTAGCTAGAATAAAAAGAAAAATCGACGTTCGGTTTAAAATAAACCGCACGGTTTCTATTAAGACGCAGTTAACCGCGTACCGGTTCGGTCTAAAAAAAACCAAAAGAAAAAAACCTAAACTAATCTACGTACAGGCGTTTACAAAGACGAACACGTCGTCGGGCAGGAACGGAGCGACGGCGAGGCGACGGCTCCGGCGTGGGCGAGGTGGTCGGGCGGGGGCAGCTCGGCGAGGGCTCCCCGGTGGTGGTGACTGCGGACGGCGGCGACGACCGGAGGGAGCTGAGCGTGGGCGGAGCTCCAGTGAACTCCGGCAACGCAGGTCGTCGGGGCGGCGACTCCGGCGAACCTAGGGGCGCAGAAACATGTGAGGGAGGTGCGCAACAGCGAGGGGATCCGATTCCCAAAGCAAGAAGGTGTCGGGAGACTCACCGGCATCGGACTTCTCCCGTGAACGGACTCGACTCCGGGGAGATACAAACTGACGGGGCGGTGGCTACGAGCGGCGAGAGGAGGTGCGGATCGTCTGAATGGAACGAGGGGGTCAAGGGCTACTTATAGGTGCGGTTTGGAGGGTTGGGGCTGCGGGATAAGGCTTATCCTAAGAAGTTCGCCGGCGGTTGCGGACGAGCACGGCGCTGGCTCTATTCGAGCGTCTTGTGCGGGAGGTTGAGGACGATCCTGGTCGGGCCCCACTTGGCAATTCGAGAGAGAGAAAGGAGGGAGAGAAGAGATAGCGACCGAGGGAGAGAGACGGGCGTGCGACGGCTCGGTCGCTGGGGCTGGGGTTGGGCGTTGGCTGGGCAGCACTAGGAAGGAGCGCTCGCTCCCCTGGGTCGAGCGGATGGCTGGGCCATCGCTGGCCAGCCTGTGTGCGTGCGTGAGTTTTTTTCTCTTCTTCTGACCTTTGGGGTGTCATGTTACCTCCTCTCATATTTTTTTTTCAAAGTATTTTGTCAGGTAATTGAGTAAACTCAAATGCCAAAGAAAATACTTTCCCACTCGTATATATATTATTTTGAGGAAGTCAAATTATCCCCTCTCTATGATTTTATGTGAGTGGAAAACTTCAACATCATAAACTCCAAATGCAATAAAAAAATTACATGCAATATGATGATTCTATTAACATCCTAATTTAATAAAATTGGGATGTTACAGTAACCAAACTGTAGCGGCGACGACTTTGTGCGTCTGTCCATTGGGCAGCTCGTATCTACGAGCATCGCACCAATATGTAGATGTAGACAAGACCGCAGGGCGGCGACTCATAAGCGTCCGTTGGGCGGCTTGTACTGGTGCATGCAGCCAGTGGCTTGTTAATGTAGACGTAGAAACCATCTGCGGCATTGTAAGCCAGTGCTATTGTGAAAGACGCCACGGCGTTGTAAGCCAGCACTGTGCCGAGAGACGGCCACGACGTTGTAAGCTGACACAGTGGCGGGAGACGACGACGGCGTTGTAAGCCGCCACTGTAGCGAGAGACGGTGATGGCGTTGTAAGCTGGCGCACCAATGCGACCGTGAGAGATGGCCATGGCGTTGTAAGCCAATGCGACCGTGAGAGACGGCCGCGGCGTTTGTAGGCCGGTGCTGTTAGCGAGTCGGTAGTGGTATTGGAGATAGGTGTTGATGCATGAGTCGTCCACAACATTGTAAGCCAGTGGGAATGGCGGGAGACGGCCACATCGTTGTTGGTGAAAACCATACCACGGGTACGGCGGCTTGTCCCGTCCATTGGGCGTCTCATACTCGCGGGTGAGCGCACGATGCCGACGAGTTTGATGTAGATCGTCAGCGGGGGGTGACTCATGCCCGTCCATCGAGCAATTCAACATGCTGGTGTGCCCGCTAACTCCGCGGTATCATGCCACATGAATAATTATCCTGCCTAAAAAATAGTGCAAGAGACTGAGTAATTTTTCTCGGATGGTTTAATATGTATGAAAAAATAAATATGATTAATACCACCTGGATTTTTCATCGGACGAATAAAGACACCGGCATCGGATAATAACGTAAGTAATTCACATCTAATTTTGACTGCGCCTTCCCTTTTTTTTATTCTGCTCAGTCAAACTCTCTTCTTTTTTTCTTTTTTTTAAACGGCTCCCCACTCATACCTTATCCCAAAAATCACGGGAGCAGAGGTGAGTAGTAGCTAAGCCGGCGGCGAAGGTGGAGGCGCTCGGTGAGACAAGTGAGGCTCGCGGGCGGGAGCCAGCGGGTGGGGGTCGCGATGGGGAGGACACGCCACAGCGTCGCCAACGACAGCCGGCTCAGCAAGCGGGCGGGGAGAGAGCAATGGCCACGGCGTCCGCCGGCTTTGCGAGCGGGCGAGGCAGGAGCGGCGGAGTGGTCCGGCGCAGCAACGGCCCAAAACGCTGGTGAGGCGAGATGAGCCGGCGAAGGTGGAACAGGGAGCCTGGTTAGGGCGACTCCATGGTATGACCCAGGAGGAGGGAGAGGCCGCGGTGGAGCCGGGTCTCGAGCGGCGTCTAGCGGAGGCACCGGCGAGGCGGAGGTGGCTCGGGCCGGCTCCGGAGGTGCAAGGGCGGCTCACAGAGACAGCTTGGAGAGGCCCCTGGCAGCTCAGTGGTGGCTGGGGGCGCGGTGCATGGTCAGAGCAGAAGCCCGCCGTGGCGGCTGCGGCTAGTTGACGGCGGCGGCTCATCAAGGCGAGGAGGCGGATGGTCGGGCGTGCTACGGCGCGGGAGAGCGGGGCACACGACGAGACGGGGCCTGGTCACGATGCGGGAGCGGGGCGCACGACGGCTACGGCGGCTCATGGCGGAGGAGCGGGGCACACAGGGGCTCACAGCGCGGGAGCGGGCCGAGGTCGTGGCGGAGCAGCCGCCCGGCGGCATAGCTGGCCGAGGCGGGTGCTGGAGGACAGACGCGGCTCGGACATGGTGGTTCAAGGCAGCATTGTAGCCATGGCAGAGGCGGACAGCGAGATGGCTCACGGCGGCTAGGCGGCTCACGGTGGCCAGCGAGACGGCTCATGGCGGCCAGGAAGCCACGGCGCGACGAGCGGGGCACACGGAGGCTGTAGCGGCTCGCGGTGACAGCCAATTACCCGGTGGCAGGGCGACTCAGACATAACGACAGGTCACAGCCGCGGAAAAGTCGGCCAGCGGCGAGGCGCGCGCGGATGGGAGCCGCCCGGAGGTGCGAATTGCGATGGGAGCAGCCGAGGCTTGAGTGGTGGTGTGGCAAGGTGCTCGGACACAGCAAAATCCTGACAAAACGTATCCATATGTAGATATCTTCTGGTTCACGGGTCATGGGTGGTTTTGTTTCCGCAGACTGGTCCACGCCTATGCAGATGTAACTCAAGATCTGATAGCAACGACTTAGCAAAAATCCTTGTCCGCCTCGGTGGATTGTCTGCATTGGAATCGATCTCCACCACTACGTACGAATCAAACTAGCAGCAGACAAGAACGTGTCGATCTCGGCGACTTGCGGCAGCCCTAATTTCCCAAGAACTTCAAATTTCATAGACATTTAAATCTGGAATGTTGAATTCGAGGTTGATGCAGATCCTTCCAAACCGGTTCTTCTTCATCCGGAAAATTGCAAATTTCTCGATCCCTCCAAGAACTCAGTACCACCGTACACCGTGGCCATTGCCCCACGGTGGGCGCCAACTGTCGTGGATTTGTCACGGCAGATGACCGGGTCAACGGACTTAGGTTCGGGGCGAAGACGCAACTACGTGACGGCTTGAAGGGGTTGATCAGGATCGAGGGACATGGAGTTTTACCCAGGTTCGGCCCCTCCGATGGAGGTAAAAGCCTACGTCCTGCTTGTCTGGTATTGATGATCATGAAGATCACTCGGTTATAAGGGTGCTGTTTGCTACCTCTCATCTCGAGAGTCTCTAATCTCTTGTCTATCTAAGACCTGTCTATTGAGACGTCTAAAAACTTGACCCTCTCGGGGTGACCAGCCCCTCCTTATATAAGCTGAAGGGGCGGTTTACATGTAGAGTCTGAGTCGGATTGAGACTTCCTATTGCAATTTCCCATCGTGGGCTTCTCTTCCTAGGCTTCGGAGTGACCGGGCGGCTTACGCCGGGCAGCTCACGCCGGATACTCTTCTTCAGAGTCTCATCTTCAGCGACTCATATTCAGGGACTCATCTTCAGGGACTCATCTTCAGGGACTCACCTTCAGGGACTCATCTTCAAGGATTTACAACCGGAGAGTCATCCGGGGACTCATCGGAGAGTCATCCGGGGACTCATCGGAGAGTCATCCGGGGACTCACCAGAGAGTCATCCGGGGACTCACAACCGGAGAGTCATCCAGGGACTCTCAACTGGAGAGTCATCCGGGGACTCACCGGAGAGTCACCCGGGGACTCTCAACCGGAGAGTCATCCAGGGACTCACAGTCGGAGAATCATCCGGGGAATCACAGTCGGAGAATCATCCGGGGAATCACAGCCAGAGAGTCATCCGGGGACTGTCAACCGGAGAGTCATCCGGGGACTCACCGGAGAGTCACCCAGGGACTTACAGCGGGAGAATCATCCAAGGACCCCAACCGGCAGGGTCACAACTGTCTCCCGGGTCATACCGCGGGGTATATCCCCGACAATTCGGGAATAGCTAAAGGTTGAAGGGTGCCAGAAGGCCTTTTATGTTCTGCTATCATGCAATGACAAACGTCGTAGTTAGCAACGAACTGAGAAATTTCTCTCTTCATCCTAGTCCAGCAGAACCTCTGGCGTATGTCCTGATACATGTTGGTACTACCCAGATGAATTGTGAGAGGAGAGTCATGAGCCTCCTTAAGAATTAGCTGCCGAAGATGTGGACTCTTGGGAACCACCAAACGGTTCTAGAAAAATACCACACCTTGATCATCAATAGAGAATTCCTTAGCGATACCGCTAACGAGGTTCTCTTTGATCCGGGAAATACCCTTATCACGCTTTTGGCCAGCTATAATTGATCCTTAAGAGTAGGTTTCGCCACCAGGTTGGAAAGGAATCCTTGAGGAACAACGTGGAGGTTCAACTTCCGAAATTCCTCATAGAGAAGTGGTTGACCTTGTTGTAAGATCAGGTTGTTACAATATGATTTACGACTTTGCGCATCAGCCATGACATTGGCTTTCCCCGGGGTGTAAGTTAACCCTAAGTCATAATCTGTAATCAACTCAACCCACTGTCTTTGCCTGAGATTCAAATCCAGCTGGGTGAAAATATATTTTAGACTTTGGTGATCAGTGTAAATTTCGCAACAATTAAACAGAAGGTAATGTCGCCAAGTTTTTAGTGCATGGACCACAGCTGCAAGCTCAAGATCATGTGTTGGATAATTATCCTCATGTGGATGCAAATGTCGAGATGCGTATGCAATCACATGACGATCTTGCATGAGAATGCAACCTAATCCTTGTCGTGAGGCGTCGCAATAGATAACAAAGTCCTTAGAGAAGTCTAGTGGTACTAGAATGGATTAGAGGTCAGTCGTCTTTTCAACTCCTGAAAACTATGCTCACATAGTGGAGTCCACTCGAACTTTTTATCCTTCTTGAGGAGTTCAGTCAGAGATTTCGCAACCTTGGAGAAATTCTCGACAAAGCGTCAACAATAGCTCGCTAAGCCAAGGAAACTCCAAACTTGCTTGACCAATTTAGGTTGAGTCCAATCAAGGATGGCGTAAACTCTCTCGGGATTGACAACAGTACCTTTACCAGAGATCATGTGGCCTAGATAGGTCACTTCTGGCAACAAAAATTCACACTTGGAGAATTTGGCATACAGACGGTGCTCTCAAAGTTTCATCAATACCAGTCTTAGATGCTCGGCATGTTCCTGTTCGTTCTTCGAGTAGATGAGTATATCATCGAGGTAAACCACGACGAATTTATCCAAATACTCCATGAAGATAGAATTCATCTATGAGAGAGGGTGGTTGGGGCATTGGTTAAACCGAAGGACATGACGGTGTACTCGTATTGGGCATAATGAGTAACAAAAGCCGTTTTTGGAATGTCCCCATTTCTAATTCTGATTTGATAGTATCCCAACCTCAAATCCATTATGGAAAAGACAAAGGATCCAGCGAGTTGATCATACAAATTGTTGATCCTAGGGAGCGGATACTTGTTTTTAGTGGTGACCAGATTCACTCACCGATAATCCACAACCATCCGATCCAATCCATCCTTCTTCTCGACAAAGTGGACGGGACAAGCCCAAGGAGAAGAGCTAGGACGGATGCAACCTTTCTTCAAAGCCTCATCGAGTTGAATTTTACATTCGGCTAGCTCTAAGGGTGCCATCTTATAGGGTCTTCTGGATATTGGGACAGTCCCTGGAATGAGCTCTATCACAAACTCAACATCCCTGACAGGTGGAATTCCTGGCAGTTCTTCTGGAAAGACATCCAGAAAGTCATGGACTACCGGAATATCTTCTAACTCTGTAAGAGGGCTAGCATTGAGGGAATAGAGTTGGCGCTTGGCTGCTCGAGTGGAGACATTGACTATCTCACCCGATGGATGTGTAAGTTGAATAGTCCTAGTATGGGTATCAATCTTAGCATAATGGTCTTTCATCCGATCCATGCCTAGAATGATATTGATGTCCGAAGACTTGAGAGCTATCAAGGATGCTAGGAAGACTATCCTATCCACCTGAATCTCCTTGTCATGGCTCACTCTAGAAGTTTGCCATTTTGAACCAGGAGTCTGAACCACTAAAGGAGTAGGCATATCACAAAAAGACATGTTATGCAACTGTGCATGACTTTCTGAGATGAAAGAATGAGATGCCCCAGTATCAAATAGAACAGATGCTGGATGACTATTGACAAGGAGCGTACCTAGGATAACATCAGGATCCTCAAGGGCTTCCTCAGTAGAGACATAATTCACTCGTCCACGAGCAGGAGCTGGCTTCACATAGAAGGCTTTTCCTGGCTTCCCACGTCCATCGGGCTTAGCATTGTTCTGAGGACACTCACGGGAGTAGTTTCCTGGTTCCCCACATTTATAGCAGACCACGGTGGTACGGGGAGCAACATTGGCAGGTGGACCTCCAAATGACCTGGCTGTTGGGTTGGGCCGAGTTGGGCGAGGCGCCTAGAAGGATGGCCTCACGGTGTACCTTGGCGGCAGAGCTGCCTTGGGCACCCACACCCAGTGTTTGTTAGAGCCCGAGCTAGATGCGGGCTAAAGTCATGGTTGTGCTTCCTCATGGCCTCATAGTCAGTCTGTCCGGACTCAGCATTGATAGCCTTGTTGACGAGAGCCTGGAAGGTGGTGCACTCATGCAGACGCAGATCTCGACGGAGCTCAGGATTAAGTCCCTCACGGAACCTAGCCTGCTTCTTGGCTTGAGCTGAAACTTCCTCCGGAGCATAGCGAGCGATATTGTCGAACTCACAGCTATAGGCATCCACGGAAAGTCTGCCCCGGGTGAAAGCACAAAATTCCTCTCTCTTATGATCCATCAGCCATTCCGGGATGTGATGGGTACGGAATGTCGTGCTGAATTCTGCCCAAGTTGGTGCGGGGCCTATGGGATGCATGGCTTCATAGCTTTCCCACCACTGATTGGCGAGTCCTTCCAGAAAGTTGGTAGCAAAAGACACCTTGTTAGCCTCGGACACATTGGCAGCCCGGATCTTGCGGAACATGCTGGTCAGCCAGTCATCCACGTCGAGAGGGTCGACCAAATTATGATACTTAGGTGGGCATAGCTTGACGAAATCACCAAGTGACACGCCATCATTGTGATCATTGCGGGGAGCACGTGCGGTGTTCTGCTCAATTCTTTCGAATAGCCTGTTGGTCTCCCTCTTGTTCTGTTCAGCTTCAAGCATCGCTTCTACCAGAGAGGGCGCATGTGGCAGGTTCGCTTGCCTTGGCTGGCTTCCCTCGCCCTGCTCGGGGGCAGGCACTGGGTTAATCCTAGTTGCCACCATCCTGGGAAAACAATCCATAGCTTAGACATAGGGTACATCAACTCTAAGACATGAGATAAGGAATGTACTGGAAAACATGGCATGCAGGGTAAACACCCAAAAAACATGGTAAAAACAACTACCATATGAACACCATGTTTCATAAACACCATGACTTAGTTCTGTACAAGCCCAAGCTGAAATACAAACTACGGAGAGATGACACAACTCATCGAAGGCATTACAAGCTTCCTATACATTATCTATCTACCCCTCCGGAACTCAACTCTCAACCTCGGTCATATCGTACAAGACACGCAGGACTGTGGCGATACGACTACTACCATATTAGAACTAACATCCACGTACTCAAGCATCGCCGTAGAATGCCTCATATAGGTTACCCCCGTGACCCGAGAGCTGAACCCGAGGATCTGGAAACACTCTAGCCTCTGATCCCTGGAAAATATAAGGACACAGATGTGGCCTTGGTCTCCTTGTCGGCGGCAACAGCGGTCCTCGAAGAGGGGTGATGCCTCCAACATCGGGCCAGTCTACGTGTGCTGGCAGATGAGTCCGCTATGGGGTCAGCATCTCAAAATCTCCATAGCCTGTCTGCACGACATGTGCCAACTGCGTCAGGTCTGTCCAAACACGTGCACGGGTAGCATATAACTCCATGCAAAGGGCACGTGCATCACGATCCCTATTCTCCAACATCTGAGTGGTCACCTGCAGCCTAGGGTCCTCATGAGAACAATCATAGTAGGCTACGCTAAGATAGCTGTCCTCTCCTCCCATGGATGCAGGAACATAATAGAACTTCGTGTTATGAAGCAGCCCATGGTGAAACCTCATGATAATCAACAAGGTGTAGGCGGCCTCCTGAACTGCCATGTCTATGGTGACACCTAGTCCATAAGTTCAGTGAAGCGGCTCTATAGCTCCAGGATATGAAGGATATATCTTAACAGTACACAGATACTGACTCTGATTGAAATCTCGATACTGCTCCTCCACTATGTACTCTGGGTACCAACGCTTACCAGCCTCCATCATCACTCTAACCAACATGGCCATGTGACCCGGTACATCGATGCACCTGGTTGGACGGACCACCTGACGGGAAGGCGAGGGGCATCTGGAATAGAGAATGATGCAAAGACATTAGAGACTCTAAAAGAAACTGGACAGCATAACGGTTGTAATTGCTCAAAAAGGATTCTGAGACAACTCCAAAAGATTGGAAAGGCATAACCACTCGACTTTCTAGACTCAAATCTCTTCTCCATCTGTTTGTCACACCAATAATACTTAAATACCTACATACACTTGCAACAAGCTAGCTAGTGGTCCATGGTTAGTAACTCGTCATCCTAAGCAATAGATGAGAAGCCTAATTCTTATCCATGTAGAAAAGATGAGAATGACTCAAAATAGAATAACTAGGGAAGAGGAGTAAAAAGATCCTTACGTTCGCTTCCACAATCAATTCCCCTACTTTTCTATAGTGTTTCTAGACTCAACTTTGACCGGTTTGACTTGCTAGTCCTACAGTCAGTCAGGCTCTGATACCAACGCTGTCGGGACCCCGATCCTAAGTCATATGAATCTAGACTGTAACATATCACATCACTTTGCGGCCTCATGCACGATAAGCTCCACGGCTACAGCCTTACCTTAGCCGAGACCTTTTGTGTCTTTTGGCTCACGTATCTGAACATGTTGCTGGCCATCAAACGACAGAGAACCCGGGCCGACATGACTAGTCATAGAACCCAAGTGGCACATCCATATGGAAACAGGCATACATAACCAACAATGCAGATGTCGGCCGCAAGCGTGTGTAGACGAATCATAGCAAGCTACAAGGACTCTGTTACGTCGCGAGACACGAATGTCATCACTGCACGTAGACGAGTCATAGCAGGCTACACGGACTCCGTTACACTGTGAGACATTTCCCCGAAGGGACAGACACAGCAGCAAAGGATACATGCCGGTCAATCAATGTGTCCGGAGCATTAGCAAGCTACCATGGCTCGATGGAAGCACAAAGAGGCAGTTTCCCGTAAAGAGTACTACTAAAGGCACATGACTAGGTGTCGGATCCCATACATACCGTTGCACGTCACACGTATGCACGACATGCCCGATATGCATAGATACAACCATGGCATCACAACATAACCATACAACAACATGACTTTTATTTAAGAGGCTCAGACGAGCCTTGCATAATATGTTCTTACAGATAGGGGTCACATGACCCGACACACAAGTCATACAAACAAGTTCATACAAACCAAGTGGAAGCATAAAGCTGTCTGAGTACAGACAGATGAAAAGGGGCAAAAAGGCACATGGTTTGACTATCTGCAGCCCGCCACAGGTGGATGGTCATAGCTGGGACACCAGCTATTCGGAATCATCAACATCTCGAAAGAACTCACCCGAAGGGTCCTGGGTCTCATCTGCAACATTTATTAAGCAAAAACATGAGTACAAATGTACTCAGCAAGTCTTTAAATCAGACCTAGTCTAATCATGCTCATGTATCAACAAGGGGGGAGGTGGAGTTTATGCAACAATGCCAACTTTGACTCATGGCTAACCTACACTACTCAATTTTAACTCTTAGTTACAATTTTAGAAATCGCACACGAGTCCAGTAACTTCACAGCAATACACCACCATAGATTCACTTCCCTCTCCCGGGAGAGTGCCATCTACGGTACTCACACTTGTCTTGATATTTTTATGAGTATCCATTTGATTATCTATGAACAACATAAGTTTTCCGAGTAGTCCATATCCGAGGACGCAGCTATTCGAATAGTTTCATACCCTGCAGGGGTGTACTTCTTCACACACGCTCTCGCCACTTATCGCTGTATGCTCATAAAACCATGCACCTCGGCAACCTTCAAGCGGAAGCCTAACGAGGGAGTCGGCCACGACCGTCAATCGCATAAGACCTCTAGTCCAGGCTATCGCCTATTTGAGACTGAACCCGCAGGGAAGTCCGGTCGAAGTTTCCGCTACGGCCCTAAACGATGCACGCAGGCTTCCCAAGCCCACCATTCGGGTGACCCTTGGTACACCGTGCCACTGCCTACCTCGTCATAACCCGCCCCTAGGGTCAGCGCTATGCACGACCTCCATCATGCTATAAACACCAGAAATTACTTGCAACTCCTGGACTAAGGACTAAGCGACTGATAAGTCGAGAGGGGTCGAGTTACCGGAATCCAATGTGTGGTAGTAGCTAGTATTGGATCACAAACACGGAACTTAGTTCCTAAGAACAGTCCCAATGAGACAACCCGCTATGTACTCCTACATAGCCTATCATCGCTACCTTTACCAAATCAAGTTCATCATAACATCATCACATCAGAACAACATCATTTCACTTAGTTCATCACCCAGATGAATCCGACCTGACACAACTCTGAGCATAGCAAGCATAGCAGGCAAAGTAAGCTAAGGACATCATGGAACAAGCATCTACCAGGTATGCTAGGTTGCAAGGTTTAGCTATTTACTATGACAATGTCAGGTTATGTAACAGGATAGGATCATCTACTATGTATGTCTAACATGTGATCGGTTGTCCTAATGCAATAAATAATATTAGGAGTGAGAGAGTGGGATATTATCGGAATGATCAAAGGGGTTGCTTGCCTTGCTGGGAAACCGAAGGGTTCTCTCCTTCATCGGGATACTCGGAGGTATCCTCAGAAGCAGGGCCTACCGCAATACAGATAAGAAACAATCAACTCACGCAAGTGCAACAATATGATGCATGATCATGGCATTATAGCATGTATGGATGAGCTAATGCAACTAGTGATCATGTTGATTTGAAATGAATTTGAATATAGGTTCAAAATTCTTCTTCATTTCAAATTCCATTTACTAACCTATTAGTCAATGTCAATGTTCTCCTATTTAGATTGCTCTAACATGCATGACAATAGCACCATTGGATTCATTGGATTTTTCTGATAAATTGTCATATATAAATTATTTTCATCTGACTTACAGATTAATTTATATGAATTTTTGAAGTTTTGAATAATTTATGGAATTATTTTTAAAGTAGAAATTGCTTTTATTGCATCAACATGACATCATTATGATGTCAGTTGGTCAGTTGACCGGGCCAGAGTCAAACCTAACATGTGGGGGCCACATGTTAGTGACACAGACACTTAACTAACTAATTAAACTAAATCCTAATTAATTAACAGAAAGTTGGCCCACTGTCAGTGACTAATTAGGTTAATTAAAATAATTAGTTAATTTCCTAATTAACTTTGACTGCCAGGGCCCGACCCCACCTGCCAGTGACTCAGGGGGTCAAACCCCCTGGTCAACTCCGACAAGACCCACCGACGTTGAGCCGCTGGTGGCTCCAGAGATGGCGGAGGGCTACGGAATCCCTCCTCCGGCGACCAAATGGACGGCGAAGGGCACCAAACGACTCAGCACACACGCGTACGTCCGTTCCGACCCCTCCCAGGAGCTGAGATGGTCAGAATCGACGCCGGTGGTGAGCTGGGCGGCGGCCGGAGCTCGGGCGAGCACGGGCTTGTCGAACCAGGGCGCCACACAACGTCTACTTGGCAACTGTGGACTCTACACCACCTCACGAACACGACGGAGGCCTCAGACGGACCAGCTGGTCACCGGAGCATGGCCGGCATCGAGGTCGAGCGGTGGGGACATTCGGACCTCGATGGAATCTGCCGCTCGAGCACGCAATCGAAGGGGGAAAGAGGGGGAAAAGACTCGGGGGCTCACGATGGTCGCAGGGACGTCGAGAGCAGACCCGAGGAGGGATTGGAGCAGCGGCGAGCTCCACATTCTTTCCGGTGGCCCAAGGTTGACGACGACGCGAAGACGGCGATGCAGTACTTTCGGCGATGCGTGGCTCGGCTGGAAGGAAGAGGGCAACTAGGCGGTTCGATTGGGGGGCTCAGGGGTGAGGGGGAGCGGCTAACGCGACGGCGGCGAGCTCGGCTATGGCGAAGCAGGGAAGGGAGAGGAAGAGAGGCAGGCGAGAGAGAGAGAGAGCGCGATGGGGACGGCTCTCGGGAGCTTATCCCCGTTGCGCTGGCGAGGAGGGCACAAGCAGGTAGCTGCCGGCGTGGAGGCATGGCAGGGCGTGCGCTCCGGCCACGCGCTCGTCCTCCTGGCCGCCAGGAGGACGAAGACCTCCCTGGGCCAGGTGGGCTGGCCTGGCCTGGGCCTTTTCCTCTTTTTCTCTTTTTATTTCTTTCTGCTTTCTTTTACTAAATTTTTTTATTTCCTTTTCAGGTACAATTGACTTGATAAAATATCACATATATTTTCTATAATGGAATTTGAATATTTCAACCTTGTCTAAAAAGTTTCAGGATATTTTGAAAAAAAATAATGATAGTGCTTTATTTAATGATTTCAGAAGCTTTATCATTTATTTTTGAATTACTTAAATTGTTCAAATTATTAAAATGATCCCTGTTATATTCATGTCCAATTTTATCAGACATAGGGAACATTTTTGAACATCATTTTGGATTTGTTGAATTTTCACCAAGTTTGAATTGGTTTGATTAAAATATGATCATGGGGTTTGTTTTAGTCCTCATTTCATGTGAATGCCAAAAATGAAACAAGATGCAAGCACAACTACTCCTAGGACATCTAGCTAGGGTTGTGACAACTCACCCCCACTCAAAAGAATCTCGTCCCGAGATTTTGAAGTCGTCGGGAAGAGCGCGGGGTACTCTAGTCGAAGACGATCTTCTCTTTCCCATGTCGCCTCCTTTTCAGAATGGTGTGACCACTGAACCTTGAGAAACTTGATGTTCCGAAGCCGAGTGTTACGCTCAGCTTGATCAAGAATATGGATAGGGTATTCTCGATATGTAAGGTTATCTTGGAGATCAAGTGCTTCGTGGTCTACTTCACGGACAGGATCCGAGAAGCAACGCCTGAGTTGCGAAACGTGGAAGACATCATGAACCTTGGAAAGATGCGGTGGAAGTTCCAATTGGTAGGCAAACTCTCCTCGTTAGCAAGGATGCGAAAAGGTCCAATGTAATGAGGAGCCAACTTGCCCTTGATACCGAATCGATGGGTACCCTATAGAGGTGTAACCCAAAGGTAATCCTTCTCGTCAACTTCATAGGTCTCAGCCTTATGATGGCGATCATATTAGCTCTTTTGACGAGTTTGAGCTGTTTTCAACTTTTCACGAATAATGCGAACTTGCTCCTCTGCATCCTGATCATATCCGGAAAAAATAGTTGCCTCTCTCCAGTTTCTGACCAGTTAAGAGGTGTTCGACACCTTCGTCCATAGAAAACTTCAAAAGGGGATTTTCCCAAGCTTGATTGATAACTATTGTTATAAGAAAATTTGGCAAATGGAAGACACTTCTCCCAGTTCATACCGAAAGATATAACACAAGCTCGGATCATGTCTTCAAGGATTTGATTGACTCGCTTAACTTGACCACTTGATTGTGGGTGGAAAGCAATGCTAAAGGATAGATGAGTGCCCATAGCGGTTTGAAAACTTTCCCAAAATCGGGAAGTAAAGATACTTCCACGGTCTGAGTTAATCTCCAAAGGAACACCATGAAGAGAAATTATTCGAGAAACATACAATTCCGCTAGCTGGCTAGCAGTTATACTTTCCTGAACAGGAAGAAAATGAGCCACTTTGTAAAGACGGTCAATGACCACAAATATAGCATTATTCCCTCTCTTGGTCCTGCGAAATCCGGTAATGAAATCCATAACGACCTTATACCATTTCCATTCCGGAATAGCTAAAGGTTGAAGGGTGCCAGCAGGCCATTGATGTTCTGCTTTCACGCGACGACAAACGTTGCAGTTAGCAACATACTGAGCAATTTCTCTCTTCATCCTAGTCCACCAAAACTTCTGGCGTAGGTCCTGATACATTTTGGTACTACCCAGATGAATTATGAGAGGAGAATCATGAGCCTCCTTAAGGATCAACTGTTGTAAATGTTGCTTCTTCGGGATCACCAAGCGGTTCTGAAAGAAGAAAACACCTCGATCATCTTCCGAGAAGCATTTAACATTGCCCTTCTTAATGTTTTTCTTGATCCAAGATATCCCCGCATCATGCTTCTGGGCTTCTATAATTTGATCCATAAGAGTAGGTTTCACCACCAGGTTGGATAGAAATCCTCGAGGAACAATGTAGAGGTTTACTTCCGAAATTCCTCATGGAGAAGTGGTTGACCTTGTTGTAACATCAGATTGTTACAATAAGACTTACGACTTAGTGCATCAGCCATGACATTGGCTTTCCCCGGGGTGTAAGTTATCCCTAAGTCATAATCTGTAATCAATTCTAACCACCGTCTTTGCCTGAGATTCATGTCCAGCTGGGTGAATATATATTTTAGACTTTGTGATCTGTGTAAATTTTGCAACGATTACCCAGAAGATAATGTCCCCATGTTTTTAGTGCATGGACTACAACTGCAAGCTCAAGATCATGTGTTGGATAATTATCCTCATGTGGACGCAACTGTCAAGATGCGTACTCAATCACATGATGACCTTGCATGAGAATGCAACCTAATCCTTGTCACGAGGCATCGCAATAGATAACAAAGTCCTTAGAAAAATCAGGTGGCACCAGAACGGGAGTAGAGGCCAGTCGTCTTTTCAACTCCCGAAAACTATGCTCGCATTGCGGAGTCCACTCAAAGTTTTTATAATTCTTGAGGAGTTCAGTTAGAGGTTTGGCAACCTTGGAGAAATTCTCGACAAAGTGGCGACAATAGCTCGCTAAGCCAAGGAAACTCCAAACTTGCTTAACCGATTCAGGTTGACTCCAATCAAGGACGGCCCGAACTCTCTTGGGATTGACATCAATACCTTTACTAGATATCATGTGGCCTAGATAGGTCACTTCTGGTAACCAAAATTCACACTCGGAGAATTTGGCATATAGGCGGTGCTCTCGAAGTTTCATCAATACCAGCCTTAGATGCTCGGCATGTCCTTGTTCGTTCTTCGAGTAGATGAGGATGCTGTCGAGGTAAACCACGACGAATTTATCTGAATACTCCATGAAGATCGAATTTATCAGGCGAGAGAATGTGGCTGGGGCATTGGTTAAACCGAAGGACATGACGGTGTACTCGTATTGGCCATAACGAGTAACGAAAGCCGTTTTTGGAATGTCCCCGTTCCTAATTCTGATTTGATGGTATCCAAACCTCAAATTCATTTTGGAAAAGACAGAGGATCCAGCGAGTTGATCATACAAATCCTTGATCCTGGGGAGCGAATACTTGTTCTTAATGGTGACCACATTCAGTGGCCGATAATCCACAACCATCCGATCCGAACCATCTTTGTTCTTGACGAAGAGGAAGGGAGAAGCCCAAGGAGATGAACTGGGACGGATGAAACCTTTCTTCAAGGCCTCATCAAGTTGGATCTTAAGTTCGGCTAGTTCTAAGGGTGCTATCTTATAGGGTCTTCTAGCTATTGGGATAATCCCTGGGATGAGCTCTACCACAAACTCAACATCTCTGATAGGAGGAATTCCTGGCAGTTCTTCTGGAAAGATATCCGGAAAGTCATGGACTACCGGAACATCTTCTAACTCTGGAAGAGGGCTAGCATTGAGGGAATGGAGTTGGCACTTGGTTGTTCGAGTGGAGACATTAACTATCTCACCCGATGGATGTGTAAGTCGAACATTCCTAGAATGAGTATCAATCTTGGCATAGTGGGCTTTCATCCAATCCATACCTAGAATGATATTGATGTCCAAAGACTTGAGGGCTATCAAAGATGCTAGGAAGACTAATCTATCCACCAAAATCTCATTGTCATGGCTCACTCTAGAAGTTTGCTATTTTGAACCCAGAGTCTGCACTACTAAAGGAGTAGGCATATAACAAAAAGACATGTTATGCAACTGTGCATAACTTTCTGAGATGAAGGAATGAGATGCACCAATATCAGATAGAACGGATGCTGGATGACTATTGACAAGGAGAGTACCTAGAATAACATCGGGACCCTCAAGAGCTTCATCGGCAGACACATAGTTCACTCGTCCACGAGCAGGAGCTGGCTTCACAAAGAAGGCCTTTCCTGGCTTCCCACGTCCAGCGGGCTTGGCATTATTCTGGGGACACTCACGGGAATAGTGTCCTGGGTTTCCACACTTATAGCAAACCACGGTGGCACGGGGTGCAACATTTACAGGCGGACCTCCAAATGGTCTGATTGGAGGCTTGGGCTGAGCTAGGCGAGGCGCCTGGAAGGGTGGCCTCGCATTTTATCTTGGCGGTAAACCTGCGTTGGGTACCCAGAACCGAGATTTGTTGAGTCCCAAGCCAGATGCGGAGTTGAAGTCACAGTTGTGCTTTCTCGTGGCCTCATAATCAGTCTGTCCAGTATCGGCATTCATAGCCTTGTTGATGAGAGCCTAGAAAGTGGCGCACTCATGCAGATGCAGGTCTCGACAAAGCTCAGGGTTAAGTCCCTTGCGGAACCTGGATTGTTTCTTAGCATCAGTAGAAACTTCCTCAGGAGCATAGCGAGCAAGGTTTCCAAACTCGCGACTATAAGCATCCACTCACAATCTACCCTAGGTGAAGGCGCAAAATTCCTCTCTCTTATGATCCATCAGCCCTTCCGGGATGTGATGGGTACGAAATGCGGCACTGAACTCTGCCAAAGTTGGTGTGGGGCCTGCGGGACGCATAGCTTCAAAATTTTACCACCACAGATTGGCGGGTCCTTCTAGAAAGTAAGTTGCAAAGGTCACCTTGTTGGCCTCGGGCACATTGGCAGCCCGGATCTTGCGATACATGCTAGCGAGCCAGTCATCCGCATCGAGCGGGTCGACCGTATGATGATACTTGGGTGGGTTCAGTCTGATGAAATCTCCAAGTGATACGCCATCATTTAGGTCACTGCGGGGAGCACGTGCTATGTTCTGCTCGATTCTTTCGAATAGCCTGTTGGTCTCCCTGTTGTTCCTTTCTGCTTCTAGCATCACTTCCGCCAGAGAAGGCGCATGTGGTAGATCTTCTTGCCTTGGCTGGCTTCCCTCGCCCTGCTCGAGGGTAGGCATGGGGTTATTCCTAGTGGCCATCATCCTGGGAAAAACAACCCACAACTTAATCATAGGGGACAACAACTCTAAGACATGAGATAAGGAATGTACTGGACAACATGACATGCAGGGTAAGCACCAATTAACATGGTAAAAGAAGTGCCATATAAACACCATGACTCATACACACCATGACATAGTTCAGTACAAGCCAAGCTGAAAAGCAACTACGAAGAGATGACACAACTCATTGGAGGCATTACAAGCTTCCTATACATTATCTATCTACACATCCGGAACTCAACTCTCAAACTCACCATATCCCAATAGACACGCAGGACTGTGGCGATACGATGACTACCATACTAGAACTAACATCCACGTACTCAAGCATCACCGTAGAATGCCTCATACAGGTTACCCCCATGACCCGGGAGCTGAACCTGAGGATCTAGAAACACTCTAGCCTGTGATCCCTGGGAGCCATAAGGACACGGGTGTGGCCTTGGTCCCCTTGTTGGCGGCAACAACGGTCCTCGGAGAGGGGTGATGTCTCCAACATCGGGCCAGTCTACATGTACTGGCAGATGAGTGCGTGATGGGGTTAGCATCTCCAAATCACCATAGCCTATCTCCACGACAGGTGCCAACTACGTGAGGGCAGTATAGTGGCATATGAATATATGACATATAACAAAAAAAGAAATACGTAATAATAGTAGTAGCACGGGCGGAGAGGCGCGCTCCTAGTAACTACCAACAACGCTTTCTACTATAAGCGCTACTGCTAACCAGGTATAGCAGTAGCGCGGGCTAACACACGCTACTTCTACACTTTAGCTATAGTGCCGTACCAGTAGCACGCTGCCCCGCGCTACTGCTATACCCGAAACCAGTGCTGCTGCTAGGCTTTTCCCTAGTAGTGCCTCTATGGCCTCAAGCAGTTCCCACGGGCATGGTACGACACTCTGAAGGAATGCCACATGAAGAAAGGATCAAACCCGGTTCACTCGACCCAACTCTTTTCACTAAATCCTATGACAATGATCTTTTCATATGCTAAATATATGTAGACGATATTATCTTTGGCTGTACTGACAAATGTTACAATGATGAATTTTCCTATATGATGAGTGAAGAATATCAAACGTCTATGATGGGAAAGTTGAAATTCTTTTTAGGTCTTCAAATTCGACAGCAAGATAATGGCATCTTCATCTCTCACAACAAATAGCTCAAGGATGTACTAAGGAAATTCGACATGCAAGATTGCAAAGGCATCAAAACTCCAATGCCTTCAAAGGGCCACCTCTGCACCGACAAAAATGGTAAAGATTTTTATCAGAAGGTATATTGCTCCATGATTGGATCTTTATTGTATTTATGTGCATCTAGGACTGATATTATGCCGAGTGTTTGCATGTGTGCCCGATTCCAAGCAACACCGAAGGAATCACACATAAAGCTGTGAAACAAATTCTTCAATACTTAGCTCACACACCAACGCTTGGATTATGGTATCCCAAGGGCTCAAGTCTTCACCTCGTCGGATACATAGATGCTGACTATGCTGCAGATTGTGTGGATCGCAAGTTAACCTCGGGCACATGACATTTCCTTGAACGATCCTTAGTTTGTTGGTCCTCGAAGAAGCAAAACTTTGTGTCACTATCTACTACTGAAGCTGAGTACATTGCTGCTGGTTCATGTTGTGCTTAGTTGTTGTGGATGTAGCAAACTCTCAAGGACTATGGCATCAAGTTGAAGAATGTTCCTCTCTATTGTGACAATGAGAGCGCTATCAAGATTGCTTACAACCCAATTCAGCATTCCAAGACCAAGCACATCCAGATTCGTCTCATTTTCTTCGAGATCATGTTATCAAGGGCGACATCTCCATTGACCACATCCCTACTGAAGAACAACTGGATGATATCTTCACAAAGCCCTTGGATGAAAAGAGATTTTGCAAGTTGTGGTGTGAGCTAAATATCTTAGAATCTTCTAATGTTCTTTGAAAAAGACACACATCCTAGCACTTATGCAAAATTGATGACTTAGATGTGCAACACATGAAGTAACATTTTTCTGCAATCAATGAAGAATAAATCTTTAAGTGTGAAGAAATTAATGAAGAATTTTATACTCAGAACCCTACGACAATTGTACGTGGTGTCTGAAATCATCATTCCTATACAGTGGGTCAAGCCACCAACCATTCTTCAAAGTTTAGTTTTTCGTTATTTTGAAAATTCTTCAAACTATGAAACTGATGTTCTTCATTAACTGTATATATATATAGAGAGATATAGATATTTGAGTTTTTTCAATGTCCTCAACAACATTCACTTATTGTTAATTCTTCAAGTTGATCTTCATCTAAGTGAATGTGATCGGACCCGTTCCCCCTTTGTGCTAAACTCAACCTAGTCTGTCCACGAATTCTTCATATGCGTTCTACTTTGAAACTCATTCAAAGTCTTCATTGTGTCCTTGACAGCTGAAAAATTTGCGATTTGAAACTTTAAGTTTTTTTTATCAGAATTTTTGGCGCTTCCCGCTCAAACTGCTCTGATTCCCACGACTGGATAACAAACGATCCCCAATATATCCACTACTCAAAATATGGGTGACACATGTCGCGTGGAACGAAAGGGTCAGGGGCAATTTGGTCCAAAATCTTCGGGCATATTGGTTTTCACCTCCGCTATAAATATGCCTTCCCTTTCACTGTGCTCCGTTACTCCTCACTCCCACTCTCCCCCGAACTCAAAGCTAGCGCCCCCGGTAAAATCATCTCCGCCGGTGTGGAAGATCTTCATTGCCTCGACCTCACCGTCGCCATACTCGCATCAGCCACGGAAATCTTCACTCTGCCGCTGCTCTAGCTGTCTCCCTCAGCCAAGCTAGGACGTGGGAGATCTGGACGGACGACATTCCCCAATTTCTTCTCATTGCGCGTTGTGTTCTTCATCAGGGTAAATAAACTCTAATTTTACTGCCCTTGTTTGATCTTCAAGTTCTCCACAATTTCCTAAAAGGTGTTTATTCTTCCAGAATCGTATTCCAAAGCACCTTAGATGTTCATTCCCTTGATGTTTTTTCTAAGTTTTGATTTTCTTCAAGACTCCTCAATTGTGTGGATCCTCAAAATTTGCAAAACTCTGGAACCTAAGACAAGAACATTTAGTGAAATTCCTCAAGACATCTATGGTCAAAATTCCTCAACTTGATGTATTTTGAATTTTTTTAAGAATGCATATGACCTCTTCAAATTCCTCATACCTATACTCTGTTCACAGGTACAAATGTCTGCTGATGAATCACTAGGTTCTCATCATTTTAACTCATTTGTAGCGTTCCTTGAAGATAATTTGCAAACTTCCTCAGAATCCTTAACCAAAGAAAACGACTAATGGGAAAAATCCACAGAAAGGTGGAAAGAAACCTGAAGTGCAAACTGCGTTTGAGATACCTCATGAACTTTATGAGGAATATTGCACTCCAGATGAAGAAACTCATGGCAAGGGAACTACAAAGCAGCGAAAGATTGGCATTATGAAAATTGAGAGGAGATGGGCACGAGAGTGGACTGAATATCGCTATGTCACTCCAAAATACATGAAGAAATTTGCTATTAAACCCCCTTGCAATAGGCCACCCTTGGCTCCAAACCAAACTGGTGATCCCACTAGTCTCAAAACTGGTGATGACTTTCCTCAAGAATGGGAAAGACAACAAGCTAAGCTGACAAAGAAGACAAAAGAGGCTGCAAAGATATCCAAATAAGACAAGCTGCTGCTGCCTCTGCCGGAGCCTCTGCTAGTGCTCCGAAGAAATCAATGGTCAATAAATCTGAAGTAAAATCAAAGTCCCCAACTTGCAAATCATCATTGTAGAACCCTCCAGCAAGTTATTCAAAGGCCTTTGCAATGCCTTCAGTAGCTGCACAGTCATCAGCTACTGCCACAAAGTCCACAACACCTGTGCATCTTGCAACATGTCAGAGGACAACAAGCTTCTCAATTTCTTCAGGGGTCTCTGCAAGTTCATCAGCCCAAGCACATTCCTCAACCAGCCCTTCTTCGATGAAGATGAAAGCTACTGCTGGACGAGGCACTCGAGGAACTGGAGGTGTTCAAAACACCATTAGATTCTTTGGATGATGAAGATGATGATGAGGAACTGGAGGCAATCATCAGAAACAAACAAGAACGATTGGCTCAAGCAAAGGCCACTCAGATTCCTCCATGGCTGGATCCAAAAATGGTGCTGAACTTCATTGATATCTGGCACAAGGATCCCAACACTCCAATTGATGATTTGAAGCCGCCTCCTGTTCCACATCATGTCCTCACTGCCTTCATATCAGAAGAAAAGTGGAATTATGAGAAGTGCAGACAAACCAAGAAAGCTCAGTACAAGAAAGAGCACTACTTGAAGAACAAGGTTCTAAAGGTTTCTCCTGAGGAACTGGTGAAGATGCAGTCTGAGATCAGAGACCTCAGTGATAATTTCAACAGATACAATGCTGATTGGAAAGGCACCAAAGTTCGTTTCGTAACAGTGGCTGATAATGCACTCAAGGACCCTAACTCGAGGGTTACAGCACAATCGCAACCTCAAATTCATTAGGCTGAAGAATCTACTCCGCATGCGGAAGAAACTGCTCCCACAGCTGAAGAAATTCAGGCTACTAAAGAACCTGCCAGGGCAACCTCCACTATTGTGCCTAAAGAAAGTGCCAGGACAGCTAAAACTTTTGCTGTGTCCGTTGAAATTGAGACCACATGGGTGACTACATCAGTCGTGCCTGAAGAAAATGCTCCTCCTTTACCCTCTGCAGAAAATGCAAAATCCTAAATGGTGAAGAACATCAACTTTCCTTCCACATCAAAAGTGAAGAAAACCAAGGCTACGGAGAAAAAGACATAGAAGAGAAAAGCAGCAACTTCAGATTCCTTAGCAGATTCCTTAGAAGAGAAAAGGATCAGCCTGCTGCTACCTTAGAGAAGATTGATGAATAAATTGAAGTGGAAGCTAATGCTTCAACTCCACTGGTAACATCGCCCCAGCCTCAGTTAACTACTGAAGATGCCGGCATTGAAGAAATGGAACAGGATGTGGACATAGGTAATACAACTCCTCTAATCAATGATGAATATTGGGAAGCTGCACAACAAAATTCTCAAGTGAACACTCATCTGTTAAAAATTCCTCAGTCTCCAACCCAGACTGAAGAAACTCATACAGGATCTGATGACTTGGCTGCAACTATCACCGAAGATATTCCTGCTGCATCAGCTCAGGAAGTTGATGCTCCAACTGCCACTGAGGAAACTCCTATGCAAATTCCTCATTCTGAAGAAGTTCCTCAAATGCCTAAGGAAGTTGTGGGCCAGTTGAAATCAAACGTTCAGCCGAAGCCTAAGATGCAATTTAAACGCTCAAAGCGCCCCAAATTCATCGAGACCAATTTGATGAACGAGCACATCTTCTTCACTGGACCAAATCCGTATGACTCTCCAAGAGTCGGTTGCACCAGATTCTAGACAACCATGCAGATGAACTACTATGAATCAGTGTTGTTTGACAAGAAGAAAGTCTTCGAGCATCATCAAATTCCTCATGCGGATATGGAAATGATCTCATCCTTCACACCAGTGCTCGCAGTTCTTCATGATGCTGGAATTCTTCCATTCTGTGTGGAGATCTACGATTCGAATGAAGAGCTGATTCTTAAATTTTATGCCACCTTGCACATCACAGGTGATTCTTTTGACATCTCCTCTTGGGTCTAGGACTGGTTGACTAGATCTACTCACTACACTGCACCAACCTCTGAATTGCTTCGACCAGTCCCAGTACCAATTCCTTCAGAAGGGGGAAGATGCCTATTTGATGAACCTGTTTTGCCCAACCACATGATGCAAGTACTCATGAAGCCTTTGTCTCCAGGAAAACCTCAAAGGACTACCTTCCTTGTGAAGGATTTGCATTATGTGCCCAGGATAGTCTATCGCATTCTGACCAACACCCTAAGTCCTCGGAAGGGCCACAACTCTGAAGAAGAAGAAGTGGTGGGAATCATGAAGAACATGCTATTCAATATCATTCATGGGATTCCCATCAACTACCACGATTTCTTCATGAGGACTTTGGCCAATGCAGCATTAGCCCCATTTGAATTGAAGCCTTATGCTCCCTGGATCATGAAATTCATCAGATCAAGGTCTTCAATTCCCTTCAAGGCTGACTTTCGAATCACTTTGGCTTTCTGCCTCCTATTGAAGTCATCTAGCACACATTTTCTTAAGTTGAAGGAAAAGGCAAAGATGTCATTGATGAAGGTACTCGTCCATTGGATGGTCAGTTTCGCAAAGTTGCATCTTAATCCACCAATGATGACAGTGCTACCCAAGACTCTGTTGCAAAGGCCTCAGCACAAAAGCCTTGAGAGTCTGCCCCTCATGTGATGACTGGTCATGAACTACTTATAAGTCTTCATCAAAAGGTATATCGCAACCACAAGTGGTTTAAATGCTAGTTTGGTTCACTTCTTTGAGACATGACTGTCATGAACAACACTTTGAGGAAGAACCAATAATACCTCCATGAATTCTTCAACCCCACTTGGGCCATTCTGTCTCACCTCAAGGCTCCTGAAGAACTCAAGGAGGTTGAACTTGAGTAGAACCTTGACTGGGCTCATCCTCTTCAGAAGAAATTAAAGAAAGTTCAAGTTCCCCAGTTGGTTACAAGCTGATATTCTTCATCGCGCGAGGCGTATGAAGGTGAGGATATTGACAACACTGCGGCGGGCCTTGCATCGACAAACGATCCCGACAACGCTCGCGTTCCTCCATCACCTTCTAGATGAAATTCTTCACGAGGCATTAGTGCTCAGTTTTCGTCCATTTTGGTCTTCGATGAAAAAGGGGAAGAAAATTTGAGTTAGTCTTCAAGCGGGTCTCTATATATGGGCTGTTTTTTAAGTTACAACTCTCGCACTTGTGAAGCTTTTGTTTGTTGAGTTGTAAACTTAAGTCCGATGGTGGTCTGACTCTTTTGAACTACTTTCTGCATGCTTATTTCCTCAAGCACCTTAATGCGTGCATGCTGAATTTCATTAGACACCATTTTCATCATGCATTTCAAATTCTTCATATCAAATGTTAAATGCCTATATGAATTACAAGATATAGGGGGAGTTCTCCATGTTTTTAACCTGCCATGTGCATTTGCACTCCAAAGCAAATTCCTCAAATTTGCACATCTTCAGGGGAAGGTCTTCTATATCTTGCAATCAAATTCCTCAAACTCAGTACTTACATTCCATATTTTTATCCCCGTTGAAACTTTCACCTATTTGTCATCAATCACCAAAAAAGGGGGAGATTGTAAAGGCATCTAGTGCCCCTTAGTGATTTTGGTGTATTGAAGACTTATAGGTTAAGGGACTAATGTGTTTGTAAGTGTACACAGGCACTATAAGTCACGGAGGAGTTTGATATATTCAGAGGTTATCGACCCCTAAAAATGTATGTCTTCAACTGAAGACTTTGGTGAAGACTTTGGTATTCCCTGAAGATTTTGAAAATGAAGAAGTTGGTGTGACCTTGAAGATATGAACGAGGACTATGAAGCATGAAGTCTTTGTTTTCGTAGTTTCATTTCCTTTTTTGAGTCATAGGCAGCACCATACTGTTAAAGGGTGCTGAGGTAATACTATGGAAAATTTCCAACTGATGCTCAACTCAAAAACCTCAACCTATCCAATCCTTCGAGTGAAGCCTTTGGAAATCTCTTATGGTTCAGTCAAGTTCTTCAGTGATAGAGACGATGTTCTTCTAGTCTCTGATGAAATTGGTCTGACTAAGGAGTTAGGATTTCGCAAGTGCAAATTGCCTACAAGTGAGGAACATGATAAGCCTGAGGACTTTCATAGTTCAGAATTCCGACCGTTGATGTGCTTTGTGCCAGCTGTCCCCAATCATCTTATCCACATAACAATCATATCATTGGGGACATTTATGTTTTATCATGTCAGGGTTTCACCCTGGCTATAAAGAGCCACCCGCCACAACCACTAGTTGGTTGGCTTCTCCAAGAGAGAACTGACACTTGTCATTTGCGAGCAACCCATCCTCCGAGGACTTTGAGAGAAAATCATCAGTGAGGAAAAACCAAATCTAAACCACCAAACCCAAAGTGATTGAGCATCACTTAAGAGATTGTTCCAGTGTGGAACCGATGCTTGTTACCTTTGAATACTGTGTATCTTCCAAACGTTTAATTATGCATCATGGTCTAGTGCATCCGGCAGTCAATTGGGGATCACGAAGTAACCTTGGTCTAGTGCATCCAGCAGTCAATTGTGGATTTGTCGGGTGACCAGTTTGTGAGGCTTTTGGAAATCTAAATTTGAAGACTTACGACGAGTGTTGGGCTAGGACAATGTGACCTTAGCTCAAGGAGAATACGGTAAGGACTGTGTGTCCTTGGACTGTGTGTCCTCTGGTTTAAATACCAGCCAAACCAAACACTACAAGAATTAGGGAATTTATTGTCCGCCATGGATGACGGGAAAGGGCAGGACCCCGGACGGCAAAGGCCTTTGTCGTCCGTCAGCAGACGACAAGAATTACTACAAAGAAAAATGCGGTAAAGTGTTCCTTTGGCGTCCGCCTTAGGAACACTGATGGCAAAGGATCTTTGCCATGGGGGAGCAGACGGCAAAGAGCATGGACGGCAAGCCCACGTGGTTAGGGCCGTCAAGGGTTAATGGCAATCTTTGTCGTATGCCTGGGGTCCACCCTTTGCCGTCTGTCGTAGACCACCCTTTGCCGTTGGTGGGCTGATGGCAAAGAAGCCTTTGCTGTCTGGGTTCGCCACTTTGTCGTTGGCCTTGGCCCCCCTGTTGCCGTCCGTGGGCGGACGGCAAAGAGTTAGGCCCTTTGCCCCCTGGGGGTCCCCCCTTTGCCATTTGCTCCTTCTCCCTTTGCCATCCGTGGGCAAACGACAAAGGGTAACCAAAATTTCCTTTTTTTGTTTTTTGTTAAAACAATTTTCACAGCAATATGATATATATATATATATTTCACTGAAATAAATATGTTGCCATACTGATAACCATATTAAAATAAGTTTCATTCATACATACATACGTACGGGGTAGGAATGGGAGTACCCATCCCACCACCCACGACGAAGGAGTCTCGGATTGCTCTCGACCCTTTCCTCCACCATCTTTCAACACCTGCCATGACAAAGAGTAAATGAAATTAGTACAACATAAATACCAACATGAGTAATAAAATGTATATAATTGAAGTGTATCATCATCATAAATACCAAGATGAGTAATAAAAATTGAACACCTAACACGAACTAAAAATTTATATATGTATATAATAATAGTTGAATACCTGACATGAACTAATAAAAATTTGATCGTCTATATATGCTTCAGGATCAATAAATACCTCATGATCATCACTATCATCAATAAATGCAGCATCATCATCACTATCATGAAGAACATGTGGAAGGCCTCCATTATGTAATCTGTCAAGAAGTGACAGGTCATCCGCAGCAGTAACCTCTTCTTCTTTCGGCTCTTGCTGTTTCGTCTCAGGGTTTAAGACGGATTCCCTAACGTTATCTACTTCAATGTTCTGGGGTGAAGTAGATCTGTTAAACATTTTTTGGACATATGTGTTTCTCGGAAGATTTCTCCTTCATATGTGTCTGGGTTAATGTGAGCTTCGTAATCCTTTTAACTGAGGGTGGGTGGTCTAAAACTTGGTGGCACTTCATAAAAGACATCCCAATCTTTCGGATTTGGATCAGTTTGGCAGGCCCACGGTAGATAGAAAACTTGTGTCGGCTGTTGAGCCATAATATAGACATCGGGAACATCTATATGGGTGCTTTGGTTGATTTCGACTAGCCCTATATGTTCATGAGTTCTTCTAATCTCCTTCGGCTGAAACCAATAACATTTGAAGACTACGACGGTCGATGGGTTTTCATCATTGAATAGAAGTTCATAAGTTGCTTCAACTCTTCCATAATACTCGGTACCTCCTTCGCCGATAGCAGAGACACAACAATTAGTAGTCTTCCGTTCGGGCATAGATAGCTCTTTCCCAGAGGTATGAAAGTGATACCCGTTGATGTCGAATTTTTCAAATGAACAAACCTAATAGTCAAAACCGTTAGTGACTTGTCTCAACTCAGCGTCCATAGACTCTGCAACAGCCTACAAGTTTAATACAGAAGAATGGATTCATTAGCCGCAAATTAGACCAAGAAAGCAAATGGTCCATTAATGGTAATTAATTACCCTTTGTTTGAACCAGGAGATGAAATCAGGATAGTCGCCTCCATGCTTTTCCAGAAGCTTAGATTCTTCAACGGAATCCTTTTCAATGACTGCTCCATCCGAGAATTCGACAACGTATCGACTATATCAAATATTCGGGAATAAGAGCAGTTCAAAGAATTAGCATCATGTTTCAATTTTGCATCAACATGAAATGGGGATTAAAGGAAACCACAAGCTCACATTCAATCAAAATAATTCAAGTTAGTGAAAATTCAACAAATCCAAAATGCCCTTTCAAAATGTTCCCTATGTCTGATAAATATGGACATGTTTATAATAGGGGTCATTTTAAATATTTGAACATCTAAAGCAATTTAAAAATAAATGAGAAAGCTCCTGAAAATGTCAAATAAAGCATTATCATTATTTTTGTTTTCAAAATATCCTGAAACTTTTTAGATAAGTTTGAAATATTCAAACTTCAATATATAAAATATTTGGGATATTATAAAATAGCATATGTGCCTGAAAATAAAATTAAACGAATGTCAGAAGTTAGAAAAGACATGAAATAATAAAAAATAAGAGGGGAAGAAAGCCCACCTGGGCTTACCTGAAGAAGAGGCCCAGCCCACAGGGGCAGCAGCGTCTTCTTCTTCCTACCAGGAGGAGAAGCAGTTGCGTGTCGCCCCCGCAGCCAGCGGTGGCCATGCGCTGGACATCTCCTGCCTGCCTGCCTGGCCGCCTCCTCGCGCTGGCGAGAGGATAGGCTCAGCCGCCGCCGAGCCCGTTTCCCCCTCGCCAGTTCCCCCTCTCCCTCTCCTTTGCTCCCCCTCTCGCTAGACTAAAGACGCCGGCGATTCGCCGCCCTCCCAGCGTCCCCGACCATGCCACGGTGCCAGAAGACACTCTGGTGAGGTCCCTGTCCATTTCCCCCAGTCCCGACACCGTTACCCTCCTCTAGCCCCATCGGTAGCCAGAGCCGAGCTGAGCTCGCCGCCGGCCATGTCGTAGTCGTGGCCACAACGGCCAAAGCTCGCTCCTAGCCACAAGCTCTTGCTCGTAGCGCCTCCCACAGCTCGTAGCCGTCCTTAGCTCGGCCACCCACAGCCCATAGCGCCGTAGATGCTCCTGCCCGAGTCGTCGCCGCCGCTCAGCTCGTCGTGGCCGTCGTCTCTGGCGTCCCCGAGCCCCCTTCGCTGCCCTGCTAGACGCAAGCGTGCATGGATTATCTCCCGGTGCCCTCCGCGCGCCAAATGGTCGCCGGAGGCGCGATTCCAGCGAGTCGCTGCCATGCGGATGGTTGCTGCCGGCCTCGCTCCAGTGGGCGCCGACGTGGCCATCATCATGGGCTAATCCCCCTAGTTAATTAGGCCTCCTTCCACTGACCAGTGGGCCCTAGGGTGGGTCAAACCCCTGGTCAGCGAGGAGTTTACGCCCATGTCACTAACGTTCGGGCCCCACACGTCAGGTTTGACCTGGCCTGGTCAGCCAACCAGCTCACGTCGTGGTAACGTTAGGCTGACGCCCTTAATCCTTTTTTCTAGTTTAAAAATAATTCAATAAATTATTTAAAACTTCAAAAATTCATATAAATTAATCTGTAAATCAGATGAAATAATTTATATATGAAAATTTATCTGAAAAATTCAATGAATACAATGGTGCTATTATCATGCATGTTAGAGCAACCTATGTAGATGAACATTGAAATTTACTAATAGGTTAGTCTATGAAATTTGAAATGAAGAACGATTTTGTACCTATATTCAAACTCACTTCAAATTAACTTTAACACTAGTTGCATTAGCTCATCCATACATGCTATCATGCCGTGATCATGCATCATATTGTTGCACTTGCGTGTATTGATTGCTTCTTATCTACATTGCGGTAGGTCCTGCTTCTGAGGATACCCCCGAGTATCCCAACGAAGGAGAGAACCTTCCCGGTACCTAGCAAGGCAAGCAACCCCCTTGATCATTCCGTTAACATCCCACTCTATCGCTCCTACTCTTGTTTATGGCATTAGGACAAACGATCATATGTCAATCATACATGGTAGATGAACCTATTCTTTTGCATGACCTATCATTGTCACAACAAATAGCTAAACCTTGCAACCTAGCATACCTTGTAGATTCTTGTGCCATGATGTGCTTATCTTACTTTGCCTGCTATGCTTGCTATGCTTAGAGTTGTGTCAGGTCTGTTTTATCTGGGTGATGAACTGCAGTGAAATAATGTAGTCAGATGTGATAAGCTTATGATGAACGCGATTTGGTAAATGTAGAGATGAGAGGCTATGTAGGAATACATAGTGGGTTGTCTCATTGGGACCGTTCTTAGGAACCGAGTTCTGTGTTTGTGATCCAAGACTAGATACTACCACACGTGGTGATACTTAATTGACCCTCTCGAGTTATCAATCGCTTAGTCATTAGTCCAGGAGTTGCAAGTAGTTTCTGGTGTTTATAGTATGCTGGAGGCCGTGCGTAGCGCTAACCCTAGGGGTGCATTAGGACGCGGTAGGCAGTGGCACGGTGTACCAAGGGTCACTCGAATGGTGGGCTTGGGAATCCTGTGCACATCATTTGGGGCCATAGCGGAAACTTCGGCCGGACTTCCTTGCGGGTCCAGTCTCAAATAGGCGATAGCCTGGACTAGAGGTCTTATGTGATTGACTGTCGTGGCCGACTCCCTCGCTGGGCTTCCGCTTGAAGGTTGCCGAGGTGCATGGTGTTATAAGCACAAAGCGAAAGGTGGCGAGAGCGTGTGTGAAGAAGTACACCCCTGCAGGGTATGAAACTTTTCGAATAGCCACGTCCTCGGATATGGACTACCTGGAAAGCTTATGCTGTTCACAGTTAATCAAATGGATACTCATAAAAATATCAAGACAAGTGTGAGTACCGTGGATGGCACTCTCCCAAGAGAGGGAAGTGAATCCATGGTGGTGTATTGTCATGGAGTTAGTGGACTCGTGTGCGATATCTAAAATAAAAACAAAGAGTTAAAATTGAGTAGTGTAGGTTAGCCATGAGTCAAAGCTAGCATTGCTGCATAAACTCGATCCCCCCACTTGATGATACATGAGCATGATTAGACTAGGTATGATTTAAAACTTGCTGAGTACGTTTGTACTCACATTTGCTTAATAAATGTTGCAGATGAGACCCAGGACCCATGAGGTGGGTTATCTAGATGTCGACGATGCCGAATAGCTGGTGTCCTAGCTACGACCTATGCCCTGTGGCGGGCTGTAGATAGTCAGGCCATGTGCCTCTTTACCCTTTTCATCAATCTGTACTCAGACAACTTTATGCTTCCGCTTGGTTTGTATGCACTTTGTTTGTATGACTTGAGTGTCGGGTCATGTGACCCCTATCCGTATGAACATATTATACAAGGCTTGTCTGAGCCTCTTAAATAAAAGTCATGTTGTTGTATGGTTATGCTGTGATACCATGGTTGTATCTATGCATATGGGACATGTTGTGCATACGTGTGACGTGCAACGGTATGCATGGGATCCGACACCTAGTCCTATGCCTTTAGTAGTGCTCTTCATGGGAAACTGCCTCTTTGTGCTTCCACCGAGCCATGGTAGCTTGCTACTGCTTTGGACACATTGATTGACTAGCATGTATCCTTCTTTGCTGTTGTGTCTGTCCCTTCGGGGAAATGTCTCATAGTGTAATGGATTCCCTGTAGCCTGCTATGACTCGTCTACGTGCAGTGATGGAATTTATGTCTCACGGCATAATGGATTCCTTGTAGCTTGCTACGACTCGTCTACACACGCTTGAGGTCGACACCTGCATTGCTGGGTTACGTATGCCTGTTTCCGTACGGATGTGCCACTTGGGTTCTATGACTAGGTAAGGCTGCAGCCATGGAACTTACCGTGCGTGAGGCTACAAAGTGATGTTATATGTTATAGTCTGGATTCATATGACTTAGGATCGGGGTCCCGATAGCATTGGTATCAAAGCCTGATTGATTGTAGGACTACCAAGCCAAACCGGTCGAAGTTGAGTCTAGAAACACTATAGAAAAGTAGGGGAATTGATTGTGGAAGGAAACGTAAGGCTCTTTTTACTCCTCTTTCCTAGTTATTTTATTCTAAGTCATTCTCATCTTTTCTACAGGGATAAGAACAAGGATTCTCATCTATTGCTTAGGATGCCGAGTTACTAACCATGGACCACTAGCTAGCTTGTTTGCAAGTGTATGTCGGTACTTGAGTATTGTTGGTGTGACAAACAGATGGAGAAGACATTTGAGTCTAGAAAGTCTAGTGGTTATGCTTTTTCAATCTTTTGCAGTTGTCTCAAAATCCTTTATGAGCAATTACAGCTTTTATGCTGTCCAATTTTGGCTAGAGTCTGTAATGTCTTTGCATCATTCTCTATTTCAGATGCCCCCTGGTCCTTCCCGTCAGGTGGTCCGTCTGACCAGGTGCATCCATGTACCGGGTCACACGCCCATGTTGGTTATAGTTATGATGGAGGCTGGCTACCGTTGGTACCCAGAGTACACAGTGGAGGAGCAGTATCGAGATTTCAACCAGAGTCAGTATCTGTGTACTGTTAAGATATATCCTCCATATCCTGGAGCTGCAGAGCCGCTTCACTGGACTTATGGAGTAGGTGTCACCATAGACATGGCAGTTCAGGAGGTCGCCTTTACCATGTTGACTATCATGAGGTTTCACCATGGCTGCTTCAGAACAAAGAGTTCTGTTATGTTCCTGCTTCCATGGGAGGAGAGGATAGCTATCTTAGCGCAGCCTACTATGATCATTCTCATGAGGACCCGAGGTAGCAGGTGACCGCCTCAGATGTTGGAGAACAGGGATCGTGATGCACGTGCCCTTCGAATGGAGCTTTATGCTATCCGTGCACGTCTTTTGATAGCCCTGACGCAGTTGGCACCTATCGTGCAGACAAGCTACGGAGATTTGGAGATGCTGACCCCACCGCGGACTCATCTTCCAGCACACGTAGATTGGCCTGATGTTGGAGGCATCACCCCTCTTCGAGGACCGGTGTTGCCGCTGGCAAGGGGACCAAGGCCACATCCGTATCCTTATGGTTTCTAGGGATCACAGGCTAGAGTGTTTCCAGATCCTCAGGTTCAGCTCCCGGGTCATGGGGGTAACATATATGAGGCATTCAACGGCGATGCTTGAGTAGGTGGATGTTAGTACTAGTTTGGTAGTAGTCGTATCGCCACAGTCCTGCGTGTCTTGTGGGATATGATGAGGTTGAGAGTTGAGTTCCGGAGGTGTAGATAGATAATGTATAGGAAGCTTGTAATGCCTCTGATGAGTTGTGTCATGTAACATCCCAATTTTATTAAATTAGGATGTTAATAGGATCATCATATTGCATATCATATTTTATTGCATTTGGAGTTTATGATGTTTAATTTTTCCACTCACGTAAAATAATAGAGAGGGGATAATAGGACTTCCACAAAATATAAATAAGTGCGAAAGTATTTAAAGTATATTGGTGTTTAAAGCTGCGATTAAAATTATTTTATTGATCAACGTAACTATTAAAGTAGTAGAAATGTTTTTAAAATCTTTTTGAAGTGGACAAATTGTTCACTAGGATCTATATATTTCGAAGTGATTTATAAAAAAAATGTGTTTGTTATTTTATGTGTATGTGTGGTCTTTGTTTTACCTCAAATCGTTTTAATAAAAAGGGCACCGCTGGCCAAGCCAGGCCCAGTCAGCTAGCCACGGCCACGCACAGCCCAAGCCAGTGCTAGGGCTGGCCAGCGTGTGACGCCAGGAGCGAGCGCGCCTCGCTAGCGCCGCTAGAGGCAGTGACCAAAAAAACGTTTGCTCCCACCCCACAATCTCTCTCGTCTCTCTCTCACGCACCTACAGGTGGGGCCGACCCCATCTTCCCCAAGATCTCTCGTCTCTCTCTCATGCACCTACAGGTGGGGCCGACCCCATCTTGCCCAACCTCCCGCTCGACCCGCACGGGATGAGGCCGCGCGAGCGCGTCCGAACCTGCCGGCCGAAGCTCCCGGGATAGAGCCTATCCCGCAGCCCCGACCCTCCTAGCTACGCCTATAAATAGCCCCGAGCCTCCTCTTTCCATTCGGCCAACTCGCCCCATCTCTCGCCGCTCATAGCTGTCGCCGTCGCCATTCGCATCTCGCTGGAGCCGAGTTCTTTCCGTCAACGTGCCGACGCTAGTGAGCCTCCATGACACCTTTTTACTGTGGGAATCGGACCCCGTCATCATCCTGCACCTCGCTAGCATCTTTGTTTTCCCCTAGGTTCGCCGGAGCCGCCGCCCCGACGACCCGCGTCGCCGGAGTTCACCGGAGCTCCGCCCCTCACTCCACTCCCTCCGGTCGTCATCGTCGACCGGCGTCACCACCGCCCGGAGGCCCTCACCGAGCTACACCCGCACGACCACCTCTCCCATGCCGGAGCCCGTCGGAGCCCCCGCCCCGTCACCGCCGAACTCCCTGCCGACGTTGTTGTCGTATCTGTGAGCATTCGTCCCTCCTTTGTCCATAGGTAGCGTAGATTAGAATGTTTTTTTTGATCGAACCGGTACGCTATTTAGATTGGTTTTTTTATTAGATCTAAACCGTGCGGTTTATTTAAACCGAACGTCGGTTTTCCTTTAGTCTAGCTGAACCGGATGATTTTTCTTAGTTCGCGAACTTTCACTGCATAGCTGCCACGGCGAACGTAGCCAGCAAACCAGAGCCATCCACTTCGCGCTCTATCCGCGAACGTTCACAACATAGTGTTTTCAGAAAATGCTATTATAGCAGTTTTTTTCAGATTTAATTCAGAACTTCAAACGGCCTTAACTTTTTAACCGTAGATCGAAACGGGATGAAACAAGAGGCTAAATTTTCGTCTCGAATAGCCCTAACCAGAAAACCCATAGTTGCAGAGTTTTGCAGGTTCAAATTAGAAATTAATTCAGATTTTAATTTAAATTTCATTAGGCCATATCTTTCGAACGGTATACCCGTTTGAAGTTATTCGTTTTGCACCACGTCACACGAACTAAATCCTTTGTCGTGTACTTTTGCCACTATATATTCTACACAATTATTTTCTGTTCACCATAATTTTACTAGGATGACTTGTAGGGACACTAGTGCACGTCATGAATTTTGAACACTATTCACACTTTGAAAATTTTCATGCTAATGACTTGTGTTGGATTTTATTTGGCTTTTGCAAATATTTTGGTGCATTTCTTCTTTGAATTGTATGAATGCTTGTTTATGTGTGGTTATTTACTTTGCGATAGATTGTCCGGCATGCAAAGCAGAGTACTACCATTCCCTAGAACTTCACTCCCAGCACGAAGGCAAGTTACATTTTGATCATATCAGTTTTTACCTATGTTTTATTTTTGCACATAGTCCTTTGACATAGGAGTGCATGGTAGGAGTTTGTGCTTGCTGGTTTTACTATCACCCAGTAGTTCATTTGAGGTAGGTCTAAACTGTACCATCTTTGTCGCCAGCGTGTTATGTACAATGCTTCGCCAAAGTAGACGTGGATTGGGGAGTGTTATCACCTTGAGATGTGAGTGCCAAAGTAGTAACTAGGAACAACTTTGATGAACTACCTGGGTGGAAATTAGTTTGTATGGTGGCGAAGTACAGTGGGAGCATTCATGGGAATCCATGCGAGCGCACACTAGTGGTCCGTCCACCCAGGCTCAAAGGGATCACCCTGATTTTCATGTCTAAAAGTTTCCGTGTGCAGCCACAAGCCGATATGGTCTCTGGCTTAGTTGAGTAGGTGGTGTGACCTCTTCCGGGATAGGCTAGCAGATGTAGATGATGTCGGTGTACCGGCCTATCCGTGGGATAGGGGAGATGCCATTGGAAGACTATGTCTCGATCTTCCGATCAAGGAGGTGGTCGAGTCTTGTTGGTAAAGTGTGCAACCTCTATAGAGTTAAAAATCTAATCGATTAGCCATGTCCCTGGTCATGGACAACTTGAGCTTTTAGTAGTGGAAATGTAGGGAGATCTCATTAGTCTTAACTAATCAACTGGGTACAATTTTTTTGAATGATTGAGAAGGGCATCATCTCAGACTTATGATCTTTGTAGAAGTAGAGCAATTATTTTTGATAGAGAAAAACTAGCTTTATGCAAAAAACTAAACTTAGAGCTTTCCACCAGCCAAATTGCATGTACTATGTAAGGCTCATTACACTTTATGATGTGACTTTCCAGTACATTCCACGTACTGACCTACATGGTTGCAACTTATCATGTTGCAGATTTCTCTGACGACGGATGAGGTGCGATAGGTCATTCTTCTGCACTCAGCTTGCTCGTGGAGTTGATGGACGCGTTACACTTTTTGCTTCCGCATGTTTTTTGTTTTACTTGGCCATAGGCCACATTAATGTAATAAATGTGTGATTGAACTCTGTTGTAAATCCTCAAGTATTGTGTGTGTCAGCATACCGATCCAGGGATGACACTTAAGCATAGAGACTCCGATCCCTTGAGATCGGGTCTCCACATGTCATCTCTCCATAGTTTGTATTTCAGCTTCGACTTGTACTGAACTATGTCATGGTGTGTATGAATCATGGTGTTCATATGGTAGTTGGTTTACCATGTTGATTGGTGTTTACCCTGCATGCCATGTTGTCCAGTACATTCCTTATCTCATGTCTTAGAGTTGATGTCCTCTATGTCTAAGCTGTGGGTTTGTTTGCCAGGATGGTGGCAACTAGGAATAACCCCGTGTCTGCCCCCGAGTAGGGCGAGGGAAGCCAGCCAAGTCAAGAGAACCTACCACATGCGCCCTCTTTGGCAGAAGTGATGCTAGAAGCTGAACGGAACAAGAGGGAGACCAACAGGCTACTTTGAGCGAACTGAGCAGAACACAGCTCGTGCGCCCTGAAATGATCACAATGATGGCGTGTCACTTGGTGATTTCGTCAAGTTGTGCCCACCTAAGTATCATTATTCGGTCGACCCACTCGACGCGGATGACTGGCTGACCAGCATGTTTCGCAAGATCTGGGTTACCAATGTGTCCGAGGCCAATAAGGTGTCTTTTGCTACCTACTTGCTAGAATGACCTGCCAATCTGTGGTGGGAAAGCTATGAAGCCATGCATCCCGAAGGCCTCGCACCAACTTGGGCAGAGTTCAGTGCGGCATTCCATACCCATCACATCCCGGAAGGGCTGATGGATCGCAAGAGAGAGGAATTTTGTGCTTTCACCCAGGGCAGACTATTTGTGGATGCATATAGCCATGAGTTCGGCAATCTTGCTCGCTATGCTCCAGAGGATGTTTCAACTGATGCCAAGAAATAGGCTAGGTTCCGCAAGGGACTTAATCCTAAGCTCCACCAAGATTAGGGTCTGCACGAGTGCACAACCTTCCAGGCTCTTGTCAACAAGGCTATCAATGCCGAGACTGGACAGACTGATTATGAGGCTACGAGGAAGCACAATCGTGACTTTAGCCCCGGATCTGGCTCAGTCTCCAACAAATGCCGGGTGTGGGTGCCCAACGCAGTGCTGCCGCCAAGATAAACCGCGAGGCCATGCTTCCAGGTGCCTCATCCAGCTCAGCCCAACCCTCCAGCCAGGCCATTTGGAGGTCCGCCTGCCAATGTTGCACCCCGGGCCACTGTGGTCTGCTATAAATGTGGGGGAACTAGGAGACTACACCCGCGAGTGTCCTCAGAACAATGCTAAGCCCGCTGGATGTGGGAAGCCAGGAAAAGCCTTCTAAGTGAAGCCAGCTCCTGCTCGTGGACGTGTGAAGTACGTTTCTGCTGAGGAAGCTCTTGAGGATCCTGAAGTTATCCTAGTTATGCTCCTTGTCAATAGTCATCCAGCATCTGTTCTATTTGATACTGGGCATCTCATTTGTTCATCTCAGAAAGTTATGCATAGTTGCATAACATGTCTTTTTGTGATATGCCTACTCCTTTTGTAGTTCAGACTCCTGGTTCAAAATGGAAAACTTCTAGGGTGAGCCATGACAACGAGATTCTTGTGGATAGGCTAGTCTTCCTAGCATCCTTGATAGCCCTTAAGTCTTCGGACATCAATATCATTCTAGGCATGGATTGGATGAAAGCCCACTATGCTAAGATTGATACTCATACTAGGAATGTTCAACTTACACATCCATCGGGTGAGATAGTTAATGTCTCCACTCGAGCAGCCAAGTGCCAACTCTATTCCCTCAATGCTAGCCCTCTTCGAGAGTTAGAAGATATTCCGGTAGTCCGTGACTTTCTGGATGTCTTTCCACAAGAACTGCCAGGAATTCCAGCTGTCAGAGATGTTGAGTTTGTGATAGAGCTCAGCCCAGGGACTGTTCCAATAGCTAGAAGACCCTACAAGATGGCACCCCTAGAACTAGCCGAGCTTAAAATTCAACTCGATGAGGGTTTGAAGAAAGGTTTCATCCGTCCTAGTTCTTCTCCTTGGGCTTGTCCCGTCCTGTTCGTCAAGAAGAAGGATGGATCGGATCGGATGGTTGTAGATTATCGGCCAGTGAATCTGGTCACCATTAAGAACAAGTATCCGCTCCCCAGGATCAATGATTTGTATGATCAACTCGTTGGATCCTCTATTTTTCCAAAATGGATTTGACGTTGGGATACCATCAAATCAGAATTAGAAACAGGGACATTCCAAAAACGGCTTTTGTTACTCGTTATGGACAATACGAGTACATCGTCATGTCCTTCGGTTTAACCAATGTCCCAACCACCTTCTCTTGCTTGATGGATTCGATCTTCATGGAGTATTTGGATAAATTCGTCATGGTTTACCTCGATGATATACTCATTGACTCAAAGAACGAACAGGAACATGCCGAGCATCTAAGGCTGGTATTGATGAAACTTCAAGAGCACCGTCTGTATGCCAAATTCTGAAAGTTTGAATTTTGGTTGCCAGAAGTGACCTATCTAGGCCACGTGATCTCTGGTAAAGGTATTGCTGTCAATCCCGAGATAGTTCAGGCCGTCCTTGATTGGACTCAACCTGAATCGGTTAAGCAAGTTCGGAGTTTCCTGGGCTTAGCAAGCTATTGTCGCCGCTTTGTCGAGAATTTCTCCAAGGTTGCGAAACCTCTGACTGAAGATCTCAAGAAAGATAAAAAGTTCGAGTGGACTCCACAATGCGAGCATAGTTTTCAGGAGTTGAAAAGATGACTGACCTCTGCTCCCGTTCTAGTGCCACCAGATTTCTCTAAGGACTTTGTTATCTATTGCGATGCCTCGTGACAAGGATTAGGTTGCATTCTCCTGCAATATCGTCATGTGATTGCATACGCATGTCGACAGTTGCGTCCACATGAGGACAATTATCCAACATATGATCTTGTGCTTGCAGCTATAGTCCATGCACTAAAAACCTGGCGACATTACCTTCTGGGTAATCGTTGTGAAATTTACACTGATCACCAAAGTCTGAAATATATTTTCACCCAGCCGGATTTGAATCTTAGGCAAAGATGGTGGGTAGAGTTGATTACAGATTATAACTTAGGGATAACTTACACCCCGGGGAAAGCCAATGTCATGGCTGATGCACTAAGTCATAAGTCTTATTGTAACAACCTGATGTTACAACAATGTCAACCACTTCTCTATGAGGAATTTCAGAAGTTGAACCTTCACATTGTTCCTCAAGGATTCCTATACAACATGGTGGCGAAACCTACTCTTAAGGATCAAATAGTAGCTGTCCAGAGGTATGACATAGGTATATCTCGGATTAAGGAGAATATTGCTAGTGGAAACGCTAAAGATTTCTCCATGGACGATGAGGATGTTGTGTTCTTTCAAAACCGGTTGGTGGGTCCCAAGAGAACACGCTTAAGGCCGGTGATTCTTAAGGAGGCTCATGATTATCCTCTCACAATTCATCTGCGTAGTACCAAACTGTATCAGGAACTACGCCAGTGGTTCTAGTGGACTAGGATGAAGAGAGAAGTTGCTTCGTTCGTTGCCAACTGCGACGTTTGTCGTCGCGTGAAAGCAAAACATCAAAGGCCTATTGGCACCCTTCAACCTTTAGCTATTCATGAATGGAAATGGGATAAAGTCGGTATGGATTTCATCACCGGATTTCCCAGGACCAAGAGAGGGAATAATGCTATCTTTGTGGTCATCGACCGTCTTTTCAAAGTGGCTCATTTTCTTCCAGTTCGGGAGAGTATAACTGCTAGCCAGCTAGCGGATTTATATGTTTCTCGAATAGTGTCTCTTCATGGTGTTCCTTTGGAGATTAACTCAGACCGCGGAAGTATCTGTACTTCCCGATTTTGGGAAAGTTTCAAACCGCCATGGGGACTCATCTATCCTTTAGCACTGCTTTCCACCCCCAATCAAGTGGTCAAGTTGAGCGAGTCAATCAAATCCTCAAAGACATGCTCCTAGCTTGTGTTATATCCTTCAGGATGAATTGGGATAAATGTCTTCCATTTGCCGAATTTGCATATAACAATAGTTATCAATCAAGCTTGGGCAAAGCCCCTTTTGAAGTTCTCTATGGACGAAGGAGTCGAACACCTCTTAACTGGTCAAAAACCGGACAGAGGCAACTCTTTGGCCCGGATATGATCCAGGATGCCGAGGAGCAAGTTCGCATTATTCGTGAAAAGTTGAAGACAGCCCAATCTCGTTAGAAGAGCCAATATGATCGCCATCATAAGGCTGTGACCTATGAAGTTGATGAGAAGGCTTACCTTTGGGTTACACCTCTGAGGGATACCCATAGATTTGGTATCAAGGGAAAGTTGGCTCCTCGTTACATTGGACCCTTTCGCATTCTTGCTAAATGAGGAGAAGCTGCCTATCAATTGGAACTTCTGCCACATCTTTCCAAGGTTCAAGATGTCTTCCACGTCTCGCAACTCACGCGTTGCTTTACGGATCCTGTCCGTGAAGTACACCACAAAGCGCTTGATCTCCAAGATAACCTTACATATCGAGAATACCCTGTTCATATTCTTGATCAAGTTGAGCGTACCACTCGGCGCCGGAACATCAAGTTTCTCAAGGTTCAGTGGTCACACCATTCTGAAAAGGAGGCCACATGGGAAAGAGAAGATCATCTTCAACTAGAGTGCCCCGCACTCTTCCCGACGACTTCAAAATCTTGGGACGAGATTCTTTTGAGTGGGGGTGAGTTGTCACATCCCTAGCTAGATGTCATAGGATAGCATTTGTTTGCATCATGTTTCAATTTTGCATCAACATGAAATGGCCATTAAAGGAAACCCCAAGCTCACATTGAATCAAAATAATTCAAGTTGGTGAAAATTCAACAAATCCAAAATGCCCTTTCAAAATGTTCCCTATGTCTGATAAATATGGACATGTTTATAACAGGGGCCATTTTAAATATTTGAACATCTAAAGCAATTTAAAAATAAATGATAAAGCTCCTGAAAATGTCAAATAAAGCATTAACATTATTTTTCTTTTCAAAATATCATGAAACTTTTTAGATAAGTTGGAAATATTCAAACTTCAATATATAAAATATTTGGGATATTTTGAAATAGCATATGTTCTTGAAAATAAAATAAAACAAATGTCATGAAATAAAAAAAATAAGAGGGGAAGAAAGCGCACCTGGGCTTACCTGAAGATGAGGCCCAGCCCACAGGGGCAGCAACGTATTCTTCCTCCTTCCAGGAGGAGAAGCAGCTGCGTGCCGCCCCCGCAGCCGGCGGTGGTCACGCGCTGGCCAGCTCCTCCCTGCCTGCCTGGCCGCCTCATCATCGCGCTGGCGAGACGATAGGCTCAGCTGCCGTAGAGCTCGTTTCTCCCTCGCCATTTCCCCCTCTCCCTCTCCTCTGCTCCCCCTCTCGCCAGACTAAAGACGCCAATGATTCGCCGCCCTCCTAGCATCCCCAACCATGCCACGGTGCCAGAAGACTCTCTGGTGAGGTCCCGGTCCGTTTCCCCCAGTCCAAACACCGTTCCCCTCCTCTAGCCCCGTCGGTAGCCAGAGCAGAGCGGAGCTTGCCGTCGGCCATGGCGTAGCCATTGCCACAGCAGCCAAAGCTCGCTCCTGGCCACAGGCTCGTGCTCATAGCGCCTAATGCAGCTCGTAGCCATCCTTAGCTCCGCCTCCCGCAGCCCGTAGCACCGTAGCTGCTCCTTCCCGAGTCGTCACCGCTGCTCAGCTTGTCATGGTCGTCGTCTACGTTGGCCCTGAGCCCCCTTTGCTGCCCTGCTAGACGCACGCATGCACGGGCTATCTCCCGGTGCCCTTCACGCGCCAAAGGTCGCCGGAGGCGCGATTTCGGCGAGTCACCACCGTGCGGATGGTCGCTGCCGGCCCCGCTTCGGTGGGCTCCGTCATGCCCATTATCAGGGGCTAATCCCCCTAGTTAATTAGGCCTCCTTCCACTGACGAGTGGGCCCCAGGGTGGGTCAAACCACTGGCCCCGCATGTCAGGTTTGACCAGGCCTGGTCAGCTGACCAGTTGACGTCGTGGTGACGCCATTAATCCTTTTTCTAGTTTAAAAATAATTCCAGAAATTATTTAAAACTTCAAAAATTCATATAAATTGATTTGTAAATCAGATGAAAATAATTTATATATGAAAATTTATAAGAAAAATCCAACGAATCCAATGGTGTTATTATCATGCATGTTAGCGCAACCTAAGTAGATGAACATTGACATTTACTAATAGGTTAGTATATGGAATTTGAAATGAAGAACGATTTTGAACCTAGATTCAAAGTCACTTCAAATTAATTTGAACACTAGTTGCATTAGCTCATGCATACATTCTATCATGCCATGATCATGCATCATATTGTTGCACTTGTGTGTATTGATTGCTTCTTATCTGCACTGCGGTAGGCCCTGCTTCTGTGGATACCCTCGAGTATTCCAACGACGGAGAGAACCTTCCCGCTATGCAGCAAGGCAAGCAACCCCCTTGATCATTTCGATAAAATCCCACTCTCTCGCTCCTGATCTTGTTTATTGCATTAGGACAAACGATCACATGTCAGTCATACACGGTAGATGAACCAATTCTTTTGGATGACCTGTCATTGTCACAGTAAATAGCTAAACCTTGCAACCTAGCATACCTGGTAGATGCTTGCGCCATGATGTGCTTAGCTTACTTTGCCTGCTATGCTTGCTATGCTTAGAGTTGTGTGAGGTCTGTTTCATTTGGGTGATGAAATGGAGTGAAATAATGTTGTCAGATGTGATAAGCTTATGATGAACGCGATTTGGTAAAGGTAGCAATGAGAGGCTATGTAGGAGTACATAGCGGGTTGTCTCATTGGGACCATTCTTTGGAACTAAGTTCTGTGTTTGTGATCCCAGAATAGATACTACCACATGTTGGGATACTTAATTGACCCTCTCAACTTATGTCCAGGAGTTGCAAGTAGTTTCTGGTATTTATAGTATCCTGGAGGCCGTGCGTAGGGCTGACCCTAGGGGTTGGTTACGACGCGGTAGGCTGTGGCATGGTGTACCAAGGGTCACCCGAATGGTGGGCTTGGGAACCCTGCGCACATCGTTTGGGGCCATAGCGGAAACTTTGGCCGAACTTCCATGCGGGTTCAGTCTCAAATAGGCGATAGCCTAGACTAGAGGTCTTATGTGATTGAAGGTCGTGGCCGACTCCCTCGTTGGGCTTCCGCTTGAAGGTTGCCGAGGTGCATGGTTTATAAGCACACAACGATAAGAGGCGAGAGCGTGTGTGAAGAAGTACACCCCTGCAGGGTATGAAACTATTCGAATAGCCGCGTCCTCGGATATGGACTACTTGGAAAGCTTATGTTGTTCATAGATAATCAAATGGATACTCATAAAAATATCAAGACAAGTGTGAGTACCGTGGATGGCACTCTCCCAGGAGAGGGAACTGAATTCTTGGTGATGTATTGTCATGGACTTAGTGGACTCGTATGCGATATCTAAAATAAAAACAAAGAGTTAAAATTGAGTAGTGTAGGTTAGAAATGAGTCAAAGCTGGCATTGCTGCATAAACTTCACCACTCCCTTTGTTGATACATGAGCATGAATAGACTAGGTCTGTTTATTAACTTGCTGAGTACGTTTGTACTCACATTTGCTTAATAAATGTTGTAGATGAGACCCAGGACCCATAAGGTGGGTTCTATCTAGATGTCAACGATGCCGAATAGTTGTTGTCCCAGCTACGACCTATGCCTTGTGGCGGCTGTAGATAGTCAGGCCATGTGACTTTTTACTCTTTTCATCTGTCTGTTCTTAGAGAGCTTTATGCTTCCGCTTGCTTTGTATGCACTTGTTTGTATGACTTGAGTGTTGGGTCATGTGACCCCTATCTGTAAGAACATATTATGAAAGGCTTGTCTGAGCCTCTTAAATAAAAGTCAATGTTTTGTATGGTTATGTTGTGATACCATGGTTGTATCTATGCATATCGGGCATGTCGTGCGTACGTGTGACGTGCAATGGTATGCATGGTACCTATTCGTATGCCTTTAGTATTACTCTTTGCGGGAAACTGCCTCTTTGTGCTTCCACCGAGCCATGGTAGCTTGCTACTCCTCCAGACACATTGATTGACCGGCATGTATCCTTCTTTGCTGTTGTGTCTGTCCCTTCGGGGAAATGTCTCGCAGTGTAATGGAGTCCCTATAGCCTGCTACGACTCGTCTACGTGAAGTGATGGCATTTATATCTCATGGCGTAATGGAGTCCTTGTAGCTTTCTATGACTCGTCTACACACGCTTGAGGCCGACACCTGCATTGTTGGGTTACGTATGCCTGTGTCCGTACGGATGTGCCACTTGGGTTCTTTGTTGTTTGATTGGCAGCGACATGTTCACATACGTGAGCCAAAAGACGCAAATGGTCCCGGCTAAGGTAAGGCTACAGCCGTGGAACTTACCGTGCGTGAGGCCGCAAAGCGATGTGATATGTTATAGTCTGGATTCATATGACTTAGGATCAGGGTCCCAACACAATAATTTACCGAGAACTTACTCGATGTATGGCTGCACTTTTGTTACGTTGTTGAAGATATACAATCAAATGGTCCGCCATTCTTCGACATCCAACGATTTGCCTTTCGAAGCACCGGATGGTACGAGCTTCCCTTTGAATAGGTTGATGTTGAATCCACCTTTTTTAGGGTCGCCATCATTGTACCGAGGCTTCGGGTTATACAAATGATGATTTTTTTCTTCATAATGTGTTGTCACGAAGTTTGCCGCCTCCTCACTAATGAATGCCTCGGCCATCAATGCTTCAACTCTATGTTTAGTTTTACGTTTAGCTCGAAGCGTCTTTTGCATCCTCTCAGTTGAGAATCACAATCTATTTTGGAAGGGCCCCCCAATCTAGCCTCGGTCGGGTATGCAAAATCAAATGTTGCATTGGATTACAGAAAACGGTGGAAACATCGTTTCTAATTTGCAGATCAACTCCGGCGCCAACTCTTCCATTTCATCTAGCACGCCAGGCGATAGTTCTTTCGCACAAAGAGAACAGAAGAAGTAGCTCAGCTCTGCCAGTACTAGCCATTTATCCTCAAGGATAAAGCACGACAACATCACCGACATTACCCACTCAAGACATATGTGCCAATCATGACTCATGAGACCAAATATTTTCAAATTTTCAAGACTCGCTCCCCTCTTTCGATTCGCAGCATACCCATTGGGGAACATCAACCGCATTTTCACACACACTAGCATGTCTTGATCCATTATCCCAGGTTTCTTGCAATTCATCCTTAAGTGGCTGCATGTACATATTCATATTCTTCCCCGGATGTTTGGGCCCTGGGATTATCAACGTCAAGAAAATGTTCTTTCTTTTCATAATCTCTCCAGGGGGAGATTGAGGGGACTAACAAATACAGGCCAATACCTATATTGTGTTGTCATCATACCATACACATTGAATGCATCCTTGCTGATGGCATCTCAAGGATGACTTGGATCTGCCGATTTATCCTTATGTAATGATATCAAAGTGCTTCCACGCAAAAGCATCTGAAGTGTGTACCAACATCTTGTTCCTATCTGCATCTAGTTCAGTTCTTTTGCCCAATTTGTGTCATGTCATCTGTCTGGCCATCTCTTCGACCATGAAAAGACGTTCAAGTCTTGGTACGATTGCCAGATACCGAAGAACATTAATGGGGATTTTGGTCTGAATATTCTCACCCATACCGTTGTCTACCACAATATACCTGGAAGAATTGCAAATGGGGCAATAGTTCAAGGCCGCATACTCAAGCCTAAATAAGGCACATCCATTCTCACAGGCATGTATCTTCTCATAGGGCATCTTAAGTACACGGAGGATTTTTCTGACTAGTATAGGTTTGCAGGCAGTACATGGCCTTTGGGTAGAAAGCATCCAAATATCGTCATCATTGCATCGTAGCTTTCTCTGCCTAGGTTGAATTGAGCCTTCAGAGCCATTACTTTCGCGATGGCATCCAGCTGACAAAGCTCAGTGTGCTCGTGGAGAGGGCGTTTTGTATACTCCAACATTTCATAGAAGGCCTTTACAGATTCCTCCATCTCATCGTCTGAATTCCGAGCATCATAAAAGTCTTGCACCATGTCATGGATTCAGGTACCATGCTCGTCAATGCGGCGACGAACCACCTCAGCTCTGGCACATGGTCAGACTCACCATGAAAAGTCCACACCATATAATTAGGCATAAAACCACACTTCTGTAGGAGTTTACCCATTTTAGACTATGTCCACTTTTTAAAGTTGTTGCATTTGGGACAGGGGCACCATGTTTTTTGCTGGCCATTTGCAAATGTGGCTCTCACAAACCACCTGGTTTTTGTTAACCATTCATTGGTCATATCTTTCCGACTAGGGTGACCTGTGTACATCCAAGAAATATATAATTCATCATCGATATTCATCCGTTAATCAAGTTTGTCGGTTTTATTACATCCATGCAAACTACACGCTAATAGGTCAAGATAGGTCCTAATCCCACCCGAGTATGTGTAGATTGGGTTCGTTTTCCCATGCTCTGCTCCGGATCCGACCCAAAATTTCGGCAGCACCTCCCCATTGTTCTCCTAATACACGCCTCGGCAATAAGTAGAGAGGTTGTGTACTCGGAGAACAACAGGGAGGCACTAACAAAATTTCGCATCAGATCCGGAGCAGAGCGTACGGGAAAACGAACCCAATCTACACACAACGGGCTTTCCATGGATAACGTTGGATAAATTTGAAAGGATAGTAGTTATAAATATGCAAAGACATGCATATTTATAGATGCCGCCCTTTCGAACAGGAGACGCATACTGGTCATGCATACTTATGATTGAAGACACATATAGCTAGCAAGTTTCATCGGCATGAAATACGGAACTAAGCAAATTAAGGAGGCTGGGGGTGGAGATGTCATTTGTGCTCACCTGCGAACGCCACAGGGGTGCTCGTCAAACGTACGGGGACGTCGTCGAACAACTACACATTGAAATTCACCCGATCAACACAAATATGATGTTTTTTATAACAAAATCAAAAAATATGTGACCTAACTCATAATTGACAAAACTATGACCTACTCGCCCTCTGGAAGGCCGAAGAGCACCTTTTCGTTCAACAGGAGACATAATAGGTGTCGGGGGTTGGGGATCGGGGGTTAGTGGCGTCGGTACTGAGTCCCGTCGAGGGTCGGTGGCGTCGGGGGTCGGGGATCAGTGGCATCGGTGATCGGAGGTCAGTGGTGTCGTTGGTCGAGGGTCAGTGGCATCGGGGGTCGGGGATCAGTGACATCGGGGGTCAGTGGCATCATGTCGGATGTCATGTCTGGGCATCGTGTCAGGGTGTCGGGGTGTCGTGTGGGGGTGTCATGTCGGGGCATCGTGTCAGGCTTTTTCCTTCTAGGTTTATTCTTTACTAATAAATAAACAAACTAACCTAAACCTAAACTAACCTAATAAACCAACCTAAACCTAAACCTAAACTAACCTAACTAAACTACACTAACTAAACTACAATAACTAAACTAACTACACTAAACTACACAAACAAAACAAACTAAACTACACTAACTAAACTACAATAACTAAACTAACTACACTAAACTACACAAACAAAACAAACTAAACTACACTAACTACACTAACTAAACTAATGAAACTAAACAACAGTAACGAAACTACACTAACTAAACTATAATAATTAACAGAGAAAAAATCTAAAAAAAAGAGAGGGGGATGTGGCTCACCGGACTGGAGGAGGTGGAGGCCGGCGTTGGTGCTGGTGGATGAGGCCGACGACAACGGGAGGGCAACTGGGCGTCGGGGGGGGGGGGTCGGCGAGTCGGGGTGGCGTGCTGGAGCAGCAGGTCATCGGGGAGGGGGGAGCGGTAGGCTGGGGCAACTTGCGGTCGGAGGTTAGGCGTCGGGGGGGCGGAGTGGCGGAGAGGGCGGCCGGGCTCCGAGGGGTGGGGCTGGGAGGCAGCGTCTCGGGTCCGAGGGTGGTGCGAGCCGGCGACGACTAGGGCTATGGGGGCGGCAGGGCTGGGGAGGGGGCGGCGCCACGGGAAGGGGGTGTGGAGGGGCCGGCGGTGTCGGGAGCGGCGGAGGGGAGGTGCTGTGGGGAGGGTGGTGAGAGAGAGAGATCATGGGGGAGAGAGAGATCGAGGGGGCGGGGGCAACCGTTAAGGATGCCCTCTAGGCCATCTGCTAGTAGACGACAAAGAGGGTCGTCCGTTAGGTGGCCCCTCCCCTTTTTTCGTCTTCCTTGGCCTTCCTTGCCATTCGCTAGCAGACGATAAAGAGGCAGTAGATGGCAAATAGGAGACTTAGCCGAGGATATGCCCTAGTGGGGTCCACCATCCTCTTTGTTGTGTGCCATTGGCCTCTTTCCTGTCTGCTTGCAGACGGCAAAGAAAGGACTGTGGCATAATTGAATTATGTTTTGAGTCCTTTCTTTGCCGTATGCTTTCCACAAGCAGACGGCAAAACCAGTCTTTGCCGTCAGCTAGCAGACGACAAAGAGGTAGCCGATAGAAAATTTCCTAATTCCAGTAGTGAAACCAAACGTACGACTGTCACAACAGTTGGAAGTCGGTCATCAAACCATTGTCTTCATCTAGCTACCAAGTCCTATTTCCTCAACCCTTTCATTTCCTCGTTTACTTGTTGATGAAATTAATCTTTACTCTTTGAAGAATTTGACTGATAACTTTCACATTTTCCTCACCTCAAATTCTTCAAGTTACCTTGTTCCTCACCTGCTTATCCAGTATCATGCTACCTGTAATCTGTACATGCTTTATTTCATCATGATGACTATGCTACTGCTATATTTCTCATGCACTTGATCACTTATTCTGCTGCTAGTTATTCATCATATTTCAAATTCATCAAGTTGAAATTCCTCATGTGAAGAATTTGTAAAAAAAGCCTATTGACCCCCTCTAGTCGATACAATGCACCTTCACTTATCTGTGTGGATAGAAGCAGGAGCCTCTTCGGTGCACTGACCCCCCATACAAAATGTAGTTTTGCATGGTTTGTCACCCATACCACTATTTCCCCCATGTTTAGCCATGCAAAAGTGTCTTTCCTAGACGAAATTGCGCATAGCAGCCCTTCTATGTTATATTCATATGGATCCAAAATAATAGGCCGCTCTGAGTGGCGCAAAATGGCTAACAAGCGCGAACAACTTACCTTCCAAGGTGGTTCCACGGTATCCCCTGTTGCTGAATTCTATTTGAATTGTATTCATAGAATGGCTATAATCTGGCCATACGAACTTCGATTGGGCTCCATGACATGCAAAAATGACTGCAATGAAAAGATGTATCCCTCGAAGGCTGACTTGGTCCGTTTCAAGAAAAATTCAAAAAACGATTGTTAAATGTATTTTGGATGATTTAATAGTTTGTATGCACACTTCTAGCCTCTAATACCATAAATTGAGCTCACCCAAGCACATGTACTGGGACAACAAATTACAGAACAATGTAAAATCACTCAATTTCTCACCAAAAAGCCATACTTGTTAGTCTGGATGGAAGCACGAGCCTCTTCAGTGCACTAAACCCACCAAAATTGTAGTTGTGCATGGTCTATCACCCATACCGCTACTACCCACATGTTTAGCCATGCAAAAGCAACATTCCTGGAAGAAACTACGCAAAGCAACTCTTCTGGGTTATATTCATATGGCTCCAAAATAATAGGCCATTCCGAGTGGCGCAAAATGGATAACGGGCGCGAGCAACTTAGCTTGGAAGGTGGATCCACGATATCCCCTTCTACCGAATACTATTTGAGTTATATTAGTAGAACGGCTATAGTCTGGCCATACGAACTCCGATTGGGCACCACGAACTGCCAAAACGATCGCAATGAAAAGGTGTATCCCTCCATGACCGACTTTCTCCGTTTCGGAAAAATTTGAAGGCCAAAAAGGGATGGCCAGATGTAGTATTAGATGATTTAAGCATTGGAGTGCACACTTCTAGCCTCTAGTACCCTACATTGAGCTCACCCACGAACACGTACTTAGAAAACAAATTACAGAACAATGTAAATTCTTTTTTCACCAAAAAGCCATACTTGTCAGTCTGCATAGAAGCAGAAGCCTCTTCCATGCACTAACCCCCCCCCAATGTAGTTTTGCCTGATTTATCACCCATACCACTAGTAACCACATGTTTAGCCATGCAAAAGCGTCATTCCTGGACGAAACTGCGCATAGTAGCTCTTCTGTGTGTTATTCATATCGCTCAAAAATAATTGGCCATTCCGAGTGGCGCAAAATTGCTAACGGGCGAGAGCAACATACCTTGGAAGGTGGATCCATGGTATCCCTAGGAGTTGAATTGTACTTGAATTGTATCCGTAGAATGGCTATAATCTGGCCATACAAACTCCGATTGGCTCCATGACCTACAAAAACGATCGCAACGAAGAGATGTATCCCTCGAAGACCGACTTTGTCCGTTTAGGAAAAATTTAGAAGGCCAAAAACAGAATGCAAGATGTAGTTTTGGATAATTTAATCGTTGGCGTGCACACTTCTAGCCTCAACTACCCAACCTTAGCTCACCCACGAACATGCACTAGGACAATAAATTATAGAACAACATAAAATAAATCTATATTCCCGTCCGACATCGTCGCGGTCGGCGATGAAAAAGACACCGGGCAAACTAGCCCCCGCCCTGCAGCAGCTGCTGGTCACCGCTCCCATCCAGTTTGTAGGCCGCTGCCAGCGAGGCGTAGGCTAAGGAGTCACCAAAAAGCCATACATGTCAATCAGGATACAAGAAGGAGCCTCTTCGGTGCACTGACCCCCCTAAAAATGTAGTTTTGCACGGTCTATCACTCATACCGCCACTACCCACATGTATAAGCATGCAAAAGCATCATTCCTGGACGAAACTGCTTATGGCAGCTCTACTGTGTTATATTCATATGGCTCCAAATTAATAGGACATTTCGACTGATGCACAATGGCTAACAGGCCCAAGCAACTTACCTTCGAAGGTGGACCCATGGTATCCCCTGGGCTGAATTCTATTTGAATTGTGTCCGTAGAATGAGTAAAATCTGGCCATACGAACTCCGATTGGGCTCCCCGACTTGCCAAAATGACCGCAATGAAAAGATGTATCAATCGATGACTGACTTCATCTATTTACAAAAAAATTTGAAGGCCACAAAATATAGCAAGATGTAGTTTCAGATGATTTAGTCGTTGGCGTGCACACTTCTAACCTCTACTACCCTACATTGTGCTCACCCACGGACACGTATTGGGACAATAAATTACAGAACAATGTAAAATCAATCTATTTCACAAAAAGCCATACTTCTCAGTCAGGATAGAACCAGGAGCCTCTTCGGTGCACTGAACCCCCTAAAAATATAGTTTTGTTTTGTCTATCACCCATACCGCTACTACCCACATGTTTAGCCATGCAAAAGTGTCATTTCTAGACAAAACTGCGCATAGCAGCCCTTCTGTGTTATATTCATATGGCTCCAAAATAATAGGTCATTCTGAGTGGCGCAAAATGACTAACGAGTGCAAGCAACTTACCTTGGAAGGGGTATCCACGGTAACCCCCGGTGCTGAATTCTTTTTGAGTTGTATCCGTCGAACGGCTATATCTAGCCATTTGAACTCTCATGGGGATCCACCACCTGCCAATACAACCATAATGAAAATATGTATCCCTCGACGACAGAGTTTGTCTGTTTTGGAAAAAATTGGATGGCCAAGAACGGATTGCATTATGTAGTTTCAAATGATTTAATCATTGGCGTGCACACTTCTAGCCTCTACTACAATACATTGAGCTCACCCATGGACACGTGCTTGGACAATAAATTATAGTACAATGTAAAATCACTCTATTTCTCACCAAAAAACCATAGTTGTTTGGATGGATAAAAGTAGGAGTCTCTTTGGTGCACTGAACCTCCCAAAAATGTAGTTTTGCACGGTCTATCACCCATACCGCTACTACCAATTGCTTAGCCACGCAAAAGCATCATTCCTGGATGAACCTGCGCATAGCAGCTCTTTTGGGTTATATTCATATGGCTTCAAGATACTAGGCCGTTCCAAGTTATGCAAAATGGCTAAGAGGCACGAGCAGCTTACCTTGGAAGGTGGATCCACGGAATCCCCGCTGCTGAATTCTATTTGAGTTATATCCGTAGAACGACTATAGTCTGGCTAGACGAACTCCGATTGGGCCCACAACGTACCAAAATGACCACAACGAAAATACGTATCTCTTGATGACCGACTATGTTCTTTTTCGGAAAAATTTGATGGCCAAAACCGGACTCCAAGTTATAGTTTCGGATGAGTTGATTGTTGGTGTGCACACTACTAGCCTCTACTACGCTACATTGAGCTCACCCATGGACACGTATTGGGACAAAAAATTATAAATAAATGTAAAATCACTCAATTTCTCACCAAAAAGCCATACTTATCAGTCTGACTAGAAGCAGGAGCCTCTACGGCGCACTCAACTGACCAAAATTGTAGTTTTGTATGGTCTATCAACCGTACCGCTACTACCCACATGTTTCATGCAAAAGCATCATTCCAGGATGAAACTGCAAAAAGAAGCTCTTCTGGGTTATATTCATATAGCTCCCAAATAATATGCCGTTCCGAGTGGCGAAAATCACCCATGGACACGTACTGGGACAATTAATTGCAGAATAATGTAAAATCACTCTATTTATCACCAAAAAGCCATACTTGTCAGTCTGGATAGAAGCAGGAGCCCCTTGGTTGTAGTGACCCCACCCCCGAAATGTAGTTTTGCGTGGTGTATCACCCATACTGCTACTACCAATAACATCTTTAGCCATGCAAAAGTGTCATTCATGGACGAAACTGCACATTGCCGCTCTTCTGGGTTATACTCATATGGCTCCAAAATTATAGGCCGTTCCGAGTGGCACGAAATGGCTAACGGGCACGAGCAACTTACCATGGAAGGTGGATCCACGGTAGTCCCCCGCTGCTGAATTCTATCTGAGTTGTATCCATAGAACGGTCATATTCTGGCCATACGAACACCCATTTGGCTCCACCACCTGCCAAAACGACCATAACGAAAAGATGTATCCCTCAATGACTGACTCTGCCCATTTCAAAAAAAATACGAAGTCCAAAAACAGATTGCAAGATGTTGTTGCGGATGATTTAATTGTTGGCGTGAACACTTCTAGTCTCCTTTACCCTACCTTGAGGGCACCCACAGAGTTGGACTGGGACAATAAATTTCAGAACAATGTAAAATCACTCTATTTCTCACGAAAAAGCCATACTTGTTAGTTTGGAAAGAAGCAGGAGCCTCTTCAATGCACTGAACTCCCCAAAAATGTAGTTTTGCATGGTCTATCACCCAAACCACTACTACCCACATGTTTAGCCATGCACAAGCGCCATTCATGGATGAAACTGCACATAGTAGCTCTTCTGGGTTATATTCAGATGGCTCCAAAATAATAGGCCGTTCCGGGTGGCGCAAAACGGCTAATGGGCGCGCGAAACTTACCATGGAAGGTGGATCCACGTTTTCCCCCGCTGCTGAATTCTATTTGCGTTGGATCCGTAGAACGACCATAATCTGGCCATACAAACTCCGCTTGGGCTCCATGACCTGCCAATACGACCTCAATGACAAGATATATCCCTCGATGATAGACTTTCACTGTTTTGGAAAAATTTTGAAGGCCAAAAATGGATTTCCAGATGTAGTTTCGGATGATTTAATCGTTGGCGTGCACACTTCTAGCCTCTGCTACCCGACATTGACATCACCCACGGACACGTACAAGGACAACAAATTATAGAACAATGTAAAATCACTCAATTTTCCCACCACAAAGCCATACTTGTCAGTCCGGATAGAAGCAAGAGCCTTTTCGGTGCACTGGTCCCCCCCCAAATGTAGTTTTGCATGGTCTATCACCCGTACCGCTACGAGCCACATGTTTATCCATGCAAAAGCGTCATTCCTAGACAAAACTGTGCATAGCAACTCTTCTGGGTTATATTCATATGGCTCCAAAACAATAGGCCATTACAAGTGGCGCAAAATGGCTAATGGGGCCGAGCTAATTACCTTGGAAGGTGGATCCATAGTATCCCCCCGCTACTGAATTCTATTTGAGTTGTATCCGTAGAACGGCTATAATCTGGCCATACGAACTCTGATTGGGCTCCACGACCTACTAAAACGACCACAACGAAAAGGTGAATCCCTCGATTACCGACATTCTCCGTTTCCGAAATATTTCGAAAGCCAAAAATAGATTGCAAGATGTAGATTTAGATGATTTAATAATTGTTGTGCACGCTTGTAGCCTCTACGACCCTACATTGAGCTCACCCACGGACATGTTCTGGGACTACAAATTACAGGACAATGTAAAATCACAAGTCTCACCAAAAAGTCACACTTTTCAGTCCGGATGGAAGAGGGAGCCTCTTCGGTGCACTGACCAACCCCGCCCCCCACCCAAATGTAGTTTTGCGTGGTCTATCACCCATACCGCTACTACCCACATGTTTAGCCATGCAAAAGCATCATTCCTAGACGAAACTGTGCATAGCAACTCTTCTGGGTTATATTCATATGGCTCCAAAAATAATAGGCCATTACGAGTGGCACAAACGGGCTAACGGGGCCAAGCTAATTACCTTGGAAGGTGGATCCACAGTATCCCCTGCTACTGAATTCTATTTGAGTTGTATCCGTAGATCGAATATAATCTGGCCATACGAACTCCGATTGTGCTCCACGACCTGCCAAAACGACCATAATGAAAACATTAATCCCTCAATGACTGACTTTGTCCGTTTCGGAAAAAAATTCGAAGGCCAAAAACGGATTGCAAGATGTAGTCTGGATGATTTAATCGTTGTTGTGCACACTTCTAGCCTCTACGACCCTACATTGACCTCACCCACGGACATGTACTAGGACAAAAAATTATAGAACAATGTAAAATCACACAATTCCTCACCAAAAATTCATACTTTAGTGCACTAAACCCCACAAAAATGTAGTTTTGCATGGTCTATCACCCATACCGCTACTACCCACATGTTGAGCCATGCAAAAGTGTCATTCCTCGACGAAACTGCGCATAGCAACTCTTCTGGGTTATATTCATATGGCTCTAAAAGAATAGGCCATTCCGAGTGCCGCAAAATGGCTTACGGGCGCGAGAAACTTACCTTGGAAGGTGGATCCAAGGTTTCCCCCGCTTTTGAATTCTATTTGAGTTGTATCCATAGAACGGCTATAGTCTGGCCATACGAACTCCAATTGGGCTCCATGACATGCCAATCACAAACAACCACCATGAAAAGATGTATCCCTCGATGACCTACTTTGTCCGTTTCGGAAAAATTTCGAAGGCAAAACCGGATTGCCAGATGTACTTTTGCATGATTGAATTGTTCGCATGCACAATTCTAGCCTTTGCTACCCTACATTGAGCTCACACACGGACATGTACTGGGAAAATAAATTACAGAACAATGTAAAATCACTCTATATCTAAACAAAAAGCTATAATTGTCAATCCGGATAGAAGTAGGAGCCTCTTCGTTGCACTGACCTGACCCCTCAAAATGTAGTTTTGCATGGTCTATCACCCACCGCTGCTACCCACATGTTTAGGCATGCAAAAGCGTCATTCATGGCCGAAACTGCGCATAGCAACACTTCTAAGATGTTGTTTCGGATGATTTAATCATTGGCGTGCACACTTCTTGCCTCTACTACCCTACATTGAGCTCACCCACGGACACGTACTACGACAAAAATTACAAAACAATGTAAAATCACTCAATTTCTCACCAAAAAGCCATCCATGTCAGTCTGGATAGAAGCAGGAGCCTCTTCGGTGCACTGACCCCCCATGTAAAAGCGTTATTCCTAGACGAAACTGCGCATAGCAACTCTTCTGCGTTATACTCATATGGCTCCAAAATAATAGTTCGTTCCGAGTGGCGTAAAATGGCTAACGGGCACAAGCAACTTACCTTGGAAGATGGATCCACGGTATCCCCCATTGTCGAATTCTATTTAAGTTGTATCCGTAGGACGGTTATAGTCTGTCCATACAAACTCCGATTAGGCTCCACGATCTGCCAAAACAACCACAATGAAAAGATGTAAGCCTCGATGACCGGCTTTGTCCATTTCGGAAAAATTTCGAAGGCAAAAAACAGATTGCAAGATGTAGTTTCAAATGATTTAATCATTCGTGTGCACAATTCTAGCCTCTTCTACCCTACATTGAGCTCACTCACGGACACGTACTAGGACAATAAATTACAAAAGAATGTAAAATCACTCTATTTCTCACTAAAAATCCATAATTTTCAATCTGGATAGAAGCAGGAGCCCCTTCGGTGCACTGACCCCCATGCAAAAGCGCTATTCCTACACGAAACCGCGCATAGCAGCTCTTCTATGTTATACTAATATGGCTCCAAAATAATAGTCCGTTTCGAGTGGCGCAAAATGGCTAACGGGCGAGGGCAACTTACCTTGGCAGGTGGATCCCCGGTATCCCCCGTTGCTGAATTCTATTTGAGTTGTATCTGTAGAACTGTGATAGTCTGGCCATATGAACTCTGATTAGGCTCCACGACCTGCCAAAACGACCACAATGAAAAGATGTAAGCCTCGATAACCAACTTTGTCCATTTCAGAAAAATGTAAGGCAAAAATCGAATTGCAGGTTATAGTTTCGGATGATTTAATCATTCGCGTGCACAATTCTAGCTTCTGCTACTCTACAAAAGCAGCAGCCTCTTCGGTCCACTGAACCCCCCAAAATGTAGTTTTCCATGGTCTATCACCCATACCGCTACTACCCACATGTTTAGCCATGCAAAAGCGTCATTCCTGGATGAAATTGCGCATAGCAGTTCTTCTGGGTTATACTCATATGTCTCCAAAATAATAGGCCGTTCCGAGTGGCGGAAAATGGCCAACGGGCGTGAGCAACTTACCTTGGAAGGTGGATCCACGTTATCCCCCGCTGTTGAATTCTATTTGTGTTTTATCTGTAGAACGGCTATAATCTGGCCATACTAACTCCGATTGGGCTCCACGACTTGCCAAAACGACCGCAACGAAAATATATCCTGTGATGACTTATTTTGTCCGTTTCGGAAAAATTTCGCAGGCAAAAAACGGCATGCGAGATGTTGTTTCGGATGTTTAATCGTTGGTGTGCGCACTTCTAGCCTGTACTACCCTACATTGATCTCACGCACGGACACGTATTGGGACAAAAAATTACAGAACAATGTAAAATCACTCTCTTTCTTACCAAAAAGCCATACTTGTTAGTTTGGATAGAAGCAGGAGCCTGTTGGGTGCAGTGAACGCCCCAAAAATGTAGTTTTGTATGGTCTATCAGCCATACCTCTACTACCCACATGTTTAGCCATGCAAAAGCGTCATTCATGGACGAAACTGCGCATAGCTGCTCTTCTGGGTTATATTCAAATTGCTCCAAAATAATAGGCCGTTCTGAGTGGCACAAAATTGCTAATGGGCGCGAGCAACTTACATTGGAAGGTGGATCCAGAGTATCCCCCGTTACTGAATTCTATTTGACTTGTATCCGTAGAATGGCAATAATCTGGCCATATGAACTCTGTTTGGTCTTCAGGATCTGCCAAAACGACCGCAACGAAAAGATGTATCCCTCAATTGCCGACTTTAAAATTTCAAAATCCAAAAACGGATTGCAAGATGTTGTTTCGGATGATTTAATCGTTGGCGTGCACACTTCTAGCCTCTACTACCCTACATTGGGCTCACCCACGGAAATATACTGGGACAAAAAATTATAGAACAATGTAAAATCACTCAATTTCTAACCAAAAAGCCATACATGTCAGTCTAGATAGAAGAAGGTGCCTCTTTGGTGCACTGACCCCCATACAAAAAGTTGTTCTGCATGCTCTGTCACCCATACCACTACAACCCCCATGTTTAGTCATGCAAAAGCGTCATTCCTGGACAAAATTAAGTATAGTAGCTCTTCTGTGTTATATTAATATGGCTCCAAAATAATAGGCCATTCCGAGTGGTGCAAAATGGCTAACAGTGGCTAGCAACTTACCTTGGAAGGTGGATCCACGGTATCCCCCGTTGACGAATTCTATTTGAGTTGTATCCGTAGAACGGCTATAGTCTAGCCATACGAACTCGCATTGGGCTCCGTGACCTGCCGAAACGAGAACACTGAAAAAAAGTATCCCTTGACGACCGACTTTATCCGTTTTGGAAAAAAGTTAATGGCCAAAAACCAATTGCCAGATGTAGTTTCAGATGATTTAATCATTGGCATGCACAGTTCTAACCTCTACTACCCTAGATTGAGCTCAGCCCATGGACATATATTAGGACAACAAATTACAGAACAATCTAAAATCACTCTATTTCTCACCAAAATGCCATACTTGTCAGTTTGGATAAAAGTAGCAGCCTCTTCGGTCCACTGAACCCCCCAAAAATGTAGTTTTGCATGGTCTATCACCCGTACCGCTACTATCCACATGTTTAGCCATGCAAAAGCGTCATTCCTGGACAAAACTGCACATAGTTGCTCTTCTGGGTCATACTCATATGTCTGCAAAATAATAGGCCGTTCCGTGTGGCGCAAAATGGTTAACGGGCGCGAGAAACTTACCTTGGAAGGTGGATCCAATTTATCCTCCGTTGTAGAATTCTATTTCATTTTTATCCATAGAACGGCTATAATCTGGCCATACTAACTCCGATTGGGCTCCATGACCTGCCAAAACGACCGCAACAAAAAGATATATCCCTCAATGACTGATTTTGTCCGTTTCGGAAAAAATTCAAAGGAAAAAATGGAATGTGATATGTTGTTTCGGATGTTTCATCGTTGGTGTGCGCACTTCTAGCCTGTACTACCCTACATTGATCTCACCCACGGACACGCATTGGGACAACAAATTACAGAAGAATGTAAAATCACTCTATTTCTTACAAAAAAGACATACTTGTTAGTTGGGATAGAAGAAGGAGCCTCTTGGGTGCAGTGAGCCCCCCAAAAATGTAGTTTTGCATGGTCTATCAGCCATACCGCTATTACCCACATGTTTAGCCATGCAAAAGTGTCATTCATGGACAAAACAGCGCATAGCAGCTCTTCTTGGTTATATTCAAATTGCTCCAAAATAATAGGCCGTTCTGAGTGGCACAAAATTTCTAATGGGTGCGAGCAACTTACATTGGAAGGTGGATCCACGGTATCCCCAGCTACTGAATTCTATTTGAGTTATTTCCGTAGAACGGCTATAATCTGTCCATACGAACTCCGATTGGTCTTCATGACCTGCCAAAAGGACCGCAATGAAAAGGTGTATCCCTCAATTGCCGACTTTAAAAAATTTGTAATCCAAAAACGAATTGCAAGATGTAGTTTCAAATGATTAAATCGTTGGCGTGCACACTTCTAGCCTCTACTACCCTACATTGTGCTTACCCACAGACACGTACCACTAGTAGAATGTCGATAATTAGTCCCCGTCGGGATGTGCCTTTATTACCGGTTCCCCTACCGGTACTAAAGGGTTGGGACTAAAGTTCCAGACCTTTAGTACCAGTTGGACCATGGACCGGTACTAAAGGCCCACCACGTGGCTGCCTACGTGGGCTGGTGGTGGGGGACCTTTAGTACCGGTTGGTGATACCAACCGATACTAAGTGTTCTGTTTTTTTTGTTTTCGCTTTTAATTAGGTTTTAGTTTTCCTCTCTATTTATTGTGTTTTCCAATTATTTCAAACTTATTTTACGGTGCTGCATACTATAAACATTAATTACACAAGTTGATTCATATATATATAAATGTAATATAATATACAATATCTCATACATAGTATATATACGAATGGAATTACACATCCATATATATATATATATATTTTGGACTTATAACTTATGGCCAAAAACCCGGTCGGGACTAGCTAGCTAGTGCTCCGAATGAAATCTCAGTTTTCTACTACTGATTTGCTGCCATTATTGAGGCGGCGGTCGGGGCGGCGGGCGACGGCGACGGCGGATTCCGGTAGCCTGGCGGCACGCAAATGAGCTTCTCCCGATGCGTGGCTCCCACCGGGACGAGGCCTCCACTATTTATACATGGAGGACCTTTAGTACCTTTGTTAGATAGCTAATAGAGAGAAGTAATCTCTCTTATCTCCGTGCTTGGTCACGACGCTACGTACTATACTTATAGATAGAACATATAGCACAATTTAATCATCATTTTCATCAATTATATATCGTGTAACAAGTTGGTCACTAGTCATAATCACAACTCCTCCTCCTCATCATCGTCATCAACTCTAACACATTATAGCACATAATAACACATTGTACCTAGGACCTACGTACTCCTATCTCGTAGGACCTACTCTACCCTCTCTTAGTTACAATATAATAAAACCTAGGCCCTGAATCTCCATTATGGAGAACGGAGATCATCCTGTCTCCCATTCTTGGCCTACGCACAATGTTACTTCCATGTAGGTCTCTACGATTGAGCATACATTTTTCCCAATCTTTGATTGTCATGACTCCATCGGTTTTAGAAATCCGGTATGGACAGGAGTGATGCGTAGGCTGACCTTGCCGTGGTGGCCCTAAGCTCGTAACAACAACGTGACCTCTCGGACACATCAGATGAGGCACACAATCCTCCAGGATTTTCTGTTGAAAACATAGTAATAACTTTGTAGTTAGCAAAGTAGTTTAGTTTTAGAAGAATTTATGCAAAAGATGCACGACTGTCGTAATAGTAGAAATAAAATCTTACCATGCAATCTCCATGGATGTTAGCGTAGTTCACCACGTGCACTAGTGGCACGTATTGACCATCATGTGCAGGAGTTTGATAATAGCTATTGTAATTATCAAGATGACTAAGAAATGCGGTAAGATGATCTTTCTCCTTATAAGTTAATTCTGATTCATCACTATAGTAGTAGGTTCAATCTACACCCTTCTGTACATTTTTGAAGAACGAAAATAAGCTGTCAATGAAAATAAGTTGTCAACTATTTTTAAATAAACAATATATGTTACTTAATAAATATGGTTAAGAAACTCACATAATGGTAGAACTGGAGGCGTCTGCACGTCGACCCAAATGTCGATATTACCTTCAATTTCATCTTCCGGACGAATATCAAAGGTGATAAGCATATTAGGCTCAAATGCATAAGCCTTGCATAGTGCTTGCCAACTTTTGCATTCAAAATAGCAATAGGTGTCTGTATGGTACAATTTTACTGCAAAAGTAAAACCATGCTCGGTCCTCAAGTGAACTATCTTTACCTCCATATCTTTTTTAGTATTGAAACCAATCTTATCCAAGATAGCAATTCTTGCATGGTAGGGGATACGCTAGTAGAACAGTGAAAAATTAAAATTAATTATAAGTTGAGGAAAAAGAGGCAAAAGTCATGCTTAATCATGAAAAAAGACTTGTCATTGTGACTTACTGTATCCACTTCGAAGGTCTCATCCAGCATGATGTTGAAGCGCCAACCATCAACTAGGAAAGTCTTGTCACACAGGCCGCGCTCGTCTTTGCAGTATTCACAGATACCGAATTCACTTTCGTCGTCAGACATTTCCTATGTTCATAGTTGAAACATTTAAAATTGATCGAAGGAAACTACGAGAAAACTGATCAAGACACAGATCACTATGACTCAATATGCAATGGGTTGACTTTAGGTCTGTCGAGTCTTTCCTTCCTAAACTCTCGTCTCACATATATGGTGGGCACTCCCTCTGATATTGCGACTGTCGGGGATGGTGGCTCCTCCATTCGTCCCAGAGTGCATTACACAAAAATGTCTAGCACACCCGAACGAAGGAGAAGTGACCCCCACAACAACAGTCGGCATTCTTCCTCTCTCATATATATATATGGTGGACACTCTCCCTCACTGAAAGACACACAATGAGCCGAAACAGACCTAAAGTCAACCCGTTTCATATATTGAGCAATGACATAGAAAAAATTCCCTATGTTATACCGGAATGACTTGCAAATCACAAATACATTTATAATGAACTCGAATATAATATCAATAATACATCATCCTGAATAAGCCAGTTCAAAAATTACGGCATGCATTGGATCCTAATTCGTGTGCGACTTTTGGTCCGTCGAGGCTTTCCTTAAGTAACTCTTATATCTGATGGTTGTGTTGGTGCGCTCTCTCTCACACTGATATGGTGGTGTATATATGTTGGTGGGCAATCTCTCACAGAAATAGTTCGACTGTCGGTGATGGATGCCCCGCCTCTTCTGTTCTTGCGCATTATACAAATGAGTATATTGCAAAGAAGAGAAGAAAGACGAAGCGCCCCCCATGACAACAGTCGGGATTCCTCCATCAAGAACACACATGAAAGTCACACAAGGAGCAACGACAGATCGAAAGTCACACACACATTATACCGACAAAATGTCACAAATACATTAATATTTATAATGAACTTGAATATCATATCACTAATACATCATCCTGAATAATCCAGTTCAAGAATTACGGCACACTTTGGATCCTAATGTGTGTGTGACTTTCGGTCCGTCGAGGCTTTCCTTAAATAACTCTCATATCTCATGGTGTGTTGGTGCGCACTCTCTCACATTGATACGATGGTGTATATATGTGTTGGGGAACGTCGCATGGGAAACAAAAAATTTCCTACGCACAAGAAAACCTATCCATGGTGATGAGCATCTACGAGAGGGAGAGTGGATCTACGTATCCTTGTAGATCGCTAAGAGGGAAGCGTTAAGAAACGCGGTTGGTGTAGTCGAACATCTTCGCGATCCAAATCGCCGAGCATCTCGTGATCTCATCACGATCCGTCTCACGATCCAATCACAATCCGTCCCGCGAACTCATCACGATCCGTCCCGTGATCTCATCACGATCTGTCTCGCGATCTTGATCACGATCTGTCCCACGAACTCATCACGATCTGTCATGCGATCTCATCACGAACCGTCTCGCGATCTCGATCACGGTCCTTCCGATCTAGCGCCGAACGGATGACACCTCCTCGTTCAGCACACGTGCAGCTTGATGACGATCTCCGCCGTCTTGATCCAGCAAGAGGAGGTGGAGAGGAGAGAGAGTTCACCGGCAGTGTGATGGTGCTCCGGTGATGGTGGTGGAGTGATTCCGGCAGGGCTTCGCCTATGCTCTGCAGAAAACCGATCTAGAGGAGCAAATATGGAACGGGTAGCACGTGGCCGTAAAATCTGTGCAAAACCCTTCTATTCCACTAGTATATATAGGAGGAGAGGAGGAGGACTGGCAGAGGGCTCAGCCCATCTAGGAGTCGGCCGAAGCAAGAGAGGAGGAGTCCTACTCCTCCTCCACTCCTAGTAGGAGTAGGACTCTTCCTTTTTGCCTTTTTTCCACCTTTTTCTTTAGGACTTGTGCCTCCTGCGCCATGGGCCTTGTTGTGGATGTTTCTCCAGCCCACTAAGGGCTGGTTATCACTCTCCATAGCCCATGGACCCTCTGGGGTCAAAATACCCCTCCCGGAGCTCTCCCGATACACTACCGGCACTCCCGGTACACTGCCTATGAGACGGAAACTTTTCCGGCGACCAAACTGGGACTTCCTATATATGAATCTTTACCTCCGGACCATTCTGGAGCTCCTCGTGATGTCCAGGATCTCATTCGGGACTCCGAACAACCTTCGTTCACCACCATACATAACTCTACACTACCGAAACATCACCGTACCTTAAGGGTGCAGACCTTGCGGGTTAGAGAACTATGTAGACATGACCGAGACACCTCTATAGTCAATAACCAATGGCGGTACCTGGACAGCCACATTGGTTCCTACATATTCTACGAAGATCTTCATCGGTCGAACCTCTATGTCAAGGATTCAGTTAATCCTGGATAACGTTCCCTTTGTTCTTCGGTATGTTACTTGCCCGAGATTCGATCGTCGGTATCTCCATACCTAGTTCAACCTCGTTACCGGCAAGTCTCTTTACTCGTTCTGTAATACAAGATCCCGTAACTAACAATTAGTCACATTGCTTGCAAGGCTCATTATGATGTTTTATTACCGAGTGGACCCCAAGATACCTCTCCGTCACACGGAGTAACAAATCCCAGTCTCGATCCATGCCAACTCAACAGACACCCTCGGAGATACCTTTAGAGCACCTTTATAGTCACCTAGTTATGTTGCGACGTTTGATAGACACAAGGCACTCCTCCGATGTCTGTGAGTTGCATGATCTCATGGTCATAGGAACACATACTTGACATGCAGAAAACAGTAGCAATAAACTGACACGATCATATGCTACGTTTGTAGTTTGGGTCTTGTCCATCACACCATTCTCCTAATGATGTGATCCCGTTACCAAATGACATCTCATGTCCATGACTAGGAAACCTTAACCATCTTTTGATCAATGAGCTAGTCTATTAGAGGCATAGTAGGAACATGGTTTTGTCTATGTATCCACACATGTATCTGAGTTTCCGATCAACACAATTATAGCATGGGTAATAAACGATTATCACGAACAAGGAAATATGATAATAACTAATTTATTATTGCCTCTACGGCATATTTCCAACAGTCTCCCACTTGCACTAGAGTCAATAATCTAGTTCACATCACTATGTGATCCGCCTTGTTATGAATCTAACACCCAATGAGTTCTGGGGCTCGATCATGCTTTGCATATGAGAGAAGTCTTATAGTCAACGGGTCTGCAAAATTCAGATCCGTGTGTACTTTGCAAATCTCTATGTCAAACCGTAAACACTGCTACCACACTCCACTTGGTACTACTTCCAAATGGCTGCTCCACTATACGTATCCAGATTGCTACTACTAGTCATCCGGATTGCTGGTAAAGTTTGCATCGACGTAACTCTTTACGACGAGCTCTTTATCACCTCCATAATCGAGAAACATCTCCTTAGTATTTGAGTTACCAAGGATATTCTTGACTACTGTCAAGTGATCCACTCCTGGGTCACTCTTTTACCCCTTGACAGACTCATGGCAAGGCACACACAGGTGCGGTACACAGCATGGCATAATATAGAGCCTATGGCTAAGGCATAGGGGACGACGTTCGTCCTTTCTCTTTTTCTGTCATTCTCGAGCTTTGAGTCTCACTCAACTTCACACCTTACAAATCAGACGAGAACTATTTCTCTGGCTGATCCATCTTGAACTCTTACAAAATCTTGTCAAGGTATGCACTCAGAGAAAGTCTCATCAAGCATCTTGATCTATCTCTATAGATTTTGATGCTCAACAATTAGGTAGCTTTATCTAGGTCTTCCTTTGAAAATCACTTTTCAAACAACCATTCATGCTTTCTAGAAATCCTACATTATTTCTGATCAACAATATGTCATCCACATATACTTTATCGAAAATTCTATAGTGCTCCCACTCACTTTATTGCAAATAACAGTTTCTCGTAAACTTTTATAGACTCAAAAACTTTGATCACCTCATCAAAGTGTATATTCCAACTCCGAGATGCTTGCTTTAGTCCATGGAAGGATCACCAAAGCTTGCACACCTTTTAGCATCCTTAGGACTGACAAAACCTTCTGGTTGTATCTCATACAACCTTTCCTCAAGTAAACCGTTAAGGAAACGATGTTTTGACATCCATCTGCCAGATTTCATAATTGGAAACGCATCAACTGCGAACATAATTCCAACAGATTTTAGCATCGCTATGAGTGAGAAAGTCTCATTGTAGTCAACTCCTTGAACTTGTCATAAATAACTTTGCAACAAGTCGAGCTTTACAAATGGTGACATTCACCATCAGTGTCTGTCTTCATTTTAAAGATCCATTTGTACTCAACGACGTGCCGTCCAACGCGCAAGTCCACCAAAGTCAATACTTGGTTTTCGTACATGGATCCTATCTCAGATTTCATGGCCTCCAACCATTTGTCGGAATCCGAGCCCATCATCGCTTCTCCATAGCTCATAGGTTCATCGTTGTCCAACAACATGACTTTCAAGACAGGGTTGTCGTACCGCTCAGGAGCAGTACACATCCTTGTCGACCTACAAGGATTGATAGTAACTTGATCCTGAAGCTTCATGATCATCATCATTAACTTCCTTTTCAACTAACGTAGGCTTCACGGAAACATCTTCCTGCGCTGCGCTACTCTCTGGTTGAACAAAGGTTTAACAACCTCATCACGTTCTATCTTCCTCCCACTCAATTCTTTCGAGAGAAACATTTCCTCGAGAAAGAATCCGTTTAAGCAACAAACACTTTGCACTTGGATCTGAGATAGAAGGTTCACCCAACTAATCTTTGGGTATTCTATGAAGATGCATTTGTCCGCCTTGGGTTCGATCTCATTAGGTGAAAACATTTTCCACACAAGTGTCGCAGCCCCAAATATTAAGAAATGACAGCTTAGGTTTCTATCAAACTATAATTCACACAGTGTCATCTCAACGGATTTAGATGGTGCCCTATTTAAAGTGAATGTAGTTGTCTCTAATGCATAACCCCAAAATTATAGTAGTCAAATGATAAGAGACATCATAGCACGCACCATATCCAATAGAGCATGACTATGATGTTCGGACAATCCATCACACTATGGTGTTCCAGGTGGCGTTAGTTGTGAAACAAATTTCACATTGTCTTAAGTTGTATGCCAAATTCATAACTCAGATATTCACCTCCACGATAATATCGAAGTCATTTTATCTTCTTGTCACGATGATCTTAAACTTCACTCTGAATTTGCTTGAACCTTTCAAACGATTCAGACTTGTGTTTCATTAAGTAAATATACACTATATCTACTCAAATCATCAGTGATGGTAAGAAAATAACGATATCCACTGCACGCTACAAGACTCACTAGATTGCATACATAAGCATGTATCATTTCCAATGAATCATTTGCCCACTCCATCCAACGGGGTCCTTTAGTCATCTTGCCCAAGAGGCATGGTTCACATGTCTCAACCGATTCGAAATCGAATGAGTCCAAATATCCATCAACATGGAGTTTCTTCACGCGCTTTATACCAATATGACATTTTGTGGCAGTACCACAAGTATGTGGTACTATCATTATTTAACTTTGTATCTTTTGACATCAATGTTGTGAACATGCGTATTACTATGATCAAGATTTCAACAAACCATTCTCACTGGGTGCATGACCATTGAAGGTATCATTCATGTAAACACAATAACCATTATTCTCTAACTTAAATGAATAACCGTATTTGCAATAAACATGATCTAATCATGTCCATGCTCAACGCAAAACACCAAATAACATTTATTTAGGTTCGTCACTAATCCTGAAGGTAGAGAGAGCTTGCGATGTTGATCACATCAACCTTGGAAACATTTCCAACACATATCGTCACCTCACCCTTAGCTAGTTCTCCGTTCATTCCGTAGCTTTGATTTTGAGTTTACTAACATTTAGCAACCGAACCGGTATCCAATACCCAGGTGCTACTAAGAGTACTAGCAAGGTACACATCAATAATTCGTATATCAAATATACTTCTTATCTACCAAGTATCTAGGGTTGTTCCGCTTCAGCGACCGCTCACCTCATAACAGAAGCACTTAGTCTCGGGTTTGAGATTAACTTTTGGGTTGCTTCATTGGAGTAGCAACTGACTTGCTATCCATGAAGTTTCCCTCCTTGCTCTTGCCCTTCTTGAAACTAGTGGTTTGATTAACTATCAACACTTGACGCTCCTTTTTGATTTCTACCTTCGCGGTGTCAGACATCGCGAACAGCTCAGGGATCAATATTCCTATCCCTGGCGTTTTATAGTTCATCACCAAGTTCTAGTAGCTTAGTGACACTGACTTGGAGAACTATATCAATCACTATCTTATCTAGAAGATCAACTCCCACTCGATTCAAGCAATTCTAGCACCCAGACAATCTGAGCACATGCTCAACGATTGAGCTATTCTCTTTCATCTTGCAGGCAAGGAATCTTGTTGGAGATCTCATATCTCGCAACACGGGCACGAGCCTGAGAACACAATCTCATCTCTTAGAACATCTCATATGTTCCGTGACGTTCAAAACGCTTCGGAGCCTCAATTCTAAGCCGTAATCCATGATGCACTAAACTATCAAGTAGTCATCGGAACGTGCCTGTCAGATGTTCACAACATCTACAGACGACGCTAGAGGGGGTGGCGCACCTAGCGGTGCATTAAGGACATAAGCCTTCTGTGCAGCAACGAGGACAATCCTCAGATCACGGACCCAGTCTGCAATATTGCTACCATCATCTTTCCAATCTATTTCTCTAGGAACATATAAAAAATTAAGGGAGCTACAGTGCGAGCTAGTAATTTACAACATAATTTGCAAAGATAGTATTGACTATGTTCATGATAATGAGTTCAATTAATCATATTACTTAAGAACTCCCACTCAAATTGACATCCCTCATGAGAAAGTTGAGGCAATATTGAAGTGGGAACCTCCTTAGAATGTGAAGCAGCTTCGGAGTTTCCTCGGGCTTGCTAGTTATTGTAGAAGCTTCGTGGAGAACTTCTCTCAAATTGCTAAACCTCTGTCCAATCTCTTGCCGAAGAGTGTCTAGTATGTTTGGTCTGCTGAGTGTGATGCAACATTCAATACGCTCAAGCAGAGACTGACTTCAGCTCCAGTTCATGTTCCTCCTGAGCAGTCCAAGCCTTTCCAAGTTTTCTGTGATGCTTCTCTCCAAGGCCTGGGTGGTGTTCTCATGCAAGACAAGAAGATCGTTGCTTATACCTCGTGCCAGTTGAAGCCTGCCGGGAAGAACTACCCCACTCATGATTTGTGTTGGCGGCAGTTGTGCATGCTCTAATGACTTGGAGGCATTTTTCGTTGGGTAGACTAGTTGAGGTGTACACCGATCACAAGAGCTTTAAGTACATTTTCACTCAACCCAATATCAATCTTCGGTAGTCTTGTTGTGTGGAAATGCTTGAGGACTTCAATCCAAGCATTGAGTATACTCCTGGGAAAGCAAATGTCATTGCAGACACGCTCAGCCGTAAGGCGTAGTGCAATAGTCTCATCTTGAAGCCTCTTCCGCAAGCTCAACCTTTACATGATTCCGCAAGGATTTATTGCAAATATTTAAGTTTCTCCGACTCTGGAAGATCAGGTCCGCCAAGTGCTTTCGTGTTGATGACAAAGATACCTTGTTCTTTGAGGACCATCTTGTGGATCCAAAAGGTGATCTCAGAAAGGTTATCATGGACGAAGCACATAATTCTCTTCTATCCATTCATCCAGGAAGTTCAAAGATGTATCAGGATCTCAAGCAAACCTTATGGTGGACTCGCATGAAATGTGAAATTGCTCAGTTCATGAACGAGTGTAATGTTGTCGCAGAGTGAAGGCGGAGCATCAACGTCCAGTAGGTCTTCTTCAGCCTTTGCCTATCCCAGAGTAGAAATTCGACCATGTTGAGATGGATTTCGTTACTGGGTTTCCCAAGTCCAAGAGGGGCAACTATGCCATCTTTGTGGTTATCGACAAGCTGTCAAAAGTTGCTCATTTCCTGCTAGTCAAAGAATCTATCTCGACAGCTCAGCTTGCAGAGATGTGTACGTCAAGGATAGTGTCTTTGCATGGTATTCCTCAGCTCATGTCTTTTGACCGTGGAGGCCTCTTTAGTTCCAAGTTTTGGGAGTCCTTCCAGACTGCTATGGGTACCAAGATCCATTTCAGCACTGCGTTCCATGCGCAGACAAGTGGTCAAGTTGAGAAAGTCAATCAGATCCTTAAAGATATGCTCAGAGCCTATGCGATTTCGTTCGGCATGAAGTGGGAAGACTGCCCTCCATATGTTGAATTCTCATACAACAATAGCTTTGAAGCTATTTCAGGCAAGGCCCCTTTCGAGATTCTCTACGGCAAAAAGTGTCATACTCCGCTTAACTGGTTTGAAACTGGTGAGCGTCAGATATTGGGCAATGACATGATCACTGGAGCAGAAGAAATGTGCCATGTCATTCGCGAGAACCTCAAAGCAGCTCAGTCCCGTCAGAAGAGCTATTAAGATAGCAAACATCTGGACGTTTCCTTCAAATTGGATGATCTAGTCTATCTCAGAGGCTCTCATGAAGGGCACTCAGCGGTTTGGAATTAAAGGGAAGCTAGCTCCTCGGTTTGTTGGTCCTTTCAAAGTTATTGGCAAGAGAGGTGGTCTTGCATGTAAACTAGAGCTTCCTCTAAATTTCGCAAAGGTGCTCGATGTCTTCCATGTTTCTTAGCTACGGAGATGCTTCAAGACTCCTGAGCGGACCATTGACCTCCAAGACATCGATCTCCAAGAAGATCTCTCTTATCGTGGGCATCCAGTTGCAATTCTTAAAGAAACTGAGCGTAAGACCCACAACAAGTCTATCAAATTCCTCAAGGTGAAGTGGTATCATCATTCCAACCAAGAAGCTACTTGGGAATGCGAGGACCTTCTCCGTTCCAAATTTCTTGACTTCTTTCGTTCCTAGATCTCGGGTCGAGATCCTCTTGTAGGGTGGCAGAGTTGTGACAGCCCAAGTGGTGTCCCTACCTTTTATGGCATGTAACCCCTTGTATGAACCTTGTGTCATGAGCTTATGAAATTATTTGCAACTTATCATCCATGTGTTGTTTGGCATTCATGCATCATGCATCATTTCATTCATCATAGCATTCATCATGCCTTGCTTGTTTTCATGTGTCTTTGATTGGTGTGATTAGTTGTGGTGTGGTCTTGTGTTATGTGGTCCGTATGTGGGTGAAATCAAGTGAGCAAAACTCCTTCTCATCCCCTCTATTTTGTGTTTCAACTAAAATCCCAGCCTAATGCCATTTATTCCCATGTTATTTTATAAACAAAATTATTGCCTTTTTAAATTGTTTAAAAATGTTCAAGTGCTAGCCTATGTTGCTATGTGTGTGTGAGAGTTGGCCTTTTATTGTTTTGTGCTTTTATATAAATGGGGTGATTAAATAAGAGGGGCTGTTATTTTCAAAAGTATTAAAATTATTCGCCCAATAAATCAATTTAAATTTTTTATTAAATAGAGCACATTATTTCCTTCACCAAGGTATCTTTTTTGCACTAAAACGTTTTATTTTACTCTGGGGATTTTATTTGGTGTGGTTGTCTTTTAAAATGGTGAAACCCTCTCTATTTTGTTTCTGAGAGAGAGAGGCAGGTGGGCCTTGTCTCTCCCGCGGCCTAGCCCGCTCGGGAGACGGTCACTTGCTTCGTTTCCCCCTCCGTCAGTTCGTTGCAGAGGCAGAGGCCGCTCCGCCATCCCCTTTCCATCGCCGTCGTCGTCATCCTGAGGGTATAAAGCCCCCCTCGGCATGCGTGCCCCCTTGCCTAGGGTTCCTCTCTCCCTCTGCCGCCGTAGCTCCCTTCTCCCCCGCATTTGCTCTACCTCCTCTCTTCTTTCCCCTTGCCAGGTAAAGTTCAAAGTGAGATCAGAGAGGTTCAGTTAGTCGCCGACAACCAGCTCATCGTCTCCGTCGAGCCCAGCATCGATCATGGTGTCCAGGAGCTCGGGAGTGACCCCCTCATTCGATCCCCGCCGCTAGGAGCCCAGAGGATCTCTACAGCGACGACCTTGTCTTCATCTTCATCGGCGATATCCGTGCCGTCGCCGTCCGCAGCTTCCTCTTTTTCGTCGCCACGTCCCCGACCCCTCCATCGTCGTTGTTTTGACTGGCTCGTCATCGCCACCCCCTCGGTGAGCCGCCATCGTGCTTTCTGCACTGTAGCTTGTTCGCGTCGCCGTAGCTGCCCGTCGCGGCTGTCTGCAAGGCCGTGCCTTGGGGCTTGCCTACTTCCTCCTCACCGCAAGGTGAGAAGGGGAATGGAACCCCTGTTTGTACCCTCGTGCGTAGGAGCAGTTGGCGTCGCCATATTCACCGTGGCCTCGCCGGAATTGCTGACGGGGTTGCCCTGTCACCGCAGCTGTGCGGGTTCAGTTTCGTCAGATATATGCGCGTGCGTGTGTGTACTAGTGCAGTATTGCCCCTCCTCTGTTAACGTTTCGAGCGATAGCAGAGTTGCTTGGTTCATGGGGAGAGACCAGGAAGTCATGGGCTCGAGCCCGAGCCTCCGCCTTTTTCTGTTGTTTTTATTTTCTTTCGGTTTTCCTTTGGTTTTGTTCTTTTGAATGAATGTGTGTGTAGAATATGACAAGCCTGTATTGTTTTTACATTGCTGACCTGTCATGTGTAGGTATGTGTGTGTGTATCTACATGGTGCTTGTGCGTGTTTATGTGCATGTGATGTGCACATATGTATGTGTGTGTGTAAGAGTGTGTGTGCTCATGCATACACACTTATGTATGTGTGTTCATTTATGTGTACATGGGCAGGTGTAGGCAAGTGTGTGTGCCCGTATGTGGTGTGTGTAGTGTAGGTCCATGTATGCGTGTAAGAGTGTGTATGTGTATATACATAAGTGTATACATGCATGTGTTTGTAGTGTGTGTGTGTGGTTGCATTATGCAAGTGCATTGGTGTATGTTGTGTGTGTGTGTATTTGGGTGTCTGTGTGGCAGGTTGCACATATGTTGTGTATGTGCATGGGAGTGGTATGTGTGTATGGCCACATGCATAAGCTTGTGCATATATGAGTGCATATGTGTGTGGATGCACACCCATACTCATGATATTGAGTGTGTCAGAGAGTGCCATGTAAACTTGTGTGAATGGAGAGTGAGTGTGTGTGTGCCCATATGCATTATGCATATGTGGGCATGTGAGTGTGTGTGTCGATGTATAGTGGTTTCCCCACTTGACTTGCCCTTGTTGTAGATAGGCTTTGTTGTAGGGTTGCTAGCTCATTACCAATTCTAGCTAAGTTTTCAAATATGCTCATGTTCATTTAGAGTAAAATTCCACATATGAGGGTAGGGGCTTTTGATAGATTATGTTGCGCTTTGTTGTTTCACATGGACATATGAGTATGACCCATGATTTTGGGGTAGAAAGAGCCAATTAATCCATTGGAGCTCTCAGATTTCACTTTTGAGCAACTTCATAAATCTGTCATTTTAGCTGTGTTGCTACTTTGTCATTTTTGCATGATTTGATTCATGGTTGCTTTGGGGCATGTGCCAACTAGGAAGTGCTAGTGATTTATACCTATGATGCCATGGTATTTTTGTTTAATATGAGAATCACCCATATAAGTGGGAAACATGCTGCTAAGTGACCAACTTAATGTTTCTGTTTCAGCATGCTAAAAACTATTAAGTCTGAGAATCTGCTCTTATTTTTATGCCATGAAGAGTGGGTGACATCTAGTTATGTGTTGAGTATTTTCTCATGCTCAGTGTTAGATATTTGAATTAGATGTTGTCTACTACCATCCTGTTAATTTTCATGCCAAGAAGTGGTCTCTAGCATACTTAACCACTGCTGTCAACATGCTACTTTATTAACTCAGATTCCAGAAAACTAGAATTTTCACCAAGTCCCAGAAAACTGTTTCATCATGTCAAATTGATACCTTCATGCATTTTGAGGTGGGCCTCGTTTGCTGATTGTGTAGTTGGATAAGTTGATCTATGTGTTGTGTAGATTCTGTCAATACCTTGTTTGTGGCTGTAGGGTTCCTGTAGCTCAAGTTGTGGGTTGTGGAAATTGCTATGGTGCTGATTTGTGGCAGATTGCTTGTTTTAGTGTTTTGAGACTTGTGGGAGCTATACTCCATGAAATTGATTGATATTTGAGTATATTGTAGTTGGTTTTTCATTACCTAACCAGTGGTACTTTGGAATGCCAAGAATTAGCCCATGGCTTGGTTGACTTGTGTTTTTCCCTCCGTACCTTGTCGTGAGCTTATCATGAGAACCGTACCTCCGTTCCTTTTGTTCTTTATATGCATTTCTATCGTTTTTGCATGATGCATCCATATTTGCCATGTTCATGCATGTGTAACTAACTTAAAATGAGGTTCTGTCCAGATTCATTAATAAACAAACTTTGCATGTGAAATATGACTAGTTATGGATTGCCATGTTTAATTCATCATAAATGAATCATGCATCATCTTGGTTGTGCATTGCACCTTGGTTGGATATTTATTTGTTGTTTCTCTTGGGTAGACGCGAGTGTTGATACTGAGTACGAGGACCTAGGAGAGTACCACTACGAGTATCCCGCTACTTGCTCCGCTGAAGAACCAATAGGCAAGATGATCGTACCCGGATCCCGATACTATATTCACTTGCTAGTTTCTCGCTCTTATCGTTACAATTGCGCTACCTACCAATTGATATCAGCCTCCTAATTTTAATGACAGCCTCTAACCTCCACATCCTAGCAAACCTTTGGTTGGCTAAGTTACCGCTGCTCAGCCCCTCTTATAGCGTTCTTAGTTGCAGGTGCAGGTTGTTCCATGTGATAACATGGATTTGAATATCACAACATTATCTGTTATTTAATTTAATGCACATATATATCTTGGTATTGGTGGAAGGCTTGGCCTTTGCTAGGTGTTTTGGTCCGCTGTTACCGCCATAGTTTCTTGTTACCGGTGTTATGTTTCCATATTTTGCGCTCCTAACACGCTCGGGGTTGTTATGGGGACCCCCTTGTTTATTTAGTTGAGATTAAAACTTGTCTGGCATGACCCAACATTGGTACTACATTTGCTAATAACTTAATAAAATTTGCATAGGGCTTTGCAACCCAGTGGATAATTAATCAACCCCTAGGCCAGTGCTCCTCATGATCGTGGTTCCAAACTAGTGCACTATGCGGGGCCAACCGAGGGCAACTTGGTAGATTTCTATCAGGCCTGCGTACGCATCGTGTCTTGAGAATGAGATACACGGCTCTTATCGGGTTCGTCAACACGTCGGGTGGTCTTGTTGGATTTGGTTTACCTTTATCGAATGTCTTGCGTGTTGACTCTAACTTTCTTTGGGTTTTCTCGAGGTGTTGGAATTCCTTTGGAATTACCGATGATGACCACGAGATCCGTGGTAGAGGCTATTCCCGCAGAGTGTGGTTATTTGTAATGGACTAGTTGGAGCACCCCTGCAGGGTTAAATCTTTCGGAAAGTCATGCCCGTGGTTATGTGGCAACTTGGATAGTTGTTTAACACCCGGTTATAGTAAACTTGAAGTAAACTCTAATAAAATACACCAACAGGGTGAGTAACCGTGATCGTATCCCCTCGTGAACATGATCCGAGAGAGAACATGGTGGGGTTATGATTGACGTAAGTAAGTGTTCAGGATCTCATAGAGATCATACTAGATTCGATCGCTCATCCTAAACCACTCATATTATGTTCATGTTACGTAAGTTAGCCACCATAAATGCTTAGTGCCGCTGCAAACTAAACACTTAACACATCCCAACCTTTAAGCTTGAATAGTCTCGGTACCCGGGCGCATGATTGTTGAGTCCTTGTGGCTCACGGTTTACTACAACACTCCAGGTACAGGTTTAGATGAGTTCGTGCAGGATGATCTTACCCAGCTTCAGTGGGAATATGACGAGGAAAGAGGTAGGATGTACGTGACGTACCCGGATGAGTAGAGGGCCATGGTCGTCATCTTTGGGATAGCTTGATAGTATCATTTGCATCTGTTTTACCATTTGCTTTCGTCTCTATTCGGACCCTGTCTTCAACTTGATGATTTGAACGTGTGTGGATTTGTAATTTAGTCTATGGCGATACTCATCCTTTTTCAGTATTTTATGATGTAATGATACTATTCTTGCTAACGGCAAGATGCACATCTATCCCTTGCGAGGATCTCGTGCCTTAAAATGGATAGGCGCGCATCTTGGGCGTGACACCTGTCCTCTCGCCAGGAGGATAGGGGCACGCGTTCGCCGCGTGCGGGCATGCGCCGGCCAGCTCCTCCCTTCCTGCTTGCTGGCCTGGAGGGCTCCGAGCACGCCAGCGTGACCCCCTCCCGCCATGGCCTATTTCCCCTGCCCCTCTCTCCCTCGTCAGCTCTCTCTCTCTCTCGCTTCTCCCCTCTCTGCTCGCCATGGCCGAGCTCGTAGCCGACGCACCACCGTAGTTCCAGCCACCCCACGCCTTTCTGAGCCTGCCAAAAGCCTCACCACGACCTCCTCGTCCTCCCCATGAAGCCAGTCGACGCTAGGAGCCCTGCATGACGCGTCGTCGCTGTTTCTTCCCCGTCGAACGCCGAAGCTTCCCTCCAGTGATTCGAGGTTGTCTGCACGTCCCCGAGGTCGCCGTCTACCCCAGCAACCCCGCCGTCAGCCCCTGCTCCAGTTCCCCCTCCTCTAGCGGCATGTGCCTCGCCATAGGCGCCGTTCCCCTTACTGCGTGAAGCTCGCCGCCGCTCGGGTCATCGCCGGCCGTAGCTCCGGTGCCCCCCAAGCCCCCCTCTGTCGCAGCGTTGGATGCGCACGTGCACGGGCTATCTCCCGGCACCCTCCGTGTGCCAACTGGTCTCCGGAGGCGCAACTCGGGCGAGTCGCCGTCGTGCTTTCGGTCGTCACCGGCCCCGCTCCGGTGGGTGCCGACGTGGCCAACCATTAGGGGCTAATCCCCCTTATTAATTAGGACCCCAGCCACTGACCAGTGGGCCCTGGGGCGGGTCAAACAACTGGTCAGCGCGGGCATTAGCCCTGTGTCACTGACGTGCGGGCCCCGCACGTCAGGTTTGACCTGGCCTGGTCAGCCGACTAGCTTTCGTCGTAGTGACGTCAGGCTGACGCCATTATTCAATTTCCTGTTTTAAAATAATTCTAGAAATTGTTTAAAATTTAAAAATTCATATAAATTAATCTGTAAATAAGATGAAAATAATTTATATGAGGAAATTTATCAAAAAAATCCAATGAATCCAATGGTGCTATTATCATGCATGTTAGAGAAACCTATATAGATGAATATTGATATTTACTAATAGGTTAGCATATGGAATTTGAAATGAAGAACGATTTTGAACCTATATTCAAATTCACTTCAAATTAACTTGGACACTAGTTGCATTAGCTCATCCATACATGCTACCATGTCATAATCATGCATCATATTGTTGCACTTGCGTGTATTGAATGCTATTTATCTGCATTGCGTTAGGCCTTGCTTCATGGTGTACGAAGGGTCACCTGAATGGTGGGCTTGGGAACCTGCACACATCGTTTGGGGCCGTAGCGGAAATTTCGGCCAAACTTCCATGCGGGTTCAGTCTCAAATAGGCGATAGCCTGGACTAGAGGTCTTATGTGATTGACGGTCGTGGCCGACTCCCTCACTGGGCTTCCGCTTGAAGGTTGCCAAGGTGCATGGTTTTATGAGCACGTAGCGATAAGTCGGGAAAGCGTGTGAGAAGAAGAACATCCCTGCAGGGTATGAAACTATTCGAATAGCCGCATCCTCGGATATGGACTACTTGGAGAACTTATGCTATTCAAAGATAATCAAATGGATACTCATAAAAATATCAAGACAAGTGTGAATACCGTGGATGGCACTCTCCCAAGAGAGGGAAGTGAATCCATGGTGGTGTATTGTCATGGAGTTAGTGGACTCGTGTGCAATATCTAAAATTTAAACTAAGGGTTAAATTGTGTAGTGTAGGTTAGCCATGAGTCAAAGTTGGCATAGTTGCATAAACTCCACCACTCCCCCTTGTTGACACATGAGCATTTATAGACTAGGTCTGTTTTAAAGACTTGATGACTATGTTTGTACTCACGTTTGCTTAATAAATGTTGCAGATGAGACCCATGACCCATCAGGTGGGTTCTTTCTAGAGGTCAATGATGCCGTATTGCTGGTGTCCCAGCTACGACCTATGCCCTGTGGCGGGCTGTAGATAGTCAAGCCATGTGCCTTTTTACCCTTTCATCTGTCTGTACTCAGACAGCTTTATGCTTTCGCTCGGTTTGTATAAACTTGTTTGCATGACTTGATTGTCGGGTCATGCGACCCCTATCTGTAAGAACATATTATGCCAGGCTCGTCTGAGCCTCTTAAATAAAAGTTGTGTTGTTGTATGGTTATGTTCTGATGCCATAGTTGTAACTATGCATATCGGGCATGTCATGCGTACATGTGACGTGCAACGGTATCTATGGGATCTGACACCTAGTCGTGTGCCTTTAGTAGTACTCTTTACAGGAAACTGCCTCTTTGTGCTTCCATCGAGCCATGGCAGCTCGCTACTGCTTCGGACACATTGATAGACCGGCATGTATCCTTCTTTGCTGCTGTGTCTGTCCCTTTAGGGAAATGTCTCGCAGTGTAATGGCGTCCTTGTAGCCTGCTATGACTTGTCTACGTGCAGTGATGGCATTTATGTCTCAGGGCATAATGGAGTCCTTGTAGCTTGCTATGACTTGTCTACACACGCTTAAGGCCGACACCTGCATTGCTGGGTTACGTATGTCTGTTTCCGTACGGATGTGCCACTTGGGTTCTATGACTAGTCATGTCGGCTCGGGTTCTTTGTCGTTTGATTTTCAGCGACATGTTCACATACGTGAGCCAAAAGACGTAAACGGTCCTGGCTAAGGTAAGGCTATAGCCGTGGAGCTTACTGTGCGTGAGGCCGCAAAGTGATGTGATATGTTACAGTTTGGATTCTTATGACTTAGGATCGGGGTCCCGACACGTACTGCGACATCAAATTACAGAACAATGTAAACTCACTCTTTTTCTCTCCAAAAAGCCATACTTGTCAGTCTGGATAGAAGCAGGAGCCTCTTCGGTGCACTGAACCCCCCAAAAATGTAGTTTTGCATGGTCTATCAACCATACCGCTACTACCCACATGTTTAGCCATGTGAAAGCATCATTCCTAGACGAAGGTGCGCATAGCCGCTCTTCTGGGTTATACTCATATGTCTCCAAAATAATAGGCTGTTTCGAGTGGCGTAAAATATCCAACGGGCGCGAGCAACTTACCTTGGAAGGTGGATTCATTGTATCTAGTGCTGTTGAATTCTATTTGAGGTGTATCCGTAGAACGACAATAATCTGGCCATACGAACTCCGATTGGGCTCCATGACCTGCCAGAACGACTACAACGAAAAGCTGTATCCCTCGATGACCGACTTCATCCGTTTCGGAAAAATTTCAAAGGCCAAAAACTGATTACAAGATGTAGTTTCGGATGATATAATCGTTGGCGTGCACAATTCTAGCCTCTACCACCCTACACTAAGATCACCCATGGACACGTACTGAGATAATAAAATGCTAGAACAATGTAAAATCACTCTATTTAACACCAGAAAGCCATACTTGTTAGTCTGGATGGAAACAGGAGCCTCTTCGTTACACCAAACCCCCCAAAAATGTAGTTTTGCATGGTCTATCACCCATACCGCAACTACCCACATATTTAGCCATGCAAAAGCGTCGTTTGTGGATGAAACTATGCATACCAGCTCTTCTGGGTTATATTCATATGGCTCCAAAATAATAGGCTATTCTGAGTGGCGCAAAATGGCTAGCGGGCACGAGCAACTTAGGTTGGAAGGTGGATCCACGGTATACCCCGCTGCTGAATTGTATTTTAGTCGTATCCGTAGAACTTCTATAATCTGGCCATACCAACTATCTAGGGCTCCACGACCTGCAACAGTGACCGCAATGAAAATAATTATTCCTTGATGACCAACTTCGTCCGTTTCGAAAAAAATTCGAAGGCCAAAAACGGATTGCAAGATGTAGTTTCATGTGATTTATTCGTAGGCATGCACACTTCTAGCCTCAACTACCCTACACTGAGCTCACCCACGGACATGTACTGGCACAATAAACTACAGAACAATGTAAAATCTATCTATTTCTCAACAAAAAGCCACACTTGTCAGTCTGGATAGAAGCAGGAGCCTCTTCGGTGCACTCAACCGCCCAAAAATGTAGTTTTGCATGGTCTATCACCCATACTGCTACTACCCACATCTTTAGCTGTGCAAAAGCGTCATTCATGGACGAGAGTGCACATAGCAGCTCTTCCAGGTTATATTCATATTTCTCCAAAATAATAGGACGTTCCAAGTGGCGCAAAATGTCTTACGGGTGTGAGCAACTTACCTTGGAAAGTGGATCCACGGTATCCCTTCCTGCTGAGTTCTATTTGAGTTCTATCAGTAGAACGGCTATAATCTGGCTATATGAACTCCGTTTCAGCTTCACAACCTGCCAAAATGATCGCGAAGAAAAGATGAATGCCTCGATGAATGACTTTGTGTGTTTCAGAAAAATATCGAATACCAAAAACGGATTGTAAGATATTGTTTTGGATGATTTAATCATTGGCGTTTGCACATCTAGCCTCTACTACCCTACACTGAGCTCAACCACGGACACGTACAGGGACAACAAATTATATAAGCATGTAAAATCACTCAGTTTCTCACAACAAAGCCATACTTGTCAGTCTGGATAGAAGCAAGAGCCCCTTCGGTGCACTGAACCCCCTAAAAATGTAGTTGTGCATGGTCCATTCTGGCCATCAGAAATCCGATTGGGCTCCACCACCTGCCCAAACGACCGCAACGAAGAGATGTATCCCACGATTACACACTATGTTTGTTTCACAAAAATTTGTAGGCCTTTGTTCATTTCGGAAAAATATCGAGGCCAAGAAGGGCTTGCAAGATTGATTTTTGGATGATTTCATCATTGGCTTGCACACTTCTAGCCTCTACTACCCAGCATTGTGCTCAAACAAGGACACATTCTGGGACAATAAATTACAGAAAAATCTAACATCACTCTATTTCTCACTAGCAAGTCATACTTGTCCATATGGATAGAAGGAGCATCCTCTTTGGTGCACCGCACCCATACCGCTACTACCCACATGTTTAGCCATGCAAAATCTTCATTCCTGGATGAAATTGCGCATGGCATCCCTTCTGCATTATATTCATACGGAACCAAAATAATAGGTCGTTCCGAGGGGCGCAAAATGGCTCACGGCCGTGAGAAACTAACCTTGGAAGCTGGATCCACGATATTCCCCTTTGATGAAATCTATATGAGTTATATCCATAGAACATCCATATTATGGCCATACGAACTCCTATTGTGCTCCACGATGTGCCAAAAGGATCGCAACGAAAAGATGTATCCCACGATTACAGACTTTGTTCGTTTCGAAAAAAATTCGAAGACCAAAAACGGCTTGCAAGATTGAGTTTTGGATGATTTAATGTTGGCATGCACACTTCTAGCCTCTACTAATCAACATTGTGCTCAGCCACAGACACATTTTGGGACAATAAATTATAGAACAATGTAACATCACTCTATTTCTCACCAACAAGTATACTTGTTAGAGTTGAAGCATCGATGGCCGAGGCATCATTACTCAGGAGGCGGCAAACTTCGTGACAGCAGACTACACAACCCAGAATCGTCATTTTCATAATCTAAAGCCTCGGTACATTGATGGCGACCGTGAAAACGGTCGATCCAACCTCAGACTATTCAAAGGGAAAGTCGCACCAGCCGGTGCTTCAAAATCAGTAGGGTTGGATGTCGAAGAATGGCGGACCATTCTATTGTATATCTTCAACAACCTAACAGAAGTGCGTCCGTACATCGAGTAAGTTCTGGGTACATTGTTTCGCAACTTCTAACTCCTTTGAAATGCTCTTATCATCGGATATGTCATAAAGTCGATATGTCGCCCGGATGGAGCGGTGATCCAAAAGGATTCCATCGATGAGTATGAGCATCTGGCAAAGCATTGAGGCAGCTATCCCGGTTTCATCTCTTGGTTCAAGCAAACGGTAATTTCCATTAATTAGCGATTTCATTTCTTTGCCTAGTTTGCGGCTAATGCAACAATCCTTTGGTATTAAACTTGTAGGCTAATGCAGAGTCTATGGACTATGAATTGAGACAAGTCGCTAAAGGTTTTGACTTTAAGGTCCGTTCATTTGACAAATACGACATCAACAGGTATCGCTTTCGTACTTTTGGCAAAGATCTATCTATGGCCGACCGAAAGTCTACAAATTGTTGTGTCTCTGCTGTCGGCGAAGGAGGGGTCGAGTTTTATGGAAGAGTTGAAGCAATTTATGAACTTACATTCTTTGGTGAAAACCCACCAAATGTTATTGGTTCCAGCTGAAGGAGACTAGAAGGACTCATGAACAAATAAGGGCTAGTCGAAATCAAACAAAGCACCCATTTATATGTTCCCAATGTCTATATTACGGATCAACAGGCGACCCAAGTTTTATATCCACCGTGGGCCTGCCAAACGGATCCCAATTTGAAAGGTTGGGATGTCGTTTATGATGTGCCGCCACATTTTAGACCACCTCCCCTCAATGAAGATGATTATGAACTCACATTAACCCAGACACATATGAAGGAGAATTCTTCCAAGAAACACGTGTTTCGAAAAAACGTTTCAAGAACCGCTCTACTTCACCCCAAAACATTGAGGTCGACAGCGACAGTGAACCCGACTTCACCCCTAAGCAGGAACAAGAAGAGACGGAAGAAGAAGAGGTTATTGATGCGGATGAATTGACAATGTTTGATAATTTACATAGAGGCCTTCAACATGTTGATGCATTTATTGATGATGCTTATGAGCACATAATTACTGATAGTGATGATGATTATGCATTTATTGATCCTGGAGCATATATAGACGATGAAGATTAATATTAGTAATGTGAGGTATTCAATTATTATTATGTACATATATATTATTAATTAGTTTATGTTATTAGGTATTCAAATTTTTTATGTTGAACTAATTTCGTTCACTCTTTGTCATTGCAGGTGTTGATAGATGATGGGAGGGGGTCGAGAGCGCTCTGAGCCTCCTTCCTTGGCGCGTGCTGGGAGGGGTGCTATTATTCCACCCCAGCAACTCCGGAGAGCGGTGGTACACAGCATGCAGACACCGGCAGGTACTTCTTCTTCGACCGGGAGAGGTCGGTGGAAGCTGAAGAGAGGTGCTAGAGGTAGGAAGGCTGTTGCGCCTTCCTTGCTGCCACCCCCACCTGATTCTCCCGACCACATGAGTGCTTCGTCTTAGGTGGACCCATCTCGGACTCCGGTCCATGAGCCTCGGGTCACCGAGCCTTCGTCCCAGGAGACTCTGGTCCCAAATTCATCTTCCCAGGAGACTCGGGTCCCAGAGTCTTCGTCCCATGTGACTCCGGAGGCTAGTGGCCATGCTGATGGTGGTGAGGACAATTACTTCTCTAAGGACACCTATAGCAAGGGCGAGCTGGTTGAGGAGGGCAAGAAGGTCTACTAGAATGGTTGTACAAAGCTGCCGCCCGTGCCGACGACCCACGAGCAGAGGTGGTTGATAGCGCCTAATGCGGAGAAGTAAGTGTATTGACTCTTTTTTAACCTTTTGACTTCATATTTCTTCAAATTAATAAATAATGTGTTGGCCTTGTCCTACTGTAGGGGTTGGAAATATGAGCATGGTGTCCGCAGGCCCAACCAAGTCCTTGGTGTGCTTCTCCGGCACCACTTCCCGGGGAAGGTCCAGTTGCCCGATGAGGGTGAGTCTCCACAGGTAGCACTGACCTGGGAGTTGTACAAGGCTTCCCAATTCCCGTCGGAGGAGATGGTTGACGGTGTCTTGTGTGAGACCGTGGCTAACATTGTGATCCGTCGCTTTTGGGTAATTTCTCCTTTACAGAATTAAAAATCAACAACACCTAGTGATTCTACTAATAAGTGTTTAATGTGTTGTCTTGTTCGATTGCATACCTTCTACAGGTGTCTTGAGGAAGACGAGTCGAAAGAGGCTGTTGTTCTCGAAGCCGAATGCAAGTGCCTTCTTCAGAACTTATGGCACGAGGCTCGGGTTTAGGATATTCAAGACAACTACGCCACGAGTAACATTAAGAGGGCCAAGAAGAAGTGCCGCCAAAATTATCTGAGTAAGGAGAAGTTTATGAAGGTAATTACCTATTCTTAAGGCCTTGTACTTAGTTTCTTCGATTTGATTCGTAGGCATAGCGCTGAAATTTCTCTTGTATAACTTTGGTGCCGCCAAGATGGTGTGCGGATAGGATGGACTATTGGGAGGCATTGGTGGATGAGTGGTGCTCTCCCGAATGGCTAGTCGAACACAACAAGGCCAAGGAGAAGCATGCCCAAATGAGAGGTGTGCCACACCATCTAGGGAGCTCCAACGTGTTTGAGTACGGGGATAACTGGCTATGTGGTTTGCTTCATGATTCATGCAATTTCGTTCTTCATGCTAGCTTGAGACCTTAACTAATATTTTGTTCACCTCTTTTAGGCACGAGAAAACAACAAGGAGGTGCCACCTCTGTTCGACCTCTATGCCATGGCCCATACTGCCTCGTACAAGAAAGCCAAGGCATTCTCTAAGGATGACCGTGATCATCCAGAGAGCTTCAGCAACATCTCCTCCCACAACAAGCTCATGAGGTACAGAGTTGAGGGGAAGGCGAGGAAAGGGGAGGACTTGAACCCGAACTAGAGTCCTTTTGATCCAGAGCTCGTGATGATATCTGGTGGCGGGAGGCCCCATGGCTTGATAGCCATTGGGGATGGACTGATAAGTTGTCCTAGAACTCTCCCGGAGATCAAGAAGCGCCAGACGAGCTCCGACCCTGAGATAAGGCCCCGTCAACAGCCAATGGAGCTCACCATCGAGGCTAGGGCCCAAGAGCTTCTGGCGGAGGTAAATAGGCAGGCGGCAGAGAGGGAGAGGGACATGGAGGAGAGGACGGCTACGTTGTCAGAGGAGGAGAGGAACAGGAATGACGCGTCTCACCAGGCTCTATATGAGCTCCTCGTGGTAAGTTTCTCCTGCATATTAGCCAAATCATTCACGTAATGCTCGTTTCGTGACTAACTAATATGACTGAATCGTGAAAACAAAATGTGCAGACCGTGTGCCAGAACAACGGTCAGACCCCTCCGTCGATGCCCCAAATTGGTATAGCGCCCACGGTGAGTTTCATTTGACTGGTCATTAGTTACTAGTATTCACATTTGAGTTGCATCATGCTAAGGAGACATTGCAAATGATCTTTGGTGTAGCATGCCTCCCGACAAGCATCGACCGATCCTTCTATGTCTGCCACAACCCCGACCGGTCCTTCTATGTCTCACCCCGGCCCAAACCCTACCGGTCCTTCACCTCTGTGTTGATGGTAGGTTTTCCCAAGTGTTTTCATTAACAAATGCATACTTAGCTTAAGAAATAACCTACTTAGCTCCAAAATGACCTATACTTAGCTTATTTTCCTCAGAAATGACTTGATATGCTTAGTTAGCTAGAAAATGGTATATTCTACCTAGGATAGCTATAAAATGACCTATACTTAGCATTTTTTCTCCAAAATGACTTGATATGCTTAGAAAATGGCATTACTACCTAGTATAGCTCAATAATGATCTATAGCTAGCTTAGCTAGTTCATTTATGACATCATTAGCTCACTTAGGTACAAAATGTTATAACTACCTAGGATAGCTCAATAATGATCTATAATTAGCGTAGCTAGTTCATTTATCGCATAATTAGCTCACTTCGGTAAAAAAATGGCATAATAACCTTTGTTTAGTTCCAAAATGACCTATACTTAGCTAATTTTCCTCAAAAATACATAATAACCTTACTTACCTCCAAAATGATATATTCTACCTAGGATAGCTATAAAATGACCTATACTTAGCATTTTTTACTCCAAAATGACTTGATACGCTTAGTTATCTAGAAAAATGGCATTACTACCTTGGAGGAGAGGATAGGAGAGGAGAAAAAGATAGACCAGATAAATTCTTCTCTTGCCTCATTTAGAGTTTAGGGTTTTCTTCTTCTTTTTCTTCTAGCTAGTCTTCTTCTTCTTCTAACTCTCATCTTTCCTACTTTGCAGATTTGCTATAGATGAGGAAGCTTGCATTGATGGAGTGTACTCTTCTACTTCTGCTTCTGTTCCGTTGTTATGGAAACTTGTTTTGGATATGTATGTATGTATATGTTGTTGGAAACCATTGTGTGTTGTTGGAAAATTGTATGTTGGATATGTTGTTGGAATTTATTGTTGGTATATGCTTGTTGAAACTTATTGTTGGTATGCTTGTATTGTTGAAACTTGTATTGTTGATATGTTGGATATATATGTGACATTCTATCAAATTGAATGATTTTAAGAGAAAAAACAGGGGCTATATAGACACTTTGTCGTCCGCTGGCAGACGGCAAAGCTGCCACGGGGCAGCTACCTATGCAACCTGGGGCTGTCCTAGGTGGGTTCTTTGTCGTCCGCTGGCAGACAACAAAGACCTTAGTTCTTTCCCGTCTGCCAGCGGACGGCAAAGAACCCACCTAGGCCAACAAATAAATAGGTGCTTTGCCATCAGGTGGTAGACGACAAAGAACTAAGGTCTTTGTCATCTGCCAGTGGACGGCAAAGCACGCCGTTAAGCCCTTAATTGATCTAAGTTGCCACGTGTGCCGTCTAGGACCTTTGCCGTCCGCTAGCGGATGATAAAGATTCAAAGGTCTTTGCCGTCCGCCAGTAGACGGCAAAGTGCCCTTTACCGTGGCTTATTCAGCCGGATGGTTGGCCGTCTCCTGTCGGACGGCAAAGCCTTTGCCGTCCGCGATGCATACCTTTGCCGTCCGGGATGGCTGACAGCAAAGTGCCTGATTCTTGTAGTGGAACCCCCAAAAAATGTTGTTTTGCATGTCTATCACCCATGCCGCTACTACCCACATGTTTAACCATGCAAAAGCTTCATTCCTGGATGAAACAACGCATAGCATCCCTTCGGGATTATATTTATATGTAACAAAAATAATAGGTCGTTCCGAGGGGCGCAAAATGGCCCACGGGCATGAGAAAACTTACCTTGGAAGCTGGATGCACGGTATGCACCGTTCCTGAAATCTATTTGAGTTCTATCCATAGAACGATCATATTATTGCCATACGAACTCCAATTGTGCTCCACGACTTGCCAAAACGACTACAACGAAAAGACATATCCAACAATGACACACTTTGTCCGTTTTGGAAAAGACGTATCCAATTGTGCTCCACGACCTTCCAAAAAAAACAGCTGGCGATATTGCGTTTTGGAAGATTTAATCGTTGGTGTTCACACTTAAAGCCTCTACTATCCAACAATGTGCTAAACCACGGACGCATTCTGGGATAATAAATTACAGAACAATGTAACATCACTCTATTTTTCACCAGCAAGGTATTCTTATTAGTCTAGATAGAAGGAGGATCCTCTTCGGTGCACCGAACCCGCCAAAAATGTTTTTTGCATGGTCTATCACCCATGTCGCTACTACCCAATAGTTTAGCCATGCAAAAGCTTCATTCCTTGATGAAATTACGCATAGCATCCCTTGTGGGCTATATTCATATGGAACCCGAATAATAGGTCATTCCTAGGCGCGCAAAATTGCTCCCGGGCACGAGGAACTTACCTTGGAAGCTGGATCCAAGGTATCCCCCGGTGCTAAAATCTATTATAGTTGTATCCATAGAATGGTCATATTCTAGCCATACGAACTCCGATTGTGCTCCACAACCTCCCAAAATGATCGCAACAAATAGACATATCCCATGATTACGGACTTTGTCCGTGTTGGAAAATTTTTAAAGTGCAAAAATAGCATGCAAGATTGAATTTTGGACAATTTAATCATTGGCATGCACACTTCTAGCCTCTACCACCAATCATTGTGCTAAGCCAAGGACACATTCTAGGACAATAAATTACAGAACAATGTAACAACACTTTATTTTGCACCAGCAAGTCATACTTGTCATTCCGGATAGAAGGAGCGTCCTCTTTGGTGCACCGAACCCCCAAAATTGTTGTTTTGCATGGTCTATCACCCATACCACTACTACCCACATGTTTAGCCTTGCAAAAGCTTCATTCCTGGATGAAACTGCCCACAACATCCCTTCTGGGTTATAATCATATGGAACCAAAATAATAGGTCATTCCGATGGGTGCAATATGGCTCACGGGCATCAGACACTTACCATCGAAGCTGGATCCACGGTACCCCCCCGTTGTTGAAATCTATATGAGTTCTATCCATAGAACGATAATATTATGGCCATACGAACTTAGATTGTGCTCCACGACCTGCCAAAACGATCGCACTTAAAAGACGTATCCCATGATTACTGACTTCGTTCATTCCGAAAAAAATTATAAGGCCAAAAACAGTTTGCAAGATTGAGTTTTGAATGATCTAATCGTTGGCATGCACACTTCTAGCCTCTACTACCCAACATTGTGCTCAGCCACGGACACATTCTGGGATAATAAATTACAGAACAATGTAACATTACTTTATTTCTCACCAGCAAGTCATACATGTTAGTCTGGATAGAAGGAGGATCCTCTTCGATGCACCGAACCCCCAAAAAATGTTGTTTTGCATGGTCTATCACCCATACCGCTACTACCCACATGTTTAACCATGCGAAAGCTTCATTCCTGGATGAAACAAGGAATAACATCCCTTCTGGGTTTTATTCATATGGAACCAAAATAATAAGTCGTTCCGAGGGCGCAACATGGCTAACGGTCATGAGAAATGTACCTTGGAAGCTGGATCCACGGTATCCCCCGTTCCTGAAATCTATTAGAGTTCTATCCATAGAACGACCATATTATGGCCATACGAACTCCAAGTGTGCTCGACTACCTGCCAAAACGTCTACAACGAAAAGACGTATCCCACAATGACAGACTTTGTCCATTTTGGAAAAGTTTCGAAGTCCCAGAACAGCATGCAATATTGAATTTTGGAAGATTTAATCGTGGTGTTCACTCTTAAAGCCTCTACTACCCAACATTGTGGTAAACCATGGACGGATTCTAGGACAATTAATTACAAAACAATGTAACATCACTCTATTTTTCACCAGCAAGTCATACTTGTTAGTCTGAATAGAAGGAGCATCCACTTTGGTGCACCGAAGCCCCCAAAAATGTTGTTTTGCATGCTCTATAACCTATACCGCTACTACCCACAGGTTTAGCCATGCAAAAGCTTCATTTCTGGACGAATGTGTGCATAGCATCCCTTCTGGGTTATATTCATATCGAACAAATAATAGGTCGTTCCGAGGGGCTCAAAATGGCTCTTGGACACGAGAAACTTACCTCGGAAGCTGGATCCACGATTTCCACGGTGTTGAAATCTGTTTGAGTTGTATCCATAGAACGGCCTCTGGCCATACGAACTCAAATTGGGCTCCACGACCTGCAAAAACGACCACAATGAAAAGACGTATCCATGATGTTGGACTTTGTCGGTAGCGGAAAAAATTTGAAGGCCAAAAACGGCTTGCAAGTTTGATTTTTGGATGATTTAATCATTGGCGTGCACACTTATAGCCTCTACTACCTAATATTTTGCCCGGCCAAGTACACATTGTGGGACAATAAATTACAGTACAGTGTAACCTCACTCTATTTCTCACCATCAAGTCATTCTTGTCAGTCTGGATAGAAGGAGCATCCTCTTTGGTGCACCGAACCCCGCAAAAATATTGTTTTAAATGGTCTATCACCCTTACCGCTACTACCCACATGTTTAGCCATGCAAAAGCTTCATTCCTGGGCGAAACTATGCATAGCATCTCTTCTTGGTTATATTTATATGGAACCAAAATAATTGATCGTTCCGAGGGGCTCAAAATGGTCATGGGTGCGAGAAACTTACCTTGGAAACTGGATCCACGGTTACCCCTGTGATGAAATCTGTTTGAGTTGTACCCATACAAAGGCCCTTTTCCGGCCATATGAACTCCGATTGGGCTCCACGACCTACCAAAATGACCACAACGAAAACATGTATCCCATGATGGTTAACTTCATTCGTTTCGTAAAAATTTCTAAGGCCAAAAAAGGCTTGGAATATTGAGTTTTGGATGAATTAATCATTTGTGTGCACACTTCTAGCCTCTACAACCCAACATTGTGCTCAGACATGGACACATTCTGGGACAACAAATTACAAAACAGTGTAACATCACTCTATTTCTCACCATTAAGTCATACTTGCCAGTCTGGATAGAAGGAGGATCCTCTACGGAGCGCCGAACCCCCAAAAAATGTTGTTTTGCATGGTCTATCACCCATACCGCTACTACCCACATTTTTAGCCATGCAAAAGCTTCATTCCTAGACGAAACTGTGCATAGCATCCCTTCTGGGTTATATTGATATTGAACAAAAATAAGAGGTCATTACGAGGGGCGCAAAATGGCTCACGGGCGAGAGAAACATACCTTGGAAGCTGGATACAGGGTATCCCCCGTTGTTGAAATCGATGTGAGTTCCATCCATAGAACGGCCATATTATGGCCATACGAACTCCGATTGAGCTCCACGACCTGCGACAACAACCACAACGAGAAGATGTATCCCATGAGTATTAACTTTGTTTGTTTCAGAAAATTTCAAAGGCCAAAAACGGCTTGCAAGATTGAATTTTGGATGATTTAATGTTGGCATGCACACTTCTGGCCTCTAGTACCCAACATTGTGCTAAGCCACAGACACATTCTTGGACAATAAATTACAAAACAATGGAGCATCCCTCTATTTCTCACCAGCATGTCATAATTCTCAATCTGGATAGAAGGAGGATCCTCTTCGGTGCACAGAACCCACGAAAAATGTGGTTCTCCATGGTCTATCTCCCATACCACTAATACCAACATGTTTAGCCGTGCAAAGGCTTCATTCCCTCGATGAAACTACGCATACCATCCCTTCTGGGTTATAATCATATGGAACCAAAATAAAAGATCATTTCGAGGGGTGCAAAATGGCTCACGGGCGTGAGAAATTTACTTTGGAAGCTAGATCCGCGGTATCCCCCGGTGCAGAAAACTACTTGAGTTGTATTCATAGAACGACCATTTCTGGCCATATGAACTCCGATTGGGCTCCACGACCTACCAAAATGACCGCAACGAAAAGGCGTAATGCACGATGACAGACTCAGTTAGTGTCGAAAAAAAATTAAGGCCAAAAATGGCTTCCAAGATTGACTTTTGGATGATTTAATCGTTGGCATGCACACTTCTGGCCTCTACTACCCAACATGGTTCTCAGCCACGAACACACTCTGGGACAATAAATTACAGAACAATGTAACATCACTCTATTTGTCACTAGCAAGTCATACTTGTCAGTCTGGAAAGAAGGAGGATCCTCTTCGGTGCGCCCAACCCCCAAAAAATGTTGTTTTGCATGGTTTATCACCCAAACCGCTACTTCCCACAAGTTTAGCCATGCAAACGATTCATTCTTGGACGAAAATGCGCATATCATCCCTTCTAGGTTATATTCATATGGAACCAAAATAATAGGTCATTCCGAGGGGCGCAAAATGGCTCATGGGTGTGAGAAACTTACCTTGGAAGTTGGATCCACGGTATCCCCTGTTCCAGAAACCTATTTGAGTTCTCTCCATAGAACGATCATATTATGCCCATATGAACCCTGATTGTGCTCCATGACCTGCCAAAATGACCGTAACAAAATGACGTATCCCACCATGACCGAGTTTCTCCGTTTTGGAAAAATTTCGAACGCCAAAAACAGCTTATGACATTCTATTTTGGAAGATTTAATCATTGGCGTTCACACTTAAAGACTCTAACACCCAACAATGTGCTCAGCCACGGACACATACTGGGACAATAAATTACAGAACAATGTAACATCACTTTATTTTTCTTCAGCAAGTCATACTTGTCAGTCTCGATAGAAGGAGCATCCTCTTTGGTGCACTGACCCTCCCAAAAATGTTGTTTTGCATGGTCTATCACCCATACCGCTACTACCCACATGTTTACCATGCAAAATCTTCATTCCTAGATGAAACTATGCATAGCATCCCTTCAGGGTTATATTGATATTGAAGCAAAATAAGAGGTCGTTCCGAGGGGCGCAAAATGGCTCACGGGCGTGAGAAACTTACCTTGGAAGCTGGATACACGGTATCCCCCATTGTTGAAATCTATTTCGGTTCTATCCATAGAACGACCATATTATGGCCATACGAACTCCGATTGTGCTCCACGACCTTTTAAACAACCACAACGAAAAGATGTATCCCACGACTATTAACTTTGTTTGTTTCTGAAAAAATTCAAAGGCCAAAAACGGAACTATGCATACTTTTGGCCTCTAGTACCCAACATTGTGCTCAGCCACGGACACATTCTGGGACAATAAATTACAACACAATGGAACATCACTCTATTTCTCACCAGCATGTCATACTTTTTAGTCTGGATAGAAGGAGGATCCTCTTCGGTGCACAGAACCCACAAAAAATGTGGTTCTGCATGGTCTATCTCCCATACCACTACTACCAACATGTTTAGCCACGCAAAGGCTTCATTCCGTCGATGAAACTGCGTATACCATCCCTTATGGGTTATATTCATATGGAACCAAAATAAAAGGTCATTCCGAGGGGTGCAAAATGGCTCATGGGCGTGAGAAATTCACTTTGGAAGCTGGATCCATGGTATCCCCTGTTGTAGAAACCTATTTGAGTTGTATTCGTAGAACGACCATTTTCTGGCCATACGAACTCCGATTGGGCTCCACGACCTACCACAACGACCGCAACGAGAAGAAGTAATGCACGATGACAAACTCAGTTAGTGTCGGCAATTTTTTAAGGACAAAAATGGCTTCCAAGATTGAATTTTGGATGATTTAAACTTTGGCATTCACACTTCTAGCCTCTACTACCTAACATTGTTCTCAGCCACGAACAAATTCTAGGACAATAAATTACATAACAATGTAACATCACTCTATTTCTCACTTGCAAGTTATACTTGTCAGTCTGGAAAGAAGGAGGATCCTCTTTGGTGCGCCGAACCCCCCAGAAAATATTGTTTTGCATGGTCTATCACTCATACCGCTACTTCCCACATGTTTAGCCATGCAAAAGATTCATTCTTCGATGAAACTACGCATAGCATCCCTTCTGGGTCATACTCATATGGAACAAAAATAATAGGTGGTTTCGAGGGGCGCAAAATGGCTCACGGGCGTGAGAAACTTACCTTGGATGATGGATCCACGGTATCCCCTATTCCTGAAATCTATTTGAGTTCTATCCATAGAACGACCATATTATGGCAATATGAACTCCGATTGTGCTCCACGACCTACCAAAATGACCATAAGAAAATGACGTATCCCGCGATGACCGACTTTCTCTGTTTTGGAAAAATTTCGAAGCCCCAAAACAGCTTGCGAGATTCTGTTTTGGAAGATTTAATCGTTGGCGTTCACACTTAAAAGCCTCTACTACCCAACAATGTGCTAACCCACGGGAATATTCGGGGACAATAAATTACAGAAAAATGTAACAACACTCTATTTTTCACCAGCAAGTCATACTTTTTAGTCTGGATAGAAGGAGCATCCTCTTTGGTGGACTGAACCCCCCAAAAATGTTGTTTTGCATGCTCTATCACCCATACCGCTACTACCCACATGTTTAGCCATGCAAAAGCTCCATTCCTTTATGAAACTGTGCATAGCATCCCTTCTGGGTTATATTCATATGGAACCAACATAATAGTTCATTCCGAAGGGCTCAAATTGGCTTACGGGCGCGAGAAACTTACCATGGAAGCTGGATCAACGATATCCGCTGGTCCTGAAATCTATTCGAGTTGTATCCGTAGAACGGCCATATTCTGGCCATACGAACTCCGATTGGGCTCGAAGACCTACCAAAACGACCACAACAAAAAAACGTATACCATGACGACAGACTTTGTATATTTTGGAAAAAATTGAATGCCAAACACGGCTTGCAAGATTGATTTTTGGATGATTTATTCACTGGCGCGCACACTTCTAGTCTCTCCAACCCAAGATTCTGCTTAGCCAAGGAAACATTCTGTGACAATAAATTAAAGAACAATGTAACATCACTCTATTTCTCACCAACAAGTCATACTTGTCAGACTGGATAGAAGGAGCATTCTCTTTGGTGCACCGAACCCCCCAAAAATGTTGTTTTGCATGGTCTATCACCCAAACCTCTACAACCCACATGTTTAGCCAAGCAAATGATTCATTCCTGGACGAAACTGTGCATAGCATCCCTCCTGGGTTATATTCATATGGAACCAAAATAATAGGTCGTTCTGAGGGGCTGAAAATGGCTCATGGGGGCGAGAAACTTACCTTGGAAGCTGGATCCACGGTATCCCCCGGTGCTGAAATCTATTTGAGATCTATCCGTAGAAGGGCCATATTCTTGCCTTACGTACTCCGATTGGGCTCCATGACCTACCAAAATGGTCGCAATGAAAAGCTGTATCCAACGATGATGGACCGTGTTCGTTTCGAAAGAATTTTGAAGGCCAAAAACGGCTTGCAAAATTGAGTTTTGGATGATTTAATGTTGGCGTGCACACTTCTAGCCTCCACTACCCAAATTTTTTCTCAGCCACGGACACATTCTGGGACAATAAATTACATAACAATGTAACATCACTCTATTTCTCACTAGCAAGTCATACTTCTCAGTCTGGATAGAAGGAGCATCCTCTTCGGTGCACACAACCCACAAAAAAAGTTATTTTGCATGGTCTATCACCCATACCGCTACTACCCACATATTTGGCCATTCAAAAGCGTCATTCCTGGACGAAACTGTGCATAGCATCCCTTCGGGTTATATCATATGGAACCAAAATAATAGGTTGTTTTGAGGGGCGCAAAATGGATCACTGGCGCGAGAAACTTACCTTGGAAGCTGGATCCACGGTATCCTCCGGTTCTAAAATCTATTTGAGATGTATCCATAGAACGGCCATTTTCTGGCGATACGAACTCCGATTGGGCTCCACGACCTACCAAAACGACCGCAACGGAAATACGTATCCCATGATGCCTTACTTTGCTCATTTCAGAAAAATTTCTAAGGACAAAAATGGCTTGAAAGATTGAGTTTTGAATGATTTAATCGTTTGCGTGCACACTCCTAGCCTCTACTACCCAACATTGTGCTCAACCATGGACACATTCTGGGATAATAAATTACACAACAATTCAACATGACTCTATTTCTCACCAGCAAGTCATACTTGCCTGTCTGGATAGAAGGACGATTCTCTTCGCTGCACTGAACCCCCAAAAATGTTTTTTTGCATGGTCTATCACCCATACCACTACTACACACATGTTTAGCCTTGCAAAAACTTCATTCCTAGATGAAACTGTGCATAGCATCCCTTCTGGGTTATATTCATATGGAACCAAAATAACAGGTCGTTCTGAGGGGCTCAAAATGGCTCACGGGCGTGAAAAACTTAACTTGGAAGCTTGATACACGGTATCCCCCGTTGTTGAAATCTATTTGAGTTCTATCCATAGAACGAACATATTATGGCCATACGAACTCCAATTGTGCTCCACGACCTGCTAAAACGACCACAACGAAAACATGTATCCCCTAGTATGGATTTGTTCGTTTTGAAAAAAAATCGAAGGCCAAAAACGGCTTGCAAGATTGAGTTTTCGATGATTTAATGTTGGCGTGCACACTTTTGGCCTCTAGTACCCAATATTGTGCTCAGCCACGGACACATTCTAGGACAATAAATTACAAAACAATGGAACATCACTCTATTTCTCACCAACATGTCATACTTGTCAGGCTGGATAGAAGGAGGATCCTCTTCGGTGCACAAAACCCACGAAAAATGTGGTTCTGCATGGTCTATCACTATATGAATCTGATAATTTGCCATCTGCCTTGGCTGACGGCAAAGGGGGGAAACACGGACGGCAAAGGCTTTGCCGTCAATAAGCTGACGGCAAAGGCTTTGCCGTCAGTAAGCTGACGATAAACTAGACGGGAAAAAATATCCGGTAAAGAGGTAATTTGCCGTCTGCTTTTTGTACGGCGGACGACATAGAATCTTTGCCATGAGGGGGCAGACGGCAAATAAAACGGGACGGCAGATCAACAGGCTGTCTCGTTAAGTGCTAATGGGAGGCTCCCCCCCTTTGCCGTCTGCTCTTAGCCCCCTTTGCCATCTGCCACCTCATGGCAAAGGGGGGAACCCAGCCCCTCTCTTCCCCCCCCTTTGCCGTCTGCTCTTATCCCCCTTGGCCGTCGGCCCCTCATGGCACAGGGGGGAACCCAGCCCCTCTCTTCCCCCCGTTTGCTGTCTGCCCTTAGCCCCCTTTGCCATGAGAGGGCGGACGGCAAAGGGCCTCACCCCTTTGCCGTCTGCCCCCTCATGGCAAAGGGGCATCCCAGTCCCTCTCTTACCCCCCCTTTGTCGTCTGCCCTTAGCCCCTTTCTCATGAGGGGGCAGACGGCAAAGGGGCCCTCACCCCTTTGCCGTCTGCCCCCTCATGGCAAATGCTCAAAACAGCCCCCTCACCTCTTTTATTTTCTATTATATGCAGCAATTTTCACAATAATCAGGATATATATATATATATATATATATATTTGAAAGGAATAAATTTGTTTCCGTACTCATAACCATATTAAAATAACTTTCATACATAGTACATACATATTATTCAAGTTGCATCCGTACCAAACCATATATTACACCAGTTTCATCCATATGCATACAAAGTTTCATATATATCCATATACTACAATAGTTTCAATACAAGCTTCCATGAAGCCATGGTACAAGAAATCATATTCAAGCATTCCATCAATATAATCCAAGCTTCCCGTGAAGTGAATGTAATCTGCAAAATGACAAATAAGAAAGTTAGAAGAAGAATACTAGATGAAGAAGAGAAGTATATATAGGTTATTTAGGAGAGAACTTAGCTAAGTATTGTCCGTTTAATAGCTAACTTAGGTGGAATAGGTCATCTTGGAGCTACATAGCCTTATTATGTCATTTAGGAGAGAACTTAGCTAGGTATAGGTCATTCTAGAGCTAACTTGGATAAAATATGTTATTTTGTAGCCAACTATGATTATTAAATCCATTTTGACCTTATTATGTCATTTTGGAGCTAAATTAGTCATTTTAATGAGCTAACCAAGGTTCTTATGATGTTTTTACCTAACTATGCTACTTATGTAATTTTGAAGGATAATTAGCTAAGTATGTCTTTGTTTGGGAAAATAACCTACGTAGAAGAAGAAAGAGAAGAAGCAAGAAGAGAAGAAGAAGGAGAAGAAGAAGGAGAAGGAGAAGGAAGAGGAGAAGAAGAAGAAAAGAGGAAGGTCAAGAATAAGGAGAAGAAGGAGAAGAAGAAGGAGAAGAAGAAGGAGAAGGAGCTTCTCTCCTTCTTCTCCTTCTTCTTCCTCTTCTCCTTCTCCTTCTTCTTATCTTCTTCTTCCTCTTCCTTCTTTTCATTTTTCCTCTTTCTTCTCCTCTTGTCCCCTTCTTCGGGCTAAATTAGCTAATTATGCCTTTTTGGAGCTAATTATGTCATTTTCAAGGATAATTAGCTAAGTATAGGTCATTTTTTATTAAATAGGCCATTTTGGAGCTAACTAAGCTAATTATGTCATTTTGTTGGATAATTAGACAATTTAGTCTTTTTTGGATGAGTCTAAGCTACGTACAAGTAGAGAAAGAGAAGAATCAAGAAGAGAAGAAGAAGGAGAAGTAAAAGAAGGAGGAGGAGGAGGAGGAGAAGGAGAAGGAGAAGGAGAAGGAGAAGGAGAAGGAGAAGGAGAAGGAGAAGGAGAAGGACGAGGAGAAGAAGAAGAAAAGAAGAAGGACAAGAAGAAGGAGAAGCATCTTCTCTCCTCGTTCTTCTCCTTCTTCTCCTTCTTCTTCCTCCTTCTCCTTCTCCTTCTTCTTCTCTTCTTCTTCTTCTTCCTTTTTTTCCTTTCTCCTCTCTCTTCTCCTCTTGTCGTCTTCTTCGGGCTAAATTAGCTAATTATGCCTTTTAGGAGCTAATTACGTCATTTTGGAGGATAAATAGCTAAGTATAGGTCATTTTTTATTAAACAGGCCATTTCGGAGCTAACTAAGCTAATTATGTCATTTTGTTGGATAATTAGCCAATTTAGTCTTTTTTGACCTTATTATGTCATTTTGGAGATAAATTAGTCATTGTAATGAGCTAACCAAGGTTCTTATGATGTTTTTACCTAACTATGCTAATTATGTCATTTTGGAGGATAATTTGCTAAGTATAGGTCCTTTTTTATTAAATAGCTCATTTCGGAACTAACTAAGCTAATAATGTCATTTTGTTTGATAATTAGCCAATTTAGTATTTTTTTGGATAACTCTAAGCTACATGGAAGCCAAACATACCATTATCGTCATCACGACGGTGAAGCAAGGTGGCTCTGGCTTGTTTCACCTAGGGAAGGCTGCCCTTTAGACCGCTCCACTATAGAAGGGTCGTGGGATGCGTTTCGGGAGATATTCTGCACCAAACATTGTTTGCAATGTGTCGTTAGCATGATGACACTCTTAAGATCACTGCATTGAAATAAAACTCACCGTCCTCGCCATGTTAATGACTGGCATCGCCGGAGGGACTTGGGCGGTCTTCTCGCACGTAGACTGTACATTTGGTTTCTACAAGTCAAATGTTTTAGTTATTAATGAAACGGACATTAAAATGCTAGATTTGAAATAATATGACGAAGAAACTCACCACGAAGAGCTCGTACATGGCCCTGTTAGACGCATCATTCCGTGCCCTCTCCGCCTCCAGCAATGCAGTCGTCCTCTCCTCCAGCTCCTTCATCTCCTTATCCTTCTCCACCAAAGCCGCCTTCATTGCATCTCTGTCCTTCAGAATAGCAGCCTGCAACAGAACTCATTGTTAGCATTGTAACCATATTAGTTCCCACGCACAACATAATGTGGAAAGATAGTTGAGTCCATTAAACTAACCTCGATGGCGAGCTCGACTGGCCATGGACGAGGTGTTATCTCAGGACAGGAGCTCGTTTGGCGTGCCTTTATCTGCCGGAGAGTGCTAGGACAATGTATAAGGCCGTCTCCAATGGTGATCGAGCCATGGGGCCTCCCGTTGCCAGCTATCGTCACCAGCTCTGGATCAATAGGCACCTCGCTCGGGTTAAAGTCCTCCCCTTTCCTCGCCTTCCCATGATCTCTGTACTTCACGAGCTTGTGGTGGGAGGAGATGTTGGTGAAATTTTCTTGATGCTCGAGGTCAGACTCAAAGAATGCCTTGACCTTCTTGTACGAGGCAGTATGGGCCATCGCATACAGGTCGTACATTTGTGGCACCTCCGTCTTATTTAGATGCTCCTAAAAGAGAGAGAGAGAGGAAAATTGTATTAGTAACGGGCTCAAGATAGCATTAAGAATGAATTGCATGAGGCATGTAGCAAACCACATACCTAGTTCTCGCCCAATTGGATTAAGTTGACGCTCCCATGATGGTGTGGCACATCACCATTTTTCCACGCCTCTCCTTGGCGTTGTTGTGGCTGGCCTCCCACGTTTCGGAGCACCATTGATCCACCAAGGCCTCCCAACAATCCAACTTATCCACACACCATCTTGGGGGCACCTAAGTTAATAAAGAGAAATTTGAGCGCGTAAGAAAAAAATCAAGGAAACTAACTACAAAGCCTTAATAATATGTAATTACCTTCATCTAATGCTCCTTCTCCATCTTAGAATCGCGGCACTTCGCCTTGTCCTTCCTAATACGCCGCGAGGCATAGTAATCTCGAACAGCCAGCACCCGAGCCTCGTGCCGAAAGTTTTGAAGTAGGCGGCGATGTTGGGTATCGATAACCTTTGCCGCGTCCTCCTCGTATCCCTCCTCACACCTGTAGTAGGTTTGCAAACGAGACAACACCGATTAGTACAATAACTAGCTACGGTTGATTTATAATTGTGTAAAGGAGAAATTACCCAGAACTGTCAGATCACCATGTCAGCCCTTGTGTGGCACAAAATACCGTCGATCTCCACCTCCGACGGTGCCGAGGCACCCAAGTGGTGCTCCCAGGTCATTCCTACCTCTCGCTCCCGACCAGGGGATGTAACAAATCCCGGGAAGTTTTTACGGCAAAGCACACCAAGGACGCTATTGGGCTTGCGGGCACCCTTGGCAACAATCCACCTCTGCAGTATGACAAATTAAAGCCAAAACAAGAAATATTTGAGAAAAAGTGAAGGGAAAAGGTTAAATAAGAGTAAATTAACTTACTTCTCCCCATTTGGCTTAATCGACCACCTCTGCTCGCGGGTCGCCGGCATGAGCGGGAGCCCCGAACTACCACGCTGGTAGACGGTAGCCCCCTCACCCAGCTCCTCGTCGCTATCAGCATGGCCACTTGGCTCAGGCTGACCCTAATCAGCCCAGGTATCCCACTGGGTCTCTAGGGCCGTACCCTCATCGCTGCTTTGCTCCAGAGTCGCCTGGAACGAAGCCTTTGGGACACGAGTCTCGTGGGTCGAAGGCACATCGACCTGAGGTGCGTCGACCTGAAGCGCGTCGACCTGAGGTGCGTCGACCTGAGGCTCATCGACCTGAGGCTCATCGACCTGAGGCTTGTCGACCTGAGGCTCGTCCACGCTAGAAGTCCTGTGCTCAGGTGAATCAGCTTGGGGTGGCGGCGAGGAAGGCGTGGCAGCCACCGCCCTACCTCTCCCACGGCACATGTACCTTTAGTACAACATAAATACCAACATGAGTAATAAGATGTATATAAATACCAACATGACTACAACATAAATACCAACATGACTACAACATAAATACCAACATGAGTACAACATAAATACCAACATGAGTAATACCTTTAGTACCTCTTACCTTCGCGGGGAGTCGACCTCCTCTCACGGGAGCCGCGAGAGTCGAAGAAGCGGCCACTCCATGCATAGTAGAGAGCAACGCTCTCCGACGAGGCGACTCAGGAATGGAAGTACCCATCCCACGACCAGCCGATGAAGAAGGAGCCGCGGAGTGCTTTTGACCCTTTCCCACCATCTTTCAACACCTGTCATGACAAAGAGTAAATAAAATTAGTACAACATAAATACCAACATGAGTAATAAAATGTATAGTTTAAGTGTATCATCGTCATAAATACCAACATGACTAATAAAAATTGAATACCTAACATGAACTCAAAATTTAAATATAGTAATAGTTGAATACCTGACATGAACTAATCGTGCTCGTCTATATATGCTTCGGGGTCAATAAATGCATGATGATCATCACTATCATCAATAAATGCATCATCATCATCACTATCAGGAAGAACATGTGGAAGGCCACCATTATGTAATCGGTTAAGAAGTGACAGGTCATCCGCAGCAGTAACCTCTTCTTCTGCCTGCTCTTCCTGTTCGGGCTCAGGTGTTAAGACGGATTCACTGTCGCTGTCTACTTCAATGTTCTAGGGTCAAGTAGAGCGGTTCTTGAAACGCTTCTTGGACATACGTGTTTCTTGGAAGAACTCTCCTCGATATATGTCTGGGTTAATGTGAGGTTCGTAATCCTCTTCATTGAGGGTAGGTGGTCTAAAATGTGGTGGCACTTCATAAACGACATCCCAACCTTTCAGATTGGCATTAGTTTGGCAGGCCCACGGTAGATAGAAAACTTGTGTCGCCTGTTGAGCCGTAATATAGACATCTGGAACATCTAAGTGGGTATTTTGGTTGATTTCGACTAGTCCTATATGTTCATGAGTCCTTCTAGTCTCCCTCGACTCAAACCAATGACATTTGAAGACTACGACGGTCGGTGGGTTTTCACCATAGAATAGAGGTTCATAAATAGCTTCAACTCTTCCATAATACTCGGTGCCTCCTTCGCCGATAGCAGAGACACAACAATTTGTAGTCTTTAGGTCGGGCATAGATAGCTCTTTGGCAAAGGTACGAAAGTGAAACCCGTTGATGTTGTATTTGTGAAATGAACGGACCATATAGTCAAAACCACTAGCGACTTAATTACCCTTTGCTTGAACCAAGAGATGAAACCGGGATAGTCGCCTACATGCTTTGCGAGAAGCTCATGCTCTTCGACGGAATCCTTTTCGATGACCGCTCCATCCGAGAATTCGGCAACGTATCGACTATATCAAATATCCGGGAATTAGAGTTGGTGAAAGGAATTAGAAGTTGCGAAACAATAATTTACCGAGAACTTACTCGATGAACGGCCGCACTTCTGTTAGGTTGGTGAAGATATACAATGAAATGGTCCGCCATTCTTCGACATCCAACGATTTCCCTTTCGAAGCACCGGATGGTGCGAGCTTCCCTTTGAATAGGCTGAGGTTGGATCGACCTTTTTTGGATTGTCATTATTGTACCCAGGCTTCGGGTTATGCAAATGATGATTTTTGGCTTCGTAGTGTGCTGTCACGAAGTTTGCCGCCTCCTCGGTCATGAATGCCTCGGACATTGATGCTTCAATTCTACGTTTATTTTTACGCTTAGCTTGAAGCGTCTTCTGCATCCTCTTAGTTGAGAAGCACCATCGATTTTGAATGGGCCCCCCCAATCTTGCCTCGGTCGGGAGATGCAAAATCAAATGCTGCATTGGATTAAAGAAGCCCGGTGGAAAGATCTTTTCTAATTTGCAGATCAACTGTGGCGCCAACTCTTCCATTTCATCTAGCACGCCAGGCGATAGTTATTTCGCACAAAGAGAACGGAAGAAATAGCTCAGCTCTGCCAGTACCAGCCATTCATCCTCAGGGATAAAGCCACGCAACATCACCGGCATTACCCGCTCAATCCGTATGTGCCAATCATGACTCTTGAGACCAAATATTTTCAATTTCTCAAGACTCGCTCCCCTCTTTAGATTCGCAGCATACCCATCGGGGAACATCAACCGCATTTTCACCCACAATAGCATTTCCCTCATAGCTGGCCTTTGAAGATTGAACCATGCCTTTGGCTTCGCTATGCTTTGCTTTCCTTTCCGTTGTCGCAAGTTTTGTAACGGTCTATCACATAGAGCCTCCAGGTCGATTCTAGCCTTAGGATCATCTTTTGACTTCCCCTCTATGCCGAACAATGTACCAAAAATGGCCTCCGCAATATTCTTTTCAGTGTGCATCATGTCGATGTTGTGTGGGCAAAGGAGGTCTTTAAGGTAAGGTAGATCCCACAAACATGACTTGTGAGTCCAGGCGTGTTCCGTATTATACCCTTTGAAATACCCTGGACGTTTAGGATCCGGCGAGAGAGAGAGAGAGGAAAATTGTATTAGTAACAGGCTCAAGATAGCATTAAGAATGAATTGCATGAGGCATGTAGCAAACCACACACCTAGTTCTCGCCAAATTGGATTAAGTTGACGCTCCCATGATGGTGTGGCACACCACCATTTTTCCACGCCTCTCCTTGGCGTTGTTGTGGCTGGCCTCCCACGTTTCGGAGCACCACTAATCCACCAAGGCCACCCAACAATCCAACTTATCCACACACCACCTTGGGGGCACCTAAGTTAATAAAGAGAAATTTGAGCGCATAAGAAAAAAATCAAGGAAACTAACTACAAAGCCTTAGTAATATGTAATTACCTTCATGTAATGCTCCTTCTCCATCTTAGAATCGCGGCACTTCGCCTTGTCCTTCCTAATACGCCGCGAGGCATAGTAATCTCGAACAGCCTGCACCCGAGCCTCGTGCCGAAAGTTTTGAAGTAGGCGGCGATGTTGGGTATCGATAACCTTTGCCGTGTCCTCGTCGTATCCCTCCTCACACCTGTAGTACGTTTGCAAATGAGACACAACAATTCGACGGAATCCTTTTCCATGACCGCTCCATCCGAGAATTCATCCGAGAAGGCATTCGGGAATAAGAGTAGTTGAAAGGAATTAGAAGTTGCGGAACAATAATTTACCGAGAACTTACTCGATGAACGGCCGCACTTCTGTTAGGTTGGTGAAGATATACAATGAAATGGTGCGCCATTCTTTGACATCCAACGATTTCCCTTTCGAAGCATCGGATGGTGCGAGCTTCCCTTTGAATAGGCTGAGGTTGGATCGACCTTTTTTGGATTGTCATCATTGTACTGAGGCTTCGGGTTATGCAAATGATGATTTTTGGCTTCGTAGTGTGCTGTCACGAAGTTTGCCGCCTCCTCGGTAATGAATGCCTCGGACATCGATGCTTCAATTCTATGTTTATTTTTACGCTTAGCTTCAAGCGTCTTCTGCATCCTCTTAGTTGAGAAGCACCATCGATTTTGAATGGGCCCCCCCAATCTTGCCTCGGTCGGGAGATGCAAAATCAAATACTGCATTAAATTAAAGAAGCCCGGTGGAAAGATCTTTTCTAATTTGCAGATCAACTCTGGCGCCAACTCTTCCATTTCATCTAGCACGCCAGGCGATAGTTCTTTCGCACAAAGAGAACAGAAGAAATAGCTCAGCTCTGCCAGTACCAGCCATTCATCCTCAGGGATAAAGCCACGCAACATCACCGGCATTACCCGCTCAATCCATATGTGCCAATCATGACTCTTGAGACCAAATATTTTCAATTTCTCAAGACTCGCTCCCCTCTTTAGATCCGCAGCATACGCATCAGGGAACATCAACCGCATTTTCACCCACAATAGCATTTCCCTCATAGCTGGCCTTTGAAGATTGAACCATGCCTTTGGCTTCGCTATGCTTTGCTTTCGTTTCCGTTGTCGCAAGTTTTGTAACGGTCTATCACATAGAGCCTCCAGGTCGATTCTAGCCTTAGGATTATCTTTTGACTTCCCCTCTATGCCGAACAATGTAGCAAAAATGGCCTCCGCAATATTCTTTTCAGTGTGCATCATGTCGATGTTGTGTGGGCAAAGGAGGTCTTTAAAGTAAGGTAGATCCCACAAACATGACTTGTGAGTCGAGGCGTGTTCCGTATAATACCCTTTGAAATTCCCTGGACATTTAGGATCCGGCTCGAGAGCGTTTATCTGATGCAAGATCTGTTGGCCTATCAACGCAGCTGGTGCGGTGCTTTTGACAACTCTACCTTTGACGAAATTCTTCTTATCTTTTCTAAACTTATGGTCAGGATCCACGAATTGTCTATGCATGTCAAAACACGAATACTTGCGACCAGCCTGCAGCCAACGGAACTGAAGAGCTGCCTTGCATGTGATGCACGGGAACCTTCCATGCACACACTAGCCAGAGAATAGCGGATACGCCGGATAATCATGCGTCGAGTACATGTACCACACATGCATTTTGAAATTTGTTTTGGTAGCGGCGTCATAGGTCTTGAACCCATTATCCCAGGCTTCTTGAACCTCATCCTTAAGCGGCTGCATGTACACGTTCATATTCTTCCCCGGATAGTTGGGCCCTGGAATTATCAACGTCAGGAAAATGTTCTTTCTTTTCATAATCTCTCCGGGTGGGAAATTGAGTGGAATGTCAAATACAGGCCAACAACTGTATTGTGTTGCCATCATACCATACACATTGAACCCATCTGTGTTGATGGCAACTCTTGGATGCCTTGGATCTTCCAATTTATCCTGATGTAATGCATCAAAGTGCCTCCACGCAAAACAATCTGAAGTGTGTACCAGCATCTTGTTCCCATCCGCATCTAGTTCGGTTCTTTTGCCCAATTTGTGCCATGTCCTCTGTCTGGCCATCTCTTCGACCATGAAAAGACGTTGAAGTCTTGGTACGATTGGCAGATACCGAAGAACACTAATGGGGATTTTGGTCTGATTCTTCTCACCCATACCGTTGTCTACCACAATATACCTGGAAGAATTGCAAATGGGGAAATAGTTCAAGGCCGCATACTCAAGCCTAAATAAGGCACATCCATTCTCATAGGCATGTATCTTCTCATTGGGCATTTTAAGTACACGGAGGATTTTATCTGACTGGTACAGGTTTGCAGGAAGTACATGGCCTTCGGGTAGAAAGCGTCCAAATATCGTCATCATCGCGTCGTAGCATTCTCTGCCTATGTTGAATTGAGCCTTCAGAGCCATTACTTGCGCGATGGCATCCAGTTGACAAAGCTCAGTCTGCTCGTGGAGAGGACGTTTTGAAGACTCCAACATTTCATAGAAGGCCTTTGCAGATTCCTCCATCTCATCGTCTGAATCTCGAGCATCATCAAAGTCTTGCACCATGTCTTCGATCCCCGTACCATGCTCGTCGGTGCGACGACGAATCACCTCAGCTCTGGCACGTTGGTCAGACTCACCATGAAATGTCCAACCCGTATAATTAGGCGTAAAACCCCACTTCTGCAGGTGTTTACCCATTTCAAACTCTGTCTGCTTTTTCCAGTTGTCGCAGTTGGGAAAGGGGCACCATGTTTTTTGTTAGCCATTTGCAAATGCAGCTCTCACAATCCCCCTGGTTTTTGTTAACCAGTCATTGGTCATGTCTTTTTGACTAGGGTGACCAATGTACATCCAAGCACGATCACTCATGTTGCCTAGCTACCTATGGGCACAGAAGAAATAAATTAATATGTAATTCGTCGCCTATATTCATCCGCTAATCAATTTTGTCAATTTTATTACGTCCATGCAACCTACACGCTAATAGGTAAAGATAGGTCCTAATCCCACCCGAGTATGTGTAGATTGGGTTCGTTTTCCCATGCTCTGCTCCAGATGCGATGCAGAATTTCGGCAGCACCTCCCCGCTGTTCTCCTGATACACGTCTCGGCAATAAGCAGAGAGGATGTGTATCCGGAGAACAACAGGGAGGCACCAAAAAAATTCCGCATCGCATCCGGAGCACAACATACGGGAAAACGAACCCAATCTACACATACTCGGGCTGTCCATGGATAACGTTGGACAATTTGAAAGAATCACGGTTATAAATATGAAAATGTATGCATATTTATAGATGTAACCCTTTCTAACGAGAGACGCATAGTGTTCAAGCATACTGATGATTCAATCTACCTACAGCTAGCAAGTTTCGTCGGCACGAAGACCGGAACAGAGCAAATGAAGGGGCAGGAGGAGATGTCATCTATGCTCACCCACGAACACAAGGGCGGAGCTCGTCGAACGCACGGGGAGGTCGTCGAACACCAAACCCTCGCAGCGACGAAACAACTACACATTTAAATCCACCCAATGAACACAGATATATATACATATGATGTTTTTCATAACAAAATCGGAAATTATATGACCTAACTCATAATTCACACATATATGACCCCATCGGCCTCTAGAAGGCCGAAGAGCACCCTTTCGGTCAACAGGAGGCCGAAGAGGTGTCGGGGGTCAGGGCTATCGTGTCGGGGTGTCGGGGTGTCGTGTCGGGGTCGGGGGTCGGGGGTGTCGTGTCGTGGTGTCGGGTTAGGGTGTCCCGCGCGCAGCAATAGTTCCGGGTCGGTGTACATCGGTATAACGCGTGTGTGATTTTTAGTTCGTCGAGGCTTTCCTTAAGTAACTCTCATATCTCATGGTGTGTTGGTGCGCTCTCTCTCACACTGATATGGTGGTGTATATATGTTGGTGGACACTCTCTCACAGTAATAGTTTGACCGCTGGTGATGGACGCCTCTTCTCTCCTCTTCTTGCGCAATATGTCGACGAGTATATCGCACGGAAGAGAAAAAAGAAGAGGTGCCCCCCACGAAAATAGTCGGGATTCCTCCATCAAGAACACACATGAAAGTTATTTAAGGAAAGCGTCGACGGACCAAAAGTCACACACGCATTATACCGATGTACATCGACCCACGATCACTCATCTTGCCTAGCTACTGGACACACACAAAAGACTGATGATTGAAGACACATATAGCTGCAAGCTTCATCGGCACAAAGACCTGGCACACGGCAAATAACTGAATTCCAGTAGTGTAGCTAGCAAGTTTGATCGGCATGAAGACCGGAACAGAGCAAATTAAGGGGGTAGGAGAAGTCATTTGTGCTCACCAACAAACGCTGGGGCGGAGCTCGTGGAGGTCGTCGAACAACTGCACATTGAAATTCACCCGATCAACACAAATATGACGTTTTTAAAACATAATCGGAAAATATGTGACCTAACTCATAATTTACAAAACTATGACCCCGTCGGCTGTGGAAGGATGAAAAGCACCTTCTCGTTCAACCAGAGGCAGAAGAGTTGTCGGGGGTCGGGGGTTAGTGGCGTCGGAAGTCAGTGCCATCGAGCGTCGGTGGTGTCGGGTGTCGGTGGCGTCGGAGTTCGAGGGTTAGTGGCGTTGGTGGTCGGGGGTCAGTGTCGTTGGGGGTCCAGGGTTAGTGGCGTCGGGGGTCAGTGGTCGGGGGACTTTTCGGTCAACAAGAGGCCGAAGAGGTGTCGGAGGTCGGGGGTTGGGGGTTAGTGGCGTCAGGGGCAGCGTATTAACAATTGCATGGAGTTTTCTGCCAGGGTGTCATCAGGATGTCGTGTCGGGGTTTCGGGCATCGTGTCGGGGTGTCAGGGTGACAGGGTGTCATTTTGTTCTTCTTCATCGTCTTTTTTCCTCCTCTTCCTTTTCTTCTTCTTCTTCTTCCTTCCTTCCTTCCTTCCTTTTCTTCTTCTTCTTCTTCTTCTTCTTTTTCTTCTTCTTCCTTCCTTCCTTTTCTTCTTATTCTTCTTCTTCTTTTTCTTCTTCTTCTTTTTATCCTCCTCCTCATCCTCCTCCTCTTCTTCTTATTCTTCTCCCCTTATTTACTTATTCTTCTTTTATTCTACCTAGCACTAATTAACAAAATAACCTAGCTAAATCTAATCAAATAACAAATAACAAATAACCTAGCTAAATGAACTAAATCAACTAAATTAACCTAGCTAAATCTAATCAAATAACAAATAAAAAATAACATAACTAAATCAACTAAATCAATCAACTAACTCAACTAACTAAATCTAATCAAATAACAAAAAACAAACCCACCTCTAATAGGAGGGTAGTGGGCAGCCGGGGAGGAGGGGCAGCCGGGGCAATGGGCAGCCGGGGAGGAGGGGCAGCTGTGGCGATGGGCAGCTGAGGAGGAGGGGCGCGGGAAGGAGGGGGAGCGGAGGAGGGGAGGCCGAGCTCCGGGTAGGAGGGGTGGCAACAGCGTTGATGCGGGCGGTGGGGAGGCAGCGCTGGGGCGGGGAGGAGGGGTGGCGGCGCTGGGGCGGGCGCAAGGGAGGCGGCGCTGGGGCGGGCGGAGGGGGCGGGGAGGAGTGGTTGGAGGCGGCGCTGGGGCGGGCTGGAGCGGTTGGAGGAGGCGGCGGAGGGACGGCGGTGCTGGGCCGGGCGGAGGGGGCGGGGAGGAGCGGTTGGAGGCGGCGCTGGGGCAGGCGGGAGGGGAGGTGGCACTGGGGTGGGCGCAGGTGGGGGCAGAGAGAGGGGGTGAGAGAGACAGAGAGAGGGGGCGAGGAACCAGAGGAAACGGCCGCTAGAGGGGCCCTCTCTTTGCCGTCTGCCCCCCGACGACAAAGAGGGACACGGCAGACGACAAAAGGAGTCCCGGACGGCAAAGACCCCCCCTTGTACCTGGCAAGGGCCACGGCCCGGTGGGGCCCATCTTAACTCTTTGACGTCTGCCCTGGCCTTCTTTGCCATGAGTGGGCAGACGGCAAAGAACTAGCGCATGGCAAAGACACTGTTTGTCATGTGCCAGTTCTTTGCCGTCTGCTTTGGGACAACAGATGGCAAAGAGCATCTTTGCCATGTGTCAGCAGACGGCAAAGGACTGGAACATGGCAAATAACTCAATTCAAGTAGTGTATCTCCCATACCACTACTACCAACATGTTTAGCCATGCAAAGGCTTCATTCCCTCGATGAAACTGCGCATACCATCCCTTATGGGTTATATTCACATGGAACCAAAATAAAAGATCGTTCCGAGGGGTGCAAAATGGCTCACGGGCATGAGAAATTGACTTTGGAAGCTGGATCCACGGTATCCCCTGGTGCAGAAACCAATTTGAGTTGTATTCGTAGAACGACCATTTTTTGGCCATACGAACTCCGATTGGGCGCCACGACCTACCAAAACGACCACAACGAAAAGCCGTAATGCACAATGACAGACTTAGTTAGTGTCGGAAATTTTTTAAGGCCAAAAATGGCTTCCAAGATTGCATTTTGGATGATTTAATCATGGGCATGCACACTTCTAACCTTTACTACCCAACATTGTTCTCAACCACGAACACATTCTAGGACAATAAATTACAAAACAATGTAACATCACTCTATTTCTCACTTGCAAGTCATACTTGTCAGTATCGAAAGAAGGAGGATACTCTTTGGTGCGCCGAACCCCCCAAAAAATGTTGTTTTGCATGGTCTATCACTCATACCGCTACTTCCCACATGTTTAGCCATGCAAAAGATTCATTCTTGGATGAAACTACGCATAGCATCCCTTCTGGGTCATATTCATATGGACCCAAAATAATAGGTGGTTTCGAGGGGCCCAAAATGGCTCATGGGCATGAGAAACTTACCTTGGATGATGGATCCACGGTATCCCCTATTCCTGAAATCCATTTGAGTTCTATCCATAGAACGACCATATTATCGCAATATGAACTCCGATTGTGCTCCACGACCTGCCAAAATGACCATAACAAAATGACGTATCCCACGATGACCGAATTTCTCCATTTTGGAAAAATTCCGAAGGCCCAAAACAGCTTGCAAGATTCTGTTTTGGAAGATTTAATCATTGGCGTTCACACTTAAAAGCCTCTACTACCCAACAATGTGCTCAGCCACGGACACATTCTGGGACAATAAATTACAGAACAATGTAACAACACTCTATTTTCACCAGCAAGTTATACTTGTCAGTCTGGATAGAAGGAGCATCATCTTTGGTGCACTGAACCACCCAAAAATGTTGTTTTGCATGGTCTATCACCCATACCGCTACTACCCACATGTTTAGCCATGCAAAAGCTTCATTCCTTTACGAAACTGTGCATAGCATCCCTTCTGGGCTATATTCATATGGAACCAAAATAATAGGTCATTCCGAGGGGCTCAAAATGGCTTACGGGCGCGAGAAACTTACCTTGGAAGCTGGATCCACGGTATCCGCTAGTGCTGAAATCTATTTGAGTTGTATCCGTAGAACGGCCATATTCTGGCCTTACGAACTACGATTGGGCTCGAAGACCTACCAAAACAACCACAACGAAAAAACGTATCCCATGAAGACACACTTTGTATATTTCGGAAAATATTGAATGCCAAACACGGCTTGCAAGATTTATTTTTGGATGATTTATTCACTGGCGCGCACACTTCTAGTCTCTCCAACCCAACATAATGCTTAGCCAAGGAAACATTCTGGGACAATAAATTAAAGAACAATGTAACATCACTCTATTTCTCACCAACAAGTCATAATTGTCAGACTGGATAGAAGGAGCATCCTCTTTGGTCCACCGAACCCCCCAAAAATGTTATTTTGCATGGTCTATCACCCAGACCGCTACAACCCACATGTTTAGCCACGCAAAAGCTTCATTCCTGGACGAAGCTTTGCATAGCATCCCTCCTGGGTTATATTCATATGGAACCAAAATAATAGGTCGTTCTAAGGGGTTGAAAATGGCTCACGAGGGCGAGAAACTTACATGGGAAGCTGGATCCACAGTATCCCCCGGTGCTGAAATCTATTTGTGATCTATTTGTAGAAGGGCCATATTCTGGCCTTACATACTCCGATTGGGCTCCACGACCTACCAAAATGGCTGCAATGAAAAGCTGTATCCAGCGATGATGGACCTTGTCCGTTTCGTAAGAATTTTGAAGGCCAATACTGGCTTGCAAAATTGAGTTTTGGATGATTTAATGTTGGCCTGCACACTTCTAGCCTCTACTACCCAAATTTATTCTGAGCCAGGGACACATTATGGGACAATAAATTACATAACAATGTAACATCACTCTATTTCTCACTAGCAAGTCATACTTCTCAGTCTGGATAGAAGGAACATCCTCTTCGGTGCACAGAACCCACCAAAAAAGTTATTTTGCATGGTCTATCTCCCATACCGCTACTACCCACATATTGGGCCATTCAAAAGCTTCATTCCTGGACGAAACTGTGCATAGCATCCCTGCGGGTTATATCATATGGAACCAAAATAATAGGTTGTTCTGAGGGGCGCCAAATGGCTCACGGGCGCGAGAAACTTACCTTGGAAGCTGGATCCACGGTATCCCCCGGTTCTGAAATCTATTTGAGATGTATCCATAGAATGGCCATTTTCTGGCGATACAGACTCCGATTGGGCTCCACGACCTACCAAAACGACCGCAACGAAAATACGTATCACATGATGCCTTACTTCGCTCGTTTCGAAAAACTGTCTAAGGACAAAAATGGCTTGAAAGATTGAGTTTTGAATGATTTAATCGTTTGCGTGCACACTTCTAGCCTCTACTACCCAACATTGTGCTCAACCATGGACACATTCTGGGATAATAAATTACAGCACAATTCAACATCACTCTATTTCTCACCAGCAAGTCATACTTGCCAGTCTGGATAGAAGGACGATTCTCTTCGGTGCACTGAACCCCCAAAAATGTTTTTTTGCATGGTCTATCACCCATACCGCTACTACCCATATGTTTAGCCATGGAAAAGCTTCATTCCTAGATGAAACTATGCATAGCATCCCTTCTAGGTTATATTCACATGGAACCAAAATAACAGGTCGTTCCGAGGGGCACAAAATGGCTCACGGTCGTGAAAAACTTACCTTGGAAGCTTGATACATGGTATCCCCCATTGTTGAAATCTATTTGAGTTCTATCCATAGAATGACCATATTATGGCCATACAAACTCCGATTGTGCTCCACGACCTGTCAAAACGAGCACAACGAAAAGAGGTATCCCATAATGTGGAATTGTTCGTTTCGAAAAAAATTAGAAGGCCAAAAATGGCTTGCAAGATTGAGTTTTGGATGATTTAATGTTGGCGTGCACACTTCTAGCCTCTACTACCCAACATTGTGCTCAGCCACGGACACATCTTGGGACGATAAATTACAAAACAATTTAACATGACTCTATTTATCAAAAGCAAGTGATACTTTTTAGTCTGGATAGAAGGAGGATACTCTTCGGTGCAGAGAACCCACCGAAAATGTTATTATGCATGGTCTATCAGACATATCGCTAGTACCCACATGTTTAGGCATGCCAAAGATTCATTCCTAGATGAAACTGCGCACACCATCCCTTCTGGGTTATATTCATATGGAACTAAAATAAAAGATCGTTCCGCGCAGTGCAAAATGGCTCACGGGCACGTGAAATTTACTTTGGAAAGTTGGATCCACGGTATACCCCGGTGCTGAAATCTATTTGAGTTATATCCGTAGAACGGACATTTGTGGCCATACGAACTCCGATTGTGCTCCACGACGTGCCAAAATGACCGTAACGAAAAGACATATCCCACGATGTCCATCTTTGTCTGTTTTTGAAAAAAATCGAAGGCCAAAAACAGCTTGCGAGATTGAATTTTGGAAGATTTAATCCTTGGCGTTCACACTTAAAGCCTCTACTACCCAACAATGTGCTCAGCGTTGGACACATTCTGGGACAATAAATTATAGAAAAATGTAACATCACTGTATTTTTCACCAACAAGTCATACTTGTCAGTGTGGATAGAAGGAGGATCCTCTTTGGTGCACCGAACCACCCAAAAAGCAAAAGCTACATGCCGCTACTAGCCAATTGTTTAGCAATGCAAAAGCTACATTCCTGGACGAAACTGGGCATAGCATCCCTTGTGGGTTATATTCAAATGGAACCAGAATAATAGGTCATTCCGAGGGTCATAAAATGGCTCACCAGCGCGATAAACTTACGTTGGAAGCGAGATCCACGATATCCGTTGGTGCTAGAACGGCCATATTTTGGACGTATGAACTCCGATTGGGCTCGAAGACCTACCAAAACGACCACAAAGAAAAGACGTATCCCATGATAACGGAATTTGTATGTTTCAGAAATTTTTCGAAGGCCAAAAATGTCTTGCAAGATTGATTTTTGGACGATTTAATCATTTGCATGCATACTTCTAGCCTCTCCAACCCAGCACTGTGCTCAACCAAGGACACATTCTAGGACAATAAATTGCAGAACAATGTAACATCATTTTGTTTCTCACGGGCAAGTCATACTTCTCAGTTTGGATAGAAGGAGCATCCTCCTTTGTGCACCCAACCCCCCAAAAATATTGTTTTGCACGGTCTATCACCCATACCGCTACAACCCACATGTTTAGCCATGCAAAAGCTTCATTCTTCAACGAAACTGTGCGTAGCATCCCTTCTAGGTTATATTCATATGGAACCAAAATAACAGGTCATTCCAAGGGGCGCAAAATGGCTCACGGGCGTGAGAAACTTACCTTGGAAGTTGGATCCACGGTACCCCCGTTACTGAAATCTATTTGAGTTCTATCCATAAAACATCCATATTATGGCCATATTAACTCCGACTGTGCTCCACGACCTGCCAAAACGACCGTAACGAAAAGACGTATCCCACGATGACCAAATTTGTCCATTTTTGAAAAATTTCGAAAGCCAAATACAGCTTGCGAGATTGAGTTTTGGAAGATTTAGTCGTTGGCATTTACACTTAAAGCCTCTACTACCCAACAATGTGCTTAGCCATGGACACATTCTGTGACAATAAATTATAGAACAATGTAACATCACTCTATTTTTGACCAGCAAGTCATACTTGTCAGTCTGGATAGAAGGAGGATCCTCTTCGGTGCACCCAACCACCCAAAAATGTTCTTCTGCATGGTCTATCACCCATACCGCTATTACCCAATTGTTTAGCCATGGCAAAGCTTCATTCCTTGACGAAACTGTGCATAACATCCCTTGTGGGTTATAAACATATGGAACCTGAATAATAGGTCGTTCCTAGGGGCTCAAAATGGCTCACGGGTGCGAGAAACGTACCTTGGAAGTTGGATCCACGGTATCCCCCGGTGCTGAAATCTATTTGAGATTTATCCGTAGATGGGCCATATTCTGGCCATACGTACTCTGATTGGGCTCCATGACCTACCAAAATGGCCGCAACGAAAAGACATATCCCATGATTATGGACCTTGTCCGTTTCGGAAAAATTATGAAGGCCAAAAAACGTCTTGCAAGATTGAGTTTCGGATGATTTAATCGTTGGCATGCACACTTCTAGCCTCTACTACCGAACATTGTGCTCAACCACGGACACATTCTGGAACAATAATTTAAAGAACAATGTACCATCACTCTACTTCCCACCAGCAAGTCATACTTGTCAGTCTAGATAGAAGGAGTATCCTCTTCGGTGCACCGACCCCCCAAAATGTTTTTTTGCATGTTATATCACCCATACCGCTACTACCTACATGTTTAGCCATGAAAAAGCTTCATTTCCTAGATGAAAGCGTGCATAGCATCCCTTCTAGATTATATTCATATGGAACCAAAATAACAGGTCGTTCTGAGGGGCACAAATTGGCTCACGGGTGCAAGAAACTTACCTTGCAAGCTGGATCCACGGTATCCCCTGGTGCGGAAATCTATTTTGTTGTATTCGTAGAAGGGCCATATTTTGGCAATACGAACTCCGAATGGGCTCCATGACATGGCAAAACGAGCACAACAATGAGACGTATCCCAAAATGACGGACATCGTCCGTTTTGGAAAAAGTTCAAAGGCCAAAAACGGATTGGAAGATTGAGTTTTGGATGATTTAATTGTTGGATTGCACAATTCTAGCCTCTATTACCAAACATTGTGCTCAACCACGGACACCTTCTGGGACAATAAATTATAGAACAATGTAACATCCCTCTATTTCCCACCCGCTAGTCATACTTCTCAGTCTAGAGAGAAGAAGGGTCCTCTTCGGTGCACCGAACCCCCCAAAAATATTGTTTTGCATGGTCTATCAACCATACCCCTACTACCCAATTATTTAGCCATGCAAAAGCTTCATTCCTAGACGAAACTGTGCATAGCATCCCTTCTGGGTTATATTTATTTGGAAAAAATATAATAGGTTGTTCTGAGGGGTGCAAAATGGCTTACAGGCGCGACAAACTTACATTGGAAGCTGGATCCATGGTATCCCCCGGTGCTGTAATCTATTTGAGTTGTATCGATAGAATTGTCATATTCTGGCCATACGAACTCCAATTGTGCTCAACGACCTACCAAAACGACCGCAACCAAAATACGTATCCCTCGATTACCGACTTTGTCCGTGTTGGAAAAATTTCGAAGGGAAAAAATAGCTTGCGAGATTGAGTTTTGGATGGTTTAATCATTGGCATTCACACTTCTAGCCTCTACTACCCACCAATGTGCTAAGCCACGGACACATTCTAGTACAATAAAATACAGAACAATGTAACACCACTCAATTTCTAACCAGCAAGTTTTACTTGTCAGTCTGGATAGAAGGAGTATCCTCTTCGGTGCACCGAATCCCCAAAAATGTTGTTTTGCATGATTTATCACCCATACCGCTACTACCCAATTGTTTAGCCATGCAAAAGCTTCGTTCTTGGATGAAACTGTGCATAGCATACCTTTTGGGTTATATTCATATGGAACCAAAATAATTGGTCATTCCGAGGGGCGCAAAATGGCTCATGGGCAAGAGAAACTTAGCTTGGAAGCTGGATCCATGGTATCTGCCTATGTTGAAATATGTTTGAGTTGTATCCGTAGAACAGCCATATTCTGGCCGTACGAACTCTGATTGGGCTCCATGACCTACCAAAATGACCGCAACGAAACACGTGTCCCATGATGATGGATTTTATCCATTTTGGAAAAAATTTGAAGGCCAAAAATGGCTTGCAAGGTTGAGTTTTGAATGATTTAATTGTTGGCGTGCACACTCGAGCCTATACTACCCAACATTGTGCTCTGCCACGGACACATTCTAGGACAATAAATTACAAAACAATGTAACATCACTCTATTTCTCACAAGCAAGTCAAACTTGTCATTTTGGATGGAAGGAGGATCCTCTTCGGTACACCGAACGCCCCAAAAAAGTTGTTTGGCATGGTCTTGTTGGGGAACATTGCATGGGAAACAAAAGTTTTCCTACGCGCATGCAAGCTCTATCCATGGTGATGAGCATCTACAGGAGGGAGAGCGGAGCTACATACCTTGTAGATCGCTAAGCGGAAAGGGTTAAGAATCGCGGTTGATGTAGTCAAATGTCTTCACGATCCAAATCGCCAATCATCCCGCGATCCAAACATGATCCGTCCCGATCTAGCACTGAACGAACGGCACCTCCGCGTTCATGAAACGTACGGCTCGATGACGATCTCCGCCTTCTTGATCCATGTAGCGACCCGACCTGAAAGGTCGGATCTCTGGTGTTTCCGTACCATCCCAAGATCACGCTGGTACACACACGGTACATCAATGTATATATCAAAGGGAAATCACACAGCATTATATTAATCGAAATATCATATCGAGTCCTTTATTACAATAATCATTACAATAAAGTGGCTGAAGGCCAACTCATGAGAATTACTAAATCTTGCAGAAGCTTCAAGGTAGTGAAGTCCATCTGACTCCAAGGGCATCTCACCGAGCGTAGAGCGTATCCTCACTCCTGGTGGAAAAAATACTCTGCAACATGATACGTTGCAGCCGTGTAGGTCAGCATATGGAATATGTCGGCAAAGTCACAAGAGAGGGGTGAAAAGATAATCATCTAATCTACATGCATATAAGGCAGGTGGGGTGGTAAGTTTTTGCGTAAAGCCAAATTTTTCCTACATCAAAAGAGGGGCTAAGCAAAATTATTACTAAGTTTGTTGATTAATGAGATGGTTCCACAAACCAATTCTCATACGCAAGTTATTAATACCCACATCATCATATTAATGGTGTTGAGAATTCCGAAAGTTTCAGTTCCTTTGGCTCAAGTCATCCATGACCGTGGACACGGATAATCGATTAGGTTTGAGTACTCTGCAGAGTTTTGCACACATTCCCCACTAGATTTGATCGCCTCCGTTGGATTCCTCACACTTCAGGGTGTTTGAGGAACGGATGACCAAAACATGGTCATCTAAGGGGTCCCACTGAGACTCTGTCGGTGCCCATCCTTTCCTACCGTTCTTCTACATCTCGTAGCACCGCTTGTCCAGTGTCACCACAATATCCAACCAAGCTAGAGCCCATAATGGCTTGTGGCTATGCAGGTAAGCCTTGGGTCTTGAAGCATCCTTCCATCCCTTCGTGCCTAGGTGGACCTTTCCGCGTGAATACTGGCACATCTCCAGCATCACCTAGGCTAACCACTGGTTTCTCCAGGGCGCCGCCCAACCATCATCCACCCAGAGGTATGTTGCAAACTTGGAAATCTTGAAGTCTTGATCATCATAGGTCTTGAAGTTATTACCTCAAAACTCTCATGAATCAGACATCCAACCCCGTCTTCTAAAAGCATAGCAAAAATCATTAAACATTTCCCGGGGCCAAAGTGTCAAAGGGGAGGGGTACCTACCACATGATACTACATCAAGTAACCAAATTTCCAACTAACCTAATTTGCGTGCACTAGGGAGATTGAAGAACTAATGCAATAAAACATAGGTATACATTGTCAAAATGACTTACCTGCTGACGATCTTCGTACTCGAGAGACTCTAAGTAACAAGCCTTGCACTCCAGATGATCTAACGAATCAAACAAGAGCACTCAGTAAGCATACAACAGAAATAATGTAACTCACAAAATCAGCAAGGAGATAGAATCACTCAAGACAAACAATGCACAATCACATGGAAAGAAAAAACAACACTTAGTTTGGTTTTCTAAAAGATGATGGGTAAGCTACTACTAACAAAACAAAACTATTTGTATTAACAAAACAATAGTTGGCAGAAAGAAAACAATAAAATATTTTATTAATAACAGAATTAAATTCATTAAAGTTTTGTTGAGAAAAACTTTAGTGAAGTTTTTAAAAGTTTTGATAAACACTATTGGATGAGGTAACTATAGTTTACTAACAAAAGAGCAAAACAAAACTTATTATTCATTAATAAAACATTATCTTAACAGAAAATAAATTACTAAAAACTTGTCTTAGAAAACAGAATTTAATTATTTAAACTCTGTTAAAAAGAATCTATTACTAAACTAGTTTGTTTTATCAAACTAAACCTAATGGAAAAGGAGTTGTGATTCCTATATTAATAAAGAAACAAACTAAGCAAATTTATATTTTTATTAACAATAAGTAAAACACTTAAGGTTCAAGCAACAGAACCTACTAAAACAAATTATAATAAATCTGATTTAAACTAACTAAAAACTAAATTAACTAAACTATACTAACTACTAGGCAGAATCTGTTAATAGCTAAAACACTAAACAAATACCTCCTAGAAATCCTGAAACTAAGCAATTTGATAGTCCTAACTAATATCAAGTAGTAGCAAAAATATTCATATCAAACTCTATTTTTAAACTCTAGTTATTCAGATTTGAGTATTTTGAGAAAATTTGATGAAATTCAAATTTATAGTTCAACTTAAAAATTTAAAACTACAGGGTGGAACTACATGAAAAATGTGAGCTATTGAAAAAAGAATTAGCTGAAAACACTAAACAGATTGAAAGATATAAACAAAACACAATTTGAACTCATTCTGTATCTGAAAAAAAAAACCGAAAAGAAAAACTAAACTAACGGTCCGCCAGGGTGACGTGCCCGCTTCCTATTGGTGGCTAACATGAGCGCGAGAGGGTTTCGAGCAGTTAGCCGAACCGAAAAAGAAAACGTTCGCGTTTTAATATGGTATAATCTGGATCATCGGATCCAGATCGAACGGATGGGGGTGCTCACAGTGTAAGGTCGCCGGCGAGGGGGATCTCCGGCGAGTCCGAAACGGCGAGGTCGTCGGGGCGGCGCTCCGGTGGTCGATGGAGGCGATGGAGGAGCTCAGGCAACGGCGGCTGACATCCGGCATCGAGTGGTGGGGTCGGAGGGGCGAGGGGAGGAGTGGAGGTACGGGCAAGTGTGATGGGGGCTACGGCCGGGGCAGGGAACTCCGGCGAGTCCGTGGCAAGTCTCTAGCGAGGGAGAGAGAAGGGTTTGCGGGGAACGGGGTGCAGAGAGCGGCCGCTACTTATAGGGACGGAGAGGGGGTCGGGGAAGGAACGAGCGCGGAGATCCGCGGCGAGGAAATCTCGACGACGGCGGCGCGCATGCGAGGAAGACTACCGCGGGGAAACAACGCTCAGTCGGGTGGGGCCAGGCTGTTAGCGAGGGAGAGAGCGAGGCAGAGCTGTCGGTGGCCACAAACTAGGAAAGTCGGGTGGGGCGTTAAGCGCAGATTCGGCCGACCGGGCTTTAAAGATTTAAAGATTTTTCCTTTTTAATAAACAGAGCATTAAAAACTCTTTTAAAGCATTTGATTTAATTCCAAATATAGGATAATTATATATCATAATTATTAGAATAAAAAATGACATTTAATGAACATTTTTATTCAGTTATTTGGATAATTTGAAAAAAAAATATTTTCAAAAATTGCCTAATTGTTTTTAAATCCTTTTTGCAAATATTTTCAAAACAACCCTTGGTTTTTATTGTTTGAATAAATGACCAATTAGTCCCTGGTGTGGAGTGTCATGTTCCTCCCCTCTTATTTGAACATTTTACCAAGATTTTCAAATAGGTGAAAGCAACACATTGAAAGTAGAAAGGGCTTTCAGAAATTCAGAAAGGGCATTTCAACTATTACATATATTCAAGCACTGATGTAGATGGATGCATAGCTATATTTCGTAACATTCCAAAATGAAATTTGGGGATGTTACAAACCTACCCACCTTAAGATGAATCTCGCCCTCGAGATTCGGATTGGCTAGAAAATAGATGCGGGTGGTCTCTACGAAGATCTTCTTCGCGTTCCCAGGTGGCTACTTCCTCGGTGTGGTGACTCCAAAAAACCTTACAGAACTTGATGATCTTGCTGCGGGTAACTCTGTTGGCAGTCACAAGGATCCTGACAGGCTTCTCCTCGTAAGTTGGATCACTGTCAAGATGTATGGCCTCAAAGGAATATCAGCCATCTCAGCATGTCATTTCTTCAGCTGGGACACATGGAACACATCATGAACTCTGGACAGTCCTTCCGTCAATTCCAGCTTGTATGCAACTTTGCCTCTACGTTCAAGAATTTTGTAGGGGCCTACGAATCGGGGTGCTAGCTTTCCTTTAACACCAAATCTCTTGATTCCTCAAAGTGGGGACGCACGAAGATATGCCCGGTCTCCCAATTCATACGTTACTTCCTTGCGTTTGTTGTCGGCATAGCTCTTCTGTCAGGATTGAGCTATCTTGAGTCTGTCATGAATCAACTTGACTTTCTCTTCGGAATCTCGGATAAGGTCGGGACGAAAAAGTTTTCGGTCTCCAACACCATCCCAGAGCAGTGGTGTTCTGCACCTCCTTCCATATAAAGCTTCGAAAGGGGCCATCTCCAGACTGGTCTGATAACCGTTGTTGTATGAGAATTCCACGTAAGGCAAATTATCATCCCAACTAGACCCATAGTCTAGTGCCCAAGCTCTCAACATGCCTTCCAGAATCTGGTTGACTCTCTCAGTCTGGCCATCTGTCTGCGGATGAAAAGCTGTACCCAAAGTTTCATGTAGCTGATGCCAAAACTTTGAGGTAAATTGTGTTCCTCTGTCTGACACGATACTCCTCGGAACTCCATGCAGACACACGATCCTGGTCATGTATATCTTGGCTAACTTAGCACTTGTATAGGTGGTCTTCACTGGGATGAAGTGAGCCACCTTCGTCAAGCGATCAACCACTACCCAGATGGAATCATAACCTAAATGGGTCCTGGGCAATCCTGTGATGAAATCCATACCAAGCTCTTCCCATTTCCACTCGGGTATCAACAAAGGTTGGAGTAACCCTGCTGGCTTCTGATGTTCTGCCTTTACTCGCTGGCAAACATCACATATTGCAACATGTTCTGCAATATCCTTCTTCATACCTGTCCACCAATAACTCTCCTTTAAATCCAGATACATCTTGGTATTGCCTGGGTGTATCGAGTTAGGTGAATCGTGGGCTTCCTGAAGTATCAACTTCCTGAGCTCTGGGTCATTGGGCACATAGATGCGGTTCTCAAACCATAGAGTTCCTTGTTCATCCTCACGAAAACCTTTAGCTTTACCATCTTTCATCCTTTGCTTAATCTCAGCTATTTCCTTGTCCGTCTTTTGGGTTTCACGAATTCTTTCGGTCAAGGTGGACTGGAATTCTAGTGTGGCAACATATCCTCTTGGAACTATCTCTAGCCGGTGCTCTCTGAGGTCATCGGCTAACTCCTGGGGTAATCCTCCCGCTGTGAGTGTGTTTACATAAGTTTTCCGACTCAAGGCACCTGCGACAACATTTGCCTTTCCTGGATGGCAGTATAATCTCATGTCATAGTCCTTGATTAACTCTAACCATCTCCTCTGTCTGAGGTTCAACTCTTTCTGCATGAAGATATACTTCAGGCTCTTATGACCAGTGTAAACATCACAACTATTTCCGACAAGGAAACATCTCCAGGTCTTGAGTGCGTGCACTACGGCTGCTAATTCCAAGTCATGGGTGGCATAATTCAACTCATGAGGTCGTAGTTGTCTGGATGCATAAGGTACAACCTTTCCATCTTGCATGAGTACTCCTCCAAGTCCTTGACGTGAGGCATCACAGTAAACCTGAAAGTCCTTCCGAATATTTGGCAAGATCAACATTGTGGCTGTGACCAAACATTTCTTCAATTCCTGGAAACTAGCTTCACATTCCTCAGTCCACATATACTTGGACTCTTTCTTCAACAACTCTGTCATGGGCTTGGCAATCTTTGAGAAGTTCTCAATGAATCTCCGGTAATATCCAGCAAGTCCGAGGAAACTGCGGATCTCCTTAACTCAGGTGGGTGACTTCCACTCGGTGACAGCTTCAACCTTTGCGTGGTCTACTGCTATTCCATCTCCGGAAATAACATGTCCAAGGAATTCGACTTCTGTCAGCCAAAATTCACATTTGCTGAACTTGGCATATAACTTGCCGCCGGCGATGGTCTGGACCCTCTCTGCCCCGGAGATGTGCTCCATTGGATGGTTGTGCGAGCGGACGTTCTATAGAGCCGTTCTGCCATGGATTGGTCGACGGAGGACGTAACCCGATGCTACTGACGTGTCTTGTGACACCGGCGACTCACCGCTGGCCAACTCCGGTGAGTGCCAACGTGGCAACATCATTAAGGCTTAATTAGCCGCTAATGACCCCCCAAACCTTTGACAGCGGGCCTCGTAGCAAGTCAAACCTCTTGTCAGCGCGGGGCTTAACCCTATGTCACGTTCTGTTGACCTGCTGACGCAAGCATGGCGTCATGCTGACGCAGTAAACAATTTATTTAATAAAAATATTCCAGAAAATGTTTAAAACTTCTAAAATTCATAGAAAATAATCTTTGTGTCAGATTAAAAAAAATTATACAAAAAATAATCAGAAAAAATCCAATGAATTTGTTTATGCCATTATCCTGCATGTTTGAACAAGTTAACATCACCAAGTAGGACATTTTGTGGTTAGGGCAATATATGAAATATCATTTGGAGTTGGAATTCAAACTTGTTTGAATTCCACTTCAATTAACTTGACTAATTATTCCTCTAGGTCAATTCAGTGCCTTAACTTGTCATATCATGCATCATGTTTGTTGCATTGTATTGAATGTGTTCCTTCGTTGTGTTTGCTGGTGGTTGTCCCCCCCCCTCGGTAGATGATGGTTCTGACGATGTGAACGTTGACACTAATGAAGAGAAGCAATATCTTCAGAACTATGAGGCAAGCAAACCCCCTTAAGCATAGTTATATGAACACATTCTCTCGCTCGTGCTCTCTCTTACTGGATTAAGACAACAACAATTCAACTGTTACCTTTCATCGGTAGTTGAACCCAATTCCTTTGCATGACTTATCTTTGACACTGTAAATAGTTGAAACCACTTAGCATGAGTAGCAACTATGTAAGCCTTGTTGTGCTTACTCATCAATGTTTGCTTATTGTGCCTGCTATGCTTAGAGTCATGTCGTGGCAGGTCTGATCTATCTAGGTGATGAATCGGAATGGAAGTGTACCCGTCCTCCTATGTGAGAGCTAAGTGTGTGAACACGATTTGGTAAAGGTAGCGGTGAGAGGCCATGTAGGACTACATGGAGGGTTGTCTCATTGGGACCGTCCTTAAGAATTGAGTTCTGTGTATGTTATCCAAGACAAGATACTACGCACATTGGGATACTTAATTGACCCTTTCGACTTATCAATTGCCTAGATCTCTGTCGAGGTGTTGCAACTAGTTTCTTGTCTTTGTAGCAAAAGTGTTGGTGGCGATGCATAGCGCTGCCCGACGGGGTGGACTGTGATGCGGTATGGGCACAGTGGCACGGTGTACCAAGTGGCACCCGAACGGTAGGCTTGGGAATCCTGTGCCCATCGTTTGAGGCTGTAGCGGAAACTTCGTCCAGACTTTCGTGCGGGTTTAGTCTCAAATAGGCGATAAACCTGGACTAGGGTCTTGTCTGACTGACGGTCGTGGCCGACTCCCTCACTGCGCTTCCTCTTGAAGGTTGCCGAGGTTCCTTTTACGTGCACATGGCGATAAGTGGCGGGAGCATGTGTGAAGAAGTATACCCCTAAAGGGTGAAATAATCTGTTCGAATAGCCTTCTCGTAGGGAGACGGAAGTGAATCCGTAGTGGTGTATTAATATGGTGAATATGCAGACTCGTGTGCGCTATCCCACCTTAAAGAAAGCACTAGTAGTCGTAGTATAGGTTCGCCAAGAGTCTAAGCTGGCTTGCTGCAATAAACTCCACAACCCCCTTCCTTGAAAAAGATGCATATGTAGTTAGTTCGGATGTAAGTCTTGCTGAGTACCTTTGTACTCACAGTTTCTTAATTTATGTTTTGTAGAGGAGACAACAGTCTTATTAAGATTCTTATGACGTGAAGTTCGATGTTGACCGGATTAGCTTGGGAATCCCAGACAGAGGTCTTCTTCTTGATGGTAGGGTCGTTGTAACTTTTCAGTCTCCTCGAGCCACTTTTGTAGATGTCTGTACCGAGACATGTTTAACTTCTGCTTGTTTGTTTGAATGCTCTGAATGTTGGGTCTTGTGACCCCTGCTTGTAACATCCTGTTGTGTTGGCTCTTCCGAGCCTTCTAAATAACTATTCTAATGTTGTATGGTTATGTTGTGATGCCATAGTTGTATCTACGCATATCAGGCATGTCGTGCGTACGTGTGACGTGCAACGGTTTGTATGGGATTCAACACATAGTTGTGTGTTTTTAGTAGCCTTCTTTATAGGGAACTGCCTCTTTGTGCTTCCACGGAGCCTTGGTAGCTTGCTACTGCTCCGGACACATTGATTGACAGGCATGTATCCTTCTTTGCTGTTGTGTCTATCCCTTCGGGGAAATGTCTCGTGGTGCATTGGAGTCCTTGTAGCTTGCTATGACTCGTCTACACATGCTGATGATTGACACCTACGTTGTTGGGTTACGTATGCCTGTCCCTATACGGATGTGACACTTGGGTTCTGCGACTAGTCATGTCGTCTAGGGTTCTTTGACATTTGAATGCTAGCAACACATTCACATACGTGAGCCAAAAGACGCAAACGGTCCCGGCCCAGGTAAGGTGGCAACCGTGGAGATAACCGTGTGTGAGGCCGCAAAGTGATGTGGTGTCTTACATGCTGGATTCTTGTGGCTTAGGATCGGGGTCCTGAGACTTATTGTGATCTTGTATTACGGACTGGGCCCTGAGATACCTCTCCATCACACGAAGTAACAAATCCTAGTGCTGATCAATGCCAACCCAGCACACACCCTCAGGGATACCTATAGAGCACCTTTATAGTCACCCAGTTACGTTGCGACGTTTTATACACACAAGGAACTCCTCCGGTGTCCGTGATTTGCATGATCTCATGGTCATAGGAACATATACGTGCAGAAAACTGTCGCAATAAACTGAAATGATCATATGGTACGTTTATAGTTTGGGTCTTGTCGATCACATCACTCTTCTAATGATGTGATCCCATTATCAAATGATATCTCATGTCCATGGCTAGGAAACCTTGACCATATGTGATCAATGAGCTAGTCTACTAGAGGCATACTTGGGACATAGTTGTGTCTATGTATCCACACATGCAACGTGTTTCCAATCAATACAGTTATAGCATGGATAATAAATGATTATCATGAACAAGGAAATATAATAATAACCACTTTATTATTGCCTCTTGGGCATATTTCCAACAGTCTCCCACTTTCACTAGAGTCCATAATCTAGCTCACATCACTATGTGATTTACATTGTAATGAATCAAACACGCATACAGTTCTGGTGTTGATCATGTGAAGCCCTTGGAAGAGGTTTAGTCAATGGGTCTACAAAATTCAGATCCATGATCGCTTTGCAAATATTTATGTCCTCCTCCTTGATGTACTCGCAGATGGAATTGAAGCGTCACTTTATGTGTCTAGTCCTCTTGTGAAACCTTGGTGCCTCGGCAAGGGCAATGGCACTAGTGTTATCACAGAACAGATCCACTGGGTTCAATGCACTAGGCACTACTCCAAGATCTGTCATGAACTCCGTCATCCAGACACCTTCATTCGCTGCCTCCGAGGATGCGATGTACTCCGCTTCGCATGTAGAATCGGCTACCACGCTCTGCTTGGAACTGCACCAGGTTACCGCACCCCCATTGAGAATAAATATGTATCCGGTTGGCAACTTAAAGTCCTCCGGATCAGTGTCAAAGCTTGCATCGACGTTACCCTTTATGACAAGCTCTTGATAACCTCCATAAACGAGAAACATTTCCTTAGTCCTTTTCATATACTTAAGGATATTCTTGACCGCCGTCCAGTGCTCCATTCCAAGATCACTTTGAAACCTTCCGTCTATACTTAGGGAAAGGATAATATCGGTTCTTCTGCATAGGATTGCATACATGATAGAGCCGATGGCTGAAGCATAGGGGATGACACTGATCTTCTAACTATCTTCTGCAGTCAGTGGGCATTGAGTCTTACTCAACTTCACACCTTGTAACACAGGCAAGAACCCCTTCTTGGACTGATCTATTTTGAACTTCTTCAAAACTGTATCAATGTATGTGCTGTGTGAATGTCCTATTAAGCGGCTTGATCTATCTCTACAGATCTTAATGCCTAATATGAAAGCAGCTTCTCCTAGGTCCTTCATTGAAAAACTCTTGTTCAAATATTCCTTCACGCTTTCCAGCATTTCTATATTGTTTCCAATTAGTAATATGTCATCTACATATAATATTACAAACACTATAGAGCTCACACTCACTTTCTTGTAAATACAAGGTTCTCTATAAACTTGTATAAACTCGAATGCTTTGATCACCTCATCAAAAAGAAGATTTCAACTCCGAGATGCTTGCATCAGTCCATAAATGGATCGCTGGAGTTTGCAAACTTTGTTAGCATTCTCTGGATCGACAAAACCTTCTGTCTGTATCTTATACAACTCTTCCTTAAGGAAATCGTTAAAGAACGCTGTTTTGACATCCATCTGCCAAATTTCATATTCGACATATGCAGCTATTGCTAACATGATTCTGACGGACTTAAGCATCGCTATGGGTGAGAAGGTCTCATCATAGTCAACTCCTTGAACTTGTGAAAAACCCTTTGCCACAAGTCAAGCTTTACAGACGGTGACATTACCGTCCGTGTCCGTCTTCCTCTTGGAGATCCATTTGTTCTGAATGGCCTTTCGCCCTTCAGGTAATACTTCCAAAGTCCATACTTTGTTTTCATACATGGGTCCCATCTCATATTTCATGGCCTCTATCATTTCTCAGAATCTGAGCCCATCATCGCTTCTCCATAGCTCATAGGTTCATCGTTGTCTAACAACATGACCTCCAAGATAGGGTCGCCGTACCACTCAGGAGCAGTACGCGCCCTTGTCTAGCTACGAGGTTCGATGGTAACTTGATACAAAGTTTCATGATCATCATCATTAGCTTCCTCCTCAACTGTCTTAGGTTCCATAGAAACATTTTTCTGCGCTGCGCTACTCTTAGGGTGAAGTAAAGGTTCAATAACCTCATCAAGTTCTATTTTTCTCACACTCAATTCTTTCAAGAGAAACTCTTTCTCAAGAAATGTGTCGTTCTTTGTGACAAACATTTGCCTTTGGATTTGAGATAGAAGGTATACCCAATTGTCTCTTTTGGGTACCCTATGAAGACGCATTTCTCCGCTTCGGGTTCCAGCTTTTCATGCTGAAGCTTTTTGACATAAGCATCACATCCCCAAACTTTAAGAAACGACAACTTTGGCTTCTTGCCAAACCACAGTTCATATGGCGTCGTCTCAACGGATTTTGATGGTGCTCTATTTAAAGTGAATGCAGCTGTCTCTAATGCATAACCCCAAAACGATAGTGGCAGATCTGTACGAGACATGATAGAACACACAATATCTAATAAGGTTCGAGTACGACATTCGGACACACCATTACGCTGTGGTTTTCCAGATGGTGTCAATTGTGAAAAAATTCCACACTGTCTTAAGTGACTTCCAAACTCATAACTCAGATATTCACCTCCTCGATCAGATCACAAGAATTTAATCTTCTTGTTATGATGATTCTCAACTTCACTCTGAAATTGCTTGAACTTTTCAGACGTTTCAGACTTGTGCTTCATTAATTAAATATACTCATATCTACTTAGGTCATTAGCGAAGGTGATAAAATAACAATATCCACCTCACGCCTCAATGCTCATCGGACCGCACACCCGTTCATGTTTATTTAGGTCATCAGTATGTATGATTTCCAATAAGTCGCTCGCCCGTTCCATTGTTGCAGAGAGCGGTGTTTTTGTCATCTTGCCCATGAGGCATGGTTCACATGTGTCAAGTGATTCAAAATCAAGTGACTCTAAAAGTCCATCAGCATGGAGCTTCCTCATGGGTTTCACACCAATATGACCCAAATGGCAGTGCCACAAGAAAGTGGTACAATCACTATCAACTCTACATCTTTTGGCGTCAATGTTATGAACATGTGTATAATCACTATCAAGATTCAACATGAATAAATCCCTCACATTTGGTGCATGACCATAAAAGATATCACTCATATAAATAGAACAACCATTATTCTGAGATTTAAATAAGTAGCCGTCTCACAATAAACAAGTTCCACATACAATGTTCATACTGTACGTAGGCACTAAATAACAATTATTCAAGTTCATCACTATTCCCGATGGTAATCGAAGAGAGAGCATGGCGATGGCGATCACATCAACCTTGGAACCATTTCCCACGTGCATCGTTACTTCATCCTTTGCTAGCGTTCGTCTATTCCATAGTTCCTGCTTTGTGTTGCAAATGTGAGCAACTAAACCGGTATCAAATACCCAGGCACTACAACGAGAGTTGGTAACGTACACATCAATAACATGTATATCATATATATACCTTGTTTGTTGTTGGCCGCCTTCTTGTCAGCCAGATACTTGGGGCAGTTCTGCTTCCAGTGACCAATTCCCTTTCAATGAAAGCACTCAGTTTCTGTCTTGGGTGCAGCCTTGGGTTTCTTCACTGGAGGAGCAACTGCTTTACCACCCTTCTTGGAGTTACCCTTCTTGCCCTTGCCATTCTTCTTGAAACTAGTGGTTTTATTGACCATCAACACTTGATGTTCCTTCTAGATTGCAGACTCAGCGACTTTCAGCATCGCAAATAGCTCGGCGGCTGACTTGTTCATCCCATGCATGTTATAATTCATCACAAAGCTCTTGTAGCTAGGTGGCAATGACTGAAGAACTTTGTAAGTGACCGCCTCAGGTGGAAGGGGCATCCCTAACTTCGCCAGGCGGGTCGAGTACCTAGACATTCTGAGTATATGTTCACTGATAGACCCGTTCTCCTCCGTTTTGCAAGCATAGAATTTATCGGAGCTCTCATACTTCTCGATATGGGAATTCTTCTTAAAGATAAACTCCAACTCTTGGAACATCTCATATGCTCCATGACATTCAGAACGTCTTTGAAGTCCCGGTTCCAAGCCATAAAATATTGCGCATTAAACTATTGAGTAATCTCCAGAATTTGTCTCCCAAGCGTTCTTAACGTCTTCGGATGATAGGTCAGTGGGTTGGTCACCAAGAGGTGCATCAAGGAGATATGCCTTCTGGGAAGCCATGAGGATAATCCCCAGATTGTGGGCCCATTCTACAAACTTACTTCCATCATCTTTCAACTTAGCTTTCTCTAGGAACACATTAAAATTCAGGGGTGCCACTACGCGAGCCATTGATCTACAACATAAATATGCAATGGTTACTCAGAGTATTGTTATAGATAATGAGTTTAGTTAATCAAATTATTAAAGCTCCCACTCAAATTGACATCCCTCCGCTCATTCGAGTGATACATGATCCAAATTCACCAACTCAAGTATGATCAACAGGTGAGTTAAGGTGGTTGCAATGGTGAACATCATCATGTTGATCATGTCTACTATATGACTCATGTTTGACCTTTCGGTCTCTTGTGTTCCGAGGCCATGTCTGTACATGCTAGGCTCGTCAAGTTTAACCCGAGTGTTCTACATGTGCAACACTGGCTTGCACCCGTTGTATGTGAATCTAGAGTCTATCTCTCTCGATCATCCCATGGTGTCTCGACATGACGAACTTTTGCAACGGTGCACACTCGGGGATAACACAATTTATCTTGAAATTTAAGTGAGGCATCACCTTATAATGCTAGCATTGTCCTAAGTAAAACAAGGTGCATAAACGGATTAACATCACATGCAAATCATAAGTGACATGATATGGCCATGAACTTGTGCTTTTCATCTCCATCTCCAAAGCACCGGCATGATCTCCATCATCACCGGCATGACACAAATGATCTCCATCATCTTAATTTCCATTAGCGTGTCCCCATAGGGGTTGTCGCGCCCACCATGCTTCTACTACTATTTCTACCGTTTAGCGATAAAGGAAAGCATTACACAGCGCTTAATGATTGCCACACAGGTCATACAATAATTAAAGACAACACTATGGATCCTGCCGGTTGCCGTACTCATCGACATGCAAGTCGTGATATTCTATACAACACATGATCATCTCATACATCACGTATATATCATTATGTAATTGGCCATATCACATCACAACATACCCTGCAAAAATAAGTTAGACGTCCTCTAATTGTTGTTGCAAGTTTTACGTGGATGCTACGGGTATCTAGCAAGAATGATTCTCACCTACGCAAAACCACAACGGTGATACATCAGTTTCTTTTAAACCTTCTCAAGGACCTCCTTTGTTGAATCCGATCCAACTACAGTGGGAGAGACAGACACCCGCCAGCCATCTTTTTACAACTAAGTTACACGTCAGTCGATGGAACGGTCTCTCGTAAGCGTACGAGTAAGGTTGGTCCGGGCCGCTTCATCCCACAATACCGCTGAACCAAAACACGACCAAGGGAGGAAGCAATCTAAGCATCAACACCCACAAACTCTTTGTGTTCTACTCGAGATGTCATCTACACTTAGACCTAGGTCATGATGCCACTATTGGGGAACGTTGCATGGGAAACAAAAAAATTCCTACGCGCACGCAAGATCTATCCATGGTGATGAGCATATACGAGAGGGAGAGTGGATCTACATACCCTTGTAGATCCCTAACCGGGAAGCGTTAAGAAACGTGGTTGATGTAGTCAAACATCTTCGCGATCCAAATCGCCGTGCGTCCCGCGATCCAATCACGATTCGTCCCGATCTAGCACCGAACGAATGACACCTCCGTGTTCAGCACACGTATGGCTCGATGATGATCTCTGCCTTGTTGATCCAGAAAGAGGGATACGTAGAAGAATTCTCTGAAGTGGGACGGTGTTGCGGCGATGGTGGCGGAGCTATTCTAGCAGGGCTTCGCCTAAGCACCGTTGAAACCGATCTAGAGGAGAAATTACGATCTAGAGTAGAGGCAGGACGAGGCTGTTTTTTGTGTCAAAAACCCTCAAAGCCTCTAGTATAGATAGGAGGAGGGGAGGGAGGAGACTTGGCTCCCAAGGGAGCCAAATCCACTTCGGCTGAACTGGGAGGTAGGAGTCCTCCTCCTCCACTCCTAGTAGGATTAGGACTCCTTCCTTGTTTCCCACTTTTGCCTTTTTCCACATTTTCCACCCTGGGATTTCTTCCCAGTCACATGGGCCTTATGTGGCACTTCGACCAGCCCTCTAAGGGCTGCTATTCGTCCTCCCAACCCCCATGTGGCCTGTTGGGTCTAAATACCCCTCCCGATGGTCCCCCGGTACCTTCCCGACACTCCCAATACACTACCGATGAGCCCGAAACTTTTCCGGTGACCAAAACAGGACTACCTATATATCAATATTTACCTCTGGACCATTATGGAGCTTGTCATGACGTTCGGGATCTCATCCGGGACTCTGAACAACATTAGGTCACCACCATACATAACTCTATACTACAGAAACGTCACCAAACCTTAAGTGTATTGACCCTGCGGGTTTGACAACTATGCAGACATGACCGAGAGACCTCTACGGTCAATAACCAATAGCGAGACCTGGAATGCCATATTGATTCCTACATATTCTACGAAGATGTTTATCGGTTGAACCTCTATGTCGAGGATTCAGTTAATCTTGTATGATGTTCCCTTTGTTCTTCGATATGTTACTTGCCCGAGATTCGATCGTTGGTATCTCCATACCTAGTTCAATCTCGTTGCCAGCAAGTCTCCTTACTCGTTCTATAATACAAGATACCGTGGCTAACACTTAGTCACATTGCTTGCAAGGCTTATTTTGATGTTGCATTACCGAGTGGGCCCTGAGATACCTCTCCGTCACATCGAGTAACAAATCCCAGTGTTGATCCATGCCAACCCAGCAGACACCCTCGGAGATACGCGTAGAGCACCTTTATAGTCACCCAGTTACATTGCGACGTTTGATAAACTCAAGGTACTCCTCCGGTGTTTCTGAGTTGCATGATCTCATGGTCATAGGAACATACACTTGACATGCAAAAAACTATAGCAATAAACTAACATGATCATATGCTACATTTATAGTTTGGCTCTTGTCCATCACATCATTCTTCGAATGATGTTATCCCATTGTCAAATGACATCTCATGTCAACGGCTAGGAAACCTTGACCATCTTTGATCAACGAGAAAGTCTACTAGAGGCATACTAGGGACATAGTTGTGTCTATGTATCCACACATGCAACGTGTTTCCAATCAATACAATTATAGCATGGATAATAAAAGATTAACATGAACAAGAAATATAATAATAACCATTTTATTATTGCCTCTAGGGCATGTTTCCAACAGGTCTATAACCCATACCGCTACTACCCACATGTTTAGCCATGCAAAAGCTTCATTCCTAGACGAAACTGCGCATAGCATCCCTTTTGGGTTATATTGATATGGAACCAAAATAATTTGTCATTCCGAGGGGCGAGAAATGGCTAACGGGAGGGAGAAACTTACCTTGGAAGATGGATCCACAATACCCTCCGGTGCTGAAATCTATTCTAGTTGTATCCATAGAACGGTCATATTCTTTCCATATGAACTCCGATTGTGCTCCACGACCTACCGAAACGACCACAAGGAAAAGACATATCCCACTATGGCAAACTTGTCCATCTTGAAAAAATTTAGAAGGCCAAAAATAACTTGTAAGATTGAGTTTTGGATAATTTAGTCATTGCGTTCACACTTCTAGCACTACTACCCAATAATGCTCTCAACCACGGACACATTCTGGGAAAATAAATTGTAGCACAATGTAAAATAACTCTATTTCTCACCATAAAGTCATACTTGTTAGTGTGGATAGAAGGATGATCCTTTTAGGTGCACCTAAACCCTCAACAAAATTGTTTTGCACGGCTACTACCCACATCTTTAGCCATGCAAAAGCTTCATTCCTGGACGAAACTACGCATAGCGTCCCTTCTAGGTTATATTCATATGCAACAAAAATAATAGGTCATTCCAAGGGGCTCAAAATGGATCACGGGTACAAGAAACTTACCTTGGAAGCTGGATCCACGGTATCCCCCGATGCTCAAATATATTTGAGATGTATCCGTAGAAGGGCCATATTCTGGACATACGAACTCCGATTAGGCTCCATGACCTACCAAAATGGTGCAACGAAAATACATATCCCATGATGACGGACCTTGTTCATTTTAGAAAAAATTTGAAGGCCAAAAATGACATGAAAGATTGGGTTTTGGATGATTTAATCGTTGGCGTGCACACTTCTAGCCTCTAGCACCCAACATTGTGCTCATCCAAGGACACATTCTGGGATAATAAATTACAGAACAATGTAACATCACACTATTTCTCACCAGCAAGTCATACTTGTCAGTCCAGCACTACTGGAATCAGCAACTTTGGCGTCTGGCAAGGCTGACGACAAAGGCATGGATGGCAAACTGCAAATGCCTTTGTCGTCTACCAGGGCTGACGGCAATGGTCATAAACGGCACACGTGGTAGCTTAGGACCATTAGGGGTTAACGGCATGCTTTGCCATCTGCTAGTAGATGGCGAAGATTTAAAGTTCTTTGCCATCTGCTAGCTGATGGCAAATGGCTTCCCCTAGATAGCTGCCACGTGGTAGCTTTGCCATCTGATTCAAAGTTCTTTGTTGTCTGCTAGCAGACGGCAAAGCTGCCACATAGGCCAGCCCAGTGCCCACACAGTTTGTCGTCTGCCAGCTGACGGCAAAGAGCCTGTATACCCCCTGTTTTTTTCTATGTTTTCTTAAATTCATTCAATTTCACAGAATTTCATTGATATATATATATACACATTTGCAAATACTTTCAACAAGCATACCAACACATATCCAACAACAAGTTTCCAACAACCAAGTTCATCATACAAAATCAAAACAAAAAGGAAGCACAAGGAGACGCGTAGACTCCATGAATGCAAGCTTCCTCATCTAAAGCAAATATCCAAATTGGGAAATAAGAAAGTTAGAAGAAGAAGAAGAAGACTAGATAGAAGAAGAAGAAGGAAAAGAAGAAAAAGAAGAAGAAGAGGAAGAAGATGAAATTTTCTTCTCTTTCTTCTTCTCCTCTACTCTTCATTATCTACTTCTTCTTCTAACTAAGGTAGGTAAAATGTTAAGTATAGGTCATTTTATAGCTATCCTAGGTAAAATATGTCATTCTGGAGCTAAGTAAAGTTATCATGTAATTTTCAAGGAAAATAAGCTAAGTATAGGTCATTTTGGAGCTAAACCAAGGTTATTATGCCAGTTTTTTACCTAAGTGAGCTAATTATGTCATAAAGAACTAGCTATGCTAAGTATAGATCACTATTGAGCTATCCTAGGTAGGTATGCCATTTTTTAGCTGACAAAGCATATTAAGTCATTTTGGAGGAAAAAATGCTAAGTCTAGGTCATTTTATATCCATTCTAGGTAAAATATGTCATTCTGGAGCTAAGTAAGGTTATTATGTCATTTTCTAGGAAAATAAGCTAAGTATAGATCATTTTGGATAAAAACCAAGGTTATTATGCCATTTTTTACCTTAGAAAGCGAATTATGTCATGAATGAACTAGCTAAGCTAAGTATAGATCATTATTGAGCTATCCTAGGTAGTTATGCCTTTTTTTAGCTAACTAAGCATATTAAGTCATTTTAGAGGAACAATGTTAAGTATAGGTCATTTTATATCTATACTAGTTAAAATATGTCGTTTTGGAGCTAAGTAAGGTTATTATGTCATTTTCGAGGAAAATAAGCTAAGTATCGGTCATTTTGGTGCTAAACCAACGTTATTATGCCATTTTTACCTAAGAAAGCCAATTATGTCATAAATAAACTAGCTAAGCTAAGTTTAGATCATTATTGACCTAAATAGGTCATTTCTTAAGCTAAGTATGAATGTTTTAAGCAAAACACTTGGGAAAACTTACCATCATCATGGTGGTGAAGGACTGGTCGGGTTTGCGCTAGTGTGAGATGGAGAAGGACTGGTCGGGGTTGCGGCAGACACGGAAGGATCGGTCGATACTTGTCGGGAGGCATGCTGCACCAAAGATCATTTGCAATGTCTCATTATCATGATGCACCTCAAATGTGAATACTAGTAACTAATGACCATTCAAATGAAACTCACCGTGGGCGCTATACCAATCTGGGGCATCGACGGAGGGGTCTGACCGTTGTTCTGGCACATGATCTGTACATTTTGTTTTCACGATTCAGTCATATTAGTTAGTCATGAAACGAGCATTGCGTGAATTATTTGGCTAATATGCAAGTGAATCCTACCACGAGGTGCTCATATAGGGCCCTGTGAGACGCGTCGTTCCGGTTCCTCTCCTCCTCCAACAACCTAGCCGTCCTCTCCTCCATGTCCCTCTCCCTCTCCGCCGCCTGCCTATTTGCCTCTGCTAGAAGCTCCTGGGCCCTAGCCTCGATGGCGAGCTCCATTGGTTGTGGACGAGGCCTTATCACAGGATTGGAGCTCGTCTGGCTCTTCTTGATCTCCGGGAGAATTCTAGGACAATGTATTAGTCCATCCCCAATGGATATCGAGCCATGGGGCCTCCGGCCACCAGATATCATCACGAGCTCTGGATCAAAAGGACTTAGGCTCGGGTTGAAGTCCTCCCCTTTCCTCGCCTTCCCCTCATCTTTGTACCTCATGAGCTTGTTGAGGGAGCAGATGTTGCTAAAGCTCTCTGGATGATCGAGGTCATGCTTAGAGAATGCCTTAGCCTTCTTGTACGAGGCAGTATGGGCCATGGCTTAGAGGTCGAACAGCGGTGGCACCTACTTCTTCTTGGGTCGCGCCTAGAAGAGAGGAACAAAATATTAGTTAAGGGATCAAGCTAGCATGAAGAATGAAATTGCAAGAATCATGAAGCAAACCACATACCCACTAATCCCCAAACTCAAACAGGTCGGAGCTCCCTTGATAGTGTGGCACACCTTTCATTTGGGCAAGCATATCCTTGATCTTGTTGTGGTCGGCTAGCCATTTGGGAGAGCACCACTCATCCACCAATGCCTCCCAACAGTCCATCCTATCCGAACACCATCTCGGGGGCACCTAAGGTAGACAAGAGAAATTTCAACGCTACGCCTATGAATCAAATCAAGGAAACTAAGTACAAGGCCTTAAGAATAGGTAATTACCTTCATGTACTTCTCCTTACTCAGAAAATTTTGGCCGCACTTCTTCTTGGCCCTCTTAATATTAGTCGAGGCGTAGTAGTCTCGAACAGCCTACACCCGAGCCTCGTGCCGTAAGTTATGAAGTAGACGCTTGCACTCGGCTACGTGAACAATAGTCGCGGCTGCCTCGTGTTCCTCAAGACACCTGTAGAAGGTCTGCAAACAAACAAGACATCACTGATTAGTACAATCACTAGGTGCTGTTGATTTTTAATTCTGTAAAGGAGAAATTACCCCAAACCGCCGGGTGACAATGTCCGCCACAGTCTAGCACAAGACATCGTCGACCCTCATCTCCGGTGGGGCCGGGGCAGCCAGGTGCAACTCCCAGCTCAGCGCTACCTATGGAACCTCACCCTCACCGGGCAATGTGGGCCACCCTAGGAAGTGCTGCCGGCAAAGCACACCAAGGACCTGGTTAGGCCTGCGGACACCAGGGTCGTGTTTCCAACCCTTGCAGTATGACAAGGCCAACACATTAGATATTAATTTGAACAAACATGAAGGCAAAAGTTTAAAAAAGAGTAAATGCACTTACTTCTCCCCATTAGGCATGATCAACCACCTCTGATCGCGGGACGCCAGCACGGGCAGGAGTTTGGACCACCACGCTGGTACACCTTCTTGCCCTCCTCAACCAGCTCACCCTCGCTATAGCCATCCTTAGAAAAGATGTCCTCGCCACCATCAGCATGGCCACTAGCCTTCGGAGTCACGTTGTACGAAGACTCTGGGACCGGAGTCTCCTAGGATGAAGACTCTAGCACCGGAGTCTCCTGCGACGAAGGCTCGGCGACCCGAGGCTCATCGGCCCGAGGCTTGTGGACCGGAGTCTGAGACGGGTCGAAGTCAGACGGATCCACCTGAGATGGAGCACTCCTATGGTCGAGAGAATCAGCTGGGGGAGGTGGCGAGGAAGGCGCAGCAGCCTTCCTGCCTCTTGCACCCCTCTTCGTCTTCCCCTGACCTCTCCCGCCCGAAGAAGAAGTGCCCGCTGGTGTCAGTATACTGTGTACCAGCGCTCTCTACAGGTCCTGGGGTGGAATAGTAGCGCCCCTCCAGGCACGTGTCGAGAAAGGATGCTCGGAGCGCTCTCGACCCGCGCCCACCTTCTGTCAACACCTGCAATGACAAAGATTAAACGAAATTTGTTCAACATAAAAAAATCAAATACCTAATAATATGAACTAAATAATACATATGTACATAATAATAATTGAATAGCTGACATTACTAATATTAATCTTCATCATCTATATATGCTTCGGAATCAATAAATGCATAATCATCATTAGTATCAATAATGATGTGCTCATCAACATCATCAATAAATGCATCAACATGTGGACGGCCTCCTTTATGTAATCGGTCATGCATTGACAGGTCATCCGCAGCAGTAACCTTTTCTTCTTCTGTCTCTTCTTGATTCGGCTCAGGGGTGAATTCGGATTCACTGTCACTGTCTACCTCAATGTTCTGGGGTGAAGTACAGCGGTTCTTGAAACGTTTTTTGGAAACACGTGTTTCTTGGAAGAATACTCCTTCATATATGTCTAGGTTAATCTAAGGTTCGTAATAATCTTCATTGAGGGGAGGTGGTCTAAAAAGTGGCGGCACATCATAAACGACATCCCAAACATTCAGATTTGGATCAGTTTGGCAGGCCCATGATAGATACAAAACTTGGGTTAGCCGTTGAGCTGTAATACAGACATGGGGAACATCTAAATGGGTGATTCGTTAGTTTTCGACTAGCCGTATATGATCATGAGTCCTTCTAGTCTCCTTCAGCTGGAACCAATAACATTTGAAGACTATGATGTTTGGTGGGTTTTCACCAAAGAATGTAAGTTCATAAATTGCTTCAACACTTCCATAATACTCGACCCCACCTTCGCCGACAGCGGAGACAACAATTTGTAGACTTTCGGTCGGGCATACATAGCTCTTTGACAAAAGTACGAAAGCGATACCTGTTGATGTCGTATTTGTCAAATGAACGGACCTTATAGTCAAAACCACTAGGGACTTGTCTCAATTAGGAGTCCATAGACTCTGCATTAGCATTCAAGTTTAATATGAAAGGATTGTTGCATTATCCGCAAACTAGACGAAGAAATGAAATGGTCTAATGGAAATTACCGTTTGGTTGAACCAAGAGATGAAACCGGGATAGCCGCCTCCATGATTTGCCAGAAGCTCATACTCTTCGACAGAATCCTTTTGGATCACCGTTCCATCCGAGAATTTGGCGACGTATCGACTGTATCACATATTCGGGAATAAGAGCAGTTCAATGGAATTAGAAGTTGTGAAACAATGTATCGAGAACTTACTCGATGTACTGTTGCACTTCTTTTAGGTTCTTCAAGATATACGACGAAATGGTCCACCATTCCTCGACATCCAACGCTATTGCTTCCAAAGCACCGGCTGGCGCGAGCTTCCCTTTGAATAGGCTGAGGTTGGATCGACCTTTTTCACAGTCACGATCATTGTACCGAGGCTTCGGATTATGCAAATGACGGTTGTTGGCTTTGTAGTGCACTATCACGAAGTTTGCCTCCTCCTTAGTAATGAATGCCTCGTCCATCAATGCTTCAACTCTACGTTTATTGGGTTGGGTTGCCATCATACCAAACACATTGAACCCATCCGTGTTGATGGCGACTCGAGGATGCCTTGGATCTACCGCTTTATCCTTATGTAATGCATCGGGGGTCGGGGTCAGTGGTGTCGGGATTCAGAGGTCAGTGGCGTCGGGGGTCAGGTGTAAGTGGTGTCGAGGGTCAGGGGTCAGTGGCGTCGGGGGTCGGGGTCAGTGACGTCGGTGGTCGGGGTCAGTGGTGTCGGGGGTTAGGGGTCAGTGGCGTTGAGAGTCAGGGGTCAATGTCGTCGGGGGTTGGGGTTAGTGACGTCGGGGGTCAGGGGTCAGTGGCGTTGAGGGTCAGGGGTCAGTGGCATTGGGGGTCATGGGTCAGTGGTGTCAAGGGTCAGGGTTAGTGGTGTTGGGGGGTCAGGGTCAGTGACGTTGGGGGTCGGGGGTCAGTGGCTTCTTCTTCCTCTTCTTCTTTTTTTCCTTTTCCTTTTTCTTCTTCTTCTTCTTCTCCTCCTCCTCCTCCTCCTCCTTCTCCTCTCTTCTTCTTCTTCTTCTTCTTTTTCTCATCCTCCTCCTCGTCCTCTATTCTTCTTCTTCTTCTTCTTCTTCTTCCTTTTTCTTTTTTTCCTTCTTTTCTTCTTCTTCTTCTTCTTCTTCCTCTGCTTATTCTTCTACTTTGCTTCTTCCTCTTCTTCTTCTTCTCCTTCCTCATTTTCTAATTTTTCTTATTTTCTTCTTCTTTTTTCAAAACTAAACCTAAACCTAAAACTAAACTAAACTAAATCTAAACCTAAACCTAAAAATAAAACTAAATCTAAACTAAGCATAAACCTAAAACTGAAAAAAATAGCAAAAATAAGAGGAGGAGGAGGAGCTCACCGTAGGGTAGGGGGCTTCCGGTGGAGGAGGCGGGAGGTTCGCCGCAGGGGAGGGGCGACGCCGCGGCCTTCCTCACGGCAGTGCTCAGGTGACCGCCGCAGGGGAGGAGCGTCGTGGCTGGGGCGGCGGGGTGACGGGTCGGGGCGTCGAGGGGAAGGAGCGGCGGGGCGGCGGGTTGATGGGTCGGGGCGGCGGGGGCAGGGCGGCGGGGCAGCGGGTCGAGGCGATGGGGGGCAGGGGCAGCGGGGGGCGTGACAGGGAGAGGGCGGCGCTGCGGCCTACCTCACGGAGGTGCTCGGGCGGCCGCCATAGGGGAGGGGCGTCACGGCCGGGGTGGCGGGGCGACGGGTCGGGGCGGCGGGGGGCAGGAGCGGCGGGGCGGCGGGTCAGCGAGTCGGGGTGGCGGGGGGCAGTGGTGGCAGAGAGAGAGAATTGAGAGAAGAGAGAGAGGCATGGGGGTGTGCCCTTAGTAGCAGTTAGGTATTAACGTCTTCGCCGTCCGCTAGCAGACGACAAAGAGGTGGGGTGGTGAGCCGTTACAGTAGTGCCCCCACCCAGCTCTTTGTCCTCCGCTAGCTGACGGCAAGGAATCTATGCCGTCAGCTAGCAGACGGCAAAGAGATGGCTGATGGCAAACAATATCTTTGCCATCAGCCAGTTCTTTGTCGTTTGCTTTTTGTAAGCAGATGGTAAAGAAGGTCTATGTCATCTGCTAGCGGAAGGCAAAGAAGTGGCTGATGGCAAAGTCTGTGATTCCAGTAGTGTAGATAGAAGGAGGATCCTCTTCGGTGCATCAAATGCCCAAAAAATGTTGTTTTGCATGGTCTATCACCCCATACGCTACTACCCACATGTTTATCCATGCAAAAGCTTCATTCCTGGATGAAACTGCGCATAGCATCCCTTTTGGGTTATATTCATATGGAACCAAAATAATAGATCGTTCTAAGGTGCGCAAAATGGCTCACGGGCGTGAGAAACTAACCTTGGAAGCTGGATCCACGGTACACTAGTAGAAAACAGGGCATCGGTTCGGGCCGGCCAGCCCATTAGTCCCGGTTCAGTCAGTCCCGGTTCAGTCTCGAACCAGGACCAATGGGTGCAACAGTCCCGGTTCGTGAGGCCAGGGGCCCGGGCGGGCCACGTGGGGCATTGGTACCGGTTCATCTGGAATCTTTGGTCCCGGTTCCAGACATGAACCGGGACCAATGTGCCTCGCTCCTGGCCCGCAACCATTGGTCCCGGTTCGTGGCTGGAACCGGGACCAAATGGGGTAACCATTCACCTAGTGCGAGCCCCTTTAGTCCCGGTTGGTGGCTCAAACTAGGACTAAAGGTTTGAACGTTTCGCATCCCTAGATGTTTCGCGCTCCGAGAAAAAGGCAATTGTTCCTCGGCGTGGGCTATAGTACATTCGCCCATTTCTCTTCTTCTCCTCTCTTCTTCTCCTCCATTCTCCTCTCTTCTTCCCCATATATTCTACCATGAATCCAATCGCTCGCTACAGGGAGGTGCTCACACATGGCACGACCAATCTCGATGTAGTCTACACGAACGACAGCGCCATGGTGCCACGTTTTCTTTCCCTTTTGCAGAAATGGGTTCAAGTGGTGGATGAGAAAGACAAGTTCATAGGGCTTGATGTCGAGTACACGGCCAAGCAAGAAGATGTTGCCGTCATCCAGCTATGTTTCAAGAAACATGTCATGATCTTCCAATGGGCAAGGTGAGTTTTGAGGGTTTTCTTTGATCAATTAATAATTTATAAATTATTATGAAAATTGCATAGGATAGGAATATGTTCCATTTTGAATCCTATGGGAAAGTTCAATATTTCTTTTAAGTTTGTAGCGAAACAATTTTCCTTGTTGCAAAACGTGGGAGAACATATATGTCATTTAGTTAATTTAGGGTTTCTTCATCAATTCATACGATATGAAAATTGCATATATATAGGATATAGGAATATATATGTTCTATTTTGAATCCTATGGCAAAGATTAGTTTCTCTTAAGTTGTAGTGAAATAATTTTCAATTTTTTTATGATATTACTGTTCACCGAGCTCAAATGAACCTGGGAGCAACAACTCTGCGCCTTCCTCTTTTGTTGCAGCGAAATAATTTTCCTTTATATAGTTCCATGTTGTAATTCTGCCAAAATATACTTGTTGCAGCAGTATTTAACATTTGTTCCATTTTAATTTGTTGATGTTGCAGTAGTGACAAGCACTGCCCAGCACTCATGGACTTCCTATGTAGCGGCATACATTTTGCTAGCGTTGATGTAGGTAATGACAAGCTGAAGATGAGGCGTAGCTTCGGTATTGATATATCAGCTGGCTGCCTTATTGATATCCAAGACATATTAGGCTTCATCGTGAGAGGACTTCGATGGCTTCTATGGCAGTCGCCTTGATCGACGCCTATTACGGAGATATGAAGAGAAAATTCCCCTGGGCGTAGCACAAAGAGTGGGAGAGGACCCAGCTTCAGCCTATCAACATTGATTATGCAGCAAAAGATGCATACGTTGCATATGAGTTCTACCACAAGATTCGAACCATGAACTATTCTTTTGATTCAGACTAGCTAGTAGTGTTCGCTTGGACGAGTACTTTCTGTAATGGATATCTGAACTATTAAATATTACATATCTCTCTAGCTATTATATATTTGTAGTGCTTTTCAATTCAGCTTTTTCTTAAATTTCGATTGTGGCTGACAACAAAATGCAACAAAAAACTGGGTTGTCATCGTTGGCAAGCACGCACACCATGCCAACTTTCAACCTTTTCAGAGTTAATTTGTAGTGCTTTTCAATTAAAGGGTCATAATTAGCTAAAAAATCATTAAATGCATGAAAAATACCAAATGATGTTAGAAAGTGTTGAAAATTGATGATGAGGTTTTGACTGGTGCACTTTGAGCACATGAAAACCCTGGAGTTGAAATAAGTTCATGAAAATGAAATGCCTTTTGTAACCGATGAGTTTTCGTCCGGAACCCCCATACTTCGAAAGAGACTGTTTATTTTGTACATGAAGTGCATCCAGCTTTTGCCGTAACCCTCTCAACTTTTCAGAACATGCTATGTGGGTGAAATGTTGATACCATGCCAACTTTCCACATTTTTAGAGTTCTTTTGTAGTTCTTTTCAATTTAAGGGTCATAATTGGCTCAAAAACCATTAAATGCATGAAATATACCAAATGAAGTCAGAAAGGGTTGAAAATTGATGATGTGGCTTTGAATGGTGCATTTTGAGCACACGAAAATCCTGGAGTACAAATAAGTTCAAGAAAATGAAATGCCTTTTGTAACCAATGACTTTCCATCCAAAATCCCGATACTTCGAAAGAGACTGTCCGTTTTGTACACGAAGTGTATCCAGCTGTTGCCGTAAACCTCTCAACTTTTTATCACATGCTATGTGCGGCAAATGTTGATACCATGCCAACTTTCAACCTTTTCAGAGTTAATTTGTAGTGCCTTTCAATTTAAGGGTCATAATTAGCTCAAAAAAATTCATTAAGTGCATTAAAGATACCAAATGAAGTTAGAAAGTGTTGAAAATTGATGATGTGGCTTTGAATGGTGCATTTTGAACACACGAAAAGCCTGGACTTCAAATAAGTTCAACAAAATGAAATGTCGTTTGTAACCGATGAGTTTCCGTCCGAAACACCAATACTTCGAAAGAGACTGTCTGTTTTGGTCATGAAGTGCATCCATATTTTGCCGTAACCCTCTCAACTTTTTCGCACATGCTATGTGGGTGAAATGTTGATACCATGCCAACTTTCAACCTTTTCGGAGTTCATTAAGTGCATTAAAGATACCAAATGAAGTCAGAAAGGGTTCAAAATTGATGATGTGGCCTTGAATGGTGCATTTTGAACACACGAAAAGCCTGGAGTTCTAATAATTTCAAGAAAATGAAATGCCTTTTGTAACCAATGAGTTTCCGTCCAAAACCCCGATACTTCGAAAGAGACTTTCTGTTTTATACACGAAGTGCATCCAGCTCTTGCCGTAACCCTCTCAACTTTTTAGCACATTATATGTGGGTGGAATGTTGATACCATGCCAACTTTCAACCTTGTGAGAGTTCATTTGTAGTGCTTTTCAATTTAAGGGTCATAATTAGCTCAACAAAATAATTAAATGCATGAAAGATACAAATGAAGTTAGAAAGGGACGAAAAATGATGATGTGGCTTTGAATAGTTCATTTTGAACACACAAAAAGCCTGGAGTTCTGATAAGTTCAAGAAAATGATATGCCTTTTGTAACCGATGAGTTTCCGTCCGAAACCCCGGTATTTCGAAAGACTGTCCGTTTTGTACACGACGTTCATCGAGCTTTTGCGGTAACCCTCTCAACTTTTTAGCACATGATATGTGGGTGAAATTTTGATACCATGCAAACTTTCAACCTTTTCAGAGTTCAGTTGTGGTGCTTTTCAATTTAAGGGTCATAATTAGCTCAAAAAAATCATTAAATGCTACAAAGATACCAAATGAATTCAGAAAGGGTTGAGAATTCACGATGTGGCTTTGAATGGTGCAGTTTGAACACACAAAAATTGTGGACTTCTAATAAGTTCAAGAAAATGAAATGCCTTTTGTAACCAATGAGTTTCCGTCCAAAAGCCCGATACTTCGAGAGAGACTGTCCGTTTTGTACACGAAGTGCGTCCAGCTTTTTCCGTAACTCTCTCAACTTTTAAGCACATGCTATGTGCATGAAATGTTGATACCATGCCAACTTTCAACCTTTTCAGACTTCATTTCTAGTGCTTTTCAATTTAAGGGTCATAATTAGCTCAAAAAAATCATTAAATGCATGAAAGATACCAAATGAATTTAGAAAGCGTTGAAAATTGATGATGTGGCTTTTAATGGTGCATTTTCAACACACGAAATCCTGGAGTTCTAATAAGCTCAACAAAATTAAATGCCTTTTGTAATCAATGAGTTTCCGGCCGAAACCTCGATACTTCGACTGTTCGTTTTGTACATGAAGTGCATCCATATTTTGGCGTAATTCTCTCAATTTTTTCCCACATGCTATGTGGGTGAAATGTTGATACCATGCAAACTTTCAACCTTTTTGGAGTTCATTTGTTGTGCTTTTCAATTTAAGGGACATAATTACCTCAAAAAAATCATTAAATGCATGAAAAATACCAAATGAAGTCAGAAAGTGTTGAAAATTGATGACGTGGTTTTGAATGGTGCACTTTGAACACACGAAAAGTGTGGAGTTCAATCAGTTCATGAAAATGAAATGCCTTTTGTAACCGACGAGTTTCCATCCGAAACCCCGATACTTTGAAAGAGACTGTCCGTTTTGTACACGAAGTGCATACAACTTTTGCCGTAACCCTCTCAACTTATTAGCACATGCTGTGTGGGTGAAATGTTGATACCATGCCAAATTTCAACCTTTTCAGAGTTCATTTGTAGTGATTTTTAATTTAAGGTTTATAATTAGCTCAAAAAAATCATTAAATGCATGAAAGATACCAAATGAAGTTAGAAAGGCTTGAAGATTGATGGTGTGGCTTTGAATGGTGTGGCTTTGAACACACAAAAAGCCTGGAGTTCTAATAAGTTCAAGAAAATGAAATTTCTTTTGTAACCGATGAGTTTCCGTCCGAAACCCCGATACTTCGAAAGACTGTTCGTTTTGTACACGAAGTGCATCCACCTTTTGCCGTACCCTCTAATAGTTTTAGCACATGCTATGTGGGTGAAATGTTGATACCATGCCAACTTTCAACCTTTTCAAAGTTTATTTGTAGTGCTTTTCAATTAAAGGGTCATAATTAGATGAAAAAAATCATTAAATGCATGAAAAATACCAAATGAAGTTAGAAAGTGTTGAAAATTGATGACGTGGTTTTGAATGGTGCACTTTGAACACACGAAAAGCGTGGAGTTCAATAAGTTCATTAAAATGAAATGCCTTTTGTAACCGACGAGTTTCCATCCGAAACCCCGATACTTCGAAAGAGACTGTCCGTTTTGTACACGAAGTGCATACAACTTTTGCCGTAACCCTCTCAACTTATTAGGACATGCTGTGTGGGTGAAATGTTGATACCATGCCAACTTTCAACCTTTTCAGAGTTCATTGTAGTGATTTTCAATTTAAGGGTCATAATTAGCTCAAAAAAATCATTAAATGCATGAAAGATACCAAATGAAGTTAGAATGGTTTGAAAATTGATTGTGTGGCTTTGAATGGTGCATTTTGAACACACAAAAAGCCTGGAGTTCTAATCAGTTCAAGAAAATGAAATTTCTTTTGTAACCGATGAGTTTTCGTCCGAAACCCCGATACTTCAAAAGACTCTCCGTTTTGTACATGAAGTGCATCCACCTTTTGCCGTAACCCTCTAAATTTTTTATCACATGCTCTGTGGGTGAAATGTTGATACCATGCCAACTTTCAACCTTTTCAAAGTTTATTTGTAGTGCTTTTCAATTAAAGGGTAATAATTAGCTGAAAAAATTCATTAAATGCATGAAAATACCAAATGATGTTAGAAAGTGTTGAAAATTGATGATGAGGTTTTTAATGGTGCACTTTGAGCACATGAAAAGCCTGGAGTTGAAATAAGTTCATGAAAATGAAATGCCTTTGGTAACCGATGATTTTCCGTCCGGAACCCCGATACTTCGAAAGAGACTATTCGTTTTGTACACGAAGTGCATCCAGCTTTTGCCGTAACCCTCTCAACTTTTTAGCACATGCTATGTGGGTGAAATGTTGATACCATGCCAACTTTCAACCTTTTAAGAGTTCATTTGTAGTGCTTTTCAATTTAAGGGTCATAATTAGCTCAAATAATCATTAAATGCATCAAAGATACTAAATGAAGTTAGAACGGGTTGAAAATTGATGATGTGGCTTTGAATGGTGCTTTTTCAACACACAAAAAGCCTGGAGTTGTAATAAGTTCAAGAAAATGATATGCCTTTTGTAACCGATGAGTTTCCGTCCGAAACCCCGGTACTTCGAAAGACTGTCCGTTTTGTACACAAAGTGCATCCAGCTTTTGCCGTAACCCTTTCAACTTTTTAGCACATGCTATGTGGGTGAAATGTTGATACCATGCCAACTTTCAACCTTTTCAGAGTTCATTTATAGTGCTTTTCAATTTAAGGGTCATAATTAGCTCAAAAAAATCATTAAATGCATGAAAGATACCAAATGAAGTCACAAAGGGTTGAAAATTGATGATGTAGCTTTGAATGGTGCAGTTTGAAACCGCAAAAAGCGTGGACTTCTCATAATTTCAAGAAAATGAAATGCCTTTTGTAACCAATGAGTTTCGGTCCAAAACCCCGATACTTCGAGAGAGACTGTCCGTTTTGTACACGAAGTGCATCCAAGTTTTTCCGTAACCCTCTCAACTTTTAAGCACATGCTATGTGCGTGAAATGTTGATACCATGCCAACTTTCAACCTTTTTAGAGTTCATTTGTAGTGCTTTTCAATTTAAGGGTCATAATTAGCTCAAAAAAATCAGTAAATGCATGAAAGATACCAAATGAAGTTAGAAAGGGTTGAAAATTGATGATGTGGCTTTGAATGGTGCATTTTCAACACACGAAAAGCCTGGAGTTCAAATAAGCTCAAGAAAGTTAAATGCCTTTTGTAATCGATAAGTTTCCATTCGAAACCTCGATACTTCGAAACAGACTGTGCGTTTTGTACATGAAGTGCATCCATATTTTGCCGTAACCCTCTCAACTTTTTCCCACATGCTATGTGTGTGAAATTTTGATACCATGCAAACTTTCAACCTTTTCGGAGTTCATTTGTTGTGCTTTTCAATTTAATGGCTATAATTAGCTCAAAAAAATAATTAAATGCATGAAAGATACCAAATGAAGTTAGAAAGGGTTGAAAATTGTTCGTGTGGCTTTGAATGGTGCATTTTGAACACACAAAAAGCCTGGAGTTCCAATAAGTTCAAGAAAATGAAATTTCTTTTGTAACCGATGAGTTTCCGTCCGAAACCCCGATACTTCGAAAGACTGTCCGTTTTGTACATGAAGTGCATCCACCTTTTGCCGTAACCCTCTAAAATTTTGAGCACATGCTATGTGGCTGAAATGTTGATACCATGCCAACTGTCAACCTTTTCAAAGTTTACTTGTAGTGCTTTTCAATTAAAGGGTCATAATTAGCTGAAAAAATTCATTAAATGCATGAATGATACAAAATGATGTTAGAAAGTGTTGAAAATTGATGATGAGGTTTTGAATGGTGCACTTTGAGCACATGAAAAGCCTGGAGTTGAAATAAGTTGATGAAAATGAAATTCCTTTTGTAACCGCTGAGTTTCCGTCCGGAACCCCGATACTTCGAAAGAGTATTTTCGTTCTTGTACACGAAGTGCATCCAGCTTTTGCCGTAACCCTCTCAACTTATTAGCACATGCTGTGTGGGTGAAATGTTGATACCATGCCAACTTTCAACCTTTTCAGAGTTCATTTGTAGTGATTTTCAATTTAAGGGTCATAATTAGCTCAAAAAAAATCATTAAATGCATGAAAGATACCAAATGAAGTTAGAAAGGTTTGAAAATTGATTGTGTGGCTTTGAATGGTGCATTTTGAACACATAAAAAGCCTGGAGTTCTAATCAGTTCAAGGAAATGAAATTTCTTTTGTAACCGATGAGTTTTCGTCCGAAACCCCGATACTTCGAAAGACAGTCCGTTTTGTACACGAAGTGCATCCACCTTTTGCCGTAGCCCTCTAAAAATTTTATCACATGCTCTGTGGGTAAAATGTTGATACCATGCCAACTTTCAACCTTTTCAGAGTTTATTTGTAGTGCTTTTCAATTAAAGGGTCATAATTAGCTGAAAAAATTCATTAAATGCATGAAAAATACCAAATGATGTTAGAAAGTGTTGACAATTGATGATGAGGTTTTGAATGGTGCACTTTGAGCACATGAAAAGCCTGGAGTTGAAATAAGTTCATGAAAATGAAATGCCTTTTGTAACCGATGAGTTTCCGTCCGGAACCCCGATACTTCGAAAGAGACTGTTCGTTTTGTACACGAAGTGCATCCAGCTTTTTCCGTAACCCTCTCAACTTTTTAGCACATGCTATGTGGGTGAAATGTTGATACCATGCCAACTTTCAACCTTTTAAGAGTTCTTTTGTAGTTCTTTTCAATTTAAGGGTCATAATTGGCTCAAAAAATCATTAAATGCATGAAATATACCAAATGAAGTCAGAAAGGGTTGAAAATTGATGATGTGGCTTTGAATGGTGCATTTTGAGCACACGAAAATCCTGGAGTTCAAATAAGTTCAAGAAAATGAAATGCCTTCTGTAACCAATGAGTTTCCGTCGAAAATCCCGATACTTCGAAAGAGACTGTCCGTTTTGTACACGAAGTGTATCCATCTGTTGCCATAAACCTCTCAACTTTTTATCACATGCTATGTGCGGCAAATGTTGATACCATGCCAACTTTCAACCTTTTCAGAGTTAATTTGTAGTGCTTTGCAATTAAAGGGTCATAATTAGCTGAAAAAATTCATTAAATGCATGAAAAATACCAAATGATGTTAGAAAGTGTTGAAAATTGATGATGAGGTTTTGAATGGTGCACTTTGAGCACATGAAAAGCCTTGAGTTGAAATAAGTTAATGAAAATGAAATTCCTTTTGTAACCGATGAGTTTCCGTCCGGAACCCCGATACTTCGAAAGAGACTATCCGTTTTGTACACGAAGTACATCCAGATTTTGCCGTAACCCTCTCAACTTTTTAGCACATGCTATGTGGGTGAAATGTTGATACCATGCCAACTTTCAACCTTTTCAGAGTTCATTTGTAGTGCTTTTCAATTAAGGTTCATAATTAGCTCACATAATCATTAAATGCATCAAAGATACTAAATGAAGTTAGAAAGGGTTGAAAATTGATGATGTGGCTTTGAATGGTGCATTTTGAACACACAAAAAGCCTGGAGTTCTAATAAGTTCAAGAAAATGATATGTCTTTTGTAACCGATGAGTTTCCGTCTGAAACCCCGATACTTCGAAAGACTGTCCGTTTTGTACACGAAGTGCATCCAGCTTTTGCCGTAACCCTTTCAACTTTTTAGCACATGCTATGTGGGTGAAATGTTGATACCATGCCAACTTTCAACCTTTTCAGAGTTCATTTGTAGTGCTTTTCAATTTAAGGGTCATAATTAGCTCAAAAAAATCAATAAATGCATGAAAGATACCAAATGAAGTCACAAAGGGTTGAAAATTGATGATGTAGCGTTGACTGCTGCAGTTTGAACACGCAAAAAGCGTGGACTTCTCATAATTTCAAGAAAATGAAATGCCTTTTGTAACCAATGAGTTTCGGTCCAAAACCCCGATACTTCGAGAGAGACTGTCCGTTTTGTACACGAAGTGCATCCAAGTTTTTCCGTAACCCTGTCAACTTTTAAGCACATGCTATGTGCGTGAAATGTTGATACCATGCCAACTTTCAACCTTTTCAGAGTTTATTTGTAGTGCTTTTCAATTAAAGGGTCATAATTAGCTGAAAAAATGCATTAAATGCATGAAAAATACCAAATGATGTTAGAAAGTGTTGACAATTGATGATGAGGTTTTGAATGGTGCACTTTGAGCACATGAAAAGCTTGGAGTTGAAATAAGTTCATGAAAATGAAATGCCTTTTGTAACCGATGAGTTTCCGTCCGGAACCCCGATACTTCGAAAGAGACTGTTCGTTTTGTACACGAAGTGCATCCAGCTTTTGCCGTAACCCTCTCAACTTTTTAGCACATGCTATGTGGGTGAAATGTTGATACCATGCCAACTTTCAACCTTTTAAGAGTTCTTTTGTAGTTCTTTTCAACTTAAGGGTCATAATTGGCTCAAAAAATCATTAAATGCATGAAATATACCAAATGAAGTCAGAAAGGGTTGAAAATTGATGATGTGGCTTTGAATGGTGCATTTTGAGCACATGAAAATCCTGGAGTTCAAATAAGTTCAAGAAAATGAAATGCCTTCTGTAACCAATGAGTTTCCGTCGAAAATCCCGATACTTCGAAAGAGACTGTCCGTTTTGTACACGAAGTGTATCCATCTGTTGCCATAAACCTCTCAACTTTTTATCACATGCTATGTGCGGCAAATGTTGATACCATGCCAACTTTCAACCTTTTCAGAGTTAATTTGTAGTGCTTTGCAATTAAAGGGTCATAATTAGCTGAAAAAATTCATTAAATGCATGAAAAATACCAAATGATGTTAGAAAGTGTTGAAAATTGATGATGAGGTTTTGAATGGTGCACTTTGAGCACATGAAAAGCCTTGAGTTGAAATAAGTTAATGAAAATGAAATTCCTTTTGTAACCGATGAGTTTCCGTCCGGAACCCCGATACTTCGAAAGAGACTATCCGTTTTGTACACGAAGTACATCCAGATTTTGCCGTAACCCTCTCAACTTTTTAGCACATGCTATGTGGGTGAAATGTTGATACCATGCCAACTTTCAACCTTTTCAGAGTTCATTTGTAGTGCTTTTCAATTAAGGTTCATAATTAGCCCAAATAATGATTAAATGCATCAAAGATACTAAATGAAGTTAGAAAGGGTTGAAAATTGATGATGTGGCTTTGAATGGTGCATTTTGAACACACAAAAAGCCTGGAGTTCTAATAAGTTCAAGAAAATGATATGTCTTTTGTAACCGATGAGTTTTCGTCTGAAACCCCGATACTTCGAAAGACTGTCCGTTTTGTACACGAAGTGCATCCAGCTTTTGCCGTAACCCTTTCAACTTTTTAGCACATGCTATGTGGGTGAAATGTTGATACCATGCCAAATTTCAACCTTTTCAGAGTTCATTTGTAGTGCTTTTCAATTTAAGGGTCATAATTAGCTCAAAAAAATCAATAAATGCATGAAAGATACCAAATGAAGTCACAAAGGGTTGAAAATTGATGATGTAGCGTTGACTGGTGCAGTTTGAACACGCAAAAAGCGTGGACTTCTCATAATTTCAAGAAAATGAAATGCCTTTTGTAACCAATGAGTTTCGGTCCAAAACCCCGATACTTCGAGAGAGACTGTCCGTTTTGTACACGAAGTGCATCCAAGTTTTTCCGTAACCCTCTCAACTTTTAAGCACATGCTATGTGCGTGAAATGTTGATACCATGCCAACTTTCAACCTTTTTAGAGTTCATTTGTAGTGCTTTTCAATGTAAGGGTCATAATTAGCTCAAAAAATCAGTAAATGCATGAAAGATACCAAATGAAGTTAGAAAGGGTTGAAAATTGATGATGTGGCTTTGAATGGTGCATTTTCAACACACGAAAATCCTGGAGTTCAAATAAGCTCAAGAAAATTAAATGCCTTTTGTAATCGCTGAGTTTCCATCCGAAACCTCGATACTTCGAAAGAGACTGTGCGTTTTGTACATGAAGTGCATCCATATTTTGCCGTAACCCTCTCAACTTTTTCCCACATGCTATGTGTGTGAAATGTTGATACCATGCAAACTTTCAACCTTTTCGGAGTTCATTTGTTGTGCTTTTCAATTTAATGGCTATAATTAGCTCAAAAAAATCATTAAATGCATGAAAGATACCAAATGAAGTTAGAAAGGGTTGAAAATTGTTGGTGTGGCTTTGAATGGTGCATTTTGAACACACAAAAAGCCTGGAGTTCTAATAATTTCAAGAAAATGAAATTTCTTTTGTAACCGATGAGTTTCCGTCCGAAACCCCGATACTTCGAAAGACTGTCCGTTTTGTACACGAAGTGCATCCACCTTTTGCTGTAACCCTCTAAAATTTTGAGCACATGCTATGTGGGTGAAATGTTGATACCATGCCAACTTTCAACCTTTTCAAAGTTTATTTGTAGTGCTTTTCAATTGAAGGGTCATAATTAGCTGAAAAAAATAATTAAATGCATGAAAAATACCAAATGATGTTAGAAAGTGTTGAAAATTGATGATGAGGTTTTGAATGGTGCACTTTGAGCACATGAAAAGCCTGGAGTTGAAATAAGTTGATGAAAATGAAATGCCTTTTCTAACCGCTGAGTTTCCGTCCGGAACCCCGATACTTCGAAAGAGACTTTTCGTTCTTGTACACGAAGTGCATCCAGCTTTTGCCATACCCCTCTCAACTTATTAGCACATGCTGTGTGGGTGAAATGTTGATACCATGCCAACTTTCAACCTTTTCAGAGTTCATTTGTAGTGATTTTCAATTTAAGGGTCATAATTAGCTCAAAAAAATCATTAAATGCATGAAAGATACCAAATGAAGTTAGAAAGGTTTGAAAATTGATGGTGTGGCTTTGAATGGTGCATTTTGAGCACAAAAAAAGCCTGGAGTTCTAATAAGTTCAAGAAAATGAAATTTCTTTTGTAACCGATGAGTTTCCGTCCGAAACTTGGATACTTCGAAAGACTGTCCGTTTTGTACACGAAGTCCATCCACCTTTTGCCGTAACCCTCTAAAATTTTTAGCACATGCTATGTGGGTGAAATGTTGATACCATGCCAACTTTCAACCTTTTCAAAGTTTATTTGCAGTGCTTTTCAATTAAAGGGTCATAATTAGCTGAAAAAATACATTAAATGCATGAAAAATACCAAATGATGTTAGAAAGTGTTGAAAATTATTGATGAGGTTTTGAATGGTGCACTTTGAGCACATGAAAAGCCTGGAGTTGAAATAAGTTCATGAAAATGAAATGCCTTTTGCAACCGATGACTTTCCGTCCGGAACCCCGATACTTCGAAAGAGACTGTTCGTTTTGTACACGAAGTGCATCCAGCTCTTGCCGTAACCCTCTCAACTTATTAGCAAATGCTATGTGGGTGAAATGTTGATACCATGCCAACTTTCAACCTTTTCAGAGTTCATTTGTTGTGCTTTTCAATTTAAGGGTCATAATTAGCTCAAAAAAATCATTAAATGCATGAAAGATACCAAATGAAGTTAGAAATGCTTGAATATTGATGGTGTGGCTTTGAATGGTGCATTTTGAACACACAAAAAGCCTGGAGTTCTAATAAGTTCAAGAAAATGAAATTTCTTTTGTAACCGATGAGTTTCCGTCCGAAACCCCGATACTTCGAAAGACTGTCCGTTTTGTACACGAAGTGCATCCACCTTTTGCCGTAACCCTCTAAATTTTTTAGCATATGCTATGTGGGTGAAATGTTGATACCATGCCAACTTTCAACCATTTCAAAGTTTATTTGTAGTGCTTTTCAATTAAAGGGTCATAATTAGCTAAAAAATTCATTAAATGCATGAAAAATACCAAATGATGCTACAAAGTGTTGAAAATTGATGATGAGGTTTTGAATGGAGCACTTTGAGCACATGAAAAGCCTGGAGTTGAAATAAGTTCATGAAAATGAAATGCCTTTTGTAACCGATGAGTTTCCGTCCGGAACACCGATACTTCGAAAGAGACTGTTCGTTTTGTACACGAAGTGCATCCAGCTTTTGCCGTAACCCTCTCAACTTATTAGCACATGCTGTGTGGGTGAAATGTTGATACCATGCCAACTTTCAACCTTTTTAGAGTTCATTTGTAGTGATTTTCAATTTAAGGGTCATAATTAGCTCAAAAAAAATCATTAAATGCATGAAGGATACCAAATGAAGTTAGAAAGGTTTGAAAATTGATGGTGTGGTTTGGAATGGTGCATTTTGAACACACAAAAAGCCTGGAGTTCTAAAAAGTTCAAGAAAATGAAATTTCGTTTGTAACCGATGAGTTTTCGTCCGAAACCCCGATACTTCGAAAGACTGTCTGTTTTGTACACGAAGTGCATCCACCTTTTGCCGTAACCCTCTAAAATTTTTAGCACATGCTATGTGGGTGAAATGTTGATACCATGCCAACTTTCAACCTTTTTAAAGTTTATTTGTAGTGCTTTTCAATTAAAGGGTCATAATTAGCTGAAAAAATTCATTAAATGCATGAAAAATACCAAATGATGTTAGAAAGTGTTGAAAATTGATGATGAGGTTTTGAATGGTGCACTTTGAGCACATGAAAAGCCTGGAGTTGAAATAAGTTCATGAAAATGAAATGCCTGTTGTAACCGATGAGTTTCCGTCCGGAACCCTGATACTTCGAAAGAGATTGTTCGTTTTGTACACGAAGTGCATCCAGCTTTTGCCGTAACCCTCTCAACTTTTTAGCACATGCTATGTGGGTGAAATGTTGATACCATGCCAACTTTCAACCTTTTCAAAGTTCTTTTGTAGTTCTTTTCATTTTAAGGGTCATAATTGGCTCAAAAAATCGTTAAATGCATGAAATATACGAAATGAAGTCAGAAAGGGTTGAAAATTGATGATGTGGCTTTGATTGGTGCATTTTGCGCACACGAAAATCCTGGAGTTCAAATAAGTTCAAGAAAATGAAATGCCTTTTGTAACCAATGAGTTTCCGTCCAAAATCCCGATACTTCGAAAGAGACTGTCCGTTTTGTACACGAAGTGCATCCAGCTTTTGCCGTAACCCTTTCAACTTTTTAGCACATGCTATGTGGGTGAAATGTTGATACCATGCCAACTTTCAACCTTTTCAGAGTTCATTTGTAGTGCTTTTCAATTTAAGGGTCATAATTAGCTCAAAAAAATCATTAAATGCATGAAAGATTCCAAATGAAGTCACAAAGGGTTGAAAATTGATGATGTAGCTTTGAATGGTGTAGTTTGAACACGCGAAACGCGTGGACTTCTCATAATTTCAATAAAATGAAATGCCTTTCGTAACCAATGAGTTTCGGTCCAAAACACCGATACTTCGAGAGAGACTGTCCGTTTTGTACACGAAGTGCATCCAAGTTTTTCCGTAACCCACTCAACTTTTAAGCACATGCTATGTGCGTGAAATGTTGATACCATGCCAACTTTCAACCTTTTCAGAGTTCATTTGTATTGCTTTTCAATTTAAGGGTCATAATTAGCTGAAAAAAATCAGTAAATGCATGAAAGATACCAAATGAAGTTAGAAAAGGTTAAAAATTGATGATGTGGCTTTGAATGGTGCATTTTCAACACACGAAAAGCCTGGAGTTCAAATAAGCTCAAGAAAATTAAATGCCTTTTGTAATCGATGAGTTTCCATTCGAAACCTCGATACTTCGAAAGAGACTGTCCGTTTTGTACATGAAGTGCATCCATATTTTGCCGTAACCCTCTCAACTTTTTCCCACATGCTATGTGTGTGAAATGTTGATACCATGCAAACTTTCAACCTTTTCGGAGTTCATTTGTTGTGCTTTTCAATTTAATGGCTATAATTAGCTCAAAAAAATCATTAGATGCATGAAAGATACCAAATGAAGTTAGAAAGGTTTGAAAATTGATGGTGTGGCTTTGAATGGTGCATTTTGAACACACAAAAAGCCTGGAGTTCTAATAAGTTCACGAAAATGAAATTTCTTTTGTAACCGATGAGTTTCTGTCCGAAACCACGATACTTCGAAAAAGACAGTCCGTTTTGTACACGAAGTGCATCACCTTTTGCCGGAACCCTCTAAATTTTTTAACACATGCTATGTGGGTGAAATGTTGATACCATGCCAACTTTAAACCTTTTCAGAGCTTGTTGGTAGTGCTTTTCAATTAAAGGGTCATAATTAGCTGAAAAAATTCATTAAATGCATGAAAAATACCAAATGATGTTAGAAAGTATTGAAAATTGATGATGAGGTTTTGAATGGTGCAATTTGAGCACATGAAAAGCCTAGAGTTGAAATAAGTTCATGAAAATGAAATGCCTTTTGTAACCGATGAGTTTCCGTCCGAAACCCCGATACTTCGAAAGAGATTGTCCGTTTTGTACACGAAGTACATCCAGCTTTTGCCGTAACCCTCTCAACTTTTTAGCACATGCTATGTGGGTGAAATGTTGATACCATGCCAACTTTCAACCTTTTCAGAGTTCATTTGTAGTGCTTTTCAATTTAAGGGTCATAATTAGCTCAAACAATCATTAAATGCATGAAAGATACCAAATGAAGTTAGAAAGGGTTGAAAATTGATGATGTGGCATTGAATGGTGCATTTTGAACACACAAAACGCCTGGAGTTCTAATAAAATCAAGAAAATGAAATGCCTTTTGTAACCGATGAGTTTCCGTCGGAAACCCTGATACCTCGAAAGAGACTGTCCGTTTTGAACATGAAGTGCATCCAACTTTTGCCGTAACCCTCTCAACTTTTTAGCACATGCTATGTAGGTGAAATTTTGATACCATGCCAACTTTCAACCTTTTCAGAGTTTATTTGTAGTGCTTTTCAATTTAAGTGTCATAATTAGCTCAAAAAAATCATTAAATGCATGAAAGATACCAAATGAAGTCACAAAGGGTTGAAAATTGATGATGTGGCTTTGAATGGTGCCTTTTGAACACACGAAAAGCATGGACTTCTAGTAATTTCAAGAAAATGAAATGCCTTTTGTAACCAATGAGTTTCAGTCCAAAACCCCGATACTTCGAGAGAGACTGTCCGTTTTGTACACGAAGTGCATCTAAGTTTTTCCGTAACCCTCTCAACTTTTAAGCACATGCTATGTGCGTGAAATTTTGATACCATGCCAACTTTCAACCTTTTCAGAGTTCATTTGTAGTGCTTCTCAATTTAAGGGTCATAATTAGGTGAAAAAAATCATTACATGCATGAAAAAATACCAAATGAAGTCAAAAAGTGTTGAAAATTGATGATGTGGTTTTGAATGGTGCACTTTGAACACACAAAAAGCCTGGAGTTCAAATAAGTTCAAGAAAATGAAATGCCTTTTGTGACCGATGAGTTTCCGTCTGAAACCCCGATACTTCGAAAGAGACTGCCCGTTTTGTACACGAAGTGCATCCAGCTTTTGCCGTAACCTCTCAACTTTTTATCACATGCTATGTGGGTGAAATGTTGATACCATGCAAACGTTCAACCTTTCAGAGTTCATTTGAAGTGCTTTTCAATTTAAGGGTGATAATTAGCCCAAAAAAATCATTAAATGCAACAAAGATACCAAATTAAGTCACAAAGGGTTGAAAATTAACGATATGGCTTTGAATGGTGCAGTCTGAACACACGAAAAGTGTGGACTTCTAATTAGTTCAATAAAATGAAATACCTTTTGTAACCAATCAGTTTCCGTCCAAAACCCCGATACTTCGAGAGAGACTGTCCATTTTGTACACGAAGTGCATCCAGCTTTTGTCGTAACCCTCTCAACTTTTTAGCACATGTTATGTGGGTGAAATGTTGATACCATGCCAACTTTCAACCTTTGAAGAGTTCATTTGTAGTGCTTTTCAATTTAAGGGTCATAATTAGCTCAAAAAAATCATTAAATGCATGAAAGATACCAAATGAAGTCACAACTGGTTGAAAACTGATGATGTGGCTTTGAATTGTGCATTTTGAACACACGAAAAGCCTGGAGTTCTAATAAGTTCAGGAAAATGAAATGCCTTTTGTAACCGATGAGTTTCCGTCCAAAACCCCGATACTTCGAGAGACTGTCCGTTTTGTAAACGAAGTGCATCCAGCTTTTGCCGTAACCCTCTCAACTTTTTAGCACATGCTATGTGGGTGAAATGTTGATACCATGCCAACTTTCAACCTTTTCAGAGTTCAGTTGTAGTGCTTTTCCATTTAAGGGTCATAATTAGCTCAAAAAAATCATTAAATGCATGGAAGATACCAAATGAAGTCAGAAAGGGTTGAAACTTGACGATGTGGCTTTGAATGGTGCAGTTTGAACACACGAAACGTGTGGACTTCTAATAAGTTCAAGAAAATGAAATGCCTTTTGTAACCAATGAGTTTCCGTCCAAAACCCCGATACTTCGAGAGAGACTGTCCGTTTTGTACACGAAGTGCGTACAGCTTTTTCCGTAACCCTCTCAACTTTTGAGCACATGCTATGTGCATGAAATGTTGATACCATGCCAACTTTCAACCTTTTCAGAATTCATTTGTAGTGCTTTTCAATTTAAGGGTCACAATTAGCTCAAAAAATCATTAAATGCATGAAAGATACCAAATGAAGTTAGAAAGCGTTGAAAATTGATTGATGTGGCTTTGAATCGTGCGTATTAAACACACACAAAGCCTGGAGTTCTAATAAGTTCAAGAAAATGAAATGCCTTTTGTAACCGATGAGTTTCCGTCCGAAACCCCGATACTTCGAAAGACTGTCCGTTTGTATACGAAGTGCATCCAGATTTTGCCGTCAACTTTTTAGCACATGCTATGTGGGTGAAAAGTTGATACCATGCCAACTTTCAACCTTTGCAGAGTGCATTTGTAGTGCTTTTCAATTTACGGGTCATAATTAGCTCAAAAAAATCATTAAATGCATGAAAGATACCAAATGAAGTCACAAAGGGTTGAAAATTAATGATGTGGCTTTGAATGGTGCATTTTGATCACACGAAAAGCGTGGACTTCTAATAATTTCAAGAAAATGAAATGCCTTTTGTAACCAATGAGTTTCGGTCCAAAACCCCGATACTTCGAGAGAGACTATCCGTTTTGTACACGAAGTGCGTACAGCTTTTTCCGTAACCCTCTCAACTTTTAAGCACATGCTATGTGCATGAAATGTTGATACCATGCCAACTTTCAACCTTTTCAGAGTTCATTTGTAGTGCTTTTCAATTTAAGGGTCATAATTAGCTCCAAAAAATCATTAAATGCATGAAAGATACCAAATGAAGTCACAAAGGGTTGAAAATTGATGATGTGGCTTTGAATGGTGCATTTTGAACACACGAAAAGCGTGGACTTCGAATAATTTCAAGAAAATGAAATGCCTTTTGTAACCAATGAGTTTCGGTCCAAAACCCCGATACTTTGAGAGAGACTGTCCGTTTTGTACACGAAGTGCATCCAAGTTTTTCCGTAACCCTCTCAACTTTTAAGCACATGCTATGTGCGTGAAATGTTGGTTCCATGCCAACTTTCAACCTTTTCAGAGTTCATTTGTAGTGATTTTAAATTTAAGGGTCATAGTTAGCTCAAAAAAATCATTAAATGCATGAAAGATACCAAATGAAGTTAGAAAGGGTTGAAAATTGATGATGTGGCTTTGAATGGTGCATTTTCAACACACGAAAAGCCTGGAGTCCATATAAGCTCAAGAAAATTAAATGCATTTTGTAATCGATGAGTTTCTATCCGAAATCTCGATACTTCGAAAGAGACTGTCCGTTTTGTACATGAAGTGCATCCATATTTTATCTTAACCCTCACAACCTTTTCCCACATGCTATGTGGGTGAAATGTTGATACCATGCAAACTTTCAACCTTTTCGGAGTTCATTTGTTGTGCTTTTCAATTTAAGGGCCATAATTAGCTCAAAAAATCATTAAATGCATGAAAAATACCAAATGAAGTCACAAAGTGTTGAAAATTGATGATGTGGTTTTGAAAGGTGCACTTTGAACACACGAAAAGCCTGGAGTTCAAATAAGTTCATGAAAATGAAATGCCTTTTGTAACCGATGAGTTTCCGTCCGAAACCCCGATACTCCGAAAGAGACTGTCCGTTTTGAACACGAAGTGCATACAGCTTTTGCCGTAACCCTCTCAACTTTTTAGCACATGCTATGTGGGTGAAATGTTGATACCATGCCAACTTTCAACCTTTTCAGAGTTCATTTGTAGTGCTTTTCAATTTAAGGGTCATAATTAGCTAAAAAAATCATTAAATGCATGAAAGATACCAAATGAAGTTAGAAAGGGTTGAAAATTAATGATGTGGCTTTGAATGGTGCATTTTGAACACACAAAAATCTTGGAGTTCTAATAAGTTCAAGAAAATTAAATGCCTTTTGTAACCGATGAGTTTCCGCCCGAAACCCCGATACTTCAAAAGACTGTCCATTTTGTACACGAAGTGCATCAAGCTTTTGCCGTAACCCTCTAAACTTTTTAGCACATGTTATGTGGGTGAAATGCTGATACCATGCCAACTTTCAACCTTTTTCAGAGTTCATTTGTAGTGCTTTTCAATTTAAGGGTCATAATTAGCTCAAAAAAATCATTAAATGCATGAAAGATACCAAATGAAGTTAGAAAGGGTTGAAAATTCATGATGTGGCTTTGAATGGTGCATTTTAAATACACGAAATGCCTGGAGTTCAAATAAGCTCAAGAAAATTAAATGCCTTTTGTAATCGATGAGTTTCCATCCGAAACCTCGATACTTCGAAAGAGACTGTCCGTTTTGTACATGAAGTGCATCCATATTTTGCCGTAACCCTCTCAACTTTTTCCCACATGCTATGTGGGTGAAATGTTGATACCATGCAAACTTTCAACCTTTTCGGAGTTCATTTGTTGTGCTTTTCAACTTAAGGGCCATAATTAGCTCAAAAAAATCATTAAGTGTATGAAAAATACCAAATGAAGTCACAAAGTGTTGAAAATTGATGATGTGGTTTGGAATGGTGCACTTTGAAGACATGAAAAGCCTGGAGTTCAAATAAGTTCATGAAAATGAAATGCCTTTTGTAACCAACGAGTTTCCATCCGAAACCCCGATACTTTGAAAGAGACTGTCCATTTTGTACACAAAGTGCATAAAGCTTTCGCCGTAACCCTCTCAACTTTTTAGCACATGCTATGTGGGTGAAATGTTGATACCATGCCAACTTTCAACCTTTTCAGAGGTCATTTGTAGTGATTTTCAATTTAAGGGTAATAATTAGCTCAAAAAAATCATTAAATGCATTAAAGATACCAAATGAAGTTAGAAAGGTTTGAAAATTGATGGTGTGGCTTTGAATGGTGCATTTTGAACACACAAAAATCCTTGAGTTCTAATAAGTTCAAGAAAATGAAATGCCTTTTGTAACCGATGAGTTTTTATCCGAAACCCCGATACTTTGAAAGACTGTCCGTTTTGTACACGAAGTGCATCCAGCTTTTGCCGTAACCCTCTAAACTTTTTAGCACATGCTATGTGGGTGAAATTTTGATACCATGCGAACTTTCAACCTTTTCAGAGTTTATTTGTAGTGCTTTTCAATTTAAGTGTCATAATTAGCTCAAAAAAATCATTAAATGCATGAAAGATACCAAATGAAGTCACAAAGGGTTGAAAATTGATGATGTGGCTTTGAATGGTGCCTTTTGAACACACGAAAAGCATGGACTTCTAGTAATTTCAAGAAAATGAAATGCCTTTTGTAACCAATGAGTTTCAGTCCACAACCCCGATACTTCGAGAGAGACTGTCCGTTTTGTACACGAAGTGCATCTAAGTTTTTCCGTAACCCTCTCAACTTTTAAGCACATGCTATGTGCGTGAAATTTTGATACCATGCCAACTTTCAACCTTTTCAGAGTTCATTTGTAGTGCTTCTCAATTTAAGGGTCATAATTAGGTGAAAAAAATCATTACATGCATGAAAAAATACCAAATGAAGTCAGAAAGTGTTGAAAATTGATGATGTGGTTTTGAATGGTGCACTTTGAACACACAAAAAGCCTGGAGTTCAAATAAGTTCAAGAAAATGAAATGCCTTTTGTGACCGATGAGTTTCCGTCTGAAACCCCGATACTTCGAAAGAGACTGCCCGTTTTGTACACGAAGTGCATCCAGCTTTTGCCGTAACCTCTCAACTTTTTATCACATGCTATGTGGGTGAAATGTTGATACCATGCAAACTTTCAACCTTTTCAGAGTTCATTTGAAGTGCTTTTCAATTTAAGGGTGATAATTAGCCCAAATAAATCATTAAATGCAACAAAGATACCAAATTAAGTCACAAAGGGTTGAAAATTAACGATATGGCTTTGAATGGTGCAGTCTGAACACACGAAAAGTGTGGACTTCTAATTAGTTCAATAAAATGAAATACCTTTTGTAACCAATCAGTTTCCGTCCAAAACCCCGATACTTCGAGAGAGACTGTCCATTTTGTACACGAAGTGCATCCAGCTTTTGTCGTAACCCTCTCAACTTTTTAGCACATGTTATGTGGGTGAAATGTTGATACCATGCCAACTTTCAACCTTTGAAGAGTTCATTTGTAGTGCTTTTCAATTTAAGGGTCATAATTAGCTCAAAAAAATCATTAAATGCATGAAAGATACCAAATGAAGTCACAACTGGTTGAAAACTGATGATGTGGCTTTGAATTGTGCATTTTGAACACACGAAAAGCCTGGAGTTCTAATAAGTTCAGGAAAATGAAATGCCTTTTGTAACCGGTGAGTTTCCGTCCAAAACCCCGATACTTCGAGAGACTGTCCGTTTTGTACACGAAGTGCATCCAGCTTTTGCCGTAACCCTCTCAACTTTTTAGCACATGCTATGTGGGTGAAATGTTGATACCATGCCAACTTTCAACCTTTTCAGAGTTCAGTTGTAGTGCTTTTCCATTTAAGGGTCATAATTAGCTCAAAAAAATCATTAAATGCATGGAAGATACCAAATGAAGTCAGAAAGGGTTGAAACTTGACGATGTGGCTTTGAATGGTGCAGTTTGAACACACGAAACGTGTGGACTTCTAATAAGTTCAAGAAAATGAAATGCCTTTTGTAACCAATGAGTTTCCGTCCAAAACCCCGATACTTCGAGAGAGACTGTCCGTTTTGTACACGAAGTGCGTACAACTTTTTCCGTAACCCTCTCAACTTTTGAGCACATGCTATGTGCATGAAATGTTGATACCATGCCAACTTTCAACCTTTTCAGAATTCATTTGTAGTGCTTTTCAATTTAAGGGTCACAATTAGCTCAAGAAATCATTAAATGCATGAAAGATACCAAATGAAGTTAGAAAGCGTTGAAAATTGATTGATGTGGCTTTGAATCGTGCGTATTAAACACACACAAAGCCTGGAGTTCTAATAAGTTCAAGAAAATGAAATGCCTTTTGTAACCGATGAGTTTCCGTCCGAAACCCCGATACTTCGAAAGACTGTCCGTTTGTATACGAAGTGCATCCAGCTTTTGCCGTCAACTTTTTAGCACATGCTATGTGGGTGAAATGTTGATACCATGCCACCTTTCAACCTTTGCAGAGTGCATTTGTAGTGCTTTTCAATTTACGGGTCATAATTAGCTCAAAAAAATCATTAAATGCATGAAAGATACCAAATGAAGTCACAAAGGGTTGAAAATTAATGATGTGGCTTTGAATGGTGCATTTTGATCACACGAAAAGCGTGGACTTCTAATAATTTCAAGAAAATGAAATGCCTTTTGTAACCAATGAGTTTCGGTCCAAAACCCCGATACTTCGAGAGAGACTGTCTGTTTTGTACACGAAGTGCATCCAAGTTTTTCCGTAACCCTCTCAACTTTTAAGCACATGCTATGTGCGTGAAATGTCGATACCATGCAACTTTCAACCTTTTCAGAGTTCATTTGTAGTGCTTTTCAATTTTAAGGGTCATAATTAGCTCAAAAAAATCATTAAATGCATGAAAGATACCAAATGAAGTTAGAAACGGCTGAAAATTGATGATGTGGCTTTGAATGGTGCATTTTGAACACCCAAAAAGCCTATAATTCTAATAAGTTCAAGAAAATGAAATGCTTTTTGTAACCGATGAGTTTCCGCCCGAAACCCTGATACTTCGAAAGACTGTTTGTTTTGTACACGAAGTGCATCCAGCTTTTTCCGTAACCCTCTAAACTTTTTTGGACATGCTATATGTGTGAAATGTTGATAGCATGCCAACTTTCAACCTTTTCAGAGTTCATTTGTAGTGCTTTTCAATTTAAGGGTCATAATTAGCTGAAAAAATCATTAAATGCATGAAAAAATACCAAATGCAGTCAGAAAGTGTTGAAAATTGATGATGTGGTTTTGAATGGTGCACTTTGAACACACAAAAAGCCTGGAGTTCAAATAAGTTCATGAAATGAAATGCCTTTTGTAACCGACGGGTTTCCGTTCGAAACCCCGATACTTCGAAAGAGACTGTCCGTTTTGTACACGAAGCGCATCCAGCTTTTGCCGTAACCTCTTAACTTTTTAGCACATGCTATGTGGGTGAAAAGTTGATACCATGCAAATTTTCAACCTTTTCAGAGTTCATTTTTAGTGCTTGTCAATTTAAGGGTCATAATTAGCCCCAAAAAAAGAATTAAATGCAACAAAGATACCAAATGAAGTCAAAAAGGGTTGAAACTTGACGATGTGGCTTTGAATGGTGCAGTTTGAACACAAGAAAAGTGTGGACTTCTAATAAGTTCAAGAAAATGAAATGCCTTTTGTATCCAATGAGTTTTCGTCCAAAACCCCGATACTTCGAGAGAGACTATCCGTTTTGTACACGAAGTGCGTACAGCTTTTTCCGTAACCCTCTCAACTTTTAAGCACATGCTATGTGCATGAAATGTTGATACCATGCCAACTTTCAACCTTTTCAGAGTTCATTTGTAGTGCTTTTCAATTTAAGGGTCATAATTTGCTCAAAAAAATCATTAAATGCATGAAAGATACCAAATGAAGTCACAAAGGGTTGACTATTGATGATGTGGCTTTGAATGGTGCATTTTGAACACACGAAAAGCGTGGACTTCGAATAATTTCAAGAAAATGAAATGCCTTTTGTAACCAATGAGTTTCGGTCCAAAACCCCGATACTTTGAGAGAGACTGTCCGTTTTGTACACGAAGTGCATCCAAGTTTTTCCGTAACCCTCTCAACTTTTAAGCACATGCTATGTGCGTGAAATGTTGATTCCATGCCAACTTTCAACCTTTTCAGAGTTCATTCGTAGTGATTTTAAATTTAAGGGTCATAGTTAGCTCAAAAAAATCATTAAATGCATGAAAGATACCAAATGAAGTTAGAAAGGGTTGAAAATTGATGATGTGGCTTTGAATGGTGCATTTTCAACACACGAAAAGCCTGGAGTCCATATAAGCTCAAGAAAATTAAATGCATTTTGTAATCGATGAGTTTCTATCCGAAACCTCGATACTTCGAAAGAGACTGTCCGTTTTGTACATGAAGTGCATCCATATTTTATCTTAACCCTCACAACCTTTTCCCACATGCTATGTGGGTAAAATGTTGATACCATGCAAACTTTCAACCTTTTCGGAGTTCATTTGTTGTGCTTTTCAATTTAAGGGCCATAATTAGCTCAAAAAATCATTAAATGCATGAAAAATACCAAATGAAGTCACAAAGTGTTGAAAATTGATGATGTGGTTTTGAAAGGTGCACTTTGAACACACGAAAAGCCTGGAGTTCAAATAAGTTCATGAAAATGAAATGCCTTTTGTAACCGATGAGTTTCCGTCCGAAACCCCGATACTCCGAAAGAGACTGTCCGTTTTGAACATGAAGTGCATACAGCTTTTGCCGTAACCCTCTCAACTTTTTAGCGCATGCTATGTGGGTGAAATGTTGATACCATGCCAACTTTCAACCTTTTCAGAGTTCATTTGTAGTGCTTTTCAATTTAAGGGTCATAATTAGCTAAAAAAATCATTAAATGCATGAAAGATACCAAATGAAGTTAGAAAGGGTTGAAAATTGATGATGTGGCTTTGAATGGTGCATTTTGAACACACAAAAATCTTGGAGTTCTAATCAGTTCAAGAAAATTAAATGCCTTTTGTAACCGATGAGTTTCCGTCCGAAACCCCGATACTTCAAAAGACTGTCCATTTTGTACACGAAGTGCATCAAGCTTTTGCCGTAACCCTCTAAACTTTTTAGCACATGTTATGTGGCTGAAATGTTGATACCATGCCAACTTTCAACCTTTTCAGAGTTCATTTGTAGTGCTTTTCAATTTAAGGGTCATAATTAGCTCAAAAAAATCATTAAATGCATGAAAGATACCAAATGAAGTTAGAAAGGGTTGAAAATTCATGATGTGGCTTTGAATGGTGCATTTTAAATACACGAAATGCCTGGAGTTCAAATAAGCTCAAGAAAATTAAATGCCTTTTGTAATCGATGAGTTTCCATCCGAAACCTCGATACTTCGAAAGAGACTGTCCGTTTTGTACATGAAGTGCATCCATATTTTGCCGTAACCCTCTCAACTTTTTCCCACATGCTATGTGGGTGAAATGTTGATACCATGCAAACTTTCAACCTTTTCGGAGTTCATTTGTTGTGCTTTTCAACTTAAGGGCCATAATTAGCTCAAAAAAATCATTAAGTGCATGAAAAATACCAAATGAAGTCACAAAGTGTTGAAAATTGATGATGTGGTTTTGAATGGTGCACTTTGAAGACATGAAAAGCCTGGAGTTCAAATAAGTTCATGAAAATGAAATGCCTTTTGTAACCAACGAGTTTCCATCCGAAACCCCGATACTTTGAAAGAGACTGTCCATTTTGTACACAAAGTGCATAAAGCTTTCGCCGTAACCCTCTCAACTTTTTAGCACATGCTATGTGGGTGAAATGTTGATACCATGCCAACTTTCAACCTTTTCAGAGGTCATTTGTAGTGATTTTCAATTTAAGGGTCATAATTAGCTCAAAAAAATCATTAAATGCATTAAAGATACCAAATGAAGTTAGAAAGGTTTGAAAATTGATGGTGTGGCTTTGAATGGTGCATTTTGAACACACAAAAATCCTTGAGTTCTAATAAGTTCAAGAAAATGAAATGCCTTTTGTAACCGATGAGTTTTTGTCCGAAACCCCGATACTTTGAAAGACTGTCCGTTTTGTACACGAAGTGCATCCAGCTTTTGCCGTAACCCTCTAAACTTTTTAGCACATGCTATGTGGGTGAAATTTTGTTACCATGCCAACTTTCAACCTTTTCAGAGTTTATTTGTAGTGCTTTTCAATTTAAGTGTCATAATTAGCTCAAAAAAATCATTAAATGCATGAAAGATACCAAATGAAGTCACAAAGGGTTGAAAATTGATGATGTTGCTTTGAATGGTGCCTTTTGAACACACGAAAAGCATGGACTTCTAGTAATTTCAAGAAAATGAAATGCCTTTTGTAACCAATGAGTTTCAGTCCAAAACCCCGATACTTCGAGAGAGACTGTCCGTTTTGTACACGAAGTGCATCTAAGTTTTTCCGTAACCCTCTCAACTTTTAAGCACATGCTATGTGCGTGAAATTTTGATACCATGCCAACTTTCAACCTTTTTCAGAGTTCATTTGTAGTGCTTCTCAATTTAAGGGTCATAATTAGGTGAAAAAAATCATTACATGCATGAAAAAATACCAAATGAAGTCAGAAAGTGTTGAAAATTGATGATGTGGTTTTGAATGGTGCACTTTGAACACACAAAAAGCCTGGAGTTCAAATAAGTTCAAGAAAATGAAATGCCTTTTGTGACCGATGAGTTTCCGTCTGAAACCCCGATATTTCGAAAGAGACTGCCCGTTTTGTACACGAAGTGCATCCAGCTCTTGCCGTAACCTCTCAACTTTTTATCACATGCTATGTGGGTGAAATGTTGATACCATGCAAACTTTCAACCTTTTCAGAGTTCATTTGAAGTGCTTTTCAATTTAAGGGTGATAATTAGCCCAAAGAAATCATTAAATGCAACAAAGATACCAAATTAAGTCAGAAAGGGTTGAAAATTAACGATATGGCTTTGAATGGTGCAGTCTGAACACACGAAAAGTGTGGACTTCTAATTAGTTCAATAAAATGAAATACCTTTTGTAACCAATCAGTTTCCGTCCAAAACCCCGATACTTCGAGAGAGACTGTCCATTTTGTACACGAAGTGCATCCAGCTTTTGTCGTAACCCTCTCAACTTTTTGGCACATGTTATGTGGGTGAAATGTTGATACCATGCCAACTTTCAACCTTTGAAGAGTTCATTTGTAGTGCTTTTCAATTTAAGGGTCATAATTAGCTCAAAAAAATCATTAAATGCATGAAAGATACCAAATGAAGTCACAACTGGTTGAAAACTGATGATGTGGCTTTGAATTGTGCATTTTGAACACACGAAAAGCCTGGAGTTCTGATAAGTTCAGGAAAATGAAATGCCTTTTGTAACAGATGAGTTTCCGTCCAAAACCCCGATACTTCGAGAGACTGTCCGTTTTGTACACGAAGTGCATCCAGCTTTTGCCGTAACCCTCTCAACTTTTTAGCACATGCTATGTGGGTGAAATGTTGATACCATGCCAACTTTCAACCTTTTCAGAGTTCAGTTGTAGTGCTTTTCCATTTAAGGGTCATAATTAGCTCAAAAAAATCATTAAATGCATGGAAGATACCAAATGAAGTCAGAAAGGGTTGAAACTTGACGATGTGGCTTTGAATGGTGCAGTTTGAACACACGAAACGTGTGGACTTCTAATAAGTTCAAGAAAATGAAATGCCTTTTGTAACCAATGAGTTTCCGTCCAAAACCCCGATACTTCGAGAGAGACTGTCCGTTTTGTACACGAAGTGCGTACAGCTTTTTCCGTAACCCTCTCAACTTTTGAGCACATGCTATGTGCATGAAATGTTGATACCATGCCAACTTTCAACCTTTTCAGAATTCATTTGTAGTGCTATTCAATTTAAGGGTCACAATTAGCTCAAAAAATCATTAAATGCATGAAAGATACCAAATGAAGTTAGAAAGCGTTGAAAATTGATTGATGTGGCTTTGAATCGTGCGTATTAAACACACACAAAGCCTGGAGTTCTAATAAGTTCAAGAAAATGAAATGCCTTTTGTAACCGATGAGTTTCCGTCCGAAACCCCGATACTTCGAAAGACTGTCCGTTTGTATACGAAGTGCATCCAGCTTTTGCCGTCAACTTTTTAGCACATGCTATGTGGGTGAAATGTTGATACCATGCCAACTTTCAACCTTTGCAGAGTGCATTTGTAGTGCTTTTCAATTTACGGGTCATAATTAGCTCAAAAAAATCATTAAATGCATGAAAGATACCAAATGAAGTCACAAAGGGTTGAAAATTAATGATGTGGCTTTGAATGGTGCATTTTGATCACACGAAAAGCGTGGACTTCTAATAATTTCAAGAAAATGAAATGCCTTTTGTAACCAATGAGTTTCGGTCCAAAACCCCGATACTTCGAGAGAGACTGTCTGTTTTGTACACGAAGTGCATCCAAGTTTTTCCGTAACCCTCTCAACTTTTAAGCACATGCTATGTGCGTGAAATGTCGATACCATGCAACTTTCAACCTTTTCAGAGTTCATTTGTAGTGCTTTTCAATTTTAAGGGTCATAATTAGCTCAAAAAAATCATTAAATGCATGAAAGATACCAAATGAAGTTAGAAACGGCTGAAAATTGATGATGTGGCTTTGAATGGTGCATTTTGAACACCCAAAAAGCCTATAATTCTAATAAGTTCAAGAAAATGAAATGCTTTTTGTAACCGATGAGTTTCCGCCCGAAACCCTGATACTTCGAAAGACTGTTTGTTTTGTACACGAAGTGCATCCAGCTTTTTCCGTAACCCTCTAAACTTTTTTGGACATGCTATATGTGTGAAATGTTGATAGCATGCCAACTTTCAACCTTTTCAGAGTTCATTTGTAGTGCTTTTCAATTTAAGGGTCATAATTAGCTGAAAAAATCATTAAATGCATGAAAAAATACCAAATGCAGTCAGAAAGTGTTGAAAATTGATGATGTGGTTTTGAATGGTGCACTTTGAACACACAAAAAGCCTGGAGTTCAAATAAGTTCATGAAAATGAAATGCCTTTTGTAACCGACGGGTTTCCGTTCGAAACCCCGATACTTCGAAAGAGACTGTCCGTTTTGTACACGAAGCGCATCCAGCTTTTGCCGTAACCTCTTAACTTTTTAGCACATGCTATGTGGGTGAAAAGTTGATACCATGCAAATTTTCAACCTTTTCAGAGTTCATTTTTAGTGCTTGTCAATTTAAGGGTCATAATTAGCCCCAAAAAAAGAATTAAATGCAACAAAGATACCAAATGAAGTCAAAAAGGGTTGAAACTTGACGATGTGGCTTTGAATGGTGCAGTTTGAACACAAGAAAAGTGTGGACTTCTAATAAGTTCAAGAAAATGAAATGCCTTTTGTATCCAATGAGTTTTCGTCCAAAACCCCGATACTTCGAGAGAGACTATCCGTTTTGTACACGAAGTGCGTACAGCTTTTTCCGTAACCCTCTCAACTTTTAAGCACATGCTATGTGCATGAAATGTTGATACCATGCCAACTTTCAACCTTTTCAGAGTTTATTTGTAGTGCTTTTCAATTTAAGGGTCATAATTAGCTCAAAAAAATCATTAAATGCATGAAAGATACCAAATGAAGTCACAAAGGGTTGAAAATTGATGATGTGGCTTTGAATGGTGCATTTTGAACACACGAAAAGCGTGGACTTCGAATAATTTCAAGAAAATGAAATGCCTTTTGTAACCAATGAGTTTCGGTCCAAAACCCCGATACTTTGAGAGAGACTGTCCGTTTTGTACACGAAGTGCATCCAAGTTTTTCCGTAACCCTCTCAACTTTTAAGCACATGCTATGTGCGTGAAATGTTGATTCCATGCCAACTTTCAACCTTTTCAGAGTTCATTTGTAGTGATTTTAAATTTAAGGGTCATAGTTAGCTCAAAAAAATCATTAAATGCATGAAAGATACCAAATGAAGTTAGAAAGGGTTGAAAATTGATGATGTGGCTTTGAATGGTGCATTTTCAACACACGAAAAGCCTGGAGTCCATATAAGCTCAAGAAAATTAAATGCATTTTGTAATCGATGAGTTTCTATCCGAAACCTCGATACTTCGAAAGAGACTGTCCGTTTTGTACATGAAGTGCATCCATATTTTATCTTAACCCTCACAACCTTTTCCCACATGCTATGTGGGTGAAATGTTGATACCATGCAGACTTTCAACCTTTTCGGAGTTCATTTGTTGTGCTTTTCAATTTAAGGGCCATAATTAGCTCAAAAAATCATTAAATGCATGAAAAATACCAAATGAAGTCACAAAGTGTTGAAAATTGATGATGTGGTTTTGAAAGGTGCACTTTGAACACACGAAAAGCCTGGAGTTCAAATAAGTTCATGAAAATGAAATGCCTTTTGTAACCGATGAGTTTCCGTCCGAAACCCCGATACTCCGAAAGAGACTGTCCGTTTTGAACACGAAGTGCATACAGCTTTTGCCGTAACCCTCTCAACTTTTTAGCACATGCTATGTGGGTGAAATGTTGATACCATGCCAACTTTCAACCTTTGCAGAGTGCATTTGTAGTGCTTTTCAATTTACGGGTCATAATTAGCTCAAAAAAATCATTAAATGCATGAAAGCTACCAAATGAAGTCACAAAGGGTTGAAAATTAATGATGTGGCTTTGAATGGTGCATTTTGATCACACGAAAAGCGTGGACTTCTAATAATTTCAAGAAAATGAAATGCCTTTTGTAACCAATGAGTTTCGGTCCAAAACCCAGATACTTCGAGAGAGACTGTCTGTTTTGTACACGAAGTGCATCCAAGTTTTTCCGTAACCCTCTCAACTTTTAAGCACATGCTATGTGCGTGAAATGTCGATACCATGCAACTTTCAACCTTTTCAGAGTTCATTTGTAGTGCTTTTCAATTTTAAGGGTCATAATTAGCTCAAAAAAATCATTAAATGCATGAAAGATACCAAATGAAGTTAGAAACGGCTGAAAATTGATGATGTGGCTTTGAATGGTGCATTTTGAACACCCAAAAAGCCTATAATTCTAATAAGTTCAAGAAAATGAAATGCTTTTTGTAACCGATGAGTTTCCGCCCGAAACCCTGATACTTCGAAAGACTGTTTGTTTTGTACACGAAGTGCATCCAGCTTTTTCCGTAACCCTCTAAACTTTTTTGGACATGCTATATGTGTGAAATGTTGATAGCATGCCAACTTTCAACCTTTTTAGAGTTCATTTGTAGTGCTTTTCAATTTAAGGGTCATAATTAGCTGAAAAAATCATTAAATGCATGAAAAAATACCAAATGCAGTCAGAAAGTGTTGAAAATTGATGATGTGGTTTTGAATGGTGCACTTTGAACACACAAAAAGCCTGGAGTTCAAATAAGTTCATGAAAATGAAATGCCTTTTGTAACCGACGGGTTTCCGTTCGAAACCCCGATACTTCGAAAGAGACTGTCCGTTTTGTACACGAAGCGCATCCAGCTTTTGCCGTAACCTCTTAACTTTTTAGCACATGCTATGTGGGTGAAAAGTTGATACCATGCAAATTTTCAACCTTTTCAGAGTTCATTTTTAGTGCTTGTCAATTTAAGGGTCATAATTAGCCCCAAAAAAAGAATTAAATGCAACAAAGATACCAAATGAAGTCAAAAAGGGTTGAAACTTGACGATGTGGCTTTGAATGGTGCAGTTTGAACACAAGAAAAGTGTGGACTTCTAATAAGTTCAAGAAAATGAAATGCCTTTTGTATCCAATGAGTTTTCGTCCAAAACCCCGATACTTCGAGAGAGACTATCCGTTTTGTACACGAAGTGCGTACAGCTTTTTCCGTAACCCTCTCAACTTTTAAGCACATGCTATGTGCATGAAATGTTGATACCATGCCAACTTTCAACCTTTTCAGAGTTCATTTGTAGTGCTTTTCAATTTAAGGGTCATAATTTGCTCAAAAAAATCATTAAATGCATGAAAGATACCAAATGAAGTCACAAAGGGTTGACTATTGATGATGTGGCTTTGAATGGTGCATTTTGAACACACGAAAAGCGTGGACTTCGAATAATTTCAAGAAAATGAAATGCCTTTTGTAACCAATGAGTTTCGGTACAAAACCCCGATACTTTGAGAGAGACTGTCCGTTTTGTACACGAAGTGCATCCAAGTTTTTCCGTAACCCTCTCAACTTTTAAGCACATGCTATGTGCGTGAAATGTTGATTCCATGCCAACTTTCAACCTTTTCAGAGTTCATTCGTAGTGATTTTAAATTTAAGGGTCATAGTTAGCTCAAAAAAATCATTAAATGCATGAAAGATACCAAATGAAGTTAGAAAGGGTTGAAAATTGATGATGTGGCTTTGAATGGTGCATTTTCAACACACGAAAAGCCTGGAGTCCATATAAGCTCAAGAAAATTAAATGCATTTTGTAATCGATGAGTTTCTATCCGAAACCTCGATACTTCGAAAGAGACTGTCCGTTTTGTACATGAAGTGCATCCATATTTTATCTTAACCCTCACAACCTTTTCCCACATGCTATGTGGGTGAAATGTTGATACCATGCAAACTTTCAACCTTTTCGGAGTTCATTTGTTGTGCTTTTCAATTTAAGGGCCATAATTAGCTCAAAAAATCATTAAATGCATGAAAAATACCAAATGAAGTCACAAAGTGTTGAAAATTGATGATGTGGTTTTGAAAGGTGCACTTTGAACACACGAAAACCTGGAGTTCAAATAAGTTCATGAAAATGAAATGCCTTTTGTAACCGATGAGTTTCCGTCCGAAACCCCGATACTCCGAAAGAGACTGTCCGTTTTGAACACGAAGTGCATACAGCTTTTGCCGTAACCCTCTCAACTTTTTAGCACATGCTATGTGGGTGAAATGTTGATACCGTGCCAACTTTCAACCTTTTCAGAGTTCATTTGTAGTGCTTTTCAATTTAAGGGTCATAATTAGCTAAAAAAATCATTAAATGCATGAAAGATACCAAATGAAGTTAGAAAGGGTTGAAAATTGATGATGTGGCTTTGAATGGTGCATTTTGAACACACAAAAATCTTGGAGTTCTAATAAGTTCAAGAAAATTAAATGCCTTTTGTAACCGATGAGTTTCCGTCCGAAACCCCGATACTTCAAAAGACTGTCCATTTTGTACACGAAGTGCATCAAGCTTTTGCCGTAACCCTCTAAACTTTTTAGCACATGTTATGTGGGTGAAATGTTGATACCATGCCAACTTTCAACCTTTTCAGAGTTCATTTGTAGTGCTTTTCAATTTAAGGGTCATAATTAGCTCAAAAAAATCATTAAATGCATGAAAGATACCAAATGAAGTTAGAAAGGGTTGAAAATTCATGATGTGGCTTTGAATGGTGCATTTTAAATACACGAAATGCCTGGAGTTCAAATAAGCTCAAGAAAATTAAATGCCTTTTGTAATCGATGAGTTTCCATCCGAAACCTCAATACTTCGAAAGAGACTGTCCGTTTTGTACATGAAGTGCATCCATATTTTGCCGTAACCCTCTCAACTTTTTCCCACATGCTATGTGGGTGAAATGTTGATACCATGCAAACTTTCAACCTTTTCGGAGTTCATTTGTTCTGCTTTTCAACTTAAGGGCCATAATTAGCTCAAAAAAATCATTAAGTGCATGAAAAATACCAAATGAAGTCACAAAGTGTTGAAAATTGATGATGTGGTTTTGAATGGTGCACTTTGAAGACATGAAAAGCCTGGAGTTCAAATAAGTTCATGAAAATGAAATGCCTTTTGTAACCAACAAGTTTCCATCCGAAACCCCGATACTTTGAAAGAGACTGTCCATTTTGTACACAAAGTGCATAAAGCTTTCGCCGTAACCCTCTCAACTTTTTAGCACATGCTATGTGGGTGAAATGTTGATACCATGCCAACTTTCAACCTTTTCAGAGGTCATTTGTAGTGATTTTCAATTTAAGGGTCATAATTAGCTCAGAAAAATCATTAAATGCATTAAAGATACCAAATGAAGTTAGAAAGGTTTGAAAATTGATGGTGTGGCTTTGAATGGTGCATTTTGAACACACAAAAATCCTTGAGTTCTAATAAGTTCAAGAAAATGAAATGCCTTTTGTAACCGATGAGTTTTTGTCCGAAACCCCGATACTTTGAAAGACTGTCCGTTTTGTACACGAAGTGCATCCAGCTTTTGCCGTAACCCTCTAAACTTTTTAGCACATGCTATGTGGGTGAAATTTTGATACCATGCCAACTTTCAACCTTTTCAGAGTTTATTTGTAGTGCTTTTCAATTTAAGTGTCATAATTAGCTCAAAAAAATCATTAAATGCATGAAAGATACCAAATGAAGTCACAAAGGGTTGAAAATTGATGATGTGGCTTTGAATGGTGCCTTTTGAACACACGAAAAGCATGGACTTCTAGTAATTTCAAGAAAATGAAATGCCTTTTGTAACCAATGAGTTTCAGTCCAAAACCCCGATACTTCGAGAGAGACTGTCCGTTTTGTACACGAAGTGCATCTAAGTTTTTCCGTAACCCTCTCAACTTTTAAGCACATGCTATGTGCGTGAAATTTTGATACCATGCCAACTTTCAACCTTTTCAGAGTTCATTTGTAGTGCTTCTCAATTTAAGGGTCATAATTAGGTGAAAAAAATCATTACATGCATGAAAAAATACCAAATGAAGTCAGAAAGTGTTGAAAATTGATGATGTGGTTTTGAATGGTGCACTTTGAACACACAAAAAGCCTGGAGTTCAAATAAGTTCAAGAAAATGAAATGCCTTTTGTGACCGATGAGTTTCCGTCTGAAACCCCGATACTTCGAAAGAGACTGCCCGTTTTGTACACGAAGTGCATCCAGCTTTTGCCGTAACCTCTCAACTTTTTATCACATGCTATGTGGGTGAAATGTTGATACCATGCAAACTTTCAACCTTTTCAGATTTCATTTGAAGTGCTTTTCAATTTAAGGGTGATAATTAGCCCAAAAAAATCATTAAATGCAACAAAGATACCAAATTAAGTCACAAAGGGTTGAAAATTAACGATATGGCTTTGAATGGTGCAGTCTGAACACACGAAAAGTGTGGACTTCTAATTAGTTCAATAAAATGAAATACCTTTTGTAACCAATCAGTTTCCGTCCAAAACCCCGATACTTCGAGAGAGACTGTCCATTTTGTACACGAAGTGCATCCAGCTTTTGTCGTAACCCTCTCAACTTTTTAGCACATGTTATGTGGGTGAAATGTTGATACCATGCCAACTTTCAACCTTTGAAGAGCTCATTTGTAGTGCTTTTCAATTTAAGGGTCATAATTAGCTCAAAAAAATCATTAAATGCATGAAAGATACCAAATGAAGTCACAACTGGTTGAAAACTGATGATGTGGCTTTGAATTGTGCATTTTGAACACACGAAAAGCCTGGAGTTCTAATAAGTTCAGGAAAATGAAATGCCTTTTGTAACCGATGAGTTTCCGTCCAAAACCCCGATACTTCGAGAGACTGTCCGTTTTGTACACGAAGTGCATCCAGCTTTTGCCGTAACCCTCTCAACTTTTTAGCACATGCTATGTGGGTGAAATGTTGATACCATGCCAACTTTCAACCTTTTCAGAGTTCAGTTGTAGTGCTTTTCCATTTAAGGGTCATAATTAGCTCAAAAAAATCATTAAATGCATGGAAGATACCAAATGAAGTCAGAAAGGGTTGAAACTTGACGATGTGGCTTTGAATGGTGCAGTTTGAACACACGAAATGTGTGGACTTCTAATAAGTTCAAGAAAATGAAATGCCTTTTGTAACCAATGAGTTTCCGTCCAAAACCCCGATACTTCGAGAGAGACTGGCCGTTTTGTACACGAAGTGCGTACAGCTTTTTCCGTAACCCTCTCAACTTTTGAGCACATGCTATGTGCATTAAATGTTGATACCATGCCAACTTTCAACCTTTTCAGAATTCATTTGTAGTGCTTTTCAATTTAAGGGTCACAATTAGCTCAAAAAATCATTAAATGCATGAAAGATACCAAATGAAGTTAGAAAGCGTTGAAAATTGATTGATGTGGCTTTGAATCGTGCGTATTAAACACACACAAAGCCTGGAGTTCTAATAAGTTCAAGAAAATGAAATGCCTTTTGTAACCGATGAGTTTCCGTCCGAAACCCCGATACTTCGAAAGACTGTCCGTTTGTATACGAAGTGCATCCAGCTTTTGCCGTCAACTTTTTAGCACATGCTATGTGGGTGAAATGTTGATACCATGCCAACTTTCAACCTTTGCAGAGTGCATTTGTAGTGCTTTTCAATTTACGGGTCATAATTAGCTCAAAAAAATCATTAAATGCATGAAAGATACCAAATGAAGTAACAAAGGGTTGAAAATTAATGATGTGGCTTTGAATGGTGCATTTTGATCACACGAAAAGCGTGGACTTCTAATAATTTCAAGAAAATGAAATGCCTTTTGTAACCAATGAGTTTCGGTCCAAAACCTCGATACTTCGAGAGAGACTGTCTGTTTTGTACACGAAGTGCATCCAAGTTTTTCCGTAACCCTCTCAACTTTTAAGCACATGCTATGTGCGTGAAATGTCGATACCATGCAACTTTCAACCTTTTCAGAGTTCATTTGTAGTGCTTTTCAATTTTAAGGGTCATAATTAGCTCAAAAAAATCATTAAATGCATGAAAGATTCCAAATGAAGTTAGAAACGGCTGAAAATTGATGATGTGGCTTTGAATGGTGCATTTTGAACACCCAAAAAGCCTATAATTCTAATAAGTTCAAGAAAATGAAATGCTTTTTGTAACCGATGAGTTTCCGCCCGAAACCCTGATACTTCGAAAGACTGTTTGTTTTGTACACGAAGTGCATCCAGCTTTTTCCGTAACCCTCTAAACTTTTTTGGACATGCTATATGTGTGAAATGTTGATAGCATGCCAACTTTCAACCTTTTCAGAGTTCATTTGTAGTGCTTTTCAATTTAAGGGTCATAATTAGCTTAAAAAATCATTAAATGCATGAAAAAATACCAAATGCAGTCAGAAAGTGTTGAAAATTGATGATGTGGTTTTGAATGGTGCACTTTGAACACACAAAAAGCCTGGAGTTCAAATAAGTTCATGAAAATGAAATGCCTTTTGTAACCGACGGGTTTCCGTTCGAAACCCCGATACTTCGAAAGAGACTGTCCGTTTTGTACACGAAGCGCATCCAGCTTTTGCCGTAACCTCTTAACTTTTTAGCACATGCTATGTGGGTGAAAAGTTGATACCATGCAAATTTTCAACCTTTTCAGAGTTCATTTTTAGTGCTTGTCAATTTAAGGGTCATAATTAGCCCCAAAAAAAGAATTAAATGCAACAAAGATACCAAATGAAGTCAAAAAGGGTTGAAACTTGACGATGTGGCTTTGAATGGTGCAGTTTGAACACAAGAAAAGTGTGGACTTCTAATAAGTTCAAGAAAATGAAATGCCTTTTGTATCCAATGAGTTTTCGTCCAAAACCCCGATACTTCGAGAGAGACTATCCGTTTTGTACACGAAGTGCGTACAGCTTTTTCCGTAACCCTCTCAACTTTTAAGCACATGCTATGTGCATGAAATGTTGATACCATGCCAACTTTCAACCTTTTCAGAGTTTATTTGTAGTGCTTTTCAATTTAAGGGTCATAATTAGCTCAAAAAAATCATTAAATGCATGAAAGATACCAAATGAAGTCACAAAGGGTTGAAAATTGATGATGTGGCTTTGAATGGTGCATTTTGAACACACGAAAAGCGTGGACTTCGAATAATTTCAAGAAAATGAAATGCCTTTTGTAACCAATGAGTTTCGGTCCAAAACCCCGATACTTTGAGAGAGACTGTCCGTTTTGTACACGAAGTGCATCCAAGTTTTTCCGTAACCCTCTCAACTTTTAAGCACATGCTATGTGCGTGAAATGTTGATTCCATGCCAACTTTCAACCTTTTCAGAGTTCATTTGTAGTGATTTTAAATTTAAGGGTCATAGTTAGCTCAAAAAAATCATTAAATGCATGAAAGATACCAAATGAAGTTAGAAAGGGTTGAAAATTGATGATGTGGCTTTGAATGGTGCATTTTCAACACACGAAAAGCCTGGAGTCCATATAAGCTCAAGAAAATTAAATGCATTTTGTAATCGATGAGTTTCTATCCGAAACCTCGATACTTCGAAAGAGACTGTCCGTTTTGTACATGAAGTGCATCCATATTTTATCTTAACCCTCACAACCTTTTCCCACATGCTATGTGGGTGAAATGTTGATACCATGCAAACTTTCAACCTTTTCGGAGTTCATTTGTTGTGCTTTTCAATTTAAGGGCCATAATTAGCTCAAAAAATCATTAAATGCATGAAAAATACCAAATGAAGTCACAAAGTGTTGAAAATTGATGATGTGGTTTTGAAAGGTGCACTTTGAACACACGAAAAGCCTGGAGTTCAAATAAGTTCATGAAAATGAAATGCCTTTTGTAACCGATGAGTTTCCGTCCGAAACCCCGATACTCCGAAAGAGACTGTCCGTTTTGAACACGAAGTGCATACAGCTTTTGCCGTAACCCTCTCAACTTTTTAGCACATGCTATGTGGGTGAAATGTTGATACCATGCCAACTTTCAACCTTTGCAGAGTGCATTTGTAGTGCTTTTCAATTTACGGGTCATAATTAGCTCAAAAAAATCATTAAATGCATGAAAGCTACCAAATGAAGTCACAAAGGGTTGAAAATTAATGATGTGGCTTTGAATGGTGCATTTTGATCACACGAAAAGCGTGGACTTCTAATAATTTCAAGAAAATGAAATGCCTTTTGTAACCAATGAGTTTCGGTCCAAAACCCAGATACTTCGAGAGAGACTGTCTGTTTTGTACACGAAGTGCATCCAAGTTTTTCCGTAACCCTCTCAACTTTTAAGCACATGCTATGTGCGTGAAATGTCGATACCATGCAACTTTCAACCTTTTCAAAGTTCATTTGTAGTGCTTTTCAATTTTAAGGGTCATAATTAGCTCAAAAAAATCATTAAATGCATGAAAGATACCAAATGAAGTTAGAAACGGCTGAAAATTGATGATGTGGCTTTGAATGGTGCATTTTGAACACCCAAAAAGCCTATAATTCTAATAAGTTCAAGAAAATGAAATGCTTTTTGTAACCGATGAGTTTCCGCCCGAAACCCTGATACTTCGAAAGACTGTTTGTTTTGTACACGAAGTGCATCCAGCTTTTTCCGTAACCCTCTAAACTTTTTTGGACATGCTATATGTGTGAAATGTTGATAGCATGCCAACTTTCAACCTTTTCAGAGTTCATTTGTAGTGCTTTTCAATTTAAGGGTCATAATTAGCTGAAAAAATCATTAAATGCATGAAAAAATACCAAATGCAGTCAGAAAGTGTTGAAAATTGATGATGTGGTTTTGAATGGTGCACTTTGAACACACAAAAAGCCTGGAGTTCAAATAAGTTCATGAAAATGAAATGCCTTTTGTAACCGACGGGTTTCCGTTCGAAACCCCGATACTTCGAAAGAGACTGTCCGTTTGGTACACGAAGCGCATCCAGCTTTTGCCGTAACCTCTTAACTTTTTAGCACATGCTATGTGGGTGAAAAGTTGATACCATGCAAATTTTCAACCTTTTTAGAGTTCATTTTTAGTGCTTGTCAATTTAAGGGTCATAATTAGCCCCAAAAAAAGAATTAAATGCAACAAAGATACCAAATGAAGTCAAAAAGGGTTGAAACTTGACGATGTGGCTTTGAATGGTGCAGTTTGAACACAAGAAAAGTGTGGACTTCTAATAAGTTCAAGAAAATGAAATGCCTTTTGTATCCAATGAGTTTTCGTCCAAAACCCCGATACTTCGAGAGAGACTATCCGTTTTGTACACGAAGTGCGTACAGCTTTTTCCGTAACCCTCTCAACTTTTAAGCACATGCTATGTGCATGAAATGTTGATACCATGCCAACTTTCAACCTTTTTAGAGTTTATTTGTAGTGCTTTTCAATTTAAGGGTCATAATTAGCTCAAAAAAATCATTAAATGCATGAAAGATACCAAATGAAGTCACAAAGGGTTGAAAATTGATGATGTCGCTTTGAATGGTGCATTTTGAACACACGAAAAGCGTGGACTTTGAATAATTTCAAGAAAATGAAATGCCTTTTGTAACCAATGAGTTTCGGTCCAAAACCCCGATACTTTGAGAGAGACTGTCCGTTTTGTACACGAAGTGCATCCAAGTTTTTCCGTAACCCTCTCAACTTTTAAGCACATGCTATGTGCGTGAAATGTTGATTCCATGCCAACTTTCAACCTTTTCAGAGTTCATTTGTAGTGATTTTAAATTTAAGGGTCATAGTTAGCTCAAAAAAATCATTAAATGCATGAAAGATACCAAATGAAGTTAGAAAGGGTTGAAAATTGATGATGTGGCTTTGAATGGTGCATTTTCAACACACGAAAAGCCTGGAGTCCATATAAGCTCAAGAAAATTAAATGCATTTTGTAATCGATGAGTTTCTATCCGAAACCTCGATACTTCGAAAGAGACTGTCCGTTTTGTACATGAAGTGCATCCATATTTTATCTTAACCCTCACAACCTTTTCCCACATGCTATGTGGGTGAAATGTTGATACCATGCAAACTTTCAACCTTTTCGGAGTTCATTTGTTGTGCTTTTCAATTTAAGGGCCATAATTAGCTCAAAAAATCATTAAATGCATGAAAAATACCAAATGAAGTCACAAAGTGTTGAAAATTGATGATGTGGTTTTGAAAGGTGCACTTTGAACACACGAAAAGCCTGGAGTTCAAATAAGTTCATGAAAATGAAATGCCTTTTGTAACCGATGAGTTTCCGTCCGAAACCCCAATACTCCGAAAGAGACTGTCCGTTTTGAACACGAAGTGCATACAGCTTTTGCCGTAACCCTCTCAACTTTTTAGCACATGCTATGTGGGTGAAATGTTGATACCATGCCAACTTTCAACCTTTTCAGAGTTCATTTGTAGTGCTTTTCAATTTAAGGGTCATAATTAGCTAAAAAAATCATTAAATGCATGAAAGATACCAAATGAAGTTAGAAAGGGTTGAAAATTGATGATGTGGCTTTGAATGGTGCATTTTGAACACACAAAAATCTTGGAGTTCTAATAAGTTCAAGAAAATTAAATGCCTTTTGTAACCGATGAGTTTCCGTCCGAAACCCCGATACTTCAAAAGACTGTCCATTTTGTACACGAAGTGCATCAAGCTTTTGCCGTAACCCTCTAAACTTTTTAGCACATGTTATGTGGGTGAAATGTTGATACCATGCCAACTTTCAACCTTTTCAGAGTTCATTTGTAGTGCTTTTCAATTTAAGGGTCATAATTAGCTCAAAAAAATCATTAAATGCATGAAAGATACCAAATGAAGTTAGAAAGGGTTGAAAATTCATGATGTGGCTTTGAATGGTGCATTTTAAATACACGAAATGCCTGGAGTTCAAATAAGCTCAAGAAAATTAAATGCCTTTTGTAATCGATGAGTTTCCATCCGAAACCTCGATACTTCGAAAGAGACTGTCCGTTTTGTACATGAAGTGCATCCATATTTTGCCGTAACCCTCTCAACTTTTTCCCACATGCTATGTGGGTGAAATGTTGATACCATGCAAACTTTCAACCTTTTCGGAGTTCATTTGTTGTGCTTTTCAACTTAAGGGCCATAATTAGCTCAAAAAAATCATTAAGTGCATGAAAAATACCAAATGAAGTCACAAAGTGTTGAAAATTGATGATGTGGTTTTGAATGGTGCACTTTGAAGACATGAAAAGCCTGGAGTTCAAATAAGTTCATGAAAATGAAATGCCTTTTGTAACCAACGAGTTTCCATCCGAAACCCCGATACTTTGAAAGACACTGTCCATTTTGTACACAAAGTGCATAAAGCTTTCGCCGTAACCCTCTCAACTTTTTAGCACATGCTATGTGGGTGAAATGTTGATACCATGCCAACTTTCAACCTTTTCAGAGGTCATTTGTAGTGATTTTCAATTTAAGGGTCATAATTAGCTCAAAAAAATCATTAAATGCATTAAAGATACCAAATGAAGTTAGAAAGGTTTGAAAATTGATGGTGTGGCTTTGAATGGTGCATTTTGAACACACAAAAATCCTTGAGTTCTAATAAGTTCAAGAAAATGAAATGCCTTTTGTAACCGATGAGTTTTTGTCCGAAACCCCGATACTTTGAAAGACTGTCCGTTTTGTACACGAAGTGCATCCAGCTTTTGCCGTAACCCTCTAAACTTTTTAGCACATGCTATGTGGGTGAAATTTTGATACCATGCCAACTTTCAACCTTTTCAGAGTTCATTTGTAGTGCTTTTGAATTTAAGGGTCATAATTAGCTGAAAACAATCTTGAAATGCATGAAAAATACCAAATGAAGTTAGAAAGTGTTGAAAATTGTTGATGTGGTTTGGAATGGTGCACTTTGAACACATGAAAAGCCTGGAGTTGAAATAAGTTCAAGAAAATGAAATGCCTTTTGTAACCGATGAGTTTCTGTCCGAAACCCCGATACTTCGAAAGAGACTGTCCGCTTTGTACACGAAGTGCATCGAGCTTTTGCCATAACCCTCTCAACTTTTTAGCACATGCTATGTGGGTGAAATGTTGATACCATGCCAACTTTCAACCATTTCAGAGTTCATTTGTAGTGCTTTTAAATTTAAGGGTCATAATTAGCTTAAAAAATCATTAAATGCATGAAAGATACCAAATGAAGTTAGACAGGGTTGAAAATTGATGATGTGGCTTTGAATGGTGCATTTTGAACACACAAAAATCCTGGAGTTCTAATAAGTTCAAGAAAATGAAATGCCTTTTGTAACCGATGAGTTTCCGTCCGAAACCCCGATACTTCAAAAGACTGTCCGTTTTGTACATGAAGTGCATCCAGCTTTTGCCGTAACCCTCTCAACTTTCTAGCACATGATATGTGGGTGAAATGTTGATACGATGCCAACTTTCAACCTTTTCAGAGTTCATTTGTAGTGTTTTTCAATTTAAGGGTCATAATTAGCTCAAAAAAATCATTGAATGCATGAAGGATACCAAATGAAGTCACAAAGGGTTGAAAATTGATGATGTGGCTTTGAATGGTGCATTTTGAACACACGAAAAGCGTAGACTTCTAATAATTTCAAGAAAATGAAATGCCTTTTGTAACCAATGAGTTTCGGTTCAAAACCCCGATACTTCGAGAGAGACTGTCCGTTTTGTACACGAAGTGCATCCAAGTTTTTCCGTAACCCTCTCAACTTTTAAGCACATGCTATGTGCGTGAAATGTTGATACCATGCCAACTTTCAACCTTTTCAGAGTTCATTTGTTGTGCTTTCCAATTTAAGGGTCATAATTAGCTCAAAAAAATCATTAAATGCAAGAAAGATACCAAATGAAGTTAGAAAGGGTTGAAAATTGTTGATCTGGCTTTGAATGGTGCATTTTCAACACACGAAATTCCTGGAGTTCAAATAAGCTCAAGAAAATTAAATGCCTTTTGTAATCGATGAGTTTCCATCCGACACCTCGATACTTCGAAAGAGACTGTGCGTTTTGTACATGAAGTGCATCCATATTTTGCCGTAACCCTCTCAACTTTTTCCCACATGCTATGTGGGTGAAATGTTGATACCATGCAAATTTTCAACCTTTTCGGAGTTCATTTGTTGTTCTTTTCAACTTAAGGGCCACAATTAGCTTAAAAAATCATTAAATGCATGAAAAATACCAAATGAAGTCACAAAGTGTTGAAAATTGATGATGTGGTTTTGAATGGTGCACTTTGAACACACGAAAAGCCTGGAGTTCAAATAAGTTCATGAAAATGAAATGCCTTTTGTAACCGACGAGTTTCCATCCAAAACACCGATACTTCGAAAGAGACTGTCCATTTTGTACACGAAGTGCATACAGCTTTTGCCGTAACCCTCTCAACGTTTTAGGACATGCTATGTGGGTGAAATGTTGCTACCATGCCAACTTTCAACCTTTTCAGAGTTCATTTGTAGTGATTTTCAATTTAAGGGTCATAAATGGCTCAAAAAAATCATTAAATGCATGAAAGATACCAAATGAAGTTAGAAAGGTTTGAAAATTGATGGTGTTGCTTTGAATGGTCCGTTTTGAACACACAAAAAGCCTGGAGTTCTAATAAGTTCAAGAAAATGAAATGCCTTTTGTAACCGATGAGTTTCCGTCCGAGACCCCGATACTTCGGAAGACTGTCCGTTTTGTACGCGAAGTGCACCAGCTTTTGCCGTAACCCTCTAAACTTTTTAGGACATGCTATGTATGTCAAATTTTCATACGATGTCAACTTTCAACCTTTTCAGAGTTCATTTGTAGTGCTTTTCAATTTAAGGGTCATAATTAGCTGAAAAAAATCTTTAAATGCATGAAAAGTACCGAATGACGTTAGAAGGTGTTGAAAATTGATGATGTGGTTTTGAATGGTGCACTTTGAACACATGAAAAGCCTGGAGTTGAAATAAGTTCATGAAAATGAAATGCATTTTGTAACCGATGAGTTTCTGTCCGAAACCGCGATACTTCGAAAGAGACTGTCCGCTTTGTACACGAAGTGCATCCAGCTTTTGCCATAACCCTCTCAACTTTTCAGCACATGCTATGTGGGTGAAATGTTGATACCATGCCAACTTTCAACCTTTTCAGAGTTCATTTGTAGTGCTTTTCAATTTAAGGGTCATAATTAGCTCAAAAAAATCATTAAATGCATGAAAGATATCAAATGAAGTTAGAAATGGTTGTAAATTGATGATGTGGCTTTGAATGGTGAATTTTGAACACACAAAAAGCCTGGAGTTCTAATAAGTTCAAGAAAATGAAATGCATTTTGTAACCGATGAGTTTCCGTCCGAAAACCAGATACTTCGAAAGACTGTCCGTTTTGTACACGAAGTGCATCCATCTTTTGCCGTAACCCTCTCAACTTTTGAGCACATGATATGTGGGTGAAATGTTGATACCATGCCAAACTTAAACCTTTTCAGAGTTCATTTGTAGTGTTTTTCAATTTAAGGGTCATGATTAGCTTAAAAAAATCATTAAATGCATGAAAGATACCAAATGAAGTCAGAAAGGGTTCAAAATTGATGATGTGGCCTTGAATGGTGCATTTTGAACACACGAAAAGCGTGGACTTCTAATAATTCCAAGAAAATGAAATGCCTTTTGTAACCAATGAGTTTCGGTCCGAAACCCCGATACTTCGAGAGAGACTATCCGTTTTGTACACGAAGTGCATCCAACTTTTTCCGTAACCCTCTCAACTTTTAAGCACATGCTATGTGCATGAAATATTGATACCATGCCAACTTTCAACCTTTTCAGAGTTCATTTGTAGTGCTTTTGAATTTAAGGGTCATAATTAGCTCAAAAAAAATCATTAAATGCATGAAAGATACCAAATGAAGTTAGAAATGGTTGAAAATTGATGATGTGGCTTTGAATGGTGCATTTTGAACACACAAAAAGCCTGGTGTTATAATAAGTTCAAGAAAATGAAATGCATTTTGTAACCGATGAGTTTCCGTCCGAAAACCCGATACTTCGAAAGACTGTCCGTTTTGTACACGAAGTGCATCCAGCTTTTGCCGTAACCCTCTCAAATTTTTAGCACATGATATGTGGGTGAAATGTTGTTACCATGCCAACTTTAAACCTTTTCAGAGTTCATTTGTAGTGTTTTTCAATTTAAGGGTCATGATTAGCTTAAAAAAATCATTAAATGCATGAAAGATACCAAATGAAGTCAGAAAGGGTTCAAAATTAATGATGTGGCCTTGAATGGTGCATTTTGAACACACGAAAAGCGTGGACTTCTAATAATTCCAAGAAAATGAAATGCCTTTTGTAACCAATGAGTTTCGGTCCAAAACCCCGATACTTCGAGATAGACTATCCGTTTTGTACACGAAGTGCATCCAACTTTTTCCGTAACCCTCTCAACTTTTAAGCACATGCTATGTGGTGAAATGTTGCTACCATGCCAACTTTCAACCTTTTCAGAGTTCATTTGTAGTGATTTTCAATTTAAGGGTCATAAATCGATCAACCAAAATCATTAAATGCATGAAAGATACCAAATGAAGTTAGAAAGGTTTGAAAATTGATGGTGTGGCTTTGAATGGTGCGTTTTGAACACACAAAAAGCCTGGAGTTCTAATAAGTTTAAGAAAATGAAATGCCTTTTGTAACCGATGAGTTTCCGTCCGAGACCCGGATACTTCGAAAGACTGTCCGTTTTGTACACGAAGTGCACCAGCTTTTGCCGTAACCCTCTAAACTTTTTAGGACATGCTATGTGGGTGAAATTTTGATACGATGTCAACTTTCAACCTTTTCAGAGTTCATTTGTAGTGCTTTTCAATTTAAGGGTCATAATTAGCTAAAAAAAAATCTTTAAATGCATGAAAAGTACCAAATGACGTTACAAAGTGTTGAAAATTGACGATCTGGTTTTGAATGGTGCACTTTGAACACATGAAAAGCCTGGAGTTGAAATAAGTTCATGAAAATGAAATGCATTTTGTAACCGATGAGTTTCTGTCCGAAACCGCGATACTTCGAAAGAGACTGTCCGCTTTGTACACGAAGTGCATCCAGCTTTTTCCATAACCCTCTCAACTTTTCAGCACATGCTATGTGGGTGAAATGTTGATACCATGCCAACTTTCAACCTTTTCAGAGTTCATTTGTAGTGCTTTTCAATTTAAGGGTCATAATTAGCTAAAAAAATCATTAAATGCATGAAAGATACCAAATGAAGTTAGAAATGGTTGAAAATTGATGATGTGGCTTTGAATGGTGAATTTTGAACACACAAAAAGCCTGGAGTTCTAATAAGTTCCAGAAAATGAAATGCATTTTGTAACCGATGAGTTTCCGTCCGAAAACCAGATACTTCGAAAGACTGTCCGTTTTGTACATGAAGTGCATCCATCTTTTGCCGTAACCCTCTCAACTTTTTAGCACATGATATGTGGGTGAAATGTTGATACCATGCCAAATTTAAACAATTTCAGAGTTCATTTGTAGTGTTTTTCAATTTAAGGGTCATGATTAGCTTAAAAAATCATTAAATGCATGAAAGATACCAAATGAAGTCAGAAAGGGTTCAAAATTGATGATGTGGCCTTGAATGGTGCATTTTGAACACAATAAAAGCGTGGACTTCTAATAATTCCAAGAAAATGAAATGCCTTTTGTAACCAAAGAGTTTCGGTCCGAAACCCCGATACTTCGACAGAGACTATCCGTTTTGTACACGAAGTGCATCCAACTTTTTCCGTAACCCTCTCAACTTTTAAGCACATGCTATGTGCATGAAATATTGATACCATGCCAACTTTCAACCTTTTCAGATTCATTTGTAGTGCTTTTTAATTTAAGGGTCATAATTAGCTGAAAAAAATCATTAAATGCATGAAAGATACCAAATGAAGTTAGAAATGGTTGAAAATTGATGATGTGGCTTTGAATGGTGCATTTTGAACACACAAAAAGCCTGGTGTTCTAATAAGTTCAAGAAAATGAAATGCATTTTGTAACCGATGAGTTTCCGTCCGAAAACCCGATACTTCGAAAGACTGTCCGTTTTGTACACGAAGTGCATCCAGCTTTTGTCGTAACCCTCTCAACTTTTTAGCACAGGATATGTGGGTGAAATGTTGATACCATGCCAACTTTAAACCTTTTCAGAGTTCATTTGTAGTGTTTTTCAATTTAAGGGTCATGATTAGCTTAAAAAAATCATTAAATGCATGAAAGATACCAAATGATGTCAGAAAGGGTTCAAAATTAATGATGTGGCCTTGAATGGTGCATTTTGAACACACGAAAAGCGTGGACTTCTAATAATTCCAAGAAAATGAAATGCCTTTTGTAACCAATGACTTTCGGTCCAAAACCCCAATACTTCGAGAGAGACTATCCGTTTTGTACACGAAGTGCATCCAACTTTTTCCATAACCCTCTCAACTTTTAAGCACATGCTATGTGGGTGAAATGTTGCTACCACGCCAACTTTCAATCTTTTCAGAGTTCATTTGTAGTGATTTTCAATTTATGGGTCATAAATGGCTCAAAAAAATCATTAAATGCATGAAAGATACAAAATGAAGTTAGAAAGGTTTGAAAATTGATGGTGTGGCTTTGAATGGTGCGTTTTGAACACACAAAAAGCCTGGAGTTCTAATAAGTTCAAGAAAATGAAATGCCTTTTATAACCGATGAGTTTCCGTCCGAGACCCCGATACTTCGAAAGACTGTCCGTTTTGTACACGAACTGCACCAGCTTTTGCCGTAACCCTCTAAACTTTTTAGGACATGCTATGTGGGTGAAATTTTGATACGATGTCAACTTTCAACCTTTTAAGAGTTCATTTGTAGTGCTTTTCAATTTAAGGGTCATACTTAGCTGAAAAAAAATCTTTAAATGCATGAAAAGTACCAAATGACGTTAGATGGTGTTGAAAATTGATGATGTAGTTTTGAATGGTGCACTTTGAACACATGAAAAGCCTGGAGTTGAAATAAATTCATGAAAATGAAATGCCTTTTGTAACCGATGAGTTTCTGTCCGAAACCGCGATACTTCGAAAGAGACTGTCCGCTTTGTACACGAAGTGCATCCAACTTTTGCCATAACCCTCTCAACTTTTCAGCACATGCTATGTGGGTGAAATGTTGATACCATGCCAACTTTCAACCTTTTCATAGTTCATTTGTAGTGCTTTTCAATTTAAGGGTCATAATTAGCTGAAAAAAATCATTAAATGCATGAAAGATAACAAATGAAGTTAGAAATGGTTGAAAATTGATGATGTGGCTTTGAATGGTGAATTTTGAACACACAAAAAGCCTGGAGTTCTAATAAGTTCAAGAAAATGAAATGCATTTTGTAACCGATGAGTTTCCGTCCGAAAACCAGATACTTCGAAAGACTGTCCGTTTTGTACACGAAGTGCATCGATCTTTTGCCGTAACCCTCTCAGCTTTTTAGCACATGATATGTGGGTGAAATGTTGATACCATGCCAAATTTAAACCTTTTCAGAGTTCATTTGTAGTGTTTTTCAATTTAAGGGTCATGATTAGCTTAAAAAAATCATTAAATGCATGAAAGATACCAAATGAAGTCAGAAAGGGTTCAAAATTGATGATGTGGCCTTGAATGGTGCATTTTGAACACACGAAAAGCGTGGACTCCTAATAATTCCAAGAAAATGAAATGCCTTTTGTAACCAATGAGTTTCGGTCCGAAACCCCGATACTTCGAGACAGACTATCCGTTTTGTACACGAAGTGCATCCAACTTTTTCCGTAACCCTCTCAACTTTTAAGCACATGCTATGTGCGTGAAATATTGATACCATGCCAACTTTCAACCTTTTCAGAGTTCATTTGTAGTGCTTTTGAATTTAAGGGTCATAATTAGCTCAAAAAAATCATTAAATGCATGAAAGATACCAAATAAAGTTAGAAATGGTTGAAAATTGATGATGTGGCTTTGAATGGTGCATTTTGAACACTCAAAAAGCCTGGTGTTCTAATAAGTTCAAGAAAATGAAATGCATTTTGTAACCGATGAGTTTCCGTCCGAAAACCCGATACTTCGAAAGACTGTCCGTTTTGTACACGAAGTGCATCCAGCTTTTGCCGTAACCCTCTCAACTTTTTAGCACATGATACGTGGGTGAAATGTTGATACCATGCCAACTTTAAACCTTTTCAGAGTTCATTTGTAGTGTTTTTCAATTTAAGGGTCATGATTAGCTTAAAAAGTTCATTAAATGCATGAAAGATACCAAATGAAGTCAGAAAGGGTTCAAAATTGATGATGTGGCCTTGAATGGTGCATTTTGAACACACGAAAAGCGTGGACTTCTAATAATTCCAAGAAAATGAAATGCCATTTGTAACCAATGAGTTTCGGTCCAAAACCCCGATACTTCGAGAGAGACTATCCGTTTTGTACATGAAGTGCATCCAACTTTTTCCGTAACCCTCTCAACTTTTAAGCACATGCTATGTGTGTGAAATGTTGATACCATGCCAACTTTCAACCTTTTCAGAGTTCATTTGTAGTGCTTTTGAATTTAAGGGTCATAATTAGCTGAAAACAATCTTGAAATGCATGAAAAATACCAAATGAAGTTAGAAAGTGTTGAAAATTGACGATGTGGTTTGGAATGGTGCACTTTGAACACATGAAAAGCCTGGAGTTGAAATAAGTTCATGAAAATGAAATGCCTTTTCTAACCGATGAGTTTCTGTCCGAAACCCCGATACTTCGAAAGAGACTGTCCGCTTTGTACACGAAGTGCATCGAGCTTTTGCCATAACCCTCTCAACTTTTTAGCACATGCTATGTGGGTGAAATGTTGATACCATGCCAACTTTCAACCATTTCAGAGTTCATTTGTAGTGCTTTTCAATTTAAGGGTCATAATTTGCTCAAAAAATCATTAAATGCATGAAAGATACCAAATGAAGTTAGACAGGATTGAAAATTGATGATGTGGCTTTGAATGGTGCATTTTGAATACACAAAAAGCCTGGAGTTCTAATAAGTTCAAGAAAATGAAATGCCTTTTGTAACCGATGAGTTTCCGTCCGAAACCCCGATACTTCAAAAGACTGTCCGTTTTGTACACGAAGTGCATCCAGCTTTTGCCGTAACCCTCTCAACTTTCTAGCACATGCTATGTGGGTGAAATGTTGATACGATGCCAACTTTCAACCTTTTCAGAGTTCATTTGTAGTGTTTTTCAATTTAAGGGTCATAATTAGCTCAAAAAAATCATTGAATGCATGAAAGATACCAAATGAAGTCACAAAGGGTTGAAAATTGATGATGTGGCTTTGAATGGTGCATTTTGAACACACGAAAAGCGTGGACTTGTAATAATTTCAAGAAAATGAAATGCCTTTTGTAACCAATGAGTTTCGGTTCAAAACCCCGATACTTCAAGAGAGACTGTCCATTTTGTACACGAAGTGCATCCAAGTTTTTCCGTAACCCTGTCAACTTTTAAGCACATGCTATGTGCGTGAAATGTTGATACCATGACAACTTTCAACCTTTTCAGAGTTCATTTGTTGTGCTTTTCAATTTAAGGGTCATAATTAGCTCAAAAAATCATTGAATGCATGAAAGATACCAAATGAAGTTAGAAAGGGTTTAAAATTGATGATCTGGCTTTGAATGGTATATTTTCAACACACGAAATGCCTGGAGTTCAAATAAGCTCAAGAAAATTAAATGCCTTTTGTAATCGATGAGTTTCCATCCGAAACCTCGATACTTCGAAAGAGACTGTGCGTTTTGTACATGAAGTGCATCCATATTTTGCCGTAACCCTCTCAACTTTTTCCCACATGCTATGTGGGTCAAATGTTGATACCATGCAAATTTTCAACCTTTTCGGAGTTCATTTGTTGTGCTTTTCAACTTAAGGGCCATAATTAGCTTAAAAAATCAATAAGTGAATGAAAAATACCAAATGAAGTCACAAAGTGTTGAAAATTGATGATGTGGTTTTGAATGGTGCACTTTGAACACACGAAAAGCCTGGAGTTCAAATAAGTTCATGAAAATGAAATGCCTTTTGTAACCGACGAGTTTCCATCCACAACCCCGATACTTCGAAAGAGACTGTCCATTTTGTACACGAAGTGCATACAACTTTTGCCGTAACCCTTTCAGCGTTTTAGGACATGCTATGTGGGTGAAATGTTGCTACCATGCCAACTTTCAACCTTTTCAGAGTTCATTTGTAGTGATTTTCAATTTAAGGTTCATAAATGGCTCAAAAAAATCATTAAATGCATGAAAGATACCAAATGAAGTTAGAAAGGTTTGAAAATTGATGGTGTGGCTTTGAATGGTGCGTTTTGAACACACAAAAAGCCTGGAGTTCAAATAAGTTCAAGAAAATGAAATGCCTTTTATAACCGATGAGTTTCCGTCCGAGACCCCGATACTTCGAAAGACTGTCCGTTTTGTACACGAACTGCACCAGCTTTTGCCGTAACCCTCTAAACTTTTTAGGACATGCTATGTGGGTGAAATTTTGATACGATGTCAACTTTCAACCTTTTAAGAGTTCATTTGTAGTGCTTTTCAATTTAAGGGTCATAATTAGCTGAAAAAAAATCTTTAAATGCATGAAAAGTACCAAATGACGTTAGATGGTGTTGAAAATTGATGATGTAGTTTTGAATGGTGCACTTTGAACACATGAAAAGCCTGGAGTTGAAATAAATTCATGAAAATGAAATGCCTTTTGTAACCGATGAGTTTCTGTCCGAAACCGCGATACTTCGAAAGAGACTGTCCGCTTTGTACACGAAGTGCATCAAGCTTTTGCCATAACCCTCTCAACTTTTCAGCACATGCTATGTGGGTGAAATGTTGATACCATGCCAACTTTCAACCTTTTCAGAGTTAATTTGTAGTGCTTTTCAATTTAAGGGTCATAATTAGCTCAAAAAAATCATTAAATGCATGAAATATACCAAATGAAGTTAGCAATGGTTGAAAATTGATGATGTGGCTTTGAATGGTGAATTTTGAACACACAAAAAGCCTCGAGTTCTAATAAGTTCAAGAAAATGAAATGCATTTTGTAACCGATGAGTTTCCGTCCGAAAACCAGATACTTCGAAAGACTGTCCGTTTTGTACACGAAGTGCATCCATCTTTTGCCGTAACCCTCTCAACTTTTTAGCACATGATATGTGGGTGAAATGTTGATACCATGCCAAATTTAAACCTTTTCAGAGTTCATTTGTAGTGTTTTTCAATTTAAGGGTCATGATTAGCTTAAAAAATCATTAAATGCATGAAAGATACCAAATGAAGTCAGAAAGGGTTCAAAATTGATGATGTGGCGTTGAATGGTGCATTTTGAACACACGAAAAGCGTGGACTCCTAATAATTCCAAGAAAATGAAATGCCTTTTGTAACCAATGAGTTTCCGTCCGAAACCCCGATACTTCGAGAGAGACTATCCGTTTTGTACACGAAGTGCATCCAACTTTTTCCGTAACCCGCTCAACTTTTAAGCACATGCTATGTGCGTGAAATATTGATACAATGCCAACTTTCAACCTTTTCAGAGTTCATTTGTAGTGCTTTTGAATTTAAGGGTCATAATTAGCTCAAAAAAATCATTAAATGCATGAAAGATACCAAATGAAGTTAGAAATGGTTGAAAATTGATGATGTGGCTTTGAATGGTGCATTTTGAACACACAAAAAGCCTGGTGTTCTAATAAGTTCAAGAAAATGAAATGCATTTTGTAACCGATGAGTTTCCGTCCGAAAACCCGATACTTCGAAAGACTGTCCGTTTTGTACACGAAGTGCATCCAACTTTTGCCGTAACCCTCTCAACTTTTTAGCACATGATATGTGGGTGAAATGTTGATACCATGCCAACTTTAAACCTTTTCAGAGTTCATTTGTAGTGTTTTACAATTTAAGGGTCATGATTAGCTTAAAAATTTCATTAAATGCATGAAAGATACCAAATGAAGTCAGAAAGGGTTCAAAATTGATGATGTGGCCTTGAATGGTGCATTTTGAATACACGAAAAGCGTGGACTTCTAATAATTCCAAGAAAATGAAATGCCTTTTGTAACCAATGAGTTTCGGTCCAAAACCCCGATACTTCGAGAGAGACTATCCGTTTTGTACACGAAGTGCATCCAACTTTTTCCGTAACCCTCTCAACTTTTAAGCACATGCTATGTGGGTGAAATGTTGATACCATGCCAACTTTCAACCTTTTCAGAGTTCATTTGTAGTGCTTTTGAATTTAAGGGTCATAATTAGCTGAAAACAATCTTGAAATGCATGAAAAATACCAAATGAAGTTAGAAAGTGTTGAAAATTGATGATGTGGTTTGGAATGGTGCACTTTGAACACATGAAAAGCCTGGAGTTGAAATAAGTTCATGAAAATGAAATGCCTTTTGTAACCGATGAGTTTCTGTCCGAAACCCCGATACTTCGAAAGAGACTGTCCGCTTTGTACACGAAGTGCATCGAGCTTTTGCCATAACCCTCTCAACTTTTTAGCACATGCTATGTGGGTGAAATGTTGATACCATGCCAACTTTCAACCATTTCAGAGTTCATTTGTAGTGCTTTTCAATTTAAGGTTCATAATTAGCTCAAAAAATCATTAAATGCATGAAAGATACCAAATGAAGTTAGACAGGATTGAAAATTGATGATGTGGCTTTGAATGGTGCATTTTGAATACACAAAAAGCCTGGAGTTCTAATAAGTTCAAGAAAATGAAATGCCTTTTGTAACCGATGAGTTTCCGTCCGAAACCCCGATACTTCAAAAGACTGTCCGTTTTGTACACGAAGTGCATCCAGCTTTTGCCGTAACCCTCTCAACTTTCTAGCACATGATATGTGGGTGAAATTTTGATACGATGCCAACTTTGAACCTTTTCAGAGTTCATTTGTAGTGTTTTTCAATTTAAGGGTCATAATTAGCTCAAAAAATAATTGAATGCATGAAAGATACCAAATGAAGTCACAAAGGGTTGAAAATTGATGATGTGGCTTTGAATGGTGCATTTTGAACACACGAAAAGCATGGACTTGTAATAATTTCAAGAAAATGAAATGCCTTTTGTAACCAATGAGTTTCGGTTCAAAACCCCGATACTTCAAGAGAGACTGTCCATTTTGTACACGAAGTGCATCAAAGTTTTTCCGTAACCCTCTCAACTTTTAAGCACATGCTATGTGCGTGAAATGTTCATACCATGCCAACTTTCAACCTTTTCAGAGTTCATTTGTTGTGCTTTTCAATTTAAGGGTCATAATTAGCTCAAAAAAATCATTAAATGCATGAAAGATACCAAATGAAGTTAGAAAGGGTTGAAAATTGATGATCTGGCTTTGAATGGTGCATTTTCAACACACGAAATGCCTGGAGTTCAAATAAGCTCAAGAAAATTAAATGCCTTTTGTAATCGATGAGTTTCCATCCGAAACCTCGATACTTCGAAAGAGACTGTGCGTTTTGTACATGAAGTGCATCCATATTTTGCCGTAACCCTCTCAACTTTTTCCCACATGCTATGTGGGTGAAATGTTGATACCATGGAAATTTTCAACCTTTTCGGAGTTCATTTGTTGTGCTTTTCAACTTAAGGGCCATAATTAGCTTAAAAAATCATTAAATGCATGAAAAATACCAAATGAAGTCACAAAGTGTTGAAAATTTATGATGTGGTTTTGAATGGTGCGCTTTGAACACACGAAAAGCCTGGAGTTCAAATAAGTTCATGAAAATGAAATGCCTTTTGTAACCGACGAGTTTCCATCCAAAACCCCGATACTTCGAAAGAGACTGTCCATTTTGTACACGAAGTGCATACAACTTTTGCCGTAACCCTTTCAACGTTTTAGGACATGCTATGTGGGTGAAATTTTGCTACCATGCGAACTTTCAACCTTTTCAGAGTTCATTTGTAGTGATTTTCAATTTAAGGGTCATAAATGGCTCAAAAAAATCATTAAATGCATGAAAGATACCAAATGAAGTTAGAAAGGTTTGAAAATTGATGGTGTGGCTTTGAATGGTGCGTTTTGAACACACAAAAAGCCTGGAGTTCTAATAAGTTCAAGAAAATGAAATGCCTTTTGTAACCGATGAGTTTCCGTCCGAGACCCCGATACTTCGAAAGACTGTCCGTTTTGTACACGAAGTGCACCAGCGTTTGCCGTAACCCTCTAAACTTTTTAGGACATACTATGTGGGTGAAATTTTGATACGATGTCAACTTTCAACCTTTTAAGAGTTCATTTGTAGTGCTTTTCAATTTAAGGGTCATAATTAGCTAAATTTTTTTTCTTTAAATGCATGAAAAGTACCAAATGACATTAGAAGGTGTTGAAAATTGATGATGTGGTTTTGAATGGTGCACTTTGAACACATGAAAAGCCTGGAGTTGAAATAAGTTCATGAAAATGAAATGCCTTTTGTAACCGATGAGTTTCTGTGCGAAACCACGATACTTGGAAAGAGACTGTCTGCTTTGTACACGAAGTGCATCCAGCTTTTGCCATAACCCTCTCAACTTTTTAGCACATGCTATGTGGGGGAAATGTTGATACCATGCCAACTTTCAACCTTTTCAGAGTTCATTTGTAGTGCTTTTCAAATTAAGGGTCATAATTAGCTCAAAAAATCGTTAAATGCATGAAAGATACCAAATGAAGTTAGAGATGGTTGAAAATTGATGATTTGGCTTTGAATGGTGAATTTTGAACACACAAAAAGCCTGGAGTTCTAATAAGTTCAAGAAAATGAAATGCATTTTGTAACCGATGAGTTTCCGTCCGAAAACCAGATACTTCGAAAGACTGTCCGTTTTGTAGACGAAGTGCATCCGTCTTTTGCCGTAACCCTCTCAACTTTTTAGCACATGATATGTGGGTGAAATGTTGATACCATGCCAAATTTAAACCTTTTCAGAGTTCATTTGTAGTGTTTTTCAATTTAAGTGTCATGATTAGCTTAAAAAATCATTAAATGCATGAAAGATACCAAATGAAGTCAGAAAGGGTTCAAAATTGATGATGTGGCCTTGAATGGTGCATTTTGAACACACGAAAAGCGTGGACTTCTAATAATTCCAAGAAAATGAAATGCCTTTTGTAACCAATGAGTTTCGGTCCAAAACCCCGATACTTCGAGAGAGACTATCCGTTTTGTACACGAAGTGCATCCAACTTTTTCCGTAACCCTCTCAACTTTTAAGCACATGGTATGTATGTGAAATATTGATACCATGCCAACTTTCAACCTTTTCAGAATTCATTTGTAGTGCCTTTGAATTTAAGGGTCATAATTAGCTCAAAAAAAATCATTAAATGCATGAAAGAAACCAAATGAAGTTAGAAATGGTTGAAAATTGATGATGTGGCTTTGAATGGTGCATTTTGAACACACAAAAAGCCTGGTGTTCTAATAAGTTCAAGAAAATGAAATGCATTTTGTAACCGATGAGTTTCCGTCCGGAAACCCGATACTTCGAAAGACTGTCCGTTTTGTACACGAAGTGCATCCAGCTTTTGCCGTAACCCTCTCAACTTTTTAGCACATGATATGTGGGTGAAATGTTGATACCATGCCAACTTTAAACCTTTTCAGAGTTCATTTGTAGTGTTTTTCAATTTAAGGGTCATGATTAGCTTAAAAAAATAATTAAATGCATGAAAGATACCAAATGAAGTCAAAAAGGGTTCAAAATTGATGATGTGGCTTTGAATGGTGCATTTTGAACACACGAAAAGCGTGGACTTCTAATAATTCCAAGAAAATGAAATGCCTTTTGTAACCAATGAGTTTCGGTCCAAAACCCCGATACTTCGAGAGAGACTATCCGTTTTGTACACGAAGTGCATCCAACTTTTTCCGTAACCCTCTCAACTTTTAAGCACATGCTATGTGCGTGAAATATTGATACCATGCCAACTTTCAACCTTTTTAGAGTTCATTTGTAGTGCTTTTGAATTTAAGGGTCATAATTAGCTCAAAAAAATCATTAAATGCAAGAAAGATACAAAAGAAGATAGAAAGGGTTGAAAATTGATGATCTGGCTTTGAATGGTGCATTTTCAACACACGAAATGCCTGGAGTTCAAATAAGCTCAAGAAAATTAAATGCCTTTTGTAATCGATGAGTTTCCATCCGAAACCTCGATACTTCGAAAGAGACTGTGCGTTTTGTACATGAAGTGCATCCATATTTTGCCGTAACCCTCTCAACCTTTGCCACATGTTATGTGGGTGAAATGTTGATACCATGCAAATTTTCAACCTTTTCGGAGTTCATTTGTTGTGCTTTTCAACTTAAGGGCCATAATTAGCTTAAAAAATCATTAAATGCATGAAAAATACCAAATGAAGTCACAAAGTGTTGAAAATTGATGATGTGGTTTTGAATGGTGCACTTTGAACACACGAAAATCCTGGAGTTCAAATAAGTTCATGAAAATGAAATGCCTTTTGGAACCGACGAGTTTCCATCCAAAACCCCGATACTTCGAAAGAGACTGTCCATTTTGTACACGAAGTGCATACAGCTTTTGCCGTAACCCTCTCAACGTTTTAGGACATGCTATGTGGATGAGATGTTGCTACCATGCCAACTTTCAACCTTTTCAGAGTTCATTTGTAGTGATTTTCAATTTAAGGGTCATAATTGGCTCAAAAAAATCATTAAATGCATGAAAGATACCAAATGAAGTGAGAAAGGTTTGAAAATTGATGGTGTGGCTTTGAATGGTGCGTTTTGAACACACAAAAAGCCTGGAGTTCTAATAAGTTCAAGAAAATGAAATGCCTTTTGTAACCGATGAGTTTCCATCCGAAACCCCGATACTTCGAAAGACTGTTCGTTTTGTACACGAAGTGCACCAGCTTTTGCCGTAACCCTCTAAACTTTTGAGGACATGCTATGTGGGTGAAATTTTGATACGATGCCAACTTTCAACCTTTTCAGAGTTCATTTGAAGTGATTTTCAATTTAAGGGTCATAATTGGCTCAAAAAAATCATTAAATGCATGAAAGATACCAAATGAAGTTAGAAAGGTTTGAAAATTGATGGTGTGGCTTTGAATGGTGCGTTTTGAACACACAAAAAGCCTGGAGTTCTAATAAGTTCAAGAAAATGAAATGTCTTTTCTAACCGATGAGTTTCCGTCCGAGACCCCGATACTTCGAAAGATTGTCCGCTTTGTACACGAAGTGCACCAGCTTTTGCCGTAACCCTCTAAACTTTTTAGGACATGCTATGTGGGTGTAATTTTGATACGATGTCAACTTTCAACCTTTTCAGAGTTCATTTGTAGTGCTTTTCAATTTAAGGGTAATAATTAGCTGAAAAAAAATCTTTAAATGCATGAAAAGTACCAAATGACGTTAGAAGGTGTTGAAAATTGATGATGTGGATTTGAATGGTGCATTTTGAACACACAAAAAGGCTGGAGTTCTAATAAGTTCAAGAAAATGAAATGCATTTTGTAACCGATGAGTTTCCGTCCGAAACCCCGATACTTCGAAAGACTGTCCGTTTTGTACACGAAGTGCATCCAGCTTTTGTCGTAACCCTCTCAACTTTTTAGCACATGATATGTGGGTGAAATGTTGATACCATGCCAACTCTAAACCTTTTCAGAGTTCATTTGTAGTGCTTTTCAAAATAAGGGTCATAATTAGCTTAAAAAATCATTAAATGCATGAAAGATACCAAATGAAGTCACAAAGGGTTCAAAATTGATGATGTGGCCTTGAATGGTGCATTTTGAACACATGAAAAGCGTGGACTTCTAATAATTCCAAGAAAATGAAATGCCTTTTGTAACCAATGTTCTTCGGTCCAAAACCCCGATACTTCGGGAGAGACTATACGTTTTGTGCACGAAGTGCATCCAACTTTTTCCGTAACCCTCTCAACTTTTAAGCACATGCTATGTGCATGAAATATTGATTTCATGCCAACTTTCAACCTTGTCACAGTTCATTTGTAGTGCTTTTGAATTTAAGGGTCATAATTAGCTCAAAAAAATCATTAAATGCAAGAAAGATACCAAATGAAGTTAGAAAGGGTTGAAAATTGATGATCTGGCTTTGAATGGTGCATTTTCAACACATGAAATGCCTGGAGTTCAAATAAGCTCAAGAAAATTAAATGCCTTTCGTAATCGATGAGTTTCCATCCGAAACCTCGATACTTCGAAAGAGACTGTCCGTTTTGTACATGAAGTGCATCCATATTTTATTGTAACCCCCTCAACTTTTTCCCACATGCTATTTTCAACCTTTTCGGAGTTAATTTGTTGTGCTTTTCAACTTAAGGGCCATAATTAGCTCAAAAAAACCATTAAATGCATGGAAAATACCAAATGAAGTCAGAAAGTGTTGAAAATTGATGGTGTGGTTTTGAATGGTGCACTTTGAACACACGAAAACCCTGGAGTTCAAATAAGTTCATGAAAATGAAATGCCTTTTGTAACCGATGAGTTTCCGTCCGAAACCCCGATACTTCCAAAGAGACTGTCCGTTTTGAACACGAAGTGCATACAGTTTTTGCCGTAACCCTCTCAACTTTTTAGCACATGCTATGTGGGTGAAATGTTGATACCATGCCAACTTTCAACCTTTTCAGAGTTCATTTGTAGTGCTTTTCAATTTAAGGGTCATAATTAGCTCAAAAAATCATTAAATGCATGAAAGATACCAAATGAAGTTAGAAAGGGTTCAAAATTGATGATGTGGATTTGAATGGCGCATTTTGAACACACAAAAATCCTGGAGTTCTAATAAGTTCAAGAAAATGAAATGCCTTTTGTAACCGATGAGTTTCCGTCCGAAACCCCGATACTTCTAAAGACTGTCCGTTGTGTACATGAAGTGCATCCAGCTTTTGCTGTAACCCTCTAAAATTTTTAGCACATGCTATGTGGGTGAAATGTTGATACCATGCCAACTTTCAACCTTTTCAGAGTTCATTTGTAGTGCTTTTCAATTTAAGGGTCATAATTAGCTGAAAAAAATCATTAAATGCATGGAATAATACCAAATGAATTCAGAAAGTGTTGAAAATTGATGATGTGGTTTTGAATGGTGCACTTTGAACCCACAAAAATCCTGGAGTGCAAATAAGTTCATGAAAATGAAATGCCTGTTGTAACCGATGAGTTTCCGTCCGAAACCCCGATACTTCAAAAGAGACTGTTCGTTTTGTACACGAAGTGCATCTAGCTTTTGCCGTAACCCTCTGAACTTTTTAGCACATGCTAGTGGGTGAAATGTTGATACCATGCCAACTTTCAACCTTTTCAGAGTTCATTTGTAGTGCTTTTAATTTTAAGGGTCATAATTAGCTCAAAAAAAACATTAAATGCATCAAAGATACCAAATGAAGTTAGAAAGGGTTGAAAATTGATGATGTGGCTTTGAATGGTGCATTTTGAACACACGAAAATCCTGGAGTTCTAATAAGTTCAAGAAAATGAAATGCCTTTTGTAACCAATGAGTTTCCGTCCGAAACCCCGATAGTTCTAAAGACTGTCCGTTTTGCACATGAAGTGCATCCAGCTTTTGCGGTAACCCTATAAACTTTTTAGCAGATGCTATGTGGGTGAAATGTGGATACCATGCCAACTGTCAACCTTTTCAGAGTTCATTTGTAGTGCTTTTCAATTTAAGGGTCAGAATTAGCTGGAAAAAAATCATTAAATGCATGAAAAAATACCAGTTGAATTCAGAAAGTGTTGAAAATTGATGATGTGGTTTTGAATGGTGCACTTTAAACACACAAAAAGCCTGGAGTTCAAAAAAGTTCATGAAAATGAAATGCCTTTTGTAACCGATGAGTTTCCGTCCGAAACCCCGATACTTCGAAAGAGACAGTCCGTTTTGCAAACGAAGTGCATCTAGCTTTTTCCGTAACCCTCTCAACTTTTTAGCACATGCTATGTGGGTGAAATGTTGATACCGTGCCAACTTTCAACCTTTTCAGAGTCCATTTGTGCTGGTTTTCAATTTCAGGGTCATAATTAGCTCTCAAAAATCATTAAATGCATGAAAGATACCAAATGAAGTTAGAAAGGGTTGAAAATTGATGATGTGGCTTTGAATGATGCATTTTCAACACACGAAAACCTGGAGTTCAAATAAGTCCAAGAAAATGAAATGCCTTTTGTAACCGATGGTTTTCCGTCCGAAACCTCGATACTTCGAAAGAGACTGTTCGTTTTGTACATGAAGTGCATCCATATTTTGCCGTAACCCTCTCAACTTTTTCCCACATGCTATGTGGGTGAAATGTTGATACCATGCGAACTTTCAATCTTTTCGGAGTTCATTTGTAGTGCTTTTAAATTTAAGGGTCATAATTAGCTAAAAAAATCATTAAAAGCATGAAAAATACCAAATGAAGTCAGAAAGTGTTGAAAATTGATGATGTGGTTTTGAATGGTGCACTTTGAACACACGAAAAGCCTTGAGTTCAAATAAGTTCATGAAAATGAAATGCCTTTTGTAACCGATGAGTTTCCGCCCGAAACCCCGATACTTCGAAAGAGACTATCCGTTTTGTACAACAAATGCATCCAGCTTTTGCCGTAACCCTCTAAACATTTTAGCACATGCTATGTGGGTGAAATTTTGATACCATGCCAACTTTCAACCTTTCAGAGTTCATTTGTAGTGCTTTTCGATTTATGGGTCATAATTAGTTGAAAAAATTATTAAATGCATGAAAAATACCAAATGAAGTTAGAAAGTGTTGAAAATTGATGATGTGGTTTTGAATGGTGCACTTTGAAAACACGAAAAGCCTGGAGTTGAAATAAGTTCACGAAAATGAAATGCCTTTTGTGACCGATGAGTTTCCGTCCGACTCCCCGATACTTCGGAAGAGACTGTCCGTTTTGTACACGAAGTGCATCCAGCTTTTGCCGTAACCCTCTCAACTTTTTAGCACATGCTATGTGTGTGAAATTTTGATACCATGACAACTTTCAACCTTTTCAGAGTTCATTTGTAGTTCTTTTCAATTTAAGGGTCATAATTATCTCAAAAAAATCATTAAATGCATGAAAGATACCAAATGAAGTGAGAAAGGGTTGAAAATTGATGATGTGGCTTTAAATGGTTCATTTTGAACACACAAAAAGCCTGGAGTTCTAATAAGTTCAAGAAAATGAAATGCCTTTTGTAACCGATGAGTTTCCGTCCGTAACCCCGACACTTCGAAAGACTATCCGTTTTGTACACGAAGTGCATCCAACTTTTGCTGTAACCCTCTCAACATTTTAGCACATGCTATGTGGGTGAAATGTTGATACCATGCCAACTTTTAACCTTTTTAGAGTTCATTTGTAGTGCTTTTCAATTTAAGGGTCATAATTAGTTCAAAAAAATCATTAAATGCAAGAAAGATACCAAATGAAGTTAGAAAGGGTTGAAAATTGATGATCTGGCTTTGAATGGTGCATTTTCAGCACCCGAAATGCATGGAGTTCAAATAAGCTCGAGAAAATTAAATGCCTTTTGTAATCGATGAGTTTCCATCCGAAACCTCGATACTTCGAAAGAGACTGTCTGTTTTGTACATGAAGTGCATCCATATTTTGCTGTAACCCTCTCAACTTTTTCCCACATGCTATGTGGGTGAAATGTTGACACGATGCAAATTATCAACCTTTTCGGAGTTAATTTGTTGTGCTTTTCAACTTAAGGGCCATAATTAGCTCAAAAAAATCATTAAATGCAAGAAAAATACCAAATGAAGTCAGAAAGTGTTGAAAATTGATGGTGTGGTTTTGAATGGTGCACTTTGAACACACGAAAACCCTGGACTTCAAATAAGTTCATGAAAATGAAATGCCTTTCGTAACTGATGAGTTTCCGTCCGAAACCCCGATACTTCCAAAGAGACTGTCCGTTTTGAACACGAAGTGCATACAGTTTTTGTCGTAACCCTCTCAACTTTTTAGCACATGCTATGTGGGTGAAATGTTGATACCATGCCAACTTTCAACCTTTTCAGAGTTCATTTGTAGTGCTTTTCAATTTAACGGTCATAATTAGCTCAAAAAATCATTAAATGCATGAAAGATACCAAATGAAGTTAGAAAGGGTTGAAAATTGATGATGTGGCTTTGAATGGTGCATTTTGAACACACAAAAATCCTGGAGTTCTAATAAGTTCAAGAAAATGAAATGCCTTTTGTAACCGATGAGTTTCCGTCCGAAACCTCGATACTTCTAAAGACTGTCCGTTGTGTACATGAAGTGCATGCAGCTTTTGCCGTAACCCTCTAAACTTTTTAGCACATGCTATGTGGGTGAAATGTTGATACCATGCCAACTTTCAACCTTTTCAGAGTTCATTTGTAGTGCTTTTCAATTTAAGGGTCAGAATTAGCTGAAAAAAAATCATTAAATGCATGAAAAAATACCAAATGAATTCAGAAAGTGTTGAAAATTGATGATGTGGTTTTGAATGGTGCACTTTAAACACACAAAAAGCCCGGAGTTCAAAAAAGTTCATGAAAATGAAATGCCTTTTGTAACCGATGAGTTTCCGTTCGAAACCCCGATACTTCGAAAGAGACAGTCCGTTTTGCACACGAAGTGCATTTAGCTTTTTCCGTAACCCTCTCAAGTTTTAAGCACATGCTATGTGGTTGAAATGTTGATACCATGCCAACTTTTAACCTTTTTAGAGTTCATTTGTAGTGCTTTTCAATTTAAGGGTCATAATTAGCTCAAACAAATCATTAAATGCAAGAAAGATACCAAATGAAGTTAGAAAGGGTTGAAAATTGATGATCTGGCTTTGAATGGTGCATTTTCAGCACCCGAAATGCATGGAGTTCAAATAAGCTCAAGAAAATTAAATGCCTTTTGTAATCGATGAGTTTCCATTCGAAACCTCGATACTTCGAACGAGACTGTCTGTTTTGTACATGAAGTGCATCCATATTTTGTTGTAACCCTCTCAACTTTTTCCCACATGCTATGTGGGTGAAATGTTGACACGATGCAAATTATCAACCTTTTCGGAGTTAATTTGTTGTGCTTTTCAACTTAAGGGCCATAATTAGCTCAAAAAAATCATTAAATGCATGAAAAATACCAAATGAAGTCAGAAAGTGTTGAAAATTGATGGTGTGGTTTTGAATGGTGCACTTTGAACACACGAAAACCCTGGACTTGAAATAAGTTCATGAAAATGAAATGCCTTTCGTAACTGATGAGTTTCCGTCCGAAACCCCGATACTTCCAAAGAGACTGTCCGTTTTGAACACGAAGTGCATACAGTTTTTGCCGTAACCCTCTCAACTTTTTAGCACATGCTATGTGGGTGAAATGTTGATACCATGCCAACTTTCAACCTTTTCAGAGTTCATTTGTAGTGCTTTTCAATTTAACGGTCATAATTAGCTCAAAAAATCATTAAATGCATGAAAGATACCAAATGAAGTTAGAAAGGGTTGAAAATTGATCATGTGGCTTTGAATGGTGCATTTTGAACACACAAAAATCCTGGAGTTCTAATAAGTTCAAGAAAATGAAATGCCTTTTGTAACCGATGAGTTTCCGTCCGAAACCTCGATACTTCTAAAGACTATCCGTTGTGTACATGAAGTGCATCCAGCTTTTGCCGTAACCCTCTAAACTTTTTAGCACAAGCTATGTGGGTGAAATGTTGATACCATGCCAACTTTCAACCTTTTCAGAGTTCATTTGTAGTGCTTTTCAATTTAAGGGTCATAATTAGCTGAATAAAATCATTAAATGCATGAAAAAATACCAAATGAATTCAGGAAGTGTTGAAAATTGATGATGTGGTTTTGAATGGTGCACTTTGAACCCACAAAAATCCTGGTATTCAAATAAGTTCATGAAAATGAAATGCCTGTTGTAACCGATGCGTTTCCGTCCGAAACCCCGATACTTCGAAAGAGACTGTTCGTTTTGTACACGAAGTGCATCTAGCTTTTGCCGTAACCCTCTCAACTTTTTAGCACATGCTTTGTGGGTGAAATGTTGATACCATGCCAACTTTCAACCTTTTCAGAGTTCATTTGTAGTGCTTTTCAATTTAAGGGTCATAATTAGCTGAAAAAAATCATTAAATGCATGAAAAAATACCAAATGAATTCAGAAAGTGTTGAAAATTGATGATGTGGTTTTGAATGGTGCTATTTAAACACACAAAAAGCCTGGAGTTCAAGAAAGTTCATGAAAATGAAATGCCTTTTGTAACCGATGAGTTTCCGTTTGAAACCCCGATACTTCGAAAGAGACAGTCCGTTTTGCACACGAAGTGCATCTAGCTTTCTCCGTAACCCTCTCAACTTTTAAGCACATGCTATGTGGTTGAAATGTTGATACCATGCCAACTTTTAACCTTTTTAGAGTTCATTTGTAGTGCTTTTCAATTTAAGGGTCATAATTAGCTCAAACAAATCATTAAATGAAAGAGAGATACCTAATGAAGTTAGAAAGGGTTGAAAATTGATGATCTGGCTTTGAATGGTGCATTTTCAGCACCCAAAATGCATGGAGTTCAAATAAGCTCAAGAAAATTAAATGCCTTTTGTAATCGATGAGTTTCCATTCGAAACCTCGATACTTCGAACGAGACTGTCTGTTTTGTACATGAAGTGCATCCATATTTTGTTGTAACCCTCTCAACTTTTTCCCACATGCTATGTGGGTGAAATGTTGACACGATGCAAATTATCAACCTTTTCGGAGTTAATTTGTTGTGCTTTTCAACTTAAGGGCCATAATTAGCTCAAAAAAATCATTAAATGCATGAAAAATACCAAATGAAGTCAGAAAGTGTTGAAAATTGATGGTGTGGTTTTGAATGGTGCACTTTGAACACACGAAAACCCTGGACTTCAAATAAGTTCATGAAAATGAAATGCCTTTCGTAACTGATGAGTTTCCGTCTGAAACCCCGATACTTCCAAAGAGACTGTCCGTTTTGAACACGAAGTGCATACAGTTTTTGCCGTAACCCTCTCAACTTTTTAGCACATGCTATGTGGGTGAAATGTTGATACCATGCCAACTTTCAACCTTTTCAGAGTTCATTTGTAGTGCTTTTCAATTTAACGGTCATAATTAGCTCAAAAAATCATTAAATGCATGAAAGATACCAAATGAAGTTAGAAAGGGTTGAAAATTGATGATGTGGCTTTGAATGGTGCATTTTGAACACACAAAAATCCTGGAGTTCTAATAAGTTCAAGAAAATGAAATGCCTTTTGTAACCGATGAGTTTCCGTCCGAAACCTCGATACTTCTAAAGACTGTCCGTTGTGTACATGAAGTGCATCCAGCTTTTGCCGTAACCCTCTAAACTTTTTAGCACATGCTATGTGGGTGAAATGTTGATACCATGCCAACTTTCAACCTTTTCAGAGTTCATTTGTAGTGCTTTTCAATTTAAGGGTCATAATTAGCTGAATAAAATCATTAAATGCATGAAAAAATACCAAATGAATTCAGGAAGTGTTGAAAATTGATGATGTGGTTTTGAATGGTGCACTTTGAACCCACAAAAATCCTGGTATTCAAATAAGTTCATGAAAATGAAATGCCTGTTGTAACCGATGCGTTTCCGTCCGAAACCCCGATACTTCGAAAGAGACTGTTCGTTTGTACACGAAGTGCATCTAGCTTTTGCCGTAACCCTCTCAACTTTTTAGCACATGCTTTATGGGTGAAATGTTGATACCATGCCAACTTTCAACCTTTTTAGAGTTCATTTGTAGTGCTTTTCAATTTAAGGGTCATAATTAGCTGAAAAAAATCATTAAATGCATGAAAAAATACCAAATGAATTCAGAAAGTGTTGAAAATTGATGATGTGGTTTTGAATGGTGCACTTTAAACACACAAAAAGCCTGGAGTTCAAAAAAATTCATGAAAATGAAATGCCTTTTGTAACCGATGAGTTTCCGTCCGAAACCCCGATACTTCGAAAGAGACAGTCCGTTTTGGACACGAAGTGCATCTAGCTTTTTCCGTAACCCTGTCAACTTTTAAGCACATGCTATGTGGGTGAAATGTTGATACCGTGCCAACTTTCAACCTTTTCAGAGTTCGTTTGTGCTGCTTTTCAATTTAAGGGTCATAATTAGCTCACAAAAATCATTAAATGCATGAAAGATACCAAATGAAGTTAGAAAGGGTAGAAAATTGATGATGTGGCTTTGAATGATGCATTTTCAACACACAAAAACCTGGAGTTCAAATAATCCCAAGAAAATGAAATGCCTTTTGTAACCGATGGTCTTCCGTCCGAAACCTCGATACTTCGAAAGAGACTGTCCGTTTTGTACATGAAGTGCATCCATATTTTGCCGTAACCCTCTCAACTTTTTCCCACATGCTATGTGGGTGAAATGTTGATACCATGCCAACTTTCAATCTTTTCGGAGTTCATTTGTAGTGCTTTTCAATTTAAGGGTCATAATTAGCTAAAAAATCATTAAATGCATGAAAAATACCAAATGAAGTCAGAAATTGTTGAAAATTAATGATGTGGTTTTGAATGGTGCACTTTGAACACACGAAAAGCCTTGAGTTCAAATAAGTTCATGAAAATGAAATGCCTTTTGTAACCGATGAGTTTCCTCCCGAAACCCCGATACTTCGAAAGAGACTATCCGTTTTGTACAACAAGTGCATCCAGCTTTTGCCGTAACCCTCTAAACATTTTAGCACATGCTATGTGGGTGAAATTTTGATACCATGCCAACTTTCAACCTTTCAGAGTTCATTTGTAGTGCTTTTCAATTTATGGGTCATAATTAGTTGAAAAAATTATTAAATGCATGAAAAATACCAAATGAAGTTAGAAAGTGTTGAAAATTGATGATGTGGTTTTGAATGGTGCACTTTGAAAACACGAAAAGCCTGGAGTTGAAATAAGTTCATGAAAATGAAATGCCTTTTGTGACCGATGAGTTTCCGTCCGAATCCCTGATACTTCGAAAGAGACTGTCCGTTTTGTACACGAAGTGCATCCAGCTTTTGCCGTAACCCTCTCAACTTTTTAGCACATGCTATGTGTGTGAAATTTTGATACCATGACAACTTTCAACCTTTTCAGAGTTCATTTGTAGTTCTTTTCAATTTAAGGGTCATAATTATCTCAAAAAAATCATTAAATGCATGAAAGATACCAAATGAAGTGAGAAAGGGTTGAAAATTGATGATGTGGCTTTAAATGGTTCATTTTGAACACACAAAAAGCCTAGAGTTCTAATAAGTTCAAGAAAATGAAATGCCTTTTGTAACCGATGAGTTTCCGTCCGTAACCCCGACACTTCGAAAGACTATCCGTTTTGTACACGAAGTGCATCCAGCTTTTGCTGTAACCCTCTCAACATTTTAGCACATGCTATGTGGGTGAAATGTTGATACCATGCCAACTTTTAACCTTTTTAGAGTTCATTTGTAGTGCTTTTCAATTTAAGGGTCATAATTAGCTCAAAAAAATCATTAAATGCAAGAAAGATACCAAATGAAGTTAGAAAGGGTTGAAAATTGATGATCTGGCTTTGAATGGTGCATTTTCAGCACCCGAAATGCATGGAGTTCAAATAAGCTCAAGAAAATTAAATGCCTTTTGTAATCGATGAGTTTCCATCCGAAACCTCGATACTTCGAAAGAGACTGTCCGTTTTGTACCTGAAGTGCATCCATATTTTCCTGTAACCCTCTCAACTTTTTCCCACATGCTATGTGGGTGAAATGTTGACACGATGCAAATTATCAACCTTTTCGGAGTTAATTTGTTGTGCTTTTCAACTTAAGGGCCATAATTAGCTCAAAAAAATCATTAAATGCATGAAAAATACCAAATGAAGTCAGAAACTGTTGAAAATGGATGGTGTTGTTTTGAATGGTGCACTTTGAACACACGAAAACCCTGGACTTCAAATAAGTTCATGAAAATGAAATGCCTTTCGTAACTGATGAGTTTCCGTCCGAAACCCCGATACTTCCAAAGAGACTGTCCGTTTTGAACACGAAGTGCATACAGTTTTTGCCGTAACCCTCTCAACTTTTTAGCACATGCTATGTGGGTGAAATGTTGATACCATGCCAACTTTCAACCTTTTCAGAGTTCATTTGTAGTGCTCTTCAATTTAACGGTCATAATTAGCTCAAAAAATCATTAAATGCATGAAAGATACCAAATGAAGTTAGAAAGGGTTGAAAATTGATGATGTCGCTTTGAATGGTGCATTTTGAACACACAAAAATCCTGGAGTTCTAATAAGTTCAAGAAAATTAAATGCCTTTTGTAACCGATGAGTTTCCGTCCGAAACCTAGATACTTCTAAAGACTGTCCGTTGTGTACATGAAGTGCATCCAGCTTTTGGCGTAACCCTCTAAACTTTTTAGCACATGCTATGTGGGTGAAATGTTGATACCATGCCAACTTTCAACCTTTTCATAGTTCATTTGTAGTGCTTTTCAATTTAAGGGTCATAATTAGCTGAATAAAATCATTAAATGCATGAAAAAATACCAAATGAATTCAGAAAGTGTTGAAAATTGATGATGTGGTTTTGAATGGTGCACTTTGAACCCACAAAAATCCTGGTATTCAAATAAGTTCATGAAAATGAAATGCCTGTTGTAACCGATGAGTTTCCGTCCGAAACCCCGATACTTCGAAAGAGACTGTTCGTTTTGTACAAGAAGTGCATCTAGCTTTTGCCGTAACCCTCTCAACTTTTTAGCACATGATTTGTGGGTGAAATGTTGATACCATGCCAACTTTCAACCATTTCAGAGTTCATTTGTAGTGCTTTTCAATTTAAGGGTCATAATTAGCTCAAAAAATCATTAAATGCATGAAAGATACCAAATGAAGTTAGAAAGGGTTGAAAATTGATGATGTGGCTTTGAATGGTGCATTTTGAACACACAAAAATCCTGGAGTTCTAATAAGTTCAAGAAAATGAAATGCCTTTTGTAACCAATGAGTTTCCGTCCGAAACCCCGATACTTCTAAAGACTGTCCGTTTTGCACATGAAGTGCATCCAGCTTTTGCGGTAACCCTATAAACTTTTTAACAGATGCTATGTGGGTGAAATGTTGATACCATGCCAACTTTCAACCTTTTCAGAGTTCATTTGTAGTGCTTTTCAATTTAAGGGTCAGAATTAGCTGAAAAAAAATCATTAAATGCATGAAAAAATACCAAATGAATTCAGAAAGTGTTGAAAATTGATGATGTGGTTTTGAATGGTGCACTTTAAACACACAAAAAGCCTGGAGTTCAAAAAAGTTCATGAAAATGAAATGCCTTTTGTAACCGATGAGTTTCCGTCCGAAACCCCGATACTTCGAAAGCGACAGTCCGTTTTGCACACGAAGTGCATCTAGCTTTTTCCGTAACCCTCTCAACTTTTTAGCACATGCTATGTGGGTGAAATGTTGATACCGTGCCAACTTTCAACCTTTTCAGAGTTCATTTGTGCTGCTTTTCAATTTAAGGGTCATAATTAGCTCACAAAAATCATTAAATGCATGAAAGATACCAAATGAAGTTAGAAAGGGTTGAAAATTGATGATGTGGCTTTGAATGATGCATTTTCAACACACCAAAACCTGCAGTTCAAATAAGTCCAAGAAAATGAAATGCCTTTTGTAACCGGTGAGTTTCCGTCCGAAACCTCGATACTTCAAAAGAGACTGTCCGTTTTGTGCATGAAGTGCATCCATATTTTGCCGTAACCCTCTCAACTTTTTCCCACATGCTATGTGGGTGAAATGTTGATACCATGCCAACTTTCAATCTTTTCGGAGTTCATTTGTAGTGCTTTTCAATGTAAGGGTCATAATTACCTAACAAAAGTCATTAAATGCATGAAAAATACAAAATAAAGTCAGAAAGTGTTGACAATTGATGATGCGGTTTTGAATGGTGCACTTTGAACACACGAAAAGCCTTGAGTTCAAATAAGTTCATGAAAATGAAATTCCTTTTGTAACCGATGAGTTTCCGCCCGAAACCCCGATACTTCGAAAGCGACTGTCCGTTTTGTACACGAAGTGCATCCAGCTTTTGCCGTAACCCTCTCAACTTTTTAGCACATGCTATGTGTGTGAAATTTTGATACCATGACAACTTTCAACCTTTTCAGAGTTCATTTGTAGTTCTTTTCAATTTAAGGGTCATAATTATCTCAAAAAAATCATTAAATGCATGAAAGATACCAAATGAAGTGAGAAAGGGTTGAAAATTGATGATGTGGCTTTAAATGGTTCATTTTGAACACACAAAAAGCCTGGAGTTCTAATAAGTTCAAGAAAATGAAATGCCTTTTGTAACCGATGAGTTTCCGTCCGTAACCCCGACACTTCGAAAGACTATCCGTTTTGTACACGAAGTGCATCCAGCTTTTGCTGTAACCCTCTCAACATTTTAGCACATGCTATGTGGGTGAAATGTTGATACCATGCCAACTTTTAACCTTTTTAGAGTTCATTTGTAGTGCTTTTCAATTTAAGGGTCATAATTAGCTCAAAAAAATCATTAAATGCAAGAAAGATACCAAATGAAGTTAGAAAGGGTTGAAAATTGATGATCTGGCTTTGAATGGTGCATTTTCAGCACCCGAAATGCATGGAGATCAAATAAGCTCAAGAAAATTAAATGCCTTTTGTAATCGATGAGTTTCCATCCGAAACCTCGATACTTCGAAAGAGACTGTCCGTTTTGTACCTGAAGTGCATCCATATTTTGCTGTAACCCTCTCAACTTTTTCCCACATGCTATGTGGGTGAAATGTTGACACGATGCAAATTATCAACCTTTTCGGAGTTAATTTGTTGTGCTTTTCAACTTAAGGGCCATAATTAGCTCAAAAAAATCATTAAATGCATGAAAAATACCAAATGAAGTCAGAAAGTGTTGAAAATGGATGGTGTTGTTTTGAATGGTGCACTTTGAACACACGAAAACCCTGGACTTCAAATAAGTTCATGAAAATGAAATGCCTTTGGTAACTGATGAGTTTCCGTCCGAAACCCCGGTACTTCCAAAGAGACTGTCCGTTTTGAACACGAAGTGCATACAGTTTTTGCCGTAACCCTCTCAACTTTTTAGCACATGCTATGTGGGTGAAATGTTGATACCATGCCAACTTTCAACCTTCTCAGAGTTCATTTGTAGTGCTTTTCAATTTAAAGGTCATAATTAGCTCAAAAAATCATTAAATGCATGAAAGATACCAAATGAAGTTAGAAAGGGTTGAAAATTGATGATGTGGCTTTGAATGGTGCATTTTGAACACACAAAAATCCTGGAGTTCTAATAAGTTCAAGAAAATTAAATGCCTTTTGTAACCGATGAGTTTCCGTCCGAAACCTAGATACTTCTAAAGACTGTCCGTTGTGTACATGAAGTGCATCCAGCTTTTGGCGTAACCCTCTAAACTTTTTAGCACATGCTATGTGGGTGAAATGTTGATACCATGCCAACTTTCAACCTTTTCATAGTTCATTTGTAGTGCTTTTCAATTTAAGGGTCATAATTACCTGAATAAAATCATTAAATGCATGAAAAAATACCAAATGAATTCAGAAAGTGTTGAAAATTGATGATGTGGTTTTGAATGGTGCACTTTGAACCCAAAAAAATCCTGGTATTCAAATAAGTTCATGAAAATGAAATGCCTGTTGTAACCGATGAGTTTCCGTCCGAAACCCCGATACTCCGAAAGAGACTGTTCGTTTTGTACAAGAAGTGCATCTAGCTTTTGCCGTAACCCTCTCAACTTTTTAGCACATGATTTGTGGGTGAAATGTTGATACCATGCCAACTTTCAACCATTTCAGAGTTCATTTGTAGTGCTTTTCAATTTAAGGGTCATAATTAGCTCAAAAAATCATTAAATGCATGAAAGATACCAAATGAAGTTAGAAAGGGTTGAAAATTGATGATGTGGCTTTGAATGGTGCATTTTGAACACACAAAAATCCTGGAGTTCTAATAAGTTCAAGAAAATGAAATGCCTTTTGTAACCAATGAGTTTCCGTCCGAAACCCCGATACTTCTAAAGACTGTCCGTTTTGCACATGAAGTGCATCCAGCTTTTGCGGTAACCCTATAAACTTTTTAACACATGCTATGTGGGTGAAATGTTGATACCATGCCAACTTTCAACCTTTTCAGAGTTCATTTGTAGTGCTTTTCAATTTAAGGGTCAGAATTAGCTGGAAAAAAATCATTAAATGCATGAAAAAATACCAAATGAATTCAGAATGTGTTGAAAATTGATGATGTGGTTTTGAATGGTGCACTTTGAACACACAAAAACCCTGGAGTTCAAAAAAGTTCATGAAAATGAAATGCCTTTTGTAACCGATGAGTTTCCGTCCGAAACCCCGATACTTCGAAAGCGACAGTCCGTTTTGCACACGAAGTGCATCTAGCTTTTTCCGTAACCCTCTCAACTTTTTAGCACATGCTATGTGGGTGAAATGTTGATACCGTGCCAACTTTCAACCTTTTCAGAGTTCATTTGTGCTGCTTTTCAATTTAAGGGTCATAATTAGCTCACAAAAATCATTAAATGCATGAAAGATACCAAATGAAGTTAGAAAGGGTTGAAAATTGATGATGTGGCTTTGAATGATGCATTTTCAACACACCAAAACCTGCAGTTCAAATAAGTCCAAGAAAATGAAATGCCTTTTGTAACCGATGAGTTTCCGTCCGAAACCTCGATACTTCAAAAGAGACTGTCCGTTTTGTGCATGAAGTGCATCCATATTTTGCCGTAACCCTCTCAACTTTTTCCCACATGCTATGTGGGTGAAATGTTGATACCATGCCAACTTTCAATCTTTTCGGAGTTCATTTGTAGTGCTTTTCAATGTAAGGGTCATAATTACCTAACAAAAGTCATTAAATGCATGAAAAATACAAAATAAAGTCAGAAAGTGTTGAAAATTGATGATGCGGTTTTGAATGGTGCACTTTGAACACACGAAAAGCCTTGAGTTCAAATAAGTTCATGAAAATGAAATGCCTTTTGTAACCGATGAGTTTCCGCCCGAAACCCCGATACTTCGAAAGCGACTGTCCGTTTTGTACACGAAGTGCATCCAACTTTGCCGTAACCCTCTCAACTTTTTAGCACATGCTATGTGTGTGAAATTTTGATACCATGACAACTTTCAACCTTTTCAGAGTTCATTTGTAGTTCTTTTCAATTTAAGGGTCATAATTATCTCAAAAAAATCATTAAATGCATGAAAGATACCAAATGAAGTGAGAAAGGGTTGAAAATTGATGATGTGGCTTTAAATGGTTCATTTTGAACACACAAAAAGCCTGGAGTTCTAATAAGTTCAAGAAAATGAAATGCCTTTTGTAACCGATGAGTTTCCGTCCGTAACCCCGACACTTCGAAAGACTATCCGTTTTGTACACGAAGTGCATCCATCTTTTGCTGTAACCCTCTCAACATTTTAGCACATGCTATGTGGGTGAAATGTTGATACCATGCCAACTTTTAACCTTTTTAGAGTTCATTTGTAGTGCTTTTCAATTTAAGGGTCATAATTAGCTCAAAAAAATCATTAAATGCAAGAAAGATACCAAATGAAGTTAGAAAGGGTTGAAAATTGATGATCTGGCTTTGAATGGTGCATTTTCAGCACCCGAAATGCATGGAGTTCAAATAAGCTCAAGAAAATTAAATGCCTTTTGTAATCGATGAGTTTCCATCCGAAACCTCGATACTTCGAAAGAGACTGTCCGTTTTGTACCTGAAGTGCATCCATATTTTGCTGTAACCCTCTCAACTTTTTCCCACATGCTATGTGGGTGAAATGTTGACACGATGCAAATTATCAACCTTTTCGGAGTTAATTTGTTGTGCTTTTCAACTTAAGGGCCATAATTAGCTCAAAAAAATCATTAAATGCATGAAAAATACCAAATGAAGTCAGAAAGTGTTGAAAATGGATGGTGTTGTTTTGAATGGTGCACTTTGAACACACGAAAACCCTGGACTTCAAATAAGTTCATGAAAATGAAATGCCTTTCGTAACTGATGAGTTTCCGTCCGAAACCCCGGTACTTCCAAAGAGACTGTCCGTTTTGAACACGAAGTGCATACAGTTTTTGCCGTAACCCTCTCAACTTTTTAGCACATGCTATGTGGGTGAAATGTTGATACCATGCCAACTTTCAACCTTTTCAGAGTTCATTTGTAGTGCTTTTCAATTTAACGGTCATAATTAGCTCAAAAAATCATTAAATGCATGAAAGATACCAAATGAAGTTAGAAAGGGTTGAAAATTGATGATGTGGCTTTGAATGGTGCATTTTGAACACACAAAAATCCTGGAGTTCTAATAAGTTCAAGAAAATTAAATGCCTTTTGTAACCGATGAGTTTCCGTCCGAAACCTAGATACTTCTAAAGACTGTCCGTTGTGTACATGAAGTGCATCCAGCTTTTGGCGTAACCCTCTAAACTTTTTAGCACATGATATGTGGGTGAAATGTTGATACCATGCCAACTTTCAACCTTTTCATAGTTCATTTGTAGTGCTTTTCAATTTAAGGGTCATAATTAGCTGAATAAAATTATTAAATGCATGAAAAAATACCAAATGAATTCAGAAAGTGTTGAAAATTGATGATGTGGTTTTGAATGGTGCACTTTGAACCCACAAAAATCCTGGTATTCGAATAAGTTCATGAAAATGAAATGCCTGTTGTAACCGATGAGTTTCCGTCCGAAACCCCGATACTTCGAAAGAGACTGTTCGTTTTGTACAAGAAGTGCATCTAGCTTTTGCCGTAACCCTCTCAACTTTGTAGCACATGAGTTGTGGGTGAAATGTTGATACCATGCCAACTTTCAACCATTTCAGAGTTCATTTGTAGTGCTTTTCAATTTAAGGGTCATAATTAGCTCAAAAAATCATTAAATGCATGAAAGATACCAAATGAAGTTAGAAAGGGTTGAAAATTGATGATGTGGCTTTGAATGGTGCATTTTGAACACACAAAAATCCTGGAGTTCTAATAAGTTCAAGAAAATGAAATGCCTTTTGTAACCAATGAGTTTCCGTCCGAAACCCCGATACTTCTAAAGACTGTCCGTTTTGCACATGAAGTGCATCCAGCTTTTGCGGTAACCCTATAAACTTTTTAACAGATGCTATGTGGGTGAAATGTTGATACCATGCCAACTTTCAACCTTTTCAGAGTTCATTTGTAGTGCTTTTCAATTTAAGGGTCAGAATTAGCTGAAAAAAAATCATTAAATGCATGAAAAAATACCAAATGAATTCAGAAAGTGTTGAAAATTGATGATGTGGTTTTGAATGGTGCACTTTAAACACACAAAAAGCCTGGAGTTCAAAAAAGTTCATGAAAATGAAATGCCTTTTGTAACCGATGAGTTTCCGTCCGAAACCCCGATACTTCGAAAGCGACAGTCCGTTTTGCACACGAAGTGCATCTAGCTTTTTCCGTAACCCTCTCAACTTTTTAGCACATGCTATGTGGGTGAAATGTTGATACCGTGCCAACTTTCAACCTTTTCAGAGTTCATTTGTGCTGCTTTTCAATTTAAGGGTCATAATTAGCTCACAAAAATCATTAAATGCATGAAAGATACCAAATGAAGTTAGAAAGGGTTGAAAATTGATGATGTGGCTTTGAATGATGCATTTTCAACACACCAAAACCTGCAGTTCAAATAAGTCCAAGAAAATGAAATGCCTTTTGTAACCGATGAGTTTCCGTCCGAAACCTCGATACTTCAAAAGAGACTGTCCGTTTTGTGCATGAAGTGCATCCATATTTTGCCGTAACCCTCTCAACTTTTTCCCACATGCTATGTGGGTGAAATGTTGATACCATGCCAACTTTCAATCTTTTCGGAGTTCATTTGTAGTGCTTTTCAATGTAAGGGTCATAATTACCTAACAAAAGTCATTAAATGCATGAAAAATACAAAATAAAGTCAGAAACTGTTGAAAATTGATGATGCGGTTTTGAATGGTGCACTTTGAACACACGAAAAGCCTTGAGTTCAAATAAGTTCATGAAAATGAAATGCCTTTTGTAACCGATGAGTTTCCGCCCGAAACCCCGATACTTCGAAAGCGACTGTCCGTTTTGTACAACAAGTGCATCCAGCTTTTGCCGTAACCCACTAAACATTTTAGCACATGCTATGTGGGTGAAATTCTGATACCATGCCTACTTTCAACCTTTCAGAGTTCATTTGTAGTGTTTTTCAATTTATGGGTCATAATTAGTTGAAAAAATCATTAAATGCATGAAAAATACCAAATGAAGTTAGAAAGTGTTGAAAATTGATGATGTGGTTTTGAATGGTGCACTTTGAACACACGAAAAGCCTGGAGTCGAAATAAGTTCATGAAAATGAAATGCCTTTTGTGACCGATGAGTTTCCGTCCGAATCCCCGATACTTCGCAAAAGACTGTCCGTTTTGTACACGAAGTGCATCCAGCTTTTGCCGTAACCCTCTCAACTTTTTATCACATTCTATGTGTGTGAAATGGTGATACCATGACAACTTTCAACCTTTTCAGAGTTCATTTGTAGTTCTTTTCAATTTAAGGGTCAAAATTATCTCAAAAAAATCATTAAATGCATGAAGGATACCAAATGAAGTGAGAAAGGGTTCAAAATTGATGATGTGGCTTAAATGGTGCATTTTGAACACACAAAAAGCCTAGAGTTCTAATAAGTTCAAGAAAATGAAATGCCTTTTGTAACCGATGAGTTTTCGTCCGTAACCCCAACACTTCGAAAGACTATCCGTTTTGTACACGAAGTGCATCCAGCTTTTGCTGTAACCCTCTCAACATTTTAGCACATGCTATGTGGGTGAAATGTTGATACCATGCTAACTTTTAACCTTTTCAGAGTTCATTTGTAGTGCTTTTCAATTTAAGGGTCATAATTAGCTCAAAAAAATCATTAAATGCATGAAAGTTACCAAATGAAGTCAAAAAGCGTTGAAAATTTATGATGTGGCGTTGAATGGTTCATTTTGAACACTCGAAAAGCGTGCACTTCTAATAAGTTCAAGAAAATGAAATGCCTTTTGTGACCGACGAGTTTCCGTCCGAAACCTCGATATTTCGAAAGAGACTGTTCGTTTTGTACACGAAGCGCATCCAACTTGTGCCGTAACCCTCTCAACTTTTTAGCACATGCTATGTGGGTGAAATGTTGATACCATGCCAACTTTCAACCTTTTCAGAGTTCATTTGTAGTGCTTTTCAATTTAAGGGTCATAATTAGCTCAAAAAAATCATTAAATGCATGAAAGATACCAAATGAAGTTAGAAAGTGTTGAAAATTGATGATGTGGCTTTGAATGGTGCATTTTGAAAACACAAAAAGCCTGGAGTTCTAATAATTTCAAGAAAATGAAATGCCTTTTGTAACCAATGAGTTTCCATCCAAAACCCCGATACTTCGAGGGAGACTGTCCGTTTTGTACACGAAGTGCATCCAGCTTTTGCCATAACCCACTCAACTTTTTAGCACATGCTATGTGCCTGAAATGTTGATACCATGCCAACTTTAAACCTTTTCATAGTTCATTTGTAGTGCTTTTCAATTTAAGGGTCATAATTAGCTCAAAAAAAACATTAAATGCATGAAAGATACCAAATGAAGTTAGAAAGGGTTGAAAATTGATGATGTGGCTTTGAATGGTGCATTTTGAACACACAAAAGGCCAGGTGTTCTAATAAGTTCAAGAAAATGAAATGCCTTTAGTAACCAATGAGTTTCCGTCCAAAACCCCGATACTTCGAGAGAGACTGTCCGTTTTGTACACGAAGTGCATCCAGCTTTTTCCGTAACCCTCTCAACTTTCAAGCACATGCTATGTGCCTGAAATGTTGATACCATGCCAACTTTAAACCTTTTCATAGTTCATTTGTAGTTCTTTTCAATTTAAGGGTCATAATTAGCTCAAAAAAAATCATTAAATGCATGAAAGATACCAAATGAAGTTAGAAAGGGTTGAAAATTGATGATGTGGCTTTGAATGGTGCATTTTGAACACACAAAAAGCCAGCAGTTCTAATAAGTTCATGAAAATGAAATGCCTTTTGTAACCGATGAGTTTCCGTCCGGAACCCCGATACTTCGAAAGAGACTGTTCGTTTTGTACACGAAGTGCATCCAGCTTTTGCCGTAACCCTCTAAACATTTTAGCACATGCTTTGTGGGTGAAATGTTGATACCATGCCAACTTTCAACCTTTCAGAGTTCATTTGTAGTGCTTTTCAATTTATAGGTTATAATTAGTTGAAAAAATCCCTAAATGCATGAAAAATACCGAATGAAGTTAGAAAGTGTTGAAAATTGATGATGTGGTTTTGAATGGTGAACTTTGAACACACGAAAAGCCTGGAGTTGAAAAAAGTTCATGAAAATGAAATGCCTTTTGTGACCGATGAGTTTCCGTCCGAATCCCCGATACTTCGAAAGAGACTGTCCGTTTTGTACACGAAGTGCATCCAGCTTTTGCCGTAACCCTCTCAACTTTTTAGCACATGCTATGTGTGTGAAATGTTGATACCATGACAACTTTCAACCTTTTCAGAGTTCATTTGTAGTTCTTTTCAATTTAAGGGTCATAATTATCTCAAAAAAATCATTAAATGCATGAAATATACCAAATGAAGTGAGAAAGGGTTGAAAATTGATGATGTGGCTTTAAATGGTGCATTTTGAACACACAAAAAGCCTGGAGTTCTAATAAGTTCAAGAAAATGAAATGCCTTTTGTAACCGATGAGTTTTCGTCCGTAACCCCGACACTTCGAAAGACTATCCGTTTTGTACACGAAGTGCATCCAGCTTTTGCTGTAACCCTCTCAACATTTTAGCACATGCTATGTGGGTGAAATCTTGATACCATGCGAACTTTTAACATTTTCAAAGTTCATTTCTAGTGCTTTTCAATTTAAGGGTCATAATTAGCTCAAAAAAATCATTAAATGCATGAAAGTTACCAAATGAAGTCAAAAGGCGTTGAAAATTGATGATGTGGCGTTGAATGGTTCATTTTGAACACTCGAAAAGCGTGCACTTCTAATAAGTTCAAGAAAATGAAATTCCTTTTGTGAACGATGAGTTTCCGTCCGAAACCTCGATATTTCGAAAGAGACTGTCCGTTTTGTACACGAAGTGCATCCAACTTTTGTCATAACCCTCTCAACTTTTTAGCATATGCTATGTGGGTGAAATGTTGATACCATGCCAACTTTCAACCTTTTTAGAGTTCATTTGTAGTGCTTTTCAATTTAAGGGTCATAATTAGCTCAAAAAAAATCATTAAATGCATGAAAGATACCAAATGAAGTTAGAAAGGGTTGAAAATTGATAATGTGGCTATGAATGGTGCATTTTGAACACACAAAAAGCCTGGAGTTCTAATAATTTCAAGAAAATGAAATGCCTTTTGTAACCAATGAGTTTCCATCCAAAACCCCGATACTTCGAGGGAGACTGTCCGCTTTGTACACGAAGTGCATCCAGCTTTTGCCATAACCCTCTCAACTTTTTAGCACATGCTATGTGGGTGAAATGTTGATACCATGCCAACTTTCAACCTTTTCAGAGTTCATTTCTAGTGCTTTTAAATTTAAGGGTCATAATTAGGTCAAAAAAATTCATTAAATAAATGAAAGTTACCACATGAAGTCAGAAAAGGTTGAAAATGGATGATGTGGCTTTGAATGGTGCATTTTGAACACATGAAAACCGTGCACTTCTAATAAGTTCAAGAAAATGAAATACCTTTTGTAACCAATGATTTTCCGTCCAAAACCCCGATACTTCGAGAGAGACTGTCCGTTTTGTACATGAAGTGCATCCAGCTTTTTCCGTAACCCTCTCAACTTTCAAGCACATGCTATGTGCCTGAAATGTTGATACCATGCCAACTTTAAACCTTTTCATAGTTCATTTGTAGTGCTTTTCAATTTAAGGGTCATAATTAGCTCAAAAAAATCATTAAATGCATGAAAGATACCAAATGAAGTTAGAAAGGGTTGAAAATTGATGATGTGGCTTTGAATGGTGCATTTTGAACACACAAAAAGCCAGGTGTTCTAATAAGTTCAAGAAAATGAAATGCCTTTTGTAACCGATGAGTTTCCGTCCGGAACCCCGATACTTTGGAACACTGTCCGTTTTGTACACAAAGTGCATCTAGCTTTTGTAGTAACCCTCTCAACTTTTTAGCCCATGCTATGTGGGTGAAATTTTGATACCATGCCAACTTTCAACCTTTTCAGACTTCATTTGTAGTGCTTTTAAGTTTAAGGGTCATAATTAGCTCAAAAAAATCGTTAAATGCATGATAGTTACAAAATGAAGTCAGAAAGGGTTGAAAATTGATGATGTGGCTTTGAATGGTCGATTTTGAACACACGAAAAGCGTGCACTTCTAATAAATTCAAGAAAATGAAATGCCTTTTGTAACCAATGTGTTTCCGTCCGAAACCTAGATACTTTGAGAGAGACTGTCCCTTTTGTACACGAAGTGCATCCAGCTTTTTCCGTAACCCTCTCAACTTTTAAGCACATGCTATGTGCGTGAAATGTTGATACCATGCCAACTTTTAACCTTTTCAGAGTTGATTTGTAGTGCTTTTCAATTTAACGGTCATAATTAGCTCAAAAAAATCATTAAATGCATGAAACATACCAAATGAAGTTAGAAAGGGTTAACAATTGATGATGTGGCTTTGAATGGTGCATTTTCAACACACGAAAAGCCTGGAGTTCAGATAAGTCCAAGAAAATGAAATGCCTTTTGTAACCGATGAGTTTCCGTCCGAAACCTCGATACATGGAAAGAGACTGTCCGTTTTGTACATGAAGTGCATCCATATTTTGTCGTAACCCTCTCAACATTTTCCCACGTGCTATGTGGGTGAAATGTTGATACTATGCCAACTTTCAACCTTTTCGGAGTTCATTTGTAGTGCTTTTTCAATTTAAGGGTCATAATTAGCTCAGAAAAATCATGAAATGCATGAAAAATAGCAAATGAAGTCAGAAAGTGTTGAAAATTGATGATGTGGTTTTGAATGGTGCACTTTGAACACACGAAAATCCTGGAGTTCAAATAAGTTCATGAAAATGAAATGCCTTTTGTAACCGTTGAGTTTCCGTCCGAAACCCCGATACTTCGAAAGAGATTGTCCGTTTTGTACACGAGGTGCATCCAGCTTTTGCGTAACCCTCTCAACTTTTTAGCATATGTTGTGTGGGTGAATTGTTGATACCATGCCAACTTTCAACCTTTTCAGAGTTCATTTGTCATTCTTTTCAATTTAAGGGTCATAATTAGCTAAAAAAATCATTAAATGCATGAAAGATACCAAGTGAAGTCATAAAGGGTTGGAAATTGATGATGTGGCTTTGAATGGTGCATTTTGAACATACAAAAAGCCTAGAGTTCTAATAAGTTCAAGAAAATGAAATGCCTTCTGTAACCGATGAGTTTCCGTCTGAAACCCCGATACTTCGAAAGACTGTCCATTTTGTACACGAAGTGCATCCAGCTTTAGCCGTAACACTCTCAACTTTTTAGCACATGCGATGTGGGTGAAATGTTGATACCATGCAAACTTTGAACCTTTTTTAGAGTTCATTTGTAGGGCTCTTCAATTTAAGGGTCATAATTAGCTCAAAAAAATCATTAAATGCATGAAAGATACATAATGAAGTCAGAAAGGGTTGAAAATTGATGATGTGGCGATGAATGGTGCATTTTGAACACACATAAAACCGTGGACTTCTAATAAGTTCAAGCAAATGAAATGCCTTTTGTAACCAATGAGTTTCCGTCCAAACCCTCGATACTTCGAGAGAGACTGTCCGTTTTGTACACGAAGTGCATCCATCTTTTTCCGTAACCCTCTCAACTTTTAAGCACATGCTATGTGCGTGAAATGTTGATACCATGCCAACGTTCAACCTATTGCAGAGTTTATTTGTAGTGCTTTTCAATTTAAGGGTCATAATTAGCTTAAAAAAATCATTAAATGCATGAAAGATACCAAATGAAGTTAGAAAGGGTTGAAAATTGATGATGTGGCCTTGAATGGTGCATTTTAAACACACGAAAAGCCTGGAGTTCAAATAAGTTCAAGAAAATGAAATGCCTTTTGTAACCGATGAGTTTCCGTCCAAAACATCGATACTTCAAAAGAGACTGTCCGTTTTGTACATGAAGTGCATCCATATTTTTTCGTAACCCTCTCAACTTTTTCCCACATGCTATGTGGGTGATATGTTGATACCATGCCAACTTTCAACGTTTTCGGAGTTCATTTGTAGTGCTTTTCAATTTAAGGGTCATAATTAGTTGGAAAAAAATCATGGAATGCATGAAAAATAACAAATGAAGTCAAAAAGTGCTGAAAATTGATGATGTGGTTTTGAATGGTGCACTTTGAAAACATGAAAAGCCCGGAGTTGAAATAAGTTCATGAAAATGAATTGCCTTTTGTAACCAATGAGTTTCCGTTCGAAACCCCGATACTTCGAGAGAGACTGTTCGTTTTGTACACGAGTGCACCAAGGTTTTGCCGTAACCCTCTCAACTTTTTAGCACATGCTATGTGGGTGAAATGTTGATACCATGCATACTTTCAACCTTTTCAGAGTTCATTTGTAGTGCTTTTAAATTTAAGGTTCATAATTAGCTCAAAAAAAATCATTAAATGCATGAAAGACACCAAATGAAGTTAGAAAGGGTTGAAAATTGATGATGTGGCTTTGAATGGTGCATTTTGAACACACAAAAAGCCTGGAGTTCAAATAAGTTCAAGAAAATGAAATGCCTTTTGTAACCGATGAGTTTCCGTCCGAAACCCCTATACTTCAAAAGAGACTGTCCGTTTTGTACACGAAGTGCATCCAGCTTTTGCCATAACCCTCTCAACCTTTTTAGGACACGATATATGGGTGAAATGTTGATACCATGCCAACCTTCAACCTTTTCAAAGTTCTTTTCTAGTGCTTTTCAATTCAAGGGTCATAATTAGCTGAAAAAATATTAAATGGATGAAAAATACCAAATGAAGCCAGAAAGGGTTGAAAATTTATGATGTGGCTTTTAATAGTGCATATTGAACACATGAAAATCCTGGAGTTCAAATAAGTTCAAGAAAATAAAGTGCCTTTTGTAACCGATGAGTTTCGTCCGAAACCCCGATACTTCGAAAGAGACTGTCCGTTTTGTATACGAAGTACATCCCGCTTTTGTCGTAACCCTCTCAACTTTTTAGCACATGATATGTGGGTGAAATATTGATACCATGCCAACTTTCAACCTTCTCAGAGTTCATTTGTACTGCTTTTCAATTTAACGGTCATTATTAACTCAAACAAAATCATTAAATGCATGACAAATACCAAATCAAGTCAAAAAGGGTTCAAAATTGATGATGTGGCTTTGAATGGTGCATTTTGAACACATGCAAAGCCTGGAGTTCAAATAACTTCAAGAAAATGAAATGCCTTTTGTAACCGATGAGTTTCCGCCCGAAAGAGACTGTCCGTTTCGTACACGAAGTGCATCCAGCTTTTGCCATAACCCTCTCAACTTTTTAGGACATGCTATGTGGGTGAAATATTGATACCATGCCAACCTTCAACCTTTTCAGAGTTCATTTGTAGTGCTTTTCAATTTAAGGGTCATAATTTGCTCAAAAAAATCATTAAATCCATGAATGATACCAAATGAAGTTAGAAGAGGTTGAATATTTATGATGTGGCTTTGAATGGTGCATTTTTAACACACGAAAAGCCTGGAGTTCAAATAAGTTCAAGAAAATGAAGTGCCTTTTGTAACCAATGAGTTTCCGTCCGGAACCCCGATACTTCGAAAGAGACTGTCCGTTTTGTACAAGAAGTGCATCCAGCTTTTGTCGTAACCCTCTGAACTTTTTAGCACATGCTATATGGGTGAAATGTTGATACCATGCCAACTTTCAACGTTTTCCGAATTCATTTGTAGCGCTTTTCAATTTAACGGTCATAATTAGCTCAAAAAAATCATTAAATGGATTAAAAATACCAAATGAAGTAAGAAAGGGTTGAAAATTGATGATGTGGCTTTGAATGGTGCATTTTGAACAACTGAAAATCCTGGAGTTCAAATAAGTTCGAGAAAATGAAATGCCTTTTGTAACCGATGAGTTTTCGTCTGATACCCCGATACTTCGAAAGAGACCGTCCGTTTTGTACACGAAGTGCACCCAACTTTTGCCTTAACCCTGTCAACTTTTTAGCACATGCTATGTGGGTGAAATGTTGATACCATGCAAACTTTCAACATTTTTAGAGTTCATTAGTACTGTTTTTCAATTTAACGGTCATATATAGCTCAAAAAATCATTAAAGGCCTGAAAAATACCAAATGAAGTGATAAACGATGAAAATTGATGATGTGGCTATGAATGGTGCATTTTGAACACACGACAAGCCTGGAGTTGAAATAAGTTCAAGAAAATGAAATGCCTTTTGTAACCGATGAGTTTCCGTCCGAAACCCCGATACCTCGAAAGAGACTGTCCGTTTTGTACACGAAGTGCATCCAGCTTTTGACGTAACCCTCTCAACTTTTTAGCACGTGCTATGTGGATGAAATGGTTATACCATGCCAACTTTCAACCTTTTCAGAGTTCATTTGTAGTGCTTTTCATATTAAGGGTCATAATTAGCTCAAAAAATCATCAAATGCATGAAAGATACAAAATGAAGTCAGAAAGGATTGAAAATGTATGATGTGGCTTTGAATGGTGTATTTTGAACACATGAATTCGGGATGATTTATTAGTGATATTATATTCGAGTTCATTATAAATGTATTTGTGATTTGCAAGTCATTCCGGCAAACCATAGGGAATTTTTTCTATGTCATTGCTCGATATATGGAATGGGTTGACTTTAGGGCTGTTTCGGCTCCTTGTGTGTCTTTCACCGAGGGAGAGTGTCCACCATATATAAATATGAGGGAGGAAGAATTCCGACTGTTGTCAGGGGGGTCACTTCTCCTTTGTTCCCGTGTGCTCGATATTTTGGCGTAATGCACTCGGGGACAAATGGAGGAGCCACCATCACCGACAGTCGCAATATCAGACGGAGTGCTCACCATATACGTGAGATGAGAGTTTAGGAAGGAAATACTTGACAAACCTAAAGTCAACCTATTGCATATTGAGTAATAGTTATCTTTGGGTTGATTAGTTTTCTCGTAGTTTCCTTCGATCGGTTTTAAATGTTTCAACTATGAACATAGGAAATGTCTGACGACTAAAGTGAATTTGGTATGTGCGAATACTGCGAAGACGAGCGCGACCTCTGTGACAAGACTTTCCTAGTTGATGGTAGGCACTTCAGCATCATGAAGGATGAGAACTTCGAAGTGGATCCAGTAAGTCACAATGACAAGTATTTTTTCGTGATTAAGCATGACTTCTGCCTCTTTTGCTTCAACTTATAATTAATTTTAATTTTTTTCTGTTCTACTAGCATATCCCCTTCCATGCAAGAATTGCTATCTTGGATAAGATTGGTTTCAATACTAAAAAAGATATGGAGGTAAAGATCGTTCACTTGAGGACCGAGCATGGTTTTGCTTTTGCGGTAAAATTGTACCATGCCGACACGTATTGCTATTTTGAATGCAAAAATTGGGAAGCACTATGCAAGGCTTATGCATTTGAGCCTAATATGCTTATCACCTTTGATATTCGTCCGGAAGATGAAATAGAAGGTAATATCGACATCTGGGTCGATGTGGAGACGCTTCTAGTTCTACCATTATGTTAGTTTCTCATCCATATTTATTAAGTTATTTATATTGTTTATTTGAAAATAGTTGACAACTTATTTGCAATGACAGCTTATTTCATTCTTCAAAAAATGTACAGAAGATGGTAGACAGAAAGTACTACTACAATGATGAAGCAGAATTAACTTATAAGGAGAAATATCATCTTACCGCATTTCTTAGTCATGTTGAGAATTACAATAGCTATTATCAAACTCCTGCACATTATGGTCAATACGTGCCACTAGTGCACATGGTGAACTACGGTAACATCCATGGAGATTGCATGGTAAGATTTTAATTCTACTATTATGACATCCGTGCATCTTTTGCATAAATTCTTCTAAAACTAAACTACATTGCTAACTACAAAGTTATTACTATGTTTTTCAACAGAAAAACCTAGAGGATTGTGTGCCTCATCTAATGTTTCCGAGAGGTCGTATTGTTGTTACAAGCTTAGGGCCACCACAGCCAGGTCAGCCTACGCATCACTCCTGTGCATACCGGATTTCTAAAACTGATGGAGTCATGACAATCAAAGATTGGAAAAAATGTATGCTCAATCGTAGAGAGCTACTTGGAAGCAACATTGTGCATAGGCCAAGACTGGGAGACAGGATGATCTTCGTTCTCCATAATGGAGAGTCAGGGCCTAAGAGAGGGTTGTGTAGGTCCTACAAGATAGGAGTACGTAGGTCCTAGGTACAATGTGTTATTATGTGATACAATGTGTTAGAGTTGATGATGATGATGATGAGGAGGATTTGTGATTATGACCAGTGACCAATTTGTTATATGATGTCTCATTGACAAACATAATGATTAAATTGTGTCATATGTTCTATCCAAAGTATAGTACGTAGGGTCGTGACCAAGCACGGAGATAAGAGAGATCACTTCTCTCTATTAGCTACCTAACAAAATATATGAAACCCCTAAATTAACCCTCCAAAACCCTCAAAACCCTACCTCTCTATTAGCTCTTTGTTCCCGGTTGGTGTTACCAACCGGGACCAAAGGCCCTCCTGCCTTGGCTTGGCAGAGCGGCCACATGTAGCCCCATCTGTCCCGGTTCGTAAGAGAACCGGGACTAAAGATCATGGGCTTTAGTCCCGACACATTAGTCCCGGTTCACGAACCTGGACAAATGGGCCTTACGAGCTGGGACAAATGGGCCTTTTTCCACTAGTGGTATCCCCCGTTGCTGAAATCTATTTGAGTTGTATCCATAGAACGACCATAATCTAGCCATACGAACTCCGATTGGGCTACATGACCTGCTAAAACGACCACAACGAAAAGACGTATCCCAACATGGCAGATTTTGTGCATTTTGGAAAAAAATTGTAGGCCAAAAACAGCTTGTGAGATTGAGTTTTGGATGATTTAATCGTTGGCCTTCACACTTTTAGCTTCTACTACCCGACAATATGCTCAGCCACAGACAGATTCTTGGAGAATAAATTACAGAACAATGTAGCATCAGTCTCTTTCTCACTAGCAAGTCATACTTTTCACTCTGGATAGAAGGAGGATCCTCTGCGGTGCACCGAACCCCCAAAAATGTTGTTTTGCATGGTCTATCACCCATACCACTACTACCCAATTGTTGACACACGCAAAAGCTTCATTTCTGGATGAAACTGTGCATAGCATCCCTTCTGGGTTATATTGATATGGAACCAGAAAAATAGGTCATTCCGAGGGGTGCAAAATTTCTCACAGGTGCGAGAAACTTACCTTGGAAGCTGGGTCCACGGTATCCGCCTATGCTAAAATCTATTTGAGTTGTATACGTAGAACGGCCATATTCTGGCCATACGAACTCCGATTGGGATCCACGGCCTACCAATATGACCGTAACGAAAAGAGTTATCCCATGATGATGGACTTCTTCCATTTCGGAAAATTTTTGAAAACCAAAAACAACTTGCAAGATTGAGTTTCGGATGATTTAATTGTTTGCGTGCACATTTCTAGCCTCTACTACCCAACATTGTGCTCAGGCACGGACACATTTTGGAACAATAAATTACAAAACAAATGTAACATCACTCTATTTCTCACTAGCAAGTCATACTTGTCAATCTGGAATAAAGGAGGATCTTCTTCGTCGCACCGAACCCCCTAAAATGTTGTTTTGCTTGGTCTATCACCCATACCGCTACTACCCACATGTTTAGCCAAGAAAAAGCTTGATTCTCGGATGAAACTATGCATAACGTCCCTTCTGGATTATAGTCATATGGAACCAAAATAATAGGTCATTTGGAGGGGCACAAAATGGCTCACTGGCGGAAGAAACTTACCTTAGAAGCTAGATCCACGGTATCCCCTGGTGGTGAAATCTATTTTGATTGCATCCGTAGAGGGGCCGTATTCTGGCCATATGAACTCCAATTGGGCTCCACGACTTGCCAAAACGAACGCAACGAAAAGACATATGCCACGATGACGGACCTTGTCCGTTTCATGTCGAGACCCCGATTCTAAGCCATAAGAATCCAGCCTGTAACACATCACATCACTTTGCGGTCTCACGCACGGTTATCTCCACGGCTGCCACCTTACCTAGGCTGGGACCGTTTGCGTCTTTTGACTCATGTATGCGAATGTGTCGCTAGCATTCAAATGTCAAAGAACCCGGGCCGACATGACTAGTCGTAGAACTCAAGTGGCACATCCGTACAGGGACATGCATACGTAACCCAGCAATTCAGGTGTCGATCTCTAGCGTGTGTAGACGAGTCATTGCAAGCTACAAGGACTCCATTACGCCATGGGACATAAATGTCATCACTGCATGTAGATGAGTCGTAGCAGGATACATGGACTCCATTACACTGCGAGACATTTCCCCGAAGGGACAGACACAACAACAAAGAAGGATACATGCCGGCCAATCAATGTGTCCGGAGCAGTAGCAAGCTACCAAGGCTCGGTGGAAGCACAAAGAGGTAGTTCCCCGTAAAGAGTACTACTAAAGGCACACAACTAGGTGTCGGATCCCATACATACTGTTTCACGTCACACGTACGCACGACATGCCTGATATGCATAGATACAACTATGCCATCACAACATAACCATACAACATTACAACATTTATTTAGAAGGCTCACAAGAGCCAATACAATAAGATGTTACAAACAGGGGGTCACAAGACCCAACATTCAGAGCATTCAAACAAGCAAGCGAAAGTTAAACATGTCTAGGTATAGACATCTACAAAAGTGGCTCGAGGAGCCTGAAAAGATACAACGACTCTACCAAAGGAACCAAACCTCTGTCTGGGATTCCCAAGCTAATCTGGTCAACATCGAACTTCACGTCAAAAATACCACTAATGAGACTGACGTCTCCTCTTCAAAAACATAAATTAAGCAAACGTGAGTATAAGAGTACTCAACAAGACTTACATAAGAACTAACTACATATGCATCAGTATCAATGAAGGGGGTTGTGGAGTTTAATGAAGCAAGGTAGCTTTGACTCTTGGCTAGCCTGTACTACGACTACAAGTGCTTTCTTTGAGGTGGGATAACGCACTCGAGTCCACATATTCACAAGTCAATACACCACCATGGATCCACTCCCGTCTCCCTATGAACCACATAAGTTCTCCTAGTAGTCCATATCCGATGACGCGGCTAATCGAATAGATTCATAACCCTATAGGGGTGTACTTCTTCACACATGCTTCTGCCACTTATCGCTATGTGCACATAAAAGGCACCTCGGCAACCTTCAAGCGGAAGCCCAACGAGGGAGTCGACCACGACCGTCAATCACACAAGACCCTAGTCCAGGTTTATTGCCAATTTGAGACTGAACCCGGACGGAAGACGTTTCCGCTACGGCCTCAAACGATGTGCGCAAGGTTACCAAGCCCACCGTTCGGGTGCCACTTGGTACACTGTGCCACTGTGCCTATACCGCATCATTGTCCACCCGGTCGTGCAGCGGTATGCATGGCCGCCAACACATTTCCTACAAACACCAGAAACTAGTTGCAACTCCTGGACAGACATATAGGCGATTAATAGGTCGAGCGGGGTCATATTTCAGGGCCCAATGTGTGGTAGTAACTATCTGGGATAACAAACACAGAACTCAGTTCTTAAGGAAGGTCCCAATGAGACAACACGCCATGTACTCCTACATGGCCTCTCATCGCTACCTTTACCAAATCGTGTTCACACACTTAGCTCTCACACTGCAGGACATGAACACCGCTATTCCAATTCACTGCCTAGATGGATCAGACCCGACACGACATGACTCTAAGCATAGCAGGCACAATAAGTAAGCAAGCATGGATGAGTAAGCACAACAAGGCTCAAGCAATTGCTACTCATGCTAAGTGGTTTCAACTATTTACTGTGGCAAAGAGAGGGCATGCAAAGGAATGAGTTCAACTACAGAGAACATGTAACCATTGAATCATGATTGTCCTAATGCAACAAAAGAGAGCAGGAGCGACAGAGTGGGTTCATATCATTATGCTCAAGGTTTTTTTTCTTACCTGACAATCCTGAAGATATACTTCTCTTCATTAGTGTGAATGTTCACATTGTCGGAACCATCGTCTACCCAGAGGGAACAAGCACCGCAAATAGGAACAATGAACACATTCAATGCAATGCAACACCATAATGCATGATATAACAAGTTAAGGTACTTAATTGACCCAGAGGAATAATTAGCCAGGTTAGTCAAAGTGGAATTCAAACTTGTTTGAAATCCAACTCCAAATGATATTTCATATAGTGCCCTAATCATAAAATGTCCTACTTGGTGATTTTAACTTGCTCAAAAGGGCATGATCATGGCATAAACAGATTCATTGGATTTTTCTGATCAGTTTTCATATATAAATTATTTTCATTTGACTTACAGATTATTTTCTACAATTTTTAGAAGTTTTCAGCAATTTCTGGAATTTATTTAAATCCTCAAAATGTAATTATTGCATCAGCTAAACGTCAGCATGACGTCATCCTGGTCAGTTGGTCGTTTCAGGATAAACTGACCTGTGGGGCCCACATGTCATCGACTCATTGTTAATCACAGGGTTAATTTAACTTACCTAATTAATTAGATGTTTAAATTAACGGGTGGGTCCCAGTGTCAGTCGGTCAGAGTTTTAATTAGGGGTGTCCTTTGTGCTTAATGACGGTGCCACGTCGGCTTCGCCAGAGGGAGGCCGTCGACGACTAGCCGAGATAGCAAGGATTGCCGGGAATCCTCCTTCGGCGACCATTTGGGCGGCGGAAGGCATGTACGGGTAGATGGGGTTCGCGCTCATCCATTTGAGGCAATGGAAGGACGCGGGATGGTCGGGTTTGAGCATGGCGTCGACTACGGCGGCGACCGGAGCTGGCCCACGGCAAGGTCAGTGGCTAGGTGACGCAAGCGACGGTGCGATAGAGGGGGAAAGATGCAGAAACTCACCACGGATCTTCTCGCGAAGACGGTGAGGTCAGGGATGATCGAGAGCCGACGAATTTGGTGAAGATGACCGGTGGCCGAAGGTTGAAGAAGGCATCAGCGTTGATGATGTAGCGCATCCGGGCTCGACTCCTCTAGCAAGGGGAGGCTGCGGTCTATGTCAGTCCCGGTGAGCTGGACGGCAAGGCTTTAGGTGGCCGGTGGCCACGGGGACAGCGAGCGGTGGCGATGGCGGCTCTCGGTAGGGGAGAAGCGACAGGGAAGCGAGGGAGAGAGCAGGAAGAGGGGGAAAGAGGGCGAGAGAGAGCGGGGTCGGTCCACGGGTCTGCGTGGGGCTCTAAGCGACTTTCACGGCGAGCAGGCAGGCAGGACGTGGCCATGCACATGCCGGCGCATCGTGGCCACGTGCCCAGCGTCCTTCTGGCCAGAGGTGGAAGAAGACCGGTTCGCCCCTGGTGGGCTGGGCTACCTTCTTCTCTGCCCAGGTAAAACATGTAAGCTCCTCTTCTTTTTCAATTTCCATTTCGTATTTCATTAAATTGTTTTGATTTTATTTAAAGTAAATCCCATTGGATATGATTTTTATGAAGGACATTTTAGGTTCAATGAAAATTCACAAGTATTAGAATTGTTTGGCTAGGTGAAGTGCTAGGGTTTTTGTTAATCCCCATTTAATGTTGAAGAAAATTAAACGTGATGCCATGACGTCAATGCACTATTTCAAAACATTACTCTAGGGCTGTGACATTTCAAAAAAAATACAAAGGCCAAACACGGCTTGCAAGATTGAGTTTGGGATGATTTAATTGTTGGCTTGGACAATTCTAGCCTCTACTACCCAACAATATGCTCAGCCACGGACACATTATAGGAAAATAAATTATATAACAATGTAACATCACTCTATTTCTCACCAGCAATTTATACTTGTCAGTTTGGATAGAAGGAGGATCCTCTTTGGTGCACCGACCCCCCCCCCAAATGTTGTTTTGCATGGTCTATCACCCGTACCGCTACTACCCAATTGTTTAGGCATGCAGAAGCTTCATTCCTGGACGAAACTGTACATAGCATCCATTCTAGTTATATTCTTATGGAACCAAAATAATAGGTCATTCTGAGGGGCGCAAAATGGCTCACGGGCACGACAAACTTACCTTGGAAGCTGGATCGACAGTTTCCTTGGTGCTAAAATCTGTTTGAGTTGTATCCGTAGAACGACCATATTCTGGCCATACGAACTCTGTTCCGGCTCAAGAGTTGCCAAACTAACCATAACAAAAATACATATCCCATACTTCTAGCCTCTACTATCCAACATTGCGCTCAACCAAGGACACCTTCCGGGACAATAAATTACAGTACAATGTAACATCACTCTATTTCTCACCAGCAAGTCATACTTCTCAGTCTGGATAGAAGGAGGATTCTCTTCGGTGCACAAAACCCACCAAAACTATTTTGTGCATGGCTATCACCCATACAGCAACTACCCACATGTTTAGCCATGAAAAAGCTTCATTCCCAGATGAAACTGTGCATAGCATCCCTTCTGGGTTATATTCATATGGAACCAAAATAATAGGTAATTCCGAGGGGCGCAAAATGGCTCACGGGCGCGAGAAACTTACATTGGATGATGGATCCACGGTATCCGCCTGTGTTGAAATCTAGTTGAGTTGTATCCGTAGAACGAACATATTCTTGCCATACGAAGTACGATTGGGCTCCACGACCTACCAAAACGACCTCAATGAAAAGACATATGCCACGACGGCAAACTTCGTCCATTTCGAAAAAAATTCGAAGGCGAAAAACGGCTTGCAAGATTGAGTTTTGGATGAATTAATCGTTGGCGCACACTACTAGCCTCTACTACCCAACCTTGTGCTCAAACACGGACAACTCTTGGGACAATAAATTACAGAACAATGTAACATCACTCTATTTCTCACAAGCAAGTCATACTTGTAAGTCTGGATAGAAGGAGCATCATCTTCGGTGCACAGAACCCACCAAAAATATTGTGTCGCATGGTGGATCACCAATACCGCAACTACCCACATTATACCCATGAAAAAGCTTCATTCCTTGATGAAACTGCGCATACCATCCCTTCTAGGTTATATTCATATGGAACAAACATAATTGTACATTCCGAGTGGCGCAAAATGGCTCACGGGCGCGAGAAACTTACCTTGGAAGATAGATCCACGGTATCCACCTATGCTGAAATCTATTTGACTTGTATCCGTAGAACGACCATATTCTGGCCATACGAACTCCGATTGGGCTCCACGACCTACCAAAACGACCGCAACGAAAAGACGTATCCCATGACAATGGACTTTGTCTGTTTCTGAAAAAAATTGAAGGCGACAAATGGCTTGCAAAATTGTGTTTTCGATGATTTAATCGTTGGCGTGCACACTTCTAGCCTCTACTACCCAACATTGTGCTCAGGCATGGACACATTCTAGGAAAATAAATTACAAAACAATGTAACATCACTATATTTCTCACCAGCAAGTCATACTTATTAGTCTGGATAGAATGAGTATCCTCTTCGATGCACATAACCCAGCAAAAAGTTGTTTTGCATGGTCTATCACCCATACCGCTAGTACCGACATGTTTAGCCATGAAAAAGCTTCGTTCTTGGATGAAACTGTGCATATCATCCCTTCTGTGTTATATTCACATGGAACCAAAATAATAGGTTGTTCCAAGGGGTGCAAAATGGCTCACAGGCACGAGAAACCTACCTTGGAAGCTGGATCAACGATATCCCCCAGTGCTGAAATCTATTTGAGATTTATCCGTAGAAGGGCCATATTTTGCCCATACGAACTCCGATTAGGCTCCATGACCTACTGAAACAACCGCAACTAAAAGATGTATCCCATGATTAGAGACTTTATACGTTTTGGAAAAAAAATTAATAGAAAAAAACGGCTTGCAAGATTGAGTTTTGGATGATTTAATCGTTGGCATGCACAATTGTAGCCTCTATAACCCAACATTGTGCTCAGCCACGGACACACTGTGGAACGATAATTTAAAGAACAGTCTAACATCACTCTATTTCTTGCCAGCAAGTTATACTTGTCAGTCTGGATAGAACGAGGATCTTCTTCGGTGCACTGAACACCCCAAAATTGTTGTTTTGCATGTTCTATCACCCATACTGCTACTACCCACATGTTTAGCCATGCAAAAGCTTCATTCCTGGATGAAAATGCGCACAACATTCCTTCTGGGTTATATTCTTATGGAACCAAAATAATAGGGTGTTCTGACGGGTGCAAAATGGCTCACGGGTGAGAGAAACTTACCTTGCAAGCTCGATCCATGGTATCCCCCATTGCTGAAATCTATTTGAGCTGTGTCCATAGAATGACCGTATTATGGCCATATGAACTCCGATTGTGTCCACGACCTGCCAAAACTAACCGCAACAAAAAGAAGTATCTCATGATGACGAACTTCGTCCATTTTGGAAAAAAATTGAAGGGCAAAAACGTCTTGCAAGATTGAGTTTTGGATGATATAATGTCAGTGTGCACACTTCTAGCCTGTACTACCCAACATTGTGCTCATGCAAGGACACATTCTGGGACAATAAATTACATAACAATGTAACATCACTTTATTTCTCACCAGCAAGTCATACTTCTCAGTCTGGACATAAGGAGGATCCTCTTCGATGCACAGAACCCACCAAAAATAATGTTTTGCATGGTCTATCACCCATACAGCAACTATCCACATTTTAGCCATCAAAAAGCTTTATTCCTCGATGAAACTGCAGATAGCATCCCATCTGGGTTGTATTCATATGGAACCAAAATAATAGGTCATTTCGTGGGGAGGAAAATGGCTCACGGGCACGAGAAACTTACCTTGGAAGATGGATCCACGGTATCCACCTGTGCTGAAATCAATTTGATTTGTATCGGTAGAACGACCATATTCTGGCCATACGAACTCTGATTGGGCTCCACGACTGTAACGCCCAAGATGCGTGCCTATCCTTATTAAGACACCAGTATATGAGTTGGCTTAAACTCGCCACAAGCTAAATTACAATTCACTCAATTATTAAATCATCATACAGCAGGCAGGGTCCGTCTACGGATGAAATCAAACAAGAAAAGAAGCAATGAAAAGCGACTTGCTATCAAATGGAACACAACCATGGCCACTCTACTCATTGGGTTACGTGACATAGATCCTGCCACGCTCTTCATCGTACTCCCACTAGAGCGGGGTCACATCGTCTGGTACGAACTCAACAACACTTGCACCTGGACTGTTGTAGTAATCTGTGCTACATGGAGGACTCAGCAATCATGTTATCCCGAGTACCGAGACTATTCAAGCTTATAGGTTGGATGGGGGAAAAGTGTTCAGTTTGCAGCAGCACTAAGCATTTATGGTAGCTAACCTTACAAGAACATGAATGTAAATATCTGGTCTATGTTAAGCGGTCGTGAACTAGAAAGACCTCTAAGAGATCCTGAACACCTACTTATGTCAATCATAATCCCACCATGTTCTCTCTCGGATCATGTTCACGAGTAGAGACGATCACGGTTACTCACACAGTTGGTTGTAGTTTATTTCAAGTTAACTATAACCAGGTGTTAACAAAAAATCCAAGTTGCCACATAACTGCGGGCATGACTTTCCAAAAGATTTACCCCTGCAGGGGTGCTCCAACTAATCCATCATAAATTAACCACACTCCGTAGGAATAACCTCGACCATGGATCTCGTGATCATCCTAGGCCACTCCAAAGGAAAACCAACACCTCGAGATAGCCCGAAGAATATCGGAGTTCCTCACGCAAGCCATCTGAGAAAGGTAAAACAAGTCCAGCAAGACCGCCCGACATGTCGACGATCCAGATAAGATCCGTGTATCTCATTCTCAGGACACGACGGATGAGCGATGGTTACCACGCCAATCACCGAGTTGCCCCGGGCGGCGTTTCTAAGCTGCTATGGGTTGGACTAACACTCATGAAGAGCACTTGCCCAGGTTGTTGATTAATAATCCACGGGGTTGCAAGGCCCTATGCAATTTTATTAAGTTTGTTAAGCAAATAGTACCAATGTTGGGTCTTGCCAGACAAGTCTTAATCTGAACAGAATAATCAAGGGGGTCCCCATAACAACCCCGAACATTTTAGGATCGCAAAGTATGGAAACATAACACCAGTAACAAGAAACTATGGCGGTAAAGTGGAACAAAACACCGAACAAAAGGCCAAGCCTTCCACCATACCAGGTACATATGTGCATTAAATTAAATAGCAGTAAATATTGTGATATCTCTAGATATCCATGTTATCACATGGAAAATACCTGCACCTGCAACTAAGAATGCTATAAGAGGGGCTGAGCAGCGGTAACTTAGCCATTCAAAGGTTTGCTAGGATGTGGAGGTTAGAGGCTGTCATGGCATTTAGTAGGCTGATATTCAAGTGGTAGGTAGCGCAATTGTATCGATAAGAGCAAGAAAACTAGCAAGCAAAAATAGTATCGGGATCCGGGTACGATCATCTTTCCTGTTGGTTCTTCAGCGAAACAGGTAGCGGGATCCTCGTAGTGGTACTCTCCTGGTTCCTCGTACTCAGTATCAACACTCGCATCTACCCAAGAGAAACAACAACAATAAACATCCAACCAAGGTGCAATGCACACCCAAGATGATGCATGATTCATTTATGAAGAATTTAACATGGCAATGTAGGAGGCTTGACATTCAAGTGGTAGGTAACGCAAATGTAAAGATAAGAGCAAGACATCTAGCAAATCAAAAATAGTGTCGGGATAAAGGTACGATCATCTTGCCTGTTGGTTCTTAAGAGGGACAAAGAGCTGGGTCCTCATAGTGGTACTCTATTGGATCTTCGTACTCAGGTTCAACACTCACGTCTACCCAAGAGAAACAACAAGAATAAAAAACCAAACAAGGCTCAATGCACAAACAGGATAATGCATGATTCATTTCAAGTATTTAGCATGGCAATCCTAAACTACTCATGTTTCTCATGCAATAGTTAAGTTATTTATGATTCTGGACAGAACCTCATGTTAAGTTGTTTGAACATGGATGATCATGGAAAATATGGATGCTTCATGCAAAAACGATGCAAATGCATATGTAGAACGTAGGAAACGGAGTTACGGTTCTCACCCTACGCTCACGACAAGCTACATAGGCAAAACACAAGACAATGAAGGCCATGAGCTATTCCTTGGCATTCCAAGGTAGCCACTGGTTAGGCAATGAAAACCAACCACATTAGAGTCAAAGATCAAGAAATTCCATGGAGCACAGCTCCCACAAGTCACAAACACTAAAACAAACAATCTGCCACAAAACAACAACATGGCAACTTTCACAGCAAATATCTAGAGCTACAGGAAGTCTCCAACCACAACAAGGAATTTACAAAAACTACATAGCATGCTTACCAAATCATCCAACTACACAAACTGGAAAAGAAGCACATAACAATAAAAGAAAAGAAAAAACAATAAGCAGGGGGGCCCACCTGGCATAGTCAACAGGGCCCCCTAGTGGTTGACAAGTAGGGCCAGGCCCACTTGTCACACACACAAAAACACACACACACACCTACACATCAACACACACACACAGCCACACCTTCGATCTACTGCCATAGCAGATCAAACATACACACTCAGACACAGTCACACACACACACATACATCCACACCAGATCCGGGCATGGCCGCACCAGATCCGAACACACACAGTGCTCTTAGCCAATGAAAAAAAAACAAGAACAAAAGGGGGGGAGCCAGTATTCGATCCCTCGACCTCGTGGTCGTCTCCCGAGTGCAACACCACTATGCTACTGCATCGGAGCTCAACAGAAGGAGGGGTCTAGTGCCTCTAGCACTACAGGCCAACACAAACTAACAAAACTGAAATGCGCACACACACTACGACACAGAACGGCGCCGGCAAGCTCCGATGATGGAGGGGCTCTCCTACGGCACGGACTGGTAAAGGAGAAGCGGGGACCTACGGGGTATCCAATCCCCTGCTCATCTCGCGATAAGGAGGACGGAGATGACGGCCCTCAACGCCCTGCCTTTGACTACTGGCGGCGACGGCGAGCACTACATGACGATTCGCAATAGCAATGCTACGACAACGGCGAGGGAAAGGCTGCGACGACAGAGCTCACCTAGGGCTGCTCGGAGATGAGGGGAAGTAGTGGCGACGGCGGGGACGAAGATGAAGACGGCCAGTGATAGGGTCTGCTTGTGCACGACGGCGATGATGGGGTGGTGCTGCAAGGGTGCTCCTCACCCCCTAGCTCCTGGAACGGAACGCGGGAGCATCCCTAGACCTGCACACCATCTGCCCGACGATGACGACCCGGCGGCAGGACGGAACGACAGTGAGGAAGGACGAGCGACCCCTACTCTGAACCTCTTCTCTCTCTGATTTGCTTACCTGACATAGAAGAAAGGAGAAGGGGAAGGAGGAAGGAGATGGTGAAGGGAGCGGCGGCGGCAGGAGGGGGAACGCGGAACCCTAGGCGAAGGCGCACACACGTAGAGGGGGGGTTTAAAAGCCCTGGAGAAGATGGCGCCCGACGGTGAAAGTTCATGGTGACGACGGCTCTCTCTCTGCTCTCGCCCTGACTGATGGAAAAGGGAAGAGGACGGGGCAGGTCTCCACTATGCTGCGGGTTGGGCCTGTGGCGAAGGGAAAAAGGCCCGGTCCCCAGATCCTCTCTCTCCCTTAGAAAACAATCAGAGTTTTCTATTTATAAATAAAAGAAAACAAAACAAAAGCCCAGAGTAAAACAAAAGGATTTTTGACAAAACAAAAATACATTGAGACAAAAGTAATTATTCCCTACTTAAATAAAACACCAAGATGATTTTTAAAGCAAGTAAATTAAATACTTTTATAAATAACAGCCCCTATTTTGTTGCGAAACCCAAGAGCCCAAAGCTCAAATACCAAAGGGCGCAACACACATAGACTCAAAATATTATTCCCTACATCTTGAACATTTTTAACAGATTTATTTAGCAAGTTAATTCTGTGAAGAAAAACAAAAGTAATAAAAAGCTTAGGTTTAGTTATCAAAATAAGGGAGAGGGGAGGAGTTGATGCCCACACATGCACACATCCACTAACATATCACAACAAGGTCACATGGAAGCACACCGCAAGATATATATGAATGCCATGATGATGAGATGACATGATGCATGATGCATGAGACAAAGATCAAATGGAAAGGAAGCCACTCAATTCATTCAACACATGACACATTGGTTCACTTAGGTTACAAGACCCAAAATGGCAAGGGAGCACTTCGGCTGTCACAACTCTCCCACACTACAAGAGGATATCAACCCGAGATCTATGAACCAAAGAACTCTGGATATTCGGAACGGAGAAGATCTTCATGTTCCCAAGTAGCTTCTTTGTCAGAATGATGAGACCACTTCACCTTGAGAAACTTGATTGATTTGTTGCGAGTATTACGCTTAGTTTCTTCGAGAATAGCCACAGGATGCTCAATGTCTTGGAGGTCAATGGTTTGGTCAGGAGTCTTGAAGCACCTCCGGAGCTGAGAGACATGGAAGACATCGTGCACATTTGCAAAGTTTGGAGGAAGCTCTAGTTGATAGGCAAGTTCATGTCTCTTGCCAGCAACTCTGAAAGGACCCACAAAGCGAGGGGTAGCTTCCCTTTGATTCCGAACCGCTGAGTGCCCTTCATGGGAGAAACTCTGAGATAGACAAGGTCATCAACTTGGAAGGAGACATCCCGATGTTTGTTATCGTAATAACTCTTAAGTCGGGATTGAGCTGCTTTGAGGTTCTCACGAATGACAAGACACATCTCTTCCGCTTCGGTGATCATGTCATTGCCCAGAATTTGACGCTCACCAGTTTCAGACCAATTGAGCGGGGTACGACACTTCCTACCGTAGAGAATCTCAAAAGGGGCGTTCGGTGAGCTAGTCTGAAAGTTGTTGTTGTATGTCAATTCAGCGTATGGAAGGCAATCTTCCCATTTCATGCATAAAGAGATCACACAGGCCCTGGGCATGTCTTTGAGGATTTGGTTGACTCTCCCAACTTGACCACTTGTCTACGGATGAAATGCCTTGCTGAAACGGATCTTAGTTCCCATTGCAGTCTGGAAGGACTCCCAAAACTTGCAGGTGCAGAGGCTTGCACAGACAGATGATATGAGTTGAGGAATCCCATGAAAAGAAACTATCCTTGACGTATACAACTCTGCTAGCTGAGCTGTCGAGATAAATTCTTTGACCCGAAGGAAATGAGCAACTTTGGTCAACTGCTCTATAAGCAAAAATATGGCATCGTTGCCCTTCTTGGACTTAGGAAAGCCAGTGACGAAATCCATCTCCATGTGGTCAAATTTCCATTCCGTGATCGACAAAGGCTGAAGGAGACCCGCCGGAAGTTGATGTTCTGCCTTCACTCTGCGACAAACATCACACTCATTCACGAATTGAGCAATTTCACATTTCATGCGAGTCCACCAGAAGGTTTGTTTGAGATCCTGATACATCTTGGAACTGCCTGGATGAATGGATAGGAGAGAATTGTGTGCTTCGTCCATGATAACCTTCCTGAGATCACCTTTTGGAACCACCAGACAGTCCTTGAAGAACATGGTATCTTTGTCATCAACGCGAAAGCACTTATACTTCGGAATGCCCATGACCACACCTTTCTTCTCTTTCTTCACCATCGCGTCAAGAAGTTTAGCTTGGTGAACCCGATCTTCCAGAGTTGGAGATACTTGAAGATTGGCAAGAAATCCTTGTGGAATCATCTGAAGATTTAGCTCGCGGAAGGCTCCACAAAACTCGGGTTGAAGTGGCTTCAGATAAGACTGTTGCACTACACCTTTCGACTGAGCGCGTCTGCAATGACATTTGCTTTTCGAGGAGTATACTCAATACTTGGATTGAAGTCTTGAAGCATTTCCACCCAACGAGACTGCCGAAGATTGACATTGGGTTGAGTGAAAATATACTTCAAGCTCTTGTGATCGGTGTACACCTCAACTGGTCTACCCAACAACAAATGCCTCCAAGTCATCAAAGCATGCACAACTGCCGCCAACTCAAGATCATGAGTGGGGTAGTTCTTCTCGGGAGGCTTCAACTGATGCGAGGTAGAACCAACAAATTTCTTATCTTTCATGAGAACACCACCAAGACCTTGGAGAGAAGCATCACAGAAAACATGGAAAGGCTTTGATTGCTCTCGAGGAACAAGAACTGGAGCTGAAGTCAGTCTCTGCTTGAGTGTATTGAACGCCACATCACACTCAGGAGACCACACATACTTAACATTCTTCTAGAGGAGATTAGATAGAGTCTTAGAAATTTGAGAGATATTCTCCATGAATCTTCGGCAATAACTTGCAAGCCCAAGGAAGCTACGAAGTTGCTTGACATTCTGAGGAGGCTCCCACTTCAAGATTGCCTCAACTTTCTCTGGGTGCACTTTAATGCCCTCGGCATAGATCACATGCCCAAGGTACACCACTTCATTGAGACAAAACACACACTTGCAAAACTTGGCATGGAATCAATGCTCTCTTAACTTGTCAAGCACAAGCCTGAGATACTCTGCATGTTCTTCTTCAGTCTCCGGGAACACGAGAATATCATCCATATAGACCAAGACGAACTCATTCTTGAACGGGGAGAAAATGTAGTTCATCATTCTGGAGAAGGTTGGAGGAGCATTGGCGAGACCAAAAGACATGACAGTGTACTCATAAGAGCCAAAACTCGTGCTGAAAGCAATCTTTGGAATATCTTCTTCGCGAATGCAAATCTGATGATAGACCATGCGAACATCAAGCTTCGAGAAAACCTTGGCACCTTTGAGTTGTTCAAACAACTCATTGATGTTGGGAGGTGGTTACTTGTTTGTGATTGTCTTCTTATTCAATGGACGGTAATCAACACAAAGTCGGTCCGTGCCATCCTTCTTCTTGACAAACAAAGCACCACAACCCCATGGAGAAGAACTTGGTCTGATCAAACCCAAACATTCTTGTTCATCTAGCTGCTTCTTCAACTCTTTCAGCTATTCAGGGCCAAGTTTATAAGGACGTTTGCAAACCGGTTCAGTTCTAGGTTCGAGATGAATCACAAACTCAACTGGCTACTATAGAGGCATTCCTGGCAATTCTTCGAGAAAGACATTTTCATACTCACAAACCACTGGAATTTAAGAAATAGCTGAGATTTCATCCTTCTCATTGAGAGCAAAGAGACGAATCATGACACCGCGAGTAGCGAAAATGATCATGTCTTCTGAAGGATGAGTCAATTTGACCTCTTTGGCTTGACAATCAACATGCGCCTCGTTCGTAGCCAGAAAGTCCATGCCAAGAATGAGATCAATATCAAAATTACGGAGAACAATTGGAGAGGCCGACAAGGAATAGCTGCCCATCCCGACAGAAACATCTGGCACAATCATATGCGAACTCATGCGCATGCCTGGAGAGACCACAAGAAAAGGATTTTCCAAATGTTCCGCTGGTAACTCATGCTTAGCGACAAAAGGCCTAGAAATGAATGAATGCGATGCCCCAGTATCAAACAAATCTTTAGCAGGAATGGAATTGACTGAGAGATTACCCATGATCACTTCAGAAGAATCCTCTGCCTCTGCTACATTCACCATGTTCACCCTTGTTGACTTGGGATTATACTTCACCATAGCATCGCCTGGAGGTCTGACTGGAGGAGGAGGCAGAAGACGACGCTGGTTGTTGCACTTGTTTGAGTAGTGACCTTTGTGACCACACTTGTGACAAGTACCCTCAAATAGGGAACGAAAGTTGCCTAGAGGAGGAACATAAGCTGACCTGGGCACCTAAGGTCTCTGCTTATAACCTGGGTTGGGTGGGTGGGAAGAACCACGACCATCGAACTATCTTTGCTGCTCAGGAGGACGAAAGGGAGGAGGAGGAGCAACCCAAAACTTCTGCTGCTTAGGAACCATCTCAGAGCTAGAAGAAGAAGAATATGAATCCCTGGAACGCTTCCTTGATTTCTCCAACTTGAGCTGAGTTGCCCCGACCTTTATTGCCATGTTGTAGAACTGATCAATCTCACGAGGCTCTTGGAGGACCAGCCCTGGCAGAAGCTCATCCTTGAGACCAGCTTTGAACTGATAAATCATGGACTTGTCATCTGGAACATCTTGCTTAGCATAACGGGCCAGATTCTGGAACTCAAAGTTGTACTAGTAGATAGACTTACTTCCATGCTTCAGGTGCCTGAACTTCTCACGCATTTCCTCGACAAAGCTAGTAGGAATGTAATGGGCCCTGAAGTCACCATAGAAATCTTCCCAGCTGACAACACGATCACCCTTGGAGTCCTTGAATTGCTCCCACCAATATTCTGCTTGACCCTTGAGATGAAATGAAGCAAACCTGACATAGTCCTCTAGTCTGACATTACTGCACTCAAAATGCTTACTCATGTCGTGGAGCCAATCATCTGCATCGAAAGGCTGCTGACAACAACTGAAGGACTTGGGCTGGTTGGCAAGGAACTGGTTGAGCATTGCAAACTGGGGATGACTCCGAAAATTCCCTTGAAACCTTGCTGACCCTGTTCTCTCTCTTGCAACAACCTGAGCAACATTAGAGTATTCGCATTGGTCGCGGCCATCACAGCTTGCCAAGCTTCTGGAGGAGGAGGAGGGGGTGGTGGTGGTAGATGATCAAACTACTCCTCACCCCGACCCAGATTCCCGCGAGTTGGAGGAGCCATCCTGGAGTTGGGCAAGAACATCAGGACCTCATTGACAAAAATGATAGCAATAGGCTGAATCAAATGTCTTGAAAGAAATTGAACGAATAACACAAATAGCCTTCCTACTGAAAAATTAGTAAGAACGCTTCTTCGGGTTAGCGATAACATCACCAGACATTAGAAGCCACTTGCAATAACACAAAATTGATGAGCTAATGTTGCTCGGAACAAATGTATATAACCTCATACATCTGAAGAAGATAATCCTTGGAGCTACTCGAATTCCCACCTAAGAACTTCCGAAAACTTTCTGGTTATGCAATCCGGTGTAGGGGATACAAGGAGGGAATATCTCACACAGCTAACAATCCTACACGCCAACTGTATCCATACTTCAACACATAACCAGAGGCTTTCGGAATGCCATCTAACTCAAAGCCTCGAAAGCACACCGATAGTAACCATGGCGGTACCACGGACGCCTCCCTAGTACTGGTTGACTTCAACCTTATCTCACCACGATAAGTATTGAAGCAGTTCCGAACATCCTCCATCCTGAGATACTAAGAAAACTGAATGATAACGATGTGCCAAGAATCCCCTAGAGCTCAACTCCCCGGAAGAAATCAAGTCAGACAGGAGGCACCTAGTCAGAACTTCATCACATCGGCATCATATATTTTCCAAAATACCCGCGTGATCCTAAATTTTTTTTCAGCAAGAAGAGGAGTAGAATAAAAAATTCCTAAGTCGCATACCTCACCAGAGTATAGAACATGAGTAAAATAAACCTACTCTCCGATATAACTAGACTCAAAATATTTTTTCTAGAGTCGACTCGGCCAAGTTTGATCAAGCAAAGGGCTCCTATGGTTGTATGGCTCTAATACCAACTTGTAACGCACAAGATGCGTGCCTATCCTTTTTAAGACACAGGGGTCTCGATAGGGATAGAGGAGCATCTCATCGTTTTGCAATTGCGGCAATTCATTGCATACATTTATGAAAAGAAGGTATATGAGTTGTCTTACACTCGCCACAAGCTAAATTACAATTCACTCAATTATTCAATCATCATACAACAGGCAAGGTCCGTCTATGGATGAAATCAAACAAGAAAAGGAGCAATGAAAAGCGACTTCCTATCCCACGGATCACGACCATGGCCACTCTACTCATCGGGATACGTGACATACATCCTGCCACGCTCTCCATCATACTCCCACACGAGCTGGGTCACATCGTCTGGCACGAACTCAGCAACTCATGCACCTGGATTGATGTAGTAATCTGTGAGCCATGGAGGACTCAACAATCATGTTATCCCGGGTACCGAGACTATTCAAGCGTATAGGTTAGATGGGGGAAAGTGGTTAGTTTGCAACACCACTAAGCATTTATGGTGGCTAATCTTACGAGAACACGAATGTAAATATGTGGTCTATGTTAAGTAGTCGAGAACTAGCATGACCTCTAAGAGATCCTGAACACCTACTTACATCAATCATAACCCCACCATGTTCTCTCTCGGATCATGTTCACGAGCAGAGACAATCACGGGTACTCACACGGTTGGTTGTATTTTATTGATGTTTACTTCAAGTTAACTATAACCAGGTTTTAAACAAAAATCCAAGTTGCCACATAACTGTGGGCATGGCTTTCCAAAAGATTTAACCCTGCAGGGGTGCTCCAACTAATCCATCATAAATTAACCACACTCCGCGGTAATAACCTCGACCACGGATGTCGTGGTTTTGTCACGGCAGATGTCTGCGTTACAAGACTTGAGTTCGGAGTCGTCGCCATGGTTGTGGACTCAAAGGGGTTAGTTTAGACAAAGGACACGAGTTTACCCAGATTCAGCCCCTCAAGTCGAGGTAAAAGCCTACGTCCTGCTTGTGTTGTTATTGCTTGTTGTATCGATTACAAGGAGCCAGAAGCTTGCCCTAGTTTCGATCACCTCACCTCTAAGTCGCCCCGGCTCTGCCTTTATATGAGAGGTTAGAGCTGTCAAGTCTTACAATTACACAACCGGATCACGATTACATCTCCGAATCTATCTCTACCTTACTATCCAAGTCATCATTTAGAAAGTCTTGCGCATCCGGGTCTCTGTCGTCCGGCCCACGTCATGAGCCCCTAATCATCTTGGGCCTTCAACTGGTACATGCCTCCGTCGGCCGGCTCATAGCAAAGGCTATCAATCGGAACCTTCCAGCCGGGTCATATCATGGGGTTATATCCCCAATATTAGGCCCCAGGCTAAAGTGAGCCATCTTATTGCATCTGTTGCCACGGGATGACCCGGCGTGACGTCACAGATACACTAACGTATCAAATCTTTCGCATTTAACCATTCCCCGAAGATCGAGGCGTCCGTTTCGGCAAGACCGGTGTCGACGCCTGGGAATTCGCACCGTCTCCCAGTTAAATAGGACCCGCACGGGTCAAATTAGCACATTCCCGCTCGCGCGCCCCTTCTCGTTCCTCCTGTCGCTCGTCCGACGCCCGAACTCGTCCGCCCCGCTCCGGCGCCGCCGTCCGTGCTTCCTCAACTCAGGCCGCCGCATCACCCTGTTCGCGCCAGAGTCTCTCCCATCGCCGTCTCCGCCTCTGGTAAATCCTTCTTCCCGTAGCGTAGTCCGGTAGCAGATAGGGTTTTGCCGGTCGGACCTCCGCCGTGCGTTTCGTTCGCCGGGCGGCCACACGGAAAAGTCTCGAGCCCGGCCGCGCATCCCTTTAGGCCGCGTTGCTTCCACCGCCACCACACGTGGCCCGCCCATGCGCAATGCGCGGTCGGTTAGGTTTGTAGGCCACTTTTCACTTCTCGGTGTTCGTCGATTAGGTCATCGTAGAACCTCTTTTTTCAGCTTCGGTAGATCCAAAATCTTTGCAACGTTTTGTGAAACTTGTTTGTTCGGCTCATATGACCATAGTAAGCCGCTAGACTCCCTCCGGCTCTTTATCAGTCGGACCCTTTAGGGCCTTTAATCTTTTAGAACCCTGTAACTTGTAAGCCACTATTGCTATGTGCCCTTGTTAATTAGTCTCCATTTTCTTCTTGTACAGTACTCTTAAGCCACCAGGATGACACGCGCCACCAATTCCTGCAATTGGGTCGGCTCCTGCATAACCGAGGAATACCTGTCTGAGCTAGTAGCCGGTGGCACCCTTCCTCCGAAGGAAGTGATCGGTTGGCGGGTTCCGACTAGTGAGACCTAACCCGCCCCAAAGAAAGGGGAGGTCATAGTGTTTGGGGATCACATAGAACGAGGATTCGTGCCACCCGGGTCAAAGTTCTTCCGCGACATCCTGCATTTGTATAAGCTGCATCCCCAGGACCTGGCGCCAAACTCCGTCTCAAACATTTGTCACTTTCAAGTCCTCTGCGAGGCATACTTCCAATCAAGACCATCAGTCGGATTCTTCCGAGAGTTCTTCTACGCCAAACGCCAGACCGAATGCAAAGGCGGGCCAAGCTTGGAACTTGAAGGAATTACCATCCAGCGTTAGAGGGGTATCACCTTTCCGGCTATCCAGATGCCCAGCCACCCGAAGGACTTGGAATAAGACGTGGTTCTACAACAAGGATACGTCCCCTGAGTCGGAGCACCGCCTGCCGGGTTATTGTCCTTCCCGGCTCGCAACCGACACCTCACTGCCTGAATGGCTCTCAGCTGCCGACCGTGCGAAATACGAGGGTCCCCATGCCAAAGTGATGGCTCTCCTGGCCAACGGCCTCATTGGAACAAACCTTATCCGCTATTGGGTGTTGTGGCGGATCATGCCTCTGAGCCGCCGGGACCGGCTCATGTGCACGTATCCGGGGCAGTACGACAGTGAGCTATGCTTCAGCGCCACTACTCTAAATGAAGACGACGTCTATATGACCGTCCAGAGTCTGGTGCACGAAACCTCCGGCTCCTGCAGCACCATTGGTCTAGCGCCCTTCTGCGCGGCCAACCCGGCACCTCTTGTAAGTGTGTTATCTTTCCTCCGTATGTTGTATGTTTGCATACTCCTTTACAAAGTTTGATATCTTTCCTCCGGCTTAACTTTCACAGGCTGATTCCGACTTCTGGAAGAAGGAATACGTTCCTCCTCCGAAGGTGACCAAGAAGAAAGTCGCCACCAAGAAGCAAAAGAAAGCGGCTCCTTAGGAGAACTGGTTTGAACCCCCAGCCTCTTCAGAGTCGGAGGTAATACCTCTCAACTCTACTCACTTAACTTTTTACCTTGCCGGATCTTTGAATAACATCTTTCCGTGTCTCACAGCATAAAGTAGAAAAAAGTCATGCCAACGTTCCTGAGCTAACGTGCATGTACTCCGACTCAGAATATTTCTTCTGAAAGCCGCGGCGGGTCATTAGAAAATTGCCTCTATCTCATCCTCTTGCTCATCTGGCTCCTAATTTCCTTTCAAAGAAGCAACACCAAGCTGAACAGCGTCAGACCCGGAGCACTGGCTATACAGAGCTTGCATCTGGACTGCCAAACTCGCCGGCACGTAAGAAACGGCCTCGAGAGGTTAATCCCCATACTTCTCTTTTTCGTTTCTTTTCATATCCAAGTATCTTATAATTTTCGTGTCTTGCTTTTTCAGAAGACACCCTCATTGGGCGACTCTTCAGCCTCAGTTATACCTCCATCAGAGATCAATCCTCTGTAAGCATTTAGAATATCCGGGTATCCTGACGAAATATCCATCTCCTTTAAGTGCTAACCCTTTACTTTACAGTGCTGAGGCGAAATGCCGCAAGACCCATCAGCCTTCCTCCAGCCCTGTTATTGATACCCAAGAAACTGAACAGTCGGCTCTAGCTCAACCGGACATTGAACAGCCGGAGGAGACTCCAGGGGAAGAGGAAACTCCAGCAGCTGCCTCTACTGAGCCGGCAGCAGAAGATGTTATTATGGAACCCTCCCGCACTGCTCCTTCAAAACCGGTTACACCCGTCAAGACCTCTACGACTCCGGGTGTTATCATTGACTCGTTGTATGAGAAAATGTCAGCCGAGGAACTCCACACTGGCTACATGAACCGGGTCAACACCAGCCGAGACTTCGAACTCTGGTGGTCAGCATGATGAAGAAAAAATACGAGGTATGCTACTTTCCTTGGCCATAACCTTCCCCAGCCCCCAAGGGCCGGATTAAATCTGATATAGAATTGAATTCGGGTCTTGTTTTGGAGGTTATGTAGAAAATACTCTTGCTTTGAAATCATGCAAAACTTGTACACTACCAACTGTAACCCCCAAGGGCCGGCTCAAATTTATTTAAGCAGGGGGGCCCACCTGGCATAGTCACCAGGGCCCCCTAGGGGATAACAAGTGGGGCCAGGCCCACTTGTCACACACACAACAACACACACACACCTACACATCAGCACACACACACATCCACACCCTGGATCTGCTGCCACAGCAGATCCAACATACAAGCTCACAAACAGGCACACACACACACATACACCCACACCAGATCCGAACACACGCAACGCTCTCAGCCAATGAAAAAAAGAAGAACAAAAGTGGGAGGGGCCTACCTGATCCCGCGTCCTCGCAGTCGTCTCCCGAGTGCAACACCACTGCGCTACTACATCGAAGCTCAACAGAAAGAGGGGCCTACCGCCCCTAGTACTATAGGCCAACGCGAACTGACGAAGCTGAAATGCGCACACACACTATGACATGGAGGAGGACGGGGACCTACGGGGTATCCAATCCCCTGCTCGTCTCGCGACGAGGAGGACGGAGGCGATGGCCCTCAAGGCCTACCGGCAGCGACGACAAGCACTACACGATGATTTGCAAGGGCAACGCTACGGCAACAGCGAGGAAAAGGCTATGGCGATAGAGCTCACCTAGGGCTGCTCAAAGACGAGGGAAAGCAGTGGCGATGGCGGGGAATAAGACGAAGATGGCCGGCAACGGGCTCTGCTTGCGGACGACGATGACAAAGGGGCAGCGCTGCGGCGGTGCTCCTCACCCTCTAGCCCCAGGAACAGAACGCAGGAGCGTCCCTGGACCCACACGCCATTTGCCGGACGATGACGACGCGGTGGCAGGACGGACCAATGGCGAGGAAGGACCGGCGACCCCTACTCGGAACCTTTGCTCTCTCTGAATTTCTTACCTGACAGAGGAGAAAGGAGAAGGGGGAGGAGGAAGGAAATGGAGAAGGCAGTGGCGGCGGCAGGAGGGGGAATGCAGAACCGTAGGCAAAGGCCCACACACGTCGAGGGGGGGGGGTTTAAAGTCCCCGGAGAAGACGACGCCCGACGGCAAAAGTTCACGGCGATGATGGCTCTCTCTCTGCTCTCGCCCTCACTATCGCAAAAGGGAGGACGGCAGGGCAGTTCTCTGCTATGCTACGGGCTGCGCCGATGGCGAAGTTAAAAAGGCCCAGTCCCTAGATCCTCTATCTCTCTCAGAAAACAATAAGAGTTTTCCATTTATAAATAAAAGAAAACAAAACAAAAGCCCCAGAGTAAAAGAAAAGGATTTTTGACAAAACAAAAATGCTTTGACACAAAAGTAATTATGCCCTACTTAAATAAAATACCAAGATGATTTTTAAAGCAAGTAAATTAAATACTTTTATAAAATAACATTCCATGTTTTATTGCAAAGCTCAAGAGCCCAAAGCTCAAACACCAAAGAGAGCCACACACATAGATTCAAAATATTATTCCCTACATCTTGAACATTTTTAATAAATTTAGTTAGCAAGTTAATTTTGTGAAAAAAAAACAAAAGCAATAAACAGCTTAGGTTTAGTTTTGAAAATATGGGAGAGGGGAGGAGTTGATGCCCACACATGCACACATCCGCTAACACATCACAACAAGGTCACATGGGAGCACACCACAAGATATATATGCATGAAAATGATGATGACATGACATGATACATGATGCATGAGACAAATATCAAATGGCAAAGAAGCAACTCAATTCATTCAACACATCACACATTGGTTCACTTAGATTACAAGACCCAAAATGGCAAGGGCAGCACTTGGGCTGTCACAACGACCTACCAAAAAAACCACAACGAAAAGAAGTATCCCACGACGGTGGACTTTGTTCGTTTCTAAAAAAAATTGAAGGCGAAAAATGGCTTGCAAGATTATGTTTTTGATGATTTAATCGTTGGCGTGCACAATTCTAGCCTCTACAAGCCAACATTGTGCTTATCCACGGACACATTCTGGGACAATAAATTATAGAACAATGTAATATCAATCTATTACTCACCGGCAAGTCATACTTGTCATTCTGGTTAGAAGGAGGATCCTCTTCGGTGCACCAAACCCCCACAAAATGTTGTTTTGCATGGTCTATCACCCATACCGCTACTACCCACATGTTTAGCATGCAAATGCTTCATTCCTGAACGAAACTGTGCATAGCATCCCTTCTGCATTATATTCATATGGAACCAAAATAATAGGTTGTTCCGAGGGGCTTAAAATGGATCACGGGCGCGAGAAACTTACCTTGGAAGCTGGATCCACTGTTTCCCGGGTGCTGAAATATGTTTGAGTTGTATCCGTAGAACGGGCATATTCTGGCCATCCAAACTCCGAACGGGCTCCACGACATGCCAAAACGACCGCAAAGAAAAGATGTATCCCACGATGATGGACTTTGTCCATTTTGTAAAAATTTCGAAGGACAAAAATGGCTTGGAAGATTGAGTTCTGGATGATTTAATGTTGGCGTGCACACTTCCAGCGCCTACTACCCAACATTGTGCTCAGCCACGGACACATTCTGGGACAATAAATTACAGACCAATGTAACATCACTCTATTTCTCACTAGCAAGTCATACTTCTCAGTATGGATAGAAGGAGCATCCTCTTCGGTGCAGAGAACCCACCAAAAAAGTTAGTTTGCATGGTCTATCACCCATAGCACTACTACCCAAATGTTTAGCCATGCAAAAGCATCATTCCTGGATGAAACTTTGCATAGCATCCCTTATAGGTTACATTCACATGGAACCAAAATAATAGGTTTTTCTGAGGGGCGCAAATTGGCTCACGGGGGCGAGAAACTTACCTTGGAAGCTGGATCAACGGTATCCCCGGTACTGAAATCTATTTGAGATGTATCTGTAGAAGGGCCATATTTTGGCCATACAAACTCCGATTGGGCTACATGACCTACCAAAACAACCACAACAAAAAGACCTATCCAACGATGATAGACTCTATCCATTTCGGAAAAAATTGATGGACAAAAACGGCTTGCAAGATTGATTTTACGATGATTTAATAGTTGGCATGCACAATTCTAGCCTCTACAACCCAACACTGTGCTCAGCCATGGACACATACTGGAAAAATAATTTAAAGAACAATGTAACATCACTTTATTTCTCGCCAGCAAGTCATACTTGTTAGTCTGGATAGAATGAGGATCTTCTTCGGTGCACTGAACCCCCAAAAAATGTTGTTTTGCATGGTCTATCACCCATACCACTACTACCCACATGTTTATCCATGCAAAAGATTCATTCCTGGATGAAACTGTGTGTAGCATCCCTTCTGGGTTATATGCATATGGAACCAAAGTAATAGGTCATTCCGAGGGGTGCGAAATGTCTTATGGGTTCGAGAAACTTACCTTGGAAGCTCGATCCACGGTATCCCCCATTGCTTAAAACTTTTTGAGTTGTATACATAGAACGACCATATTAAGGCCATATGAACTCCGAATTTGCTCCACGCCCTACCAAAACGACCGCAGCGAAGAGTCGTAAAAATGATGATGGACTTTGTCCGTTTTGGAAAAAATTCAAAGGCCAAAAATGTCTTGCAAGGCAGTGTTTTGGATGATATAATGTTGGTGTGCACTCTTCTAGCCTCTACTACCCAACATTGTGCTCAACCAACGACACATTCTGGGAGGATCCAAAATAATAGGTCATTCCGAGGGGCGCAAAATGTCTCATGGGCGCGAGAAACTTACCTTGGAAGATGGATCCACGGTATCCGCGTGTGCTGAAATGTATTCGATTTGTATCCGTAGAACGACCATATTCTCGCCATACGAACTTTGATTGGGCTCCATGACCTACCAAAACGACCGCAACAAAAAGACGTATCCCATGACAGTGGACTTTGTCCATTTCTAAAAAAATTCAAAGGCGAAAAACAACTTGCAAGATTGTGTTTTCGATGATTTAATCGTTGGCGTGCACACTTCTAGCCTCTACTACCCAACATTGTGCTCAGCCACAGACATATTCCGGGACAATAAATTACAGAACAATATAACATCACTCTATTTCTCACCCGCAAGTCATACTTGCCATTCTGGATAGAAGGAGGATCCTCTTCGGTGCATAGAACCCCCCCAAATGTTGTTTTGCATGGTTTATCACCCATACCGCTACTACCCACATGTTTAGCATGCAAATGCTTCATTCCTGAACGAAACTGTACATACCATCCCTTATGCATTATATTCATATGGAACCAAAATAATAGGTAGTTCCAAGGGTCTCAAAATAGCTCACGGGCGCGAGAAACTGAGCTTGGAAGTTGGATCAACGGTTTCCCGAGGGCTGAAATATGTTTGAGTTGTATCCGTAGAATGGCCATATTTTGGCCATCGAATCTCCGATTGGGCTCCACGACATGCCAAAACGTCCACAACGAAAAGGCGTATCCCACGATGACAGACTTTGTTCATTTCGGAAATATCTCGATGGACAAAAACGGCTTGCAAGATTGAGTTTACGATGATTTAATCGTTGGCGTGCACAATTCTAGCCTCTACAACCCAACATTGTACTCGACCATGGACACATACTGGAACAATACTTTAAAGAACAATGTAACATCACTTTCTTTCTCGCCAGCAAGTCATACTTGTGAGTCTGGATAGAATGAGGATCTTCTTAGGTGCACTAACCCCCCAAAAAATGTTGTTTTGCATGGTCTATCACCCATACCAGTACTACGCACATGTTTAGCCATGCAAAAGCTTCATTCCTGGATGAAACTGCGCATAGCATCCCTTCTGGGTTATATTCATATGGAACCAAAATAATAGGTCGTTCCGAGGGGTGCAAAATGGCTCACGGGCGCAACAAACTTACCTTGCAAGCTCGATCCACGGTATCCCCCATTGCTGAAATCTATTTGAGTTGTATCCATAGAACGACCATATTATGGCCATGTGAACTCCTATTGTCGTCCACGAACTGCCAAAATGACCGCAACAAAAAGAAGTAACTCAGGATGACAGACTTTTTCCGTTTCGGAAAAATTTCACAAGCTAAAAATGTCTTGCAAGATTGAGTTTTGGATGATTTAATGTTTGTGTGCACACTTCTGGCCTCTACTACCCAACATTGTGCTCAGCCTCGGACACATTCTGGTACAATAAATTACAGAACAATGTAACATCACTCTATTTCTCACCAGCAAGTCATACTTCTCAGTCTGGATAGAAGGAATATCATCTTCGATGCACAGAACACACCAAAAATATTGTTTTTCATGGACTATCGCCCATACCGCAACTACCCACATTTTAGCCATGAAAAGCTTCATTCTTGGATGAAACTGCGCATAGCATCCCTTCTGGATGGCTCACGGGTGCGAGAAACTTTCCTTGGAAGATGCATCCAGGATATCCTCCTGTGCTGAAATCTATTTGAGTTGTATCCGTGGAACGACATTATTCTAGCCATACGAACTCGGATTGTGCTCCACGACCTACCAAAGCAACTGCAACAAAAAGACGTATCTCATGACGGCGGTCTTTGTCCGTTTCTAAAAAAATAGAAGGCGAAAAACGGCTTGCAAGATTGTGTTTTCGACGATTTAATCGTTGGCGTGCACAATTCTAGCCTCTACAACCCAATATTGTGCTCAGCCACATACACATTCTGGAACAATAAATTAAAGAACAATGTAACATCACTCTAGTTCTCACCAGCAAGTCATACTTGTCAGTCCGGATAGAACGAGGATCCTCTTCAGTGCACTGAACCCCCCAAAAATGTTGTTTTGCATGGTTTATCACCCATACGCTATTACCCACATGTTTATTCATGCATAAGCTTCATTCCTGGATGAAACTGCGCATAGTATCCCTTTTGGGTTATATTCATATGGAACCAAAATAGTAGGTCATTCCGAGGGGCGCAAAATGGCTCACGGGCGCGAGAAACTTACCTTGGAAGCTGGATCCACGGTATCCGTATGTGCGGAAATCGATTTGAGTTGTATCCGTAGAACAACCATATTATGGCCATACGAACACTAGTAGAAAACAGACCTTTCGTCCCAAGCATTAGTCCCGGTCTGGTTACGAGCCGGTACTAAAGACGGTATTAGTCCCGGTTCGTGCCGGCTCAAACGGCTTGGAACTGGGCAACCTTTAGTACCGGCTCGTGAGCAATCTTTGGGACCGGTTCGTGTCACGAGCCGGTACTAAAGGGGCATGGCCGGCTTTTGGTCAGACTTGGGCCCCGCACTCACCTTTAGTACTGGCTGGTGAGACCAACCAGTGCGAAAGGGCAACCTTTAGTACCGGCTAGTGATTCCAGCCGATACTAAAGGCTGCTTCGTCCATAGCCGATCGAAGGGACCAAAGGCGTGGCATAGCAGGTGTCAAATGTTTTGTCCCACCTCGCTAGTCGAGGCAAGACCGCACCTTTTTATAAGCCCTGATGCGCTTGACCTGTCGAGAGCTCCTCTCATAGTGAAAATAGATGCCCTTACACATGAAATTCGACCTAAATTTAAAATGCTAGTTAGATGCCTAAGTAGCACTTTGAATTTAGGTTGAATTTCAGTATAAGGGCATCTATTTTTATCTTTGCTATTTTTATGTTATTTCTTTACTATTTTTCCTGCTATTTAATATTACTTCGTTTTAACATTATATTCAATTTTCTTGAACTTATTTGAACTCTAGAGTTTTGTGTGTTCAAAATACACCATTTAAAGACACATCATCAATTTTCAAACCTTCCCGACTTCATTTGTTATTTTTCATGGAGTTATTGATTTTTTAAGCTAAATGACCCTAAAATTGAAAAGCACTACAAATGAACCCTGAAAAGGTTGAAAGTTGTCATGGTATAATAATTTCACCCACATAGCATGTGCTAAAAAGTTGAGAGGGTTACGGCAAAAGCTGGATGCACTTTGTGTACAAAACGGACAGTCTCTTTCGAAGTATCAGGGTTTCGGACATAAACTCATCTTTTGCAAAAGGCATTTCATTTTCTTGAACTTATTTGAACTCTAGGATTTTTGTGCGTCCAAAATGCACCATTCAAAGCCACATCATCAATTTTCAACCCTTTCTGACTTCTTTTTTTATTTTTCATGCAGTTATTGATTTTTTTAGCTAAATGACCCTGAAGTTGAAAATCACTACAAATGACCTCTGAAAAGGTTGAAAGTTAGCAAGGTATCATCATTTCACCCACATAGCATGTGCTAAAATGTTTAGAGGGTTACGGCAAAAGCTGGCTGCACTTCCTGTACAAAACGGACAGTCTCTTTCGAAGTATCAGTGTTTCGGACGGAAACTCATCGGTTACAAAAGACATTTCATTTTCATGAAATTATTTGAACTCCAGGTTTTTTGTGTGTTCAAAAAGTACCATTCAAAGACACATCATCAATTTTCAACCCTTTCTAACTTCATTTGTTATTTTTCATGCAGTTATTCATTGTTTTGAGCCAAATGACCCTAAAATTGAAAAGCACTACAAATGAACCCTGGAAAGGTTGAAAGTTGTCATGGTATAATAATTTCACCCACATAGCATGTGCTAAAAAGTTGAGAGGGTTACGACAAAAGCTGGATGTACTTCGTATACAAAACGGACAGTCTCTTTCGAAGTATCAGGGTTTCAGACGGAAACTCACCATTCAAAGCCACATCATCAATTTTCAACCCCTTCTGACTTCATTTGTTATTTCTCATCCAATTATTGATTTTTTTGAACTAAATGACCCTGAAACTGAAAAGTACTACAAATCCACTCTGAAAAGGTTGAAAGTTGGCACGGTATTATCATTTCACCCACATAGTATGTGCTAAAAAGTTGAGAGGGTTACGACAAAAGCTGGATGCACTTCATGTACAAAACGGACAGTCTCCTTCGGAGTATCAGGGTTTCAGACATAAACTCATTTGTTGCAAAAGGCATTTGATTTTCTTGAAGATATTTGAACTCCTATATTTTTGTGTGTTCAAAACGCACCATTCAACGCCACATCATCAATTTTCAACCCTTTCTAACTTCATTTGGTATCTTTCATGCATTTAATCATTTTTTAAGCTAATTATGACCCTTAAATTGAAAAGCACTACAAATGAACTCTGAAAAGGTTGAAAGTTGTCATGGTATCAACATTTCACCCACATAGCATGTCCTAAAAAATTGAGAGGGTTACGGCAAAAGCTGGATGCACTTCGTGTACAAAACGGATAGTCTCTTTTGAAGTATCAGGGTTTTGGACATAAACTCATTGGTTACAAAGGACATTTCATTTTCATGAATTTATTTGAACTCCAGGTTTTTTGTGTGGTCAAACTGCACCATTCAAAGACACATCATCAATTTTCAACCCCTTCTGACTTCATTTGTTATTTTTCATGCAGTTATTGATTGTTTTGAGCCAAATGACCCTAAAATTGAAAAGCACTACAAATGAACCCTGAAAAGGTTGAAAGTTGGCATGGTATCATAATATCACCCACATAGCATGTGCTAAAAAGTTGAGAGGGTTACGGCAAAAGCTAGATGCAATTCGTGTACAAAACGGACAGTCTCTTTCGAAGTATCAGGGTTTCGGACGAAAACTCATCGGTTACAAAATTCATTTCATTTTCTTGAATTTATTTGAACTCCAGGGTTTTTGTGTGTTCAAAATTCACCATTCAAAGGCACATCATCAATTTTCAACCCCTTCTGACTTCATTTGTTATTTCTCATTGAGTTATTGATTTTTTTGAACTAAATGACCCTAAAATTGAAAAGCACTACAAATCAACTCTGAAAAGGTTGAAAGTTGGCATGGTATCATAATTTCACCCACATAGTATGTGCTAAAAAGTTGAGAGGGTTACGACAAAAGCTGGATGCACTTCGTGTACAAAACGGACAGTCTCTTTCGAAGTATCAGGGTTTCGGACATAAACTCATTTGTTGCATAAGGCATTTCGTTTTCTTGAAGATATTTGAACTCCTTGATTTTTGAGTGTTCAAACGCACCATTCAAATCCACATCATCAATTTTCAGCCCTTTCTGACTTCATTTGTTATTTTTCATGCAGTTATTGATTTTTTTGAGCTAAATGACTCTGAAATTGAAAAGCACAACAAATGAACTCTGAAAAGGTTGAAACTTGGCATGGTATCATCATTTCACCCACATAGCATGTGCTAAAAAGTTGAGAGGGTTACAACAAAAGCTGGATGCACTTCGTGTACAAAACGGACAGTCTCTTTCGAAGTATCAGGGTTTCGGACATAAACTCATCTGTTACAAAAAGCATTTCATTTTCTTGAACTTATTTGAACTCCAGGCTTTTTGTGTGTTCAAAATGCACCATTCAAAGCCACATCATCAATTTTCAACCCTTTCTGACTTCATTTGTTATTTTTCATGCAATTATTGATTTTTTTGTGCTAAATTACTCTGAAATTGAAAAGCACTACAAATGAACTCTGAAAAGGTTAAAAGTTGGCATGGAATCATAATTTCATCCACATAGCATGTGCTAAAAAGTTGAGAGTGTTACGGCAAAAGCTGGATGCACTTCGTGTACAAAACGGACATTCTCTTTCGAAGCATCAGGGTTTCGGACATAAACTCATCTGTTACAAAAGACATTTCATTTTCTTGAACTTCAGCTTCCCCCATTGCAGCATCACCGTATTCGGGGGGTGGGGGAGGGTATTTGTCGTCATCCTCTTCTTCTTCGTTGTCTTCCATAATAACCTCTCTTTCTTCGTGCTTGGTCCATAATAATTTGAGATTGTTTTATGTTGTTTTATGAGATGTATGGATGAACTATAAGTATTTAATATTTGTAGTAATAACATTTGGTCACTGCTAGCTCTAATTTTGGTTGTAATGTGATGATGAAGTTGTATTAATTGGGTCACTTCGATGTTGTGTAGTGAACATGAGCCGACAATGGATGTATTATGACCGACTAAGTCCAGGGTTTCTTAATGGCCTGCATGATTTTATTCGTGTGGCCGAGGCAAACAAGCAGAATGGTTTAATGTGTTGTCCATGTCGTGACTTTAAGAATGATAGGAATTACTCTACCTCAAAAACTCCTCACTACCAACTGCTGAAGTCCGGTTTCATGTCTGGCTATAGCTGTTGGACCAAGCACGGAGAAAGAGGGGTTATAATGGAAGACACTGTAGAAGAAGAGGATGATGACAACTACCTTTTCGCCGATACAATAACGGGGGAAGGTGAAGAAGAGGCATCAATGGGGGAAGCATAAGAAGAGGCATCAGATGAGCCCGCTGATGATAAGGAGAGGTTGAAGTTGAAATGCATGTTAGAGGATCACCGGGGTTAGTTTAATATATCAGAAAAACTAGAGAAAAATTGGGACTCGATTTCACCGGGGTTTACCCAATGAAGTTTTCTTAGATTCTCGAAATCCTAAAAGTAAAAAAAGTTATTTCAAAAGAAGATTTTTTTCCTACAAAATCAAAAAAAATTATTTAAAAATAAATAAATGATGTCATATTTGGATTCCTCACATTTTTCTGATAATAATGGATATATTATTTGTTGAATTTCGATTTACAGATTTCAAGATATTAATTATGCCATATGAATTGAATATATGGCAAAAAAATGAATAAAATAATAATATTAATTTTTTTATTTCTATAGAAATTCAATATTTTTTTTTATTTTAATAATTTTTTGGAATTCAAAAAAATAAATATGTGACATCAAGACCTCAGGGTTAATAGGATTGATAGCTTACTATTGTCAAGAAAACAACAAGTGCAGACTTGGAAACAAAGGGTGATAGAACTCGAAAGTTAAGCATGCTCGGGTTAGAGCAGTGAGAGATGGGTGACCGGATGGGAAGTCAGATGATTTGGAGTGAGGGTGATTATAGATTAAATTGTCAAATAATTGAAAAGAGGTGAAGAGGGGTGATTAGAGATTAAATTGTCAGATAATTCACATATTTGAAAATCAGAAAAAAATTCGAAAAACAAAAATATATATTTTAAAAACCGGTTGGTAACACTTGGTACCGGTTGTTATCACCAACCGATACTAAAGGTCCTCCACCACCAGCCCACGCAGGACGCCACGTGGTGGGCCTTTAGTACCGGTTGGTATCACCAACCGGTACTAAAGGTGCTCCACCACCAGCCCACGCAGTCAGCCACATGGTGGACCTTTAGTACCGGTCCGTGGGCCAGCCGGTACTAATAGTCTCGACCTTTAGTCCTGACCCGTTAGTACCGGTTGGGGAACCGGTACTAAAGGGACATCCCGAACGGGACAAAATGCCCGTTTTCTACTAGTGGAACTCCGATTGGGCTCCACGACCTACCAATATGACCGCAACGAAAAGACATATCCTATAATGCTAGACTTTGTTTGTTTCGGAAAAAATTCGAAGGCAAAAAATGGCTTGTAAGATTGAGTTTTGGATGATTTAATCATTGGCGTGCGTACTTCTAGCCTCTACTACCCAACATTGTGCTCAACCACGGACACATTTTGGGACAATAAATTACAAAACAATGTATCATCACTCTATTCTCTCCCGCAAGTCAAACTTGTTAGTCTGGATAGGAGTAGGATCCTCTTCGGTGCACCTAACCCCCCAAAAATGATGTTTAGCATGGTCAGTCACCCATACTGCTACTACCCACATGTTTAGCCATGCAAATGCTTCATTCTTGAACGAAAATATGCATAGGATCCCTTCTGCATTATATTCATACCAAAACAAAATAATAGGTAGTTCCGAGAGGCTCAAAATGGCTCAAGTGCATGAGAAAGTGACATTGGAAGCAGAATCCACGGTTTCCTCGGTACTGAAATCTGTTTGAGTTGTATCCGTAGAACACCCATATTGTGGCCATACAAACACATATTGGGCTCAATGGCCTGCCAAAATGACCGCAACAAAAAGAAGTATCCCAGGATGATGGACTTAGTCCGTTTAGTAAAATATTCAAAGGCCAAAAACGGCTTGCAAGATTGATATTTGGATGACTTAATGTTGGCGTGCACACTTCTAGAACCCATGGACAAATTCTGGGACAATAAATTATAGAACAATGTAACATCACTCTATTTCTCACCAGCAAGTCATGCTTCTCAGAGTGGATTGAAGGAGGATCTTCTTCGGTGCACTGAACCCAGCAAAAATGTTGCTTTGCATGGTCTATCACCCATACCGCTACTACCCACATGTTTAGCCATGCAAATGCCTCATTCCTGGATGAAACTGTCCATAGCAAAAACGTATCCCATGAAGATGGACTTTGTCCTTTTCAACAAAAATCGAAGGCGAAAAAAGCTTGCAAGATTGAGTTTTGGATGATTTAATCGTTGGCGTGCACACTTCTAGCCTCTACTACCTAATATTGTGCTCAGCAAAGGACACATTTTGGGACAATAAATTACAGAACAATGTAACATCACTCTATTTCTCACCAGCAAGTCATACTTCTCAGTCTGAATAGAAGGAGCATCCTCTTCGATGCATAGAACCCACCAAAAAAGTTGTTTTGCATGGTCTATCACCCATACCATTACTACCCACATGTTTAGCCATGCAAAAGCTTCATTCCTGAATGAAATTGTGCATAGCATCCCTTCTGCATTTTCATATGGAATCAAAATAATAGGTAGTTCCGAGGGGCTCAAACTGGCTCACGGGTGCGAGAAACTTACCTGTGAAGCTGGATCGACGGTTTCCCCGGTGCTGAATTCTGTTTGAGTTGTATCCGTAGAACGACAATATTCTTGCCATACAAACTCAGATTGTGCTCAACGACCTGCCAAAAGAACGGCGACAAAAATACATATCCCAGGATGATTGACTCAGTTCGTTTTGAAAAAAATTCGAAGCCCAAAAACGGCTTGTAAGATTGAGTTTTCGATGATGTAATGTTTGCGTGCACACATCTGGCGTCTACTACCCAACATTGTGCTCATCCATGGACCCATTACGGACAATAAATTACAGAACAATGTAACATCACTCTATTTCTCACCAGCAAGTGATACTTCTCAGATTGGATGGAAGGAGGATCCTCTTCGGTGCACCTAACCCACAAAAAATGTTGTTTTGCATGGTCTATCACCCATACCGCTACTACCCACATGTTTAGCCATGCAAATGCTTCATTCCTAGACGAAACTATGCATTACATCCCTTCTGGATTATATTCACATGGAACCAAAATAATAGGTTGTTCCGAGGGGTGCAAAATGGCTAACGGGCACAAGAAACTTACCTTGGAAGCTGGATCCACGGTACCCCCCGGTGCTTAAATCTATTAGAGACGTATTCGTAGAAGGGCCATATTCTGGCCATATGAACTCCAATTGGCGTCCAAGACCTACCAAAACAACCGCAACAAAAAGACATCTCCCATGATGACGGACATTGTCCGTTTTGGAAAAAATTCGAAGGCGAAAACCAGCTTGCAAATTTGAGTTTCTGATGATTTAATCGTTCGCGTGCACACTTCTAGCCTCTACTACCCAACATTGTGCTCAGCCGCGAACACATTTTGGGACAATAAATTACAGAATAATGTAACATCACTCTATTTCTCCCTAGCAAGTCATACTTGTCAGTCTAGATAGAAGGAGGATCCTCTTCGGTGCACCGAACCCCCCAAAAATGCTGTTTTGCATGGTCTATCACCCATTCTGCTACTACCCACATTTTTAGCCATGCAAATGCTTCATTCTTGAATGAAATTGTGCATGGCATATCTTCTGCATTATATTCATATGGAACCAAAATAATAGGTAGTTCCAAGGGGCACAAAATTGCTCAGGGGCGCGGGAAAATTACCTTGGAAGCTAGATCCACGGTTTCCCCCGTGGTGAAATCTGTTCGAGTTGTATTTGTAGAACGGCCATATTCCGGCCATACAAACTCGAATTGGGCTCCACAACCTACCAAAAGGACCGCAACGAAAAGACATGTGCCACAATCAGTGGCTTAGTCCGTATCGAAAAAATTCGAAGGCCAAAAATGGCTTGCAAGATTGAGTTTTGGATGATTTAATGTTGGCGTACACACTTCTGGCCTCTACTACCCGACATTGTGCTTAGCCACGGACACATTCTGGGACAACAAATTACAAAACAGTGTAACATCACTCTATTTGAAACCAGCAAGTCATACTTCTCAGATTGGATAGAAGGAGGATCGTCTTTGGCGCATAGAAGTCTCCAAAATTGTTGTTTTGCATGGTCAATCACCCATACCGCTACTATCCACATGTTTAGCCATGCAAAAGCTTCATTCCTGGACGAAACTATGCATAGCATCCCTTTTGGGTTATATTCACATGGAACCAAAATAATAGGTTGTTCCGAGGGGCACAAAATGGCTAACGGGCACGACAAACTTACCTTGGAAGCTGGATCCATGGTACCCCCCGGTGCTGAAATGTATTTGAGATGTATCCGTAGAAGGGCCATATTCTAGCCATACAAACTCCGATTGGGCTCCACGACCTACCAAAACGACCGCAACAAAAAGACGTATCCCACAATGACGGACTTTGTCCTTTTCAAAAAATCGAAGGCGAAAAACAGCTTGCAAGATTGAGTTTTGGATGATTTAATCGTTGGCGTGCACACTTCTAGCCTCTACTACCCAATATTGTGGTCAACCAAGGACACATTTTGAGAAAATAAATTACAGAACAATGAAACATCCCACTATTTCTCACCAGCAAGTTATGCTTCTTAGTCTAGATAGAAGGAGCATCCTCTTCGGTGCACAGAACCCACCAAAAAAGTTGTTTGGCATGGTCTATCACCCATACCACTATTATCCACATGTTTAGCCATGCAAAAGCTTCATTCTTGAATGAAACTGTGCATAGCATCCCTTCTGCATTATATTCATATCGAACGAAAACAATAGGTAGTTCTGAGGGGCTCAAAATTGCTCATGTGCGCGAGAAGCTTACCTTTGAAGCTGGATTGACGGTTTCCCCACTGCTGAATTCTTTTTGAGTTGTATCCGTAGAACGGCCATATCCTAGCCATACAAACTCAAATTGGGATCCATGACCTGCCAAAACAACCGCGACAAAAATATGTATACCAGGATGATGGACTTAGTTCGTTTCGAAAAAAATTCAAAGGCCAAAAACGACTTGTAAGATTGAGTTTTGGATGATGTAATGTTGGCGTGCACATGTCTAGCCTCTACAACCCAACATTGTGCACAGCCACAGATACATTCTGGGACAATAGATTACAGAACAATGTAACATCACTCTATCTCTCACAAGCAAATCATACTTCTCAGATTGGATGGAAGGAGGATCCTCTTCGGGGCACAGAACCCACCAAAAATGTTGTTCTGCATGGTCTATCACCCATACCACTACTACCCACATGTTTAGCCATGCAAAAGCTTCATTCCTGGACGAAACTGTGCATGACATTCCTTTTTGATTATAGGCACATGGAACCAAAATAATAGGTTGTTCCGAGGGGCGCAAAATGGCTAACGAGCACGAGAAACTTACCTTGGAAGTTGGAACCACGGTACCCCATCGGTGCTTAAATTCATAGAAGGGCCATATTCTCGCCATACGAACTCCGATTGGGCTGCACGACCTGCCAAAACGACCACAACAAAAGGACGTATCCCACGATGACGGACATTGTCTGTTTTGGAAAAAATTTGAAGGCGTAAACCGGCTTGCAAATTTGAGTTTCTAATGATTTAATCGTTGGCCTACACACTTCTATCCTCTACTACCCAACATTTTGCTCAGCCACGGGCACATTTTGGGACAATAAATTATAGAACAATGTAATATCACTCTATTTCCCCCCAGCAAGTCATACTTGTCAGTCTAGATGTATTGGTAGAAGGGTCATATTATGGCCATAAGAACTCCGATTGGGCTGCAAAACCTACCGAAATGACTGCAACGAAAACACGGATCCCACTATGACGGACTTTGTTCGTTTCGGAAAACTTTCGAAGGCGAAAAATTGCTCTCAAGATTGAGTTTTGGATGATTTAGTCGTTGGCGTGCACATTTCTATCCTCTACTACCCAACATTGTGCTCAGCCGCAAACACATTCTGGGACAATAAATTACAGAACAATGTAACATCACTCTATTTCTCACCAGCAAGTCATACTTGTTAGTCTAGATAGAAGGAGGAACTTCTTCGGTGCACCGAACCCTCCAAAAATGTTGTCTTGCATGGTCTATCACCCATTCCGCTACTACCCACATGTTTCGCCATGCAAATGCTTCATTCCTGAATGAAATTGTGCATAACATCCCTTCTACGTTATATTCATATGCAACAAAAATAATAGGTAGTTCCAAGGGGCACAAAATGGCTCATGGTCACGAGAAAATTACCTTGAAAGCTGGATCCACGGTTTCCCCCATGGTAAAATCTGTTTGAGTTGTATCTGTAGAATGGCCATATTCCGGCAATACAAACTCAGATTGGGCTCCACCACCTACCAAAATGACTGCAAGGAAAAGATATATCCCACAATAATGGGCTTAGTCCATTTAGGAAAAAATTTGAAGGCCAAAAACGGCTTGCAAGATTGAGTTTTGGATGATTTAATGTTGGCGTGCACACTTCTAGCCTCTACCACCCAACATTGTGCTCAGCCACAGACACATTCTGGGACAATGAATTACAGAACAATGTAACATCACTCTATTTCTTACAAGCAAGTCATACTTCTCAGATTGGATAGAAAGAGGACCCTCTTCGGTGCACAGAAACCACCAAAATTCTTGATTTGCATGGTCTATCACCAATACCACTACTACCCACATCTTTAGCCATTAAAAAGCATCATTTCTGGATCAAACTATGCATAGTATCCCTTGTTGATTATATTCACATGGAAAAAAATAGTAGGTTGTTCCGAGGGGCGCAAAATTTCTCACGGGCGCGACAAACTTACCTTGGAAGCTAGATCGATGGAACCCCCGGTGCTGAAATCTGTTTGAGATGTATCCATAGAAGGGTCATATTCTGGCTATACGAACTCCGATTGGGCTCCAGGATCTACCAAAATGACCGCAACGAAAAGACATCTTCCACAATGATGGACTTTGTCCCTTTTGGAAGTAATTTGAAGGTGAAAAATGGCTTGCAAGATTGAGTTTCTTATGAATTAATCGTTGGCGCGCACACATCTAGCCTCTACTACCCAACATTGTGCTCAGCCACGGCCACATTTTAGGACAATAAGCTATAGAACAATGTAACATCACTCAATTCCTTCCAGTAAGTCATACTTGCCAGTATAGATAGAAGGAGGATCCTCTTCGGTGCTCATGACCCCCTCAAAAATGTTGTTTTGCATGGTCTATCAGCCATACCACTACTACCCACATGTTTAGCTAGGCAAATGCTTCATTCCTGAGCGAAATTGTGCATAGCATCCCTTCTACGTTATATTCATGTGGAACCAAAATAATAGGTAGTTTCGAGGGGCAAAAAATGGCTCACGGGCACGAGAAAATTACATTGGAAGCTGGATCCAACATTTCCCCCGTGGTGAAATCTGTTTGAGTTGTATCTGTAGAATGGCCATATTCTGGCCATACAACCTCAGATTTGGCTCCATGACCTACCAAAATGACTGCAACGAAAAGACATATCCCACGATGATGGACTTAGTTCATTTCGGAAAAATTTCGAAGGCGAAAACCGGCTTGCAAGATTGAATTTTGGATGATTTAATGTTGGCGTGCACACTTTTAGCCTCTAACACCCAACATTGTGCTCAGGCATGGACACATTCTGGGGCAATAAATTACAAAACAATGTAACCTCACTCTATTTCTTACCAGCAAGTCATACTTCTTAGATTGGATAGAAGTTGGATCTTCTTCGGTGCACAAAACCAACCAAAAATGTTGTTTTGCTTGGTCTATCACCCATACCGCTACTACCCACATTTATAGCTATGCAAAAGGTTCATTCCAAGACGAACTATGCATAGCATCCTTTCTAGGTTATATTCACGTGGAACCAAAATAATAGGTTGTTCCGAGGGGCGCAAAATGGCTAACGGGCGTGAGAAACTTACCTTGGAAGCTGGATCCAGGGTACCCCCCGGTGCTGAAATCTCTTTTAGATGTATTGGTAGAAGGGTCATATTATGGCCATAACTCTGATTAGGCTGCACAACCTACCGAAATGACTACAACGAAAACACGGATCCCACTATGACGGACTTTGTTCGTGTCGGAAAACTTTCGAAGGCGAAAAATTGCTCTGAAAATTGAGTTTTGGATGATTTAGTCGTTGGCGTGCACATTTCTAGCCTCTACTACCCAACATTGTGCTCAGCCACAAACACATTCTGGGACAATAAATTACAGAACAATGTAACATCACTCTATTTCTCACCAGCAAGTCATACTTGTTAGTCTAGATAAAAGGAGGAACTTCTTCGGTGCACCGAACACACCAAAAATGTTGTTTTGCATGGTCTATCACCCATACCGCTACTACCCACCTGCTTAGCCATGCAAATGCTTCATTCTTGAATGAAGTTGTGGATAGCATCCCTTCTGCATTATATTCATACGGAACCAAATTAATAGGTAGTTCCAACGGGCTCAAAATGGCTCACGGACGCGAGAAACTTACCTTGGAATTTGGATCCACGATTTCCCCGATGCTGAAATCTCTTTGAGTCGTATCCGTAGAACGGTCATATTCTGTCCATACAAGCTCAAATTGGGCTCCATGACCTACCAAAAGGACTTTGTTCGTTTCGGTAAAATTTCCAAGGCCAAAAACGGCTTGCAAAATTGAGTTTCAGATGATATAATATTGGCGTGCACACTTCTAGCCTCTACTACCCAACATTGTGCTCAGCCACGGACACATTCTTGGAAAATAAATTACAAACCAATGTAACATCACTCTATTTCTCACCAGCAAGTCATACTTCTCAGACTGGATAGAAGGAGGATCCTCTTCGGTGCATAGAACCCACAAAAAATTTTGTTTTGCGTGGTCTATCACCCATACCGCTACTACCCACATGTTTAACAATGCAAACGCTTCATTCCTAGACGAAATTGTTCATAGTATCCCTTCTGGGTTATATTCACATGGAACCAAAATAATAGGTTGTTCCGATGGGCGCAAAATGGATCACGGGTGCGAGAAATTACCTTGTAAGCTGGATCCACGGTATCCCGCGGTGCTGAAATCTATTTGAGATGTGTCCATAGAAGGGCCATATTTTGGCCATATGAACTCCGATTGGGCTCCACGACGTACCAAAACGACTACAACAAAAAGACATATCCCATGATGATGGACTTTGTTCATTTCAAAATAAAATTGAAGGAGAAATGATGTTTTGCATGGTCTGTTACCCATTCTGCTAATACCCACATGTTTAGCCATGCAAATGCTTCATTCCTGCATGAAATTGTGCATAGCATCCGTTCTACGTTATATTCATATGGAACAAAAATAATAGGCAGTTCCAAGGGGAACAAAATGGCTCATGGTCACGAGAAAATTACCTTGAAAGCTGGATCAAAGGTTCCCCCATGGTGAAATCTGTTTGAGTTGTATCTGTAGAACGGCCATATTCCGGCCATACAAACTCAGATTGGGCTCCACGACCTACCAAAACGACTGCAAGGAAAAGATATATCCCATGATAATGGGCTTAGTCCATTTTGGAAAAATTTCGAAGGCCAAAAATGGCTTGCAAGCTTGAGTTTTCGATGATTTAATGTGGGCGTGCACACTTCTGGCCTCTACTACCCAACAATGTGCTCAGCCACTGACACATTCTGGGACAATAAATTACAAAACAATATAACATCACTCTATTTCAAACCAGCAAGTCATACTTCTCAGATTGGACAAAAGGAGGATCCTCTTAGGTGCACAGAACCCACCAAAATTGTTGTTTTGCATGCTCTATCACCAATACCACTACTACCCACATCTTTAGCCATGCAAAAGCTTCATTCCTGGATGAAACTATGCATAGCATCCCTTCTGGGTAATATTCACATGGAACCAAAATAATAGGTTGTTCTGAGGGGCGCAAAATTTCTCACGGGTGTGACAAACTTACCTTGGAAGCTGGATCGACTGTACCCCCGGTGCCGAAATCTATTTGAGATCTATCCATGGAAGGGTCATATTCTGGCTATACGAACTCCAATTGGGCTCCATGATCTACCAAAACGACCGCAACGAAAATACATCTCCCAGAATGATGGACTTTGTCCGTTTTGGAAATAATTTGAAGGTGAAAAATGGCTTGCAAGATTGAGTTTCTTATGATTTAATTGTTGGCATGCACACATCTAGCCTCTACTACCCAACATCGTGCTTAGCCACGGCCACATTTTGGGACAATAAGTTACAGAACAATGTAACATCACTCTATTCCTCCCAGCAAGTCATACTTGTCAGTCTAGATAGAAGGAGGATCCTCTTCGGTCCAATGAACCCCTCAAAAATGTTGTTTTGCATGGTCTATCAGCCATACCACTACTACCCACGTGTTTAGCCAGGCAAATGCTTCATTCCTGAGCGAAATTGTGCATAGCATCCCTTCTACGTTATATTCATGTGGAACCAAAATAATAGGTAGTTTCGAGGGGCACAAAGTGGCTCACGGGCACGAGAAAATTACCTTGGAAGCTGGATCCAACATTTCCCTTGTGGTGAAATCAGTTTGAGTTGTATCTGTAGAACGGCCATATTCTTGCCATACAAACTCAGATTGGGCTCCACGACCTACCAAAAAGACCGCAACGAAAAGACGTATCGCATGATGATGGACTTAGTCCGTTTCGAAAAGAAATCGAAGGCCAAAAACGGATTGCAAGATTGAGTTTTGAATGATTTAATGATGTCGTGGACACTTCTAGCCTCTACTACCCAACATTGTGCTCAGCCAGAGACACGTTCTGGGACAATAAATTACAGAACAATGTAACATCACTCTATTTCTCACCAGCAAGTCATACTTCTCAGATTGGATAGAAGGAGGATACTCTTTGGCGCACAGAACCCACCAAAATTGTTGTTTTGCATGGTCTATCACCCATACCGCTCCAACCACATGTTTAGCCATGCAAATGCTTCATTCCTACATGAAATTGTGCATAGCATCCGTTCTACGTTATATTCATATGGAACAAAAACAATAGGCAATTCCAAGGGGAACAAAATGGCTCATGGTCGCGAGAAAATTACCTTGAAAGCTGGATCCAAGGTTCGCCCATGGTGAAATCTGTTTGAGTTGTATCTGTAGAACGGCCATATTCCGGCCATACAAACTCAGATTGGGCTCCACGACCTACCAAAACGACTGCAAGGAAAAGATATATCCCATGATAATGGGCTTAGTCCATTTTGGAAAAATTTCGAAGGCCAAAAATGGCTTGCAAGATTGAGTTTTCGATGATTTAATGTGGGTGTGCACACTTCTGGCCTCTACTACCCAACAATGTGCTCAGCCACTGACACATTCTGGGACAATAAATTACAAAACAATGTAACATCACTCTATTTCAAACCAGCAAGTCATACTTCTCAGATTGGACAGAAGGAGGATCCTCTTAGGTGCACAGAACCCACCAAAATTGTTGTTTTGCATGCTCTATCACCAATACCACTACTACCCACATCTTTAGCCATGCAAAAGCTTCATTCCTGGATGAAACTATGCATAGCATCCCTTCTGGGTAATATTCACATGGAACCAAAATAATAGGTTGTTCCGAGGGGCGCAAAATTTCTCACGGGTGTGACAAACTTACCTTGGAAGCTGGATCGACTGTACCCCCGATGCCGAAATCTATTTGAGATCTATCCATGGAAGGGTCATATTCTGGCTATACGAACTCCAATTGGGCTCCACGATCTACCAAAACGACCGCAACGAAAATACATCTCCCAGAATGATGGACTTTGTCCGTTTTGGAAATAATTTGAAGGTGAAAAATGGCTTGCAAGATTGAGTTTCTTATGATTTAATTGTTGGCATGCACACATCTAGCCTCTACTACCCAACATCGTGCTCAGCCACGGCCACATTTTGGGACAATAAGTTACAGAACAATGTAACATCACTCTATTCCTCCCAGTAAGTCATACTTGTCAGTCTAGATAGAAGGAGGATCCTCTTCGGTCCAATGAACCCCTCAAAAATGTTGTTTTGCATGGTCTATCAGCCATACCACTACTACCCACATGTTTAGCCAGGCAAATGCTTCATTCCTGAGCAAAATTGTGCATAGCATCCCTTCTACGTTATATTCATGTGGAACCAAAATAATAGGTAGTTTCGAGGGGCACAAAGTGGCTCACGAGCACGAGAAAATTACCTTGGAAGCTGGATCCAACATTTCCCCTGTGGTGAAATCAGTTTGAGTTGTATCTGTAGAACGGCCATATTCTTGCCATACAAACTCAGATTGGGCTCCACGACCTACCAAAACGACCGCAACGAAAAGACGTATCCCATGATGATGGACTTAGTCCGTTTCGAAAAAAATCGAAGGCCAAAAACGGATTGCAAGATTGAGTTTTGAATGATTTAATGATGTCGTGGACACTTCTAGCCTCTACTACCCAACATTGTGCTCAGCCAGAGACACATTCTGGGACAATAAATTACAGAACAATGTAACATCACTCTATTTCTCACCAGCAAGTCATACTTCTCTGATTGGATAGAAGGAGGATCCTCTTCGGCGCACAGAACCCACCAAAATTGTTGTTTTGCATGGTCTATCACCCATACCGCTCCAACCACATGTTTAGTCATGCAAAAGCTTCAATATTGGACGAAACTATGCGTAGCATCCCTTTTGGTTATATTCACATGGAACCAACATAATAGGTTGTTTCGATGGGCGCAAAATGGCTAACGGGTGCGACAAAATTATCGTGGAAGTTGGATCCACGGTACCCCCCGGTGTTGAAATCTATTTGAGATGTATCCATAGAAGGGTCATATTCTGGCTATACGAACTCTGATTGGGCTCCACGACCTACCAAAATGACCGCAACGAAAAGACGTATCCCACGATCATGGACTTTCTCTATTTTGGAAATATTTTGAAGGTTAAAAATGACTTGCGAGATAGGGTTTCTGATTATTTCACCATTGGCGTGCACACTTCTAGCCTGTACTACCCAACATTGAGCTCAATCACGGACACATTCTGTGACAATAAATTACAGAACAATGTAACATCACTCTATTTCTCACCAGCAAGTCATACTTGTCAGTCTGGATTGAAGGAGTATCCTCTTCGGTGCATCGAACCCCCCAAAAATGTTGTTTTACATGGTCTATCACCCATACCACTACTACCCACATGTTTAGCCATGCAAATGCTTCATTCCTAAACGAAATTGTGCATAACATCCCTTCTACATTATATTCATGTGGAACCAAAATAATAGGTAGTTCCGAGGTGCACAAAATGGCTCACGGGCGCGAGAAAATTACTTTGGAAGCTGGATCCAACATTTCCCCCGTGGTGAAATCTGTTTAAGTTGTATCTCAGATTGGGCTCCATGACCTACGTAAATGACTGCAAGGAAAAGACATATCCCACGATGATGGACTTAGTTCGTTTCGGAAAAAAATTGAAGGCCAAAACCTGCTTGCAAGATTGAGTTTTGGATGATTTAATGTTGGCGTGCACACTTTTAGCCTCTACTACCCAATATTGTGCTCAGCCATGGACACATTCTGGGGCAATAAATTACAAAACAATGCAACCTCACTCTATTTATTACCAGCAATTCATACTTCTTAGATTGGACAGAAGTTGGATCCTCTTTGGTGCACATAACCCACCAAAATGTTCTTTTGCATGGTCTATCACCCATAACGCTACTACCCACATGTTTAGCCATGCAAAACGTTCATTCCAAGAAGAAACTATGCATAGCATTCTTTCTGGGATAAATTCACATGGAACCAAAATAATAGGTTGTTCCGAGGGGCGCAAAATAGCTAACGGGCATGAGAAACTTACCTTGGAAGCTGGATCCATTGTACCCCCGGTGCTGAAATCTCTTTTAGATGTATCCGTAGAAGGGTCATATTCCGGCCATAAGAACTCCAATTGGGTTGCACAACCTACCAAAATGTCTACAACAAAAACACGTATCTCACTATGACGGACTTTGTTTGTTTTGGAAAACTTTCGAAGGCGAAGAATGGCTCTCAAGATTGAGTTTCGGATGATTTAGTCGTTGGCGTGCATACTTCTAGCCATTACTACCCAACATTGTGCTCAGCCACGGATACATTCTGGGACAATAAATTACAGAACAATGTAACATCACTCTATTTCTCACCAGCAAGTCATACTTGTTAGTCTAGATAGAAGGAGGAACTTCTTCGGTGCACCGAACACCCCAAAAATGTTGTTTTGCATGGTCTACCACCCATACCGCTACTACCCACCTGCTTAGCCATGCAAATGCTTCATTCCTGAATGAAGTTGCGCATAGCATCCCTTTTGCGTTATATTCATATGGAACCAAATTAATAGGTACTTCCAATGGGCTCAAAATGGCTCACGGACGCGAGAAACTTACCTTGAAATCTAGATCCACGATTTCCCCGGTGCTGAAATCTATTTGAGTTGTATCCGTAGAACGGCCATATTCTCTCCATACAAGCTCGGATTGGGCTCCACGACCTACCACAACGACGGCAACGAAAAGCTGTATCCCACGATGAAGGACTTTGTTCGTTTCGGAAAAAATTCTAACGCCAAAAACGGCTTGCAAAATTGAGTTTCGGATGATTTAATGTTGGTGTGCACACATCTAGCCTCTCCTATCCAACATTGTGCTAAGCCACGGACACATTCTAGGACAATAAATTACAAACAAATGTAACATCACTCTATTTCGCACCAGCAAGTCATACTTCTCAGACTGGATAGAAGGAGGATCCTCCTTGGTGCATAGAACCCACAAAAAATGTTGTTTTGCGTGGTCTATCACACATGCCACTACTACGCACATGTTTAACAATGCAAACGCTTCATTCCTAGACGAAACTGTGCATAGTATCCCTTCTGGGTTATATTCACATGGAACCAAAATAATAGGTTGTGCCGATGGGCGCAAAATGGATGACGGGGGTGAGAAACTTACCTTGTAAGCTGGATCCACAGTATCCCGCGGTGCTGAAATTTATTTGAGATGTGTCCATAGAAGGGCCATATTTTGTCCATATGAACTCCGATTGGGCTGCATGATGTAGCAAAACGACTACAACAAAAAGACATATCCCACGATAATGGACTTTGTTCATTTCAAAATAAAATTGAAGGCGAAAGTTGGATTGTAATATTGAGATTTGGATGATTTAATCATTGGCGTGCACACTTCTAACATCTACTACCCAACATTGTGCTCAGCCACGGACACTTTCTAGGACAATAAATTACACGACAATGTAACATCACTCTATTTCTCCTGAGCAAGTCATACTTGTCAGTCTGGATAGAAGTAGTATCCTCTTCGGTGCACTGACCCCCCCAAAAATGTTGTTTTGCATGGTCTATCAACCATACCGCTACTACCCACATTTTTAGCCATGCAAATGCTTCATTCCTGAACGAAATTGGGCATAGCTTTCCTTCTGCATTATACTCATACGGAACCAAAATAATAGGTAGTTTCGATGTCGGGACCCTGGTCCTAAGTCATATGAATCCAGGCTGTAACATATCACATCACTTTGCGTCCTCACGCACGGTAAGTTCCACGGCTGCAGCCTTACCTGAGCTGGGACCGTTTGCGTCTTTTGGCTCACGTACGTGAACATGTCGGTGGCAATCAAATGACAGAGAACCCGGGCAGACATGCCAGTCAATCAATGTGTCCGGAGCAGTAGCAAGCTACGATGGCTCGATGGACGCACAAAGAGGCAGTTTCCCCTAAAGAGTACTACTAAAGTCACACAACTAGGTGTCGGATCCCATATATACCGTTGCACGTCACACGTATGCACGACATGCCCGATATGCATATATACAACCATGGCATCACAACATAATCATACAACAACATGACTTTTATTTAAGAGGCTCAAACGAGCCTTGCATAATATGTTCTTACAGATAGGGGTCACATGACCCGACACTCAAGTCATACAAACAAGTTCATACAAACCAAGCGGAAGCATAAAGCTGTCTGAGTATAGACAAATGAAAGGGGTAAAAAGGCACATGGCCTGACTATCTATTGCCCGCCACAGGCGTAAGGTCGTAGCTGGGACACCAGCTATTCGGCATCGTCGACATCTAGGAAGAACCCACCCGAAGGGTCCTGGGTCTCATCGTCAACATTTATTAAGCAAACATGAGTACAAATGTACTCAGCAAGTCTTTAAGGCGGACCTAGCCTAATCATGCTCATGTATCAACAAAGGGGGAGGTGGAGTTTATGCAGCAATGCCAGCTTTGACTCATGGCTAACCTACACTACTTAGTTTTAACTCTTTGTTTACAATTTTAAATATCACACACGAGTCCACAAACTCCATAGCAATACACCACCATAGATTCATTTCCCTCTCCTTGGAGTGCCATCTACGGTACTCACACTTGTCTTGATATTTTATGAGTATCCATTTGATTATCTATGAACAACATAAGCTTTCCAAGTAGTCCATATCAGAGGACGCGGCTATTCGAATAGTTTCATACCCTGCAAGAGTGTACTTCTTCACACATGCTCTCACCACTTATCGCTCAGTGCTCATAAAACCATGCACCTCGGCAACCTTCAAGCGGAAGCCCAGCGAGGGAGTTGGCCACAACCGTCATTCACATAAGACCTCTACCATGCTATCGCCTCTTTGAGACTGAACCCGCACGAAAGTGTGGCCGAAGTTTCTGCTACGGCCCCAAACGTTGTGCGTAGGGTTCCTAAGCCCACCATTCGGGTGATCCTTGGTACACCGTGCCACTGCCTACCGCGTCATAACCCACCCCTAGGGTCAACGCTATGCATGGCCTCCAGCATGCTATAAACACCAGAAACTACTTGCAACTCCTGGACTCAGGACTAAGCGACTGATAAGTCGAGAGGGGTCGAGTTACCGGAACCCAATGTGTGGTAGTAGCTAGTCTTGGATCACAAACACGGAACTCAGTTCCTAAGAATGGTCCGGATGAGACAACCCGCTATGTACTCCTACATATTCTCTCATCGCTACCTTTACCAAATCGAGTCCATCATAACATCATCACATCTGAACAACATCATTTCACTCAGTTCATCACCCAAATGAATCCGACCTGACACAATTCTAATGATAGCAAGCATAGCAGCAATGTAAGCTAAGCACGTCATGGAACAAGCATCTACTAGGTATGCTAGGTTGCAAGGTTTAGCTATTGACTATGACAATGTCAAGATATGCAACAGAATAGGATCATCTCTCGTGTATGACTGACATGTGATCGGTTGTCCTAATGCAATAAACAAGAGTAGGAGCGAGAGAGTGGGATATTATCGGAATGATAAAAGGGGTTTCTTGCCTTGCTGGAAAGCGGAAGGGTTCTCTCCTTCGTCGGGTTACTCGATGGTATCCTCGGAAGCAGGGCCTATCGCAATACATATAAGAAACAATCAACACACGCAAGTGCAACAATATGATGCATGATCATGGCATGATAGCATGTATGGATGAGCTAATGCAACTAGTGATCATGTTGATTTGAAATGAGTTTGAATATAGATTCAAAATTGTTCTTCATTTAATATTCCATTTACTAACCTATTAGTAAATGTCAATGTTCACCTATTTAGATTGCTCTAACATGCATGACAATAGCACCATTGGATTCATTGGATTTTTCTGATAAATGTACATATATAAATTATTTTTCTGATTAATTTATATGAACTTTTGAAGTTTTGAATAATTTCTGGAATTATTTTGAAACTAGAAATTGCTTTTATTGCATCAACATGACATCATTATGACGTCAGCTGGTCAGCTGACCTGGCCAGAGTCAAACCTGACATGTGGGGGCCACATGTCAGTGACTCAGACACTTAACTAACTAATTAAACTAAATACTAATTAATTAACAGCAGCTGGGCCCACTGTCACTGATTGATTAGGTTAATTAAATTAATTAGTTAAATTCTTAATCAAGTTTGACTATTAGGGCCCGGCCCCACTTGCCAGTGACTCAGGGGGTCAAACCCCCTGGTCAACTCTGGCAAGACCCACCGGCGTTGAGCCGCCGGTGGCTCTAGAGACGGCGGAGGGCTTCAGGATCCCTCCTCCGGTGACCAAATGGACGGCGGACGGCACCAAAAGACTCAACACACACGCGCGCGGCCATTCCGACCCCTCCCAGGAGCTGAGATGGTCGGAATCGACGCTGGCAATGAGCTGGGCGGCGGCCGGGGCTCGGGCGAGCACGGGCTCGTCGATCCAGAGCACAACACGACTCCTACTTGGCACCTACGGACTCTACACAGCCCCACGAACAGGACGGAGGCCTCAGACGGACCAGCTGGTCACTGGAGCATGGTCGGCGTCGATCTCGAGCGGCGTGGGCATTCGGACCTCGATGGAATCCAGCGCTAGGGCACACAATCGAAGGTCGCAGGGACGTCGAGAGCGGGCTCGGGGAGGGCCTGGAGCAGCGGCAAGCTCCACTTCGTTTCCGACGGCCGGACGTTGAAGACGACGCGAAGACGACGATGGAGAGATTCCGGTGATGCGCGGCTCGGCGAGGAGGAAGAGGGGACCTAGGCAGATTGATTGGGGGGCTCAGGGGTGAGGGGGAGCGGCTAACATGACGGCAGCAAGCTCGAGCAAAGCTCGGCAATGTTGAAGCAGAGAAGGGGAGGCAGGGCGAGCGGGCGAGAGAGAGAGAGCGATGGGGATGGCTCTGGGGAGCTTATCCCCGTCGTACTGGCGAGGAGGACACAGGCAGGCAGCTACTGGCGTGGAGGCTCGTCCTCCTGGCCGCTAGGAGGAGGACGACCTCCCTGGGCTAGGTGGGCTGGCCTGGCCTGGGCACTTCTCTTTTTTTTTCTTTTTTTTATTTCTTTTTTCTTTTACTGACTTTTGTTTATTTCCTTTTCAGGTCCAAATGACATTAAAAAATATCCCATATATTTTCTATACTGAAGTTTTAATATTTCAAACTTGTCTAAATAGTTTCAGGATATTTTGAAAACGAAAATAATGATAGTGCTTTATTTATTGATTTCACGAGCCGTATCAAGTATTTTTGAATTACTTTGATTGTTCAAATAATTAAAATGATCCCAGTTATATTCATGTCAAAATTTACCAGACATAGGGAACATTTTTAGTCGGCCTTTTGGATTTGTTGAATTTTCACCAAGTTTGAATTAGTTTGATTCAAAGTGAGCTTGGGGTTTCCTTTTGTTCCCCATTTCATGCTGATGCAAATAGATGAAAACACATGGTATACTAGGACACCTAGCTAGGGATGTGACAACTCACCCCCACTCAAAAGAACCTCGTCCCGAGATTTTGAAGTCGTCGGGAAGAGCGCGGGGTACTCTAGTCGAAGACGATCTTCTCTTTCCCATGTCGCCTCCTTCGAATGGTGTGACCACTAAACCTTGAGAAACTTGATGTTCCGATGCCGAGTGGTACGCTTAGCTTGATCAAGAAACTATTTTGTGGTCTACTTCACGAACAGGATCCGAGAAGCAACGCCTGAGTTGCGAAACGTGGAAGACATCATGAAGCTTGGAAAGAGGCGGCGGAAGTTCCAATTTGTAGGCAACCTCTCCTTGTTTAAGAAGAATGCGAAAAGGTCCAAGGTAACGAGGAGCCAACCTGCCCTTGATACCGAATCGATGGGTACCCTTCAGAGGTGTAAAATAGGCCAATTTCTATAAAATAGGCCATTTTGGAGTTATTTTAGCTTACTATGTCAATTAGGAGGAAACTAAGCTAACTATATGTCATTTTAGAGATAACTTAGATAAAAACAAGTCATTTAGGAGCTAACTATGCTAATTATGCCTTTTAGGAGCTAACTAAGCTAGGTACAGGGCATTTAATAGGTAAGCTAGGTACATTCGGTCATTCTGCAGCTACGTAAGCTTATTATGTCATTTAGGATAGAACTAAGCAAAGTATAGGGCATTTTAGATAAAAAGGCCATTTGGGAGCTAATTTAGCTTAGTATGTCATTTAGGAGGAAACTAAGCTAAGTATAGCACATTTTTGATAAAATAGGCCATTTTGGAGCTAATTTAGCTTACTATGTCATTTAGGATAAAACTATGCTAAGTATAGGACATTTTTGATAAAATAGGAATTTTTGGAGTTAATTTAGCGTACTATGTCATTTAGGAGGAAACTAAGCTAACTATAGATCATTCTAGAGCTAACTTGGATAAAAACATGTTATTTAGGAGCTAACTATGCATATTTTGCCATTCTGGAGCTAACTAAGCTAAATGTAGGTAATTTAATAGATACCCTAGGTACAATAGGTCATTTTAGAGATAGGTAAGCTTATTATTGTCATTTAGGAGAGAAAGAAGCTAAGTATACGGCATTTTTGATAAAATATCCCACTTTGGATCTAATTTAACTTACTAAGTCATGTAGGAGTAAAATAAGTTATGTATACGACTTTTTTTATAAAATAGGCCATTTTGGAGCTATTTTAGCTTAGTATGTCATTTAGGACAAAACTAAGCTAAGTATAGGTCATTCTAGAGCTAACTTGGGTAAAAACAGGTCATTTAGGAGCTAACTATGCTTACTATGCCATTTTGGAGCTAACTAAGCTAAGTATAGGGCATTTAATAGCTAATCTAGGTATGATAGGTTATTATGGAGCTAGGTAAGCTTATTAAGTCGTTTAGGAAAGAACTAAGCTAAGTATAGGGCCTTTTTGATAAACGAGGCCATTTTGGAGCTAATTTAGCTTCCTATGTCATTTAGGAGGAAGCTAAGCTAAGTATAGGACATTTTTTATAAAATAGGCCATTTTGGAGCTATTTTCACTTCTTATGTCATTTAGGAGGAAACTAAGCTAAGTATAAGTCATTCTAGAGCTAACTTGGGTAAAAACAGGTCATTGAGGAGTTAACTATGATTATTGTGCCATTTTGGAGCTAACTAAGCTAAGTATAGGGCATTTAATAGCTAAGCTTGGTGCAACATGTCATTGTGGAGCTAGGTAAGCTTATTACGTCATTTAGGAGAGAGCTAAGCTAAGTATAGGGCAATTTTGATAAAATAGGGCATTTTGGAGCTAATTTTGCTTATTATGTCATTTAGGAGGAAACTAAGCTAACTATAGGGCATTTTTATAAAATAGGCCATTTTGGAGCTATTATAGCTTACTAAGTCCTCTAGGACGAAACTAAGGTAAGTATAGGTCATTCTATAGCTAACTTAAGTTAAAACGGGTCATTTAGGAGCTAAGTATGCTTATTATTCCATTTTGGAGTTAACTAAGCTAAGTATAGGTCATTTAATATCTAAGCCAGGTACAATTGGTCATTTTGGAGATAGGTAAGCTTATTATGTCATTTAGGAGAGAGCTAAGCTAAGTATAGGGCATTTCAGATAAAATATGCCATTTTGGAGCTATTTTAGCTTACTATGTCATTTAGAGGGAAACTAAGCTAAGTATAGGACCTTTTTTATAAAATAGGCCATTTTGGAGCTAATTTAGTTTACTGTGTCATTTAGGAGGAAACTAAGCTAACTATATGTCATTTTAGAGCTAACTTAGGTAAAAACAAGTCATTTAGGAGCTAACTATGCTAATTATGCCATTTTGGAACTAACTAAGCTAAGTATAGGGCATTTAATATCTAAGCTACGTACATTAGGCCATTTTGGAGCTAGGTAAGCTTATTATGTCATTTAGGATAGAACCAAGCGAAGTCTAGAGCATTTTAGATAAAATAGGCCATTTTGGAGCTATTTTAGCTTACTATGTCATTTAGGAGGAAACTAAGCTAAGTATAGGACATTTTTGATAAAATAGCCCATTTTGGAGCTAATTTAGCTTACTATGTCATTTACGAGGAAACTAAGCTAAGTATTGGTCATTCTAGAACTAACTTGGCTAAAAATAGTTCATTTAGAAGCTAACTATGCTTACTATACAATTTTGGAGCTAACTAAGCTAAGTATAGGGCTTTTAATAGCTATGCTAGGTATGATAGGTTATTTTGGAGCTAGGTAAGCTTATTAAGTCGTTTAGGATAGAACTAAGCTCAGTAGAGGGCATTTTTGATAAACTAGGCCATTTTGGAGCTAATTTAGCTTCCTATGTCATTTAGAAGTAAGCTAAGCTAAGTATAGGATTTTTTTATAAAATAGGCCATTTTGGAGCTAATTTAGTTTACTGTGTCATTTAGGAGGAAACTAAGCTAACTATATGTCATTTTAGAGCTAACTTAGGTAAAAACAAGTCATTTAGGAGCTAACTATGCTAATTATGCCATTTTGGAACTAACTAAGCTAAGTATAGGGCATTTAATATCTAAGCTACGTACATTAGGCCATTTTGGAGCTAGGTAAGCTTATTATGTCATTTAGGATAGAACCAAGCGAAGTCTAGAGCATTTTAGATAAAATAGGCCATTTTGGAGCTATTTTAGCTTACTATGTCATTTAGGAGGAAACTAAGCTAAGTATAGGACATTTTTGATAAAATAGCCCATTTTGGAGCTAATTTAGCTTACTATGTCATTTACGAGGAAACTAAGCTAAGTATTGGTCATTCTAGAACTAACTTGGCTAAAAATAGTTCATTTAGAAGCTAACTATGCTTACTATACAATTTTGGAGCTAACTAAGCTAAGTATAAGGCTTTTAATAGCTATGCTAGGTATGATAGGTTATTTTGGAGCTAGGTAAGCTTATTAAGTCGTTTAGGATAGAACTAAGCTCAGTAGAGGGCATTTTTGATAAACTAGGCCATTTTGGAGCTAATTTAGCTTCCTATGTCATTTAGAAGTAAGCTAAGCTAAGTATAGGATTTTTTTATAAAATAGGCCATTTTGGAGCTATTTTCGCTTCGTATGTCATTTAGGTGGAAACTAAGCTAAGTATAGGTCATTCTAGGTCTAACTTGGGTAAACACAGGTCATTTTGGAGCTAACTATGCTTATTATGCCATTTTGGAGCTATTCCAGCTTACTATGTCATTTAGGAGGAAACTAAGCTAAGTATTGGACATTTTATATAAAATAGGCCTTTTTGGAGCTAATTTAGCTTACTATGTCATTTAGGAGGAAACTAAACTAAGTATAGGACATTTTAGATTAATTAGCCCATTTTGGAGCTATTTTTGCTTACTATGTCATCTAGGAGGAAACTAAGCTAAGTATAGGACATTTTTATAAAATAGCCATTTTGGAGCTATTTTAGCTTCTTATGTCATTTAGGAGGAAACTAAGCTAACTATATGTCATTGTAGAGCTAACTTAGGTTAAAAAAATTCATTTAGGAGCTAACTATGCTAATTATGCCATGTTGGAGCTAACTAAGCTAAGTATAGGGCATTTAATAGGTAAGCTAGGTACATTAGGTCATTTTGGAGCTAGGTAAGCTTATTATGTCATTTAGGATATAACTAAGCAAAGGATAGGTCATTTTTGATAAAATAGATCATTTTGGAGCTAATTTAGCTTCATAAGTCATTTGTAAGGAAACTAAGCTAAGTATAGCAGATTTTTGATAAAATAGGCCATTTTGGAGGTAATTTAGCTTACTATGTCATTGAGGATAAAACTATGCTAAGTATAGGACATTTTTGATAAAATAGGAAATTTTGGAGTTAATTTAGCGTACTATGTCATTTAGGAGGAAACTAAGCTAACTATAGATCATTCTAGAGCTAACTTGGATAAAAACATGTTATTTAGGAGCTAACTATGCATATTTTGCCATTCTCGAGCTAACTAAGCTAAATGTAGGTAATTTATTAGCTACCCTAGGTACAATATGTCATTTTGGAGATAGGTAAGCTTAATATTGTCATTTAGGAGAGAAATAAGCTAAGTATAGGGCATTTTTGATAAAATATCCCATTTTGGAGCTAATTTGACTTACTAAGTCATTTAGGAGTAAAATAAGTTAAGTGTAGGACATTTTTGACAAAATAGCCCATTTTGGAGCTATTTTAGCTTACTATGTCATTTAGGAGGAAACTAAGCTAAGTATAGGTCATTCTAGAGCTAACTTTGGTAAAAACAGGACATTTAGGAGCTAACTATGCTTACTATGCCATTTTGGATCTGACTAAGCTAAGTACAGGGCATTTCATAGCTAATCTAGGTATGGTAGGTTATTTGGAGCTAAGTAGGCTTATTAAGTAGTTTAGGAGAGAACTAAGCTAAGTATAGGCCATTTTGGAGCTATTTTACCTTAGTATGTCATTTAGGGGGAAACTAAGCGAAGTAGAGGACATTTTTGATTAAATAGCTCATTTTGGAGCTATTTTCGCTTACTATGTCATTTAAGAGGAAACTAAGCTAAGTATAGGACATAAAATAGGCCATTTTGGAGCTATTATCTTACTATGTCATTTAGGAGGAAACTAAGCTAACTATATGTCATTTTAGAGCTAACTTTGGTAAAAAGAGGTCATTTAGGAGCTAACCGTGCTTATTATGCCATTTTGTAGCCAACTAAGCTAAGTATAGGGCATTTAATAGCTAAGCTAGGTACAATAGGTTATTTTGGCGCTAGGTAAGCTTATTATGTCATTTAGGACAGAACTAAGCTAAGTATATGGCATTTTTGATAGAATAGGCCATTTTGGAGCTAATTTAGCTTACTATGTCATTTAAGTGGAAAATAAGCTAAGTATAGTACTTTTTTGGTAAAATAGGCCATTTTGGAGCTATTTTAGCTTACTATGTAATTTATGAGGAAACTAAGCTAACTATATGTCATTCTAGAGCTAACTAACTTAAGTATAGGTCATTTTTGATAAAATGTGCCATTTTGGAGCTAATTTAGCTTACTATGTCACTTAGGAGGAAACTAAGATAATTATAGGACTTTTTTGATAAAAATAGGCCATTTTGGAGCTATTTTAGCTTATTATGTTGTTTAGGTGGAAACTAAGCTAACTATATGCCATTTTAGAGCTAACTTAGGTAAAAAAGTTCATTTTGGGGCTAACTATGCCAATTATGCGATTTTGGAGCTAACTAAGCTAAGTATAGGGCATTTAATAGCTAAGCTAGGCACATTAGGTCATTTTGGAGGTAGGTAGGCTTATTATGTCATTTAGGATAGAACCAAGCGAAGTATAGGGCATTTTAGATAAAATAGGCCATTTTGGAGCTAATTTAGCTTACTATGTCATTTAGGAGGAAACTAAGCTAAGTATAGGACATTTTTGATAAAACAGGCCATTTTTGAGATAATTTAGCTTACTATGTCATTTAGGAGGAAACTAAGATAAGTATAGGACATTTTTGATAAAATAGGTCATTTTGGAGTTAATTTAGCTTACTATGTCATTTAGGAGGAAACTAAGCTAAGTATAGATCATTCTAGAGCTAACTTGGATAAAAATAGGTTATTTAGGAGCTGACTATGTTTATTATGCTAGTTTGGAACTATCTAAGCTAAATGTAGGTAATTTAATAGCTACCCTAGGTACAATAGGTCATTTTGGAGCTTGGTAAGCTTATTATTATCATTTAGCAGAGACATAAGCTAAGTATCGGGCATTTTTTATAAAATATCCCATTTTGGATATAATTTAACTTACTAAGTCATTTAGGAGTAAAATAACTTAAGTATAGGACATTTTTGATAAAATAGGCCATTTTAGAGCTATTTTAGCTTACTATGTCATTTAGGAGGAAACTATTTAGGATAAAATAGGTCATTTAGGAGTAAAATAACTTAAGTATAGGTCTTTCTAGAGCTAACTTCGCCAATAATAGGTCATTTAGGAGCTAACTATGCTTACTATGCCATTTTGGAGGTAACTAAGCTAAGTATAGGGCATTAAATTGCTAAGCTAGGTATGATAGGTTATTTTGTATCTAGGTAAGCTTATTAAGTTGTTTAGGAGAGAACTAAGCTAAGTCTAGGGCATTTTTGATAAACTAGGCCATTTTGGAGCTAATTTAGCTTCCTATGTCATTTAGGAGGATGCTAAGCTATGTATACACTACTGGAATCAGGGACTTTGCCATCTGCCAACTCTTTGCCGTCCGTTGACAGACGGCAACGAGGTTGTTTGCCGTTAGCTAAGCGAAAGCAGACGGCAAAGAGTTGGCTGACGGCACAGACACTATTTGCCATCAGCCACCTCTTTGCCGTATTCCCGCGGACGACAAAGAGGTGTGGTGGGGCCTAGTGTAGGCCAGTTAACTGCAACGGCCCACCCCTCCTCTTTGTCGTCTGCTAGCGGACGACAAAGAAACTTTGCCGTCTGCTAGCAGACGGCAAAGAAATTAACTCCTAACGGGCCGTTACCCCCTCCTCTCTCTCTTCTCTGTCTTCTCTCTCTCCCTCTCTCTATTCTCTCTCTCCCGCACCCGTCCCCGACCCCCGCCGCCACCGCCCAACGCTACCCCGCCCCTCCGCCGCCCCGCACCGCCCCAGGCCCCCCAGAGCCCCTCCCATCGCTGGCCGCCCTAACCCGCCCCATCGCCGCATTGCCACGGCGCGTCGGCTTGCCCCGCCGCCGGATTCGCACCATCCCCGGCGCCATCTCCCCCCACCTGCAGCCGCTCTCCTCCCCATAGCCACCTCCACCCCACCCGCAACCACCGGAGGTAAGCCCCCCTCCTCCTCCCTTTTTTCCCTTAATTTTTATCTTCTTAATTATTTAGGTTTAATTAGCTTTGTTTGTATTAGTTAGATTAATTTTTTAGGTTGAATTAGATTTAGTTTGAGATTTGTTCTCTGATTTTATTATTTAGATACTAGGAGTAAGATTTAGGAGAAGAAAAAGGAAATAAAATGAAAAGAAGGAGAAGAAAAAGATGTAGATGTAAATATAATTAAAGGAAAATGGAAAGGAAAAACAAAAACAGAATAAGAAGATAATGAATAGGAAGAGAAGGAGAAGGAGGAGGAGAGGAGGAAGAGGAGGAGAAGTAGAAGGAGGAGGAGAGGAGGAGAAGGAGGAGGAGAGGAGGAGGAGGAGGAGACACCCCTGACACCACGACACCCCCGACACCCCTGACACCCCGACACCGACACCCCAGACATGACACCCCCGACACACTGACACCCAAACACCCCTGTTAACTGAAAGGGTGCTCTTCGGCCTTCGAGAGGCCGACGGGGTCATATATGTGTGAATTATGAGTTAGGTCATATAATTTCCGATTTTTTATGAAAAACATCATATATATATATTTGTGTTTATCGGGTGGATTTAAATGTGCAGTTGTTTCGTCGCTGCGAGGGTTTGGTGCTCGACAACCTCCCCGTGCGTTCGACGAGCTCCGCCCCTGCGTTTGTGCGTGAGCACAAATGACATCTCCTCCTCCCCCTTCATTTGCTCTATTCCAGTCTTCGTGCCGATGAAACTTGCTAGCTATAGGTACATTGAATCATCAGTACGCGTGAACAGTATGCGTCTCCCGTTCGAAAGGGTTACAACTATAAATATGCATACATTTGCATATTTATAACTATGATTCTTTCGAATTGTCCAACGTTATCCATGGACAGCCCGAGTATGTTTAGATTGGGTTCGTTTTCCCATATGCAATTCTCCGGATCCGATGGAGAATTTCATCAGTGCCTCCTTGTTGTTCTCCGGGTACACATCCTCTCTGCTTATTGTCGAGACGTGTATGAGGTGAACAACGGGGAGGTGCTGCCAAAATTTTGCATTGGATCCGGAGCAGAGCATGGGAAAACAAACCCAATCTACACATACTCGGGTGGGATTAGGACCTATCTTTACCTACTAGCGTCTATGTTGCATCGACGTAATGAAACTGACAAACTCTATTAACTGATGACTATGGTTTGCTGAATTATGTATGTATTCTGTGTGTGTCCAGTAGCTAGGCAGGATGAGTGATCGTGGGTGGATGTACACCGGTCACACTAGTCAGAAAGACATGACCTGTGAATGGTTAACAAAAACCAAGGAGTTTGTGAGAGTCGCATTTGCAAATGGACAGAAAACAACCTGGTGCCCTTGTGTCGATTGCGATAACTATAAGAAGAAGTCAGAGTTTGAAATGATCAAACACCTACAGAAGTGGGGTTTTACACACAATTATACGGTCTGGACATTTCATGGTGAGTCTGCCCAACGTGCCAGAGCCGAGGTGCTTCGTCGTCGCACCGACAAGCATGGTACTGGGATCGAAGACACGGTGCAAGACTTTGATGATGCTCGGGATTTGGACGATGAGATGGAGGAATCTGCAAAGGCCTTTTATGAAATGTTGCAGTCTTCATAATGTCCTCTCCACGAGCACACTGAGCTTTGTCAGTTGGATGCCATCTCTCAAGTAACACTACTAGGAAAAGGGCTATAGATAATCTAGATACTAATGTTCGCACCAGAAAAGTGGTGCGCCACTACTATATAGCAGTGGCGCACCAGGTGCTCGTGCGCCATTAGTGTGATGGGCACTAATGGCGCACCGCACACCTGGTGCGCCACTACTAACAAACTTTTTTTTTCCAAAAGTATTAATGGCGCACCAGATCAGAGTGCGCCATTAGTAGTTTGACTACTAATGGCGCACGACAAGCCTAGTGTGCCACTACTATTTTTTTTTGCAAAAACTACTAATGGCGCACCTCGAGCTGGTGCGTCATTAGTAACCAGGGTTACTAATGGCGCATTTGTAGGTGGTGCGCCATTAGTACCTGTGACCAGCTAGATATTTTGGACAACCACCTACCACACTCACTTTCACCACTTTCATTCCCTCGACCTCCTCCTCCAAGCTTGTCTCGGGTGCCTCCTCCTCCTCACCTCATTTGCATCATAGATTCACCCAAATTAAGTGGTTAAATTGCCTTTTTTGATAGGTAAGTAAGGGGAAAGCTTTTATGTCGTAGATCTACTTTTTTCTCCCTCAAACAACGTGCACATGCACTTTTTATGGCCTAGCTACATGTACGTTTGTGGTGTTGCATATGTTTGTGGTGTTGCATATATGTTTGTGTTTGCAGGTACCGGTATTTTAAATGCAATAGTTGCCAATATTTTTCCGGAATGTTGATTCATTTCCGTTTCGACGAGAATTTAGCACCGTGCATTCTTTTTAGTCCTATTTTTAGGCAAAGTCATGCCAAATTTTTTCTTGGTTCTAAAATATCGTTTTGCTCTACCCCGTAGGCGACCATGGTCTGCAAGATGACCGAAGGCATCGTGAATAGGTTTTTGAGCTCTGCGAAGGCTGAGATGCTTCAAAATAACGAGATGGAGATAAGATGTCCGTGTCGAAGATACAAGCTGAGGAGCCTTATGGACCCAGATTCCGTACAGGTGCGGGGCCACCTTCTCCTGCGTGGTTTCATGGATGGCTATCGATGGCAAGGTGATGAAGATGATTATGAAGTCATCCATGGGGGCCGGGCAAGAAATGAGGAAGGGAATGACCAAGACAACCGTGGCGAGGTCGGGCGAGAAGATGAAGAATCTCCAGGACATGATCACGAAGTAGATGCAGTACACGGTCATCATGTAAAAGATGCCAGACATGACGATGAGGAAGATGCCGGAGCATACGAAGGGCATGATCATGAAGATGAAGATGCTGGAGCAGACGACGATGGACCATCGATGGGCTGGGTGCAGGACCCTCATATTCAAGAGCTGCTTCTCAAGCAGACGGATAATGAAAGAGCTGCCGCCCGAGAGAAAGCGAAGCTGGATCAACTAGAGATAGACGCGGTTACTCCATTGTATGAAGGATGCAGGCCCGAGGATACACGCCTAAAAGTAACGCTCATGGCTCTAGAGATGAAGGTAAAACACAAAATGACCGACGCATGCTTCGACGAGAACATGTCATTCTGGCACGTACGTCTTCCCAAGGGGAACAAGTGCCCGACCAGATTCGAGGAGGCAAAGAAAATCGTGTGTCCTCTGGATTTACCGCACGTGAAATATGATGTGTGCATGAACAATTGCATCATTTATTGGGACGAGAATGCGGATTCTATCCTATGTCCGGTGTGCGGCGTCACTCGATACAAGAAGAGGAAGAAAGCTCCTCGAAAAGTGGTGTGGTACTTTCCAATCACTCCTTGTCTGCAGCGGTATTTCGCGGACCCTAAGGTAGCAAAGCTTATGCATTGGCACGTGGATAAGGAGGAGAAGAAGCGAGAAGATGACGCAAATGATCCGGAGATAAATAAAAAAGACAAGATGCTGAGTCACCCTAAGGATGTGAGCCAGTGGGAAGCGTTGAACTTCGAACACCCAGAATTTGGGAACGATCCAAGGAACATCGAGCTCGGCGCGAGCACCGATGGAGTCAATCCATTTGGTAGCCAGAGAAGCACACATAGCACCTGGCCTGTGTTTGTGTGGATGTACAACCTTCCCCCTGGTTGTGCATGAAGAGGAAGTACATTCACATGAGTATGCTAATTGAAGGGCCGAAACAACCAGGGAACGACATAAATCTGTATCTGGGGCTGCTGAAAGAGGAGCTAGACACGCTATGGAAAATGCCAACCAATACGTGGGACGCCGCAGAGAAAGAATATTTCCCTATGAGAGCCGCACTGCTCACAACGGTGCACGACTATCTCGCTTACGGATATGTCGCTGGGCAGGTGGTCCACGGATTTTCTGGATGCGTTAGGTGCATGGATGACAGAACGTATCGCCAGCTAAACAGAGATCCCGGGTCTTCGAAAACCAAGTTCATGGGACATCGAAGGTGGCTTCGGGATGATGACTCATGGAGAAAATGCAAGGATCTGTTCGATGGTGAAACCGAACCCCAAAGATGCCCGTGTACGAGGAGCGGCGAGGAAATAGACAAGCTGTTGAAAAATTGGAAAGAGTGCCCATCGCCGGGAAAGGCGCCAGAGCCGGGAAAGAAGCGAAAGGCGCCAGAGCCGCTGCTGAAGGTATGGAAAACGAGGTCTGTTTTCTGGGACTTGCCGTACTGGAAGATCCTCCGTGTGCCTCACAGCCTTGATGTTAGGCATATCACGAAGAACGTGTGCGAGAGTCTGCTTGGTACCCTGCTCAACATGCTAGAGAGGACTAAAGATGGACCGAAAGCAAGGGTAGACTTGAAATCAATGGGCATCAGGGAGGAGCATCACGCTAATAATAATGATGATGATGATGATGATGATGATGAGGCGAAGCAGGACACGGAAAGTCCTCACAAATGCAAAAAGGCCAAGAAGACCGGAAATGACTTCCCTCCTGCGTGCTTCACTCTAAGTTAGGAGGAGATCGATCAGTTTTTCACCTGCTTCGTAGGAGTAAAACTTCCTTACGGTTACGCGGGGAAGATAAGCAGATACCTAGACTCAGTGAAGCAGAAGTTCAGTGGGATGAAGTCTCACGACTGTCATGTGCTGATGACACAGATACTTCCAGTTGCAATCCGTGGGATCATGGACACGCACGTCCGTGAAATGCTATTTGGCCTATGCAACTTTTTCGACGTCATCTCTTCGAAGTCGGTTGGCATGAGGCAACTCAGAAGGCTACAGGAAGATACCGTGGTGATACTATGCGAGCTTGAGATGTACTTCTCGCCCGCATTCTTCGACGTTATGGTGCATCTGTTGGTCCATATCGTGGAGGATATCATCCGACTCGGGCCGACGTTCCTGCACAGCATGATGGCGTTCGAAAGGATGAATGGTGTCATCAAAGGATACATTCGCAACATGTCACGTCCAGAGGGAAGCATAGCCAGGGGCTTTCTGACTGAAGAGTGCATCTCCTACTGCACGAATTATCTAGGCGTCGAGAACCCCGTTGGTCTGCCCGTCAACAGGCACCTCGGCAGGCTCGCTGGATGGGGTCACCGTGAGGGTCTCCGCAAAATGCATGTCGACTTCGAGGGTCGACTCGCCGACTTTGAAAGAGCAAACCTAGTCACGCTACAACACATAGATGTGGTCGATCCTTGGGTGGTAGAGCACAAACACTTTATTGAGAAGACGTACAATGACCGAGGCCAACAGAGGACGGACGGAGATATAATCAAAGAGCACAACTCATGTTTCACGCATTGGTTCAAGAAGAAGCTACTGTCGTACCCTTTACATGAGGATTCTTCCGCGGAAGAACAACTCATATTCGCCTTGTCACAGGGCGCGGAGCACAACCTGATGACGTATGAGGTGTACGATATCAACGGCTACACATTCTACACCGAGGGAAAGGACATGAAGAGTGATGGTTATCAGAACTCCGGGGTAACGATGGAATCCTACACCGGTAACGACAAGGACAGATACTACAGAAAGATTGAGGAGATCTGGGAGCTGAGCTACGCTGGAGAGAAGGTCCCGATGTTCCGTGTTAGATGGGCCAAGAGCGTCCTCCAAGAAGACCGGTATTTCACCACCATGGTTATACCTGAAGCCAAATCGAAGACCGCTGGCGCAAACGCCACCGCGAAAAATGAGCCATGGGTACTTGCTTCCCAAGTGTACCAATGCTTCTTCATTACCGACCCGTCAAAGCCCAGCCGTGTTGTCGTGAGGAGAGGCAACAGGAAGATCATCGGAATGGATGGAGTCGCCAATGAGCAAGACTTCGACAAGTACGGCGACCCAAAGATGGAACATGACGACGATGATGAAGTACCAGCATACACCACAAGAAGAAGCAGGACCACCCTACCTAAGGGACGTCCGCTCAAAAGAAGAACTCCATTTGCGAAAAATAAGGGCAAGAAGATTGTGAACAGATAGCTAGCTAAGATCGATTGTATTTAAATTGTAGCCTTCATTTCTCAATTGTATTTTGACATATTGAAATGATATTTCTTCCGTTCTAGTGTCCTCATGAATATTTATGTTTATTATGGTATTGAATTTCTAACTCACAAAAAGTATTGAATTTGTTAATATTTTTTGAACTCATGAATATTTTTAAATTTCATGGGCACTTTTCGAATTCATGAATATTTTTTCAAATTTGATGATATTTTTTCATATTCAATATAGCTATAAATGGAAAAGAACTAGCAAAACCCATCAAGCAATAAAACAGCCAACACATATTGATAGGGTATATGACATGTGGGGCATGGCCCACTTGTCACACATACAAACCTACACACACTACCCCACATACACACACACATGGCAAATATGCACAAGTGCATATAGACACACCCACACTCATGAGAACACACACACCTATGTGTGTGGGTGTTCATCATACACACACATATGCACAAGTGCATATATATATGCACATACACACATGCATGTGATGACACACTCACACACATACACTCACACACAAACATGTATACAAGCCCACACACTCACATACACTACACACATGTATATCTAAACAGAAAATGAATTAAAAAACATCTATCATGTTAGGACTTTTTTGATTAAAATAGACCTTTTTGGAGCTATTTTAGCTTACTATGTCATTTAGGAGGAAACTAAGCTAACTATATGTCATTTTAGAGCTAACTTTGGTAAAAACAGGTCATTTAGGAGCTACCCATGCTTATTATGCCATTTTGGAGCTAACTAACCTCTGTATAGGGCATTTAAAAGCTAAGCTAGGTACAATAGGTTATTCTCGAGCTAGGTAAGCTTATTATATTCATCTAGGAGAGAACTAAGCTAAGTATTGGCCAGTTTTGATAAATTAGGGCATTTTGGAGGTAATTTAGCTCAATATGTCATTTAGGAGCTAACTAAGCTATGTATAGGTCATCTTTGATGAAATTGGCCATTTTGGAGCTACTTTAGCTTACGATGTCATTTAGGTGAAAACTAAGCTAAGTATAGGACTTTTTTGAAAAAATAGACCATTTTGGAGCTATTTTAGCTTACTATGTCATTTAGGAGGAAACTAAGCTAACTATATCTCATTTAGAGCTAACATAGGTCAAAACAGGTCATTTAGGACCTAACTATACTAATTATGCCAGTTTGGAGCTAACTAAGCTAAGTATGGGGCATTTAATAGCTAAGATAGGTACAATAGGTCATTTTGGAGCTAGGTCATCTTATTATGTCATTTAGAAGAGAACTAAGCTAAGTATAAGGCATTTTTGTTAAAATAGGCCATTTTGGAGCTAATTTAGCTTACTATGTCATTTAGGAGCTAACTAAGCTATGTATAGGTCATTTTTGATAAAATAGACCGTTCTGGAGCTAATTTAGCTTACTATGTCATTTAGGAGGAAACTAACCTAAGTATAGGACATTTTTGATAAAATAGGGCATTTTGGAGCTAATTTAGCTTACTATGTCATTTAGGTGGAAACTAAGCTCAGCATAGGACTTTTTTGATAAAATAGACCTTTTTGGAGCTATTTTAGCTTACTTTGTCATTTAGGAGGAAACTAAGCTAACTATATGTCATTTCACAGCTAACTTTGGTAAAAACAGGTCATTTCGGAGCTAACCATGCTTATTATGCCATTGTTGAGCTAGGTCATCTTATTATGTCATTTAGAAGAGAACTAAGCTATGTATAAGGCATTTTTGTTAAAATAGGCCATTTTGGAGCCAATTTAGCTTACTATGTCATTTAGGAGCTAACTAAGCTATGTATAGGTCATTTTTGATAAAATAGACCGTTCTGGAGCTAATTTAGCTTACTATGTCATTTAGGAGGAAACTAACCTAAGTATAGGACATTTTTGATAAAATAGGGCATTTTGGAGCTAATTTAGCTTACTATGTCATTTAGGTGGAAACTAAGCTCAGTATAGGACTTTTTTGATAAAATAGACCTTTTTGGAGCTATTTTAGCTTACTTTGTCATTTAGGAGGAAACTAAGCTAACTATATGTCATTTCACAGCTAACTATGGTAAAAACAGGTCATTTCGGAGCTAACCATGCTTATTATGCCATTTTGGAGCTAACTAAGCTAAGTATAGGGCATTTAAAAGCTAAGCGAGGTACAATAGGTTATTTTGGAGCTAGGTAAGCTTATTATATACCCTAGGAGAGAACTAAGCTAAGTATTAGGAATTTTTGATAAAATAGGCCATTTTGGAGGTAATTTAGCTTAATACGTCATTTAGGAGCTAACTAAGCTAAGTATAGGTCATCTTTGATAAAATTGGCCACTTTGGAGCTAATTTAGCTTACGATGTCATTTAGGTGGAAACTAAGCTATGTATAGGACTTTTTTGTTAAAATAGACAATTTTGGAGCTATTTTAGCTTACTATGTCATTTAGGAGGAAACTAAGCTAACTATATCTCATTTAGAGCTAACATACGTCAAAACAGGTCATTTAGGACCTAACTATACTAATTATGCCATTTTGGAGCAAACTAAGCTAAGTATATGGCATTTAATAGCTAAGATAGGTACAATAGGTCATTTTAGAGCTAGGTCAGCTTATTATGTCATTTAGGAGAGAACTAAGCTAAGTATAAGGCATTTTTCTTAAAATAGGCCATTTTGGAGCTAATCTAGCTTACTATGTCATTTAGGAGCTAACTAAGCTAAGTATAGGTCATTTTTGATAAAATAGACCATTCTAGAGCTAATTTAGCTTACTTTGTCATTTAGGAGGAAACTAAGCTAACTATATCTCATTTTGCAGCTAACTTAGATAAAAACAAGTCATTTAAAAGCTAACTATGGTTATTATGCCATTTTGGAGCTAACTAAGCTAAGTATAGGGCATTTAATAGCTAAGTTAGGTACAATAGGTAATTTTGGAGATAGGTAAGCTTATTATGTCATTTAGGAGAGAACTAAGCGAAGTATATGGCATTTTAGATAAAATAGGCCATTTTGGAGCTAGTCTAGCTTACGATTTCATTTAGGAGCAAACTAAGCTAAGTATAGGACATTTTAGATTAAATAGCCCATTTTGGAGCTATTTTCGCTTACTATGTCATTCGGGAGGAAACTAAGCTAAGTATAGGACATTTTAGATTAAATAGCCCATTTTGGAACTATTTTAGCTTACTATTTAATTTAGGAGCAAACTAAGCTAACAATATGTCATTTTAGAGCTAACTAAGCTTGGTATAGGGCAGTTAATAGCTAAGCTAGGTACAATATGTTATTTTGGAGCTAGGTAAGCGTATTTTGTCATGTAGGAGAGAATTAAGCTAAATATTGGGCATTTTTGATAAAATAGGCCATCTTGGGGCTAATTTAGTTTACTACGTCATTTAGGAGGAAACTAAGCTAAGTGTAGGACTTTTTTGATAAAATAGCACATTTTGGAGCTATTTAAACTTACTATGTAATTTAGGAGGAAACTAAGCTAACTATATGTCATTCTAGAGCTAACTATACTAATTATGCCATTTTGGAGATAAGTAAGCTAAGTGTAGGGCATTTTTGATAAAATGGCCATTTTGGAGGTAATTTATCTTACTATGTCATTAAGGAGGAAAGTAAGCTAAGTATAGGACATTTTTGATAAAATAGGCCACTTTGGAGCTAATTTAGCTTACTATGTCATTTAGGAGGAAACTAAGCAAAGTATAGGACATTTTAGATTAACAAGACCATTCTGGAGCTATTTTCGCTTACGATGTCATTTTGGACGAAACTAAGCTAAGTATAGGACTTTTTTATAAAATATACTATTTTGGAGCTAACTAAGCTAAGTATAGGGCATTTTTGATAAAATGGGCCATTTTGGAGCTAATTTAGCTTACTATATCGTTTAGGGGGAAACTAAGCTAAGTATAGGACAATTTTAATAAAATAGGGCATTTTGGAGATAATTTAGCTTACTATGTTATTTAGGCGGAAAGTAAGCTAAGTATTGGACTTTTTTGATAAAATAGACCTTTTTGGAGCTATTTTAGCTTACTAGGTCATTTAGGAGGAAACTAAGCTAACTATATGTCATTTTAGAGCTAACTTTGGTAAAAACAGGTCATTTAGGAGCTAACCATGCTTATTATGCCATTTTGGAGCTAACTAAGCTAAGTATAGGGTATTTAAAAGCTAAGCTAGGTACAATAGGTTATTTTGGAGCTAGGTAAGCTTATTATATTCATCTAGGAGAGAACTAAGCAAAGTATTGGGCATTTTTAATAAAATAGGCCATTTTGGAGGTAATTTAGCTTAATGTGTCCTTTAGGAGCTCACTAAGCTAAGTATAGGTCATCTTTGATAAAATTGGCCATTTTGGAGCTAATTTAGCTTACGATGTTATTTAGGTGGAAACTAAGCTAAGTATAGGACTTTTTGATAAAATAGACCATTTTGGAGCTATTTTAGCTTACTATGTCATTTAGGAGGAAACTAAGCTAACTATAACTCATTTAGGGCTAACATAGGTCAAAACAGGTCATTTAGGACCTAACTATACGAATTATGCCATTTTGGATCTAAGTAAACTAGGTATAGGGCATTAAATAGCTAAGATAGGTACAATAGGTCATTTTGGAGCTAGGTAAGGTTATTATGTTATTTAGGAGAGAACTGAGCTAAGTATAAGGCATTTTTGTTAAAATAGGCCATTTTGGAGCTAATTTAGCTTACTATGTCATTTAGGAGCTAACTAAGCTAAGTATAGGTCATCTTTGATAAAATTGGCCATTTTGGAGCTAATTTAGCTTACAATGTCATTTAGGTGGAAACTAAGCTAAGTATAGGACTTTTTTGATAATATAGGCCATTTTGGAGCTATTTTAGCTTACTATGTCATTTAGGAGGAAACTAAGCTAACTATATGTCATTTTAGAGCTAACTTCGATAAAAACAAGTCACTTACAAGCTAACTATGCTTATTATGCCATTTTGGCACTAACTAAGATAAGTATAGGGCATTTAATAGCTAAGTTAGGTACAATAGGTCATTTTGGAGCTAGGTAAGCTTATTATGTTATTTAGGAGAGAACTAAGCGAAGTATAGGGCATTTTAGATAAAATAGGCCATTTTGGAGCTAGTCTATCTTACGATGTCATTTAGGTGGACACTAAGCTAAGTATACGACATTTTAGATTAAATAGCCCATTTTGGAGCTATTTTCGCTTACTATGTCGTTTGGGAGGAAACTAAGCTAAGTATAGGACTTTTTTATAAAATAGGTTATTTTGTAACTATTTTAGCTTAGTATGTCATTTAGGAGGAAACTAAGCTAACTATATGTCATTTTACAGCTAACTAAGCTTGATATAGGGCATTTAATAGCTCAGCTAGGTACAATAGGTTATTTTCGAGCTAGGTAAGTGTATTATGTCATTTAGGAGAGAACTAAGCTAAGTATTGGGCATTCTTGATAAAATAGGCCATTCTGGAGCTAATTTAGCTTAGTACGTCATTTAGGAGTCAACTAGGTGAAGTGTGGGAGTTTTTTGATAAAACAGCCCATTTTGGAGCTATTTAAACTTACTATGTAATTTAGGAGGAAACTAAGCTAACTATATGAGATTATAGAGCTAACTATACTAATTATGCCATTTTGGAGATAACTAAGCTAAGTATAGGGCATTTTTGATAAAATGGCCAATTTGGAGCCAATTTATCTTACTATTTCATTTAGCAGGAAACTAAGCTAAAAATAGGACATTTTTGATAAAATAGGCCACTTTGGAGCCAATTTAGCTAACTATGTCATTTAGGGGGAAACTAAGCTAAGTATAGGACATTTTAGATTAAAAAGCCCATTCTGGAGCTATTTTCGCTTACTATGTCAATTTGCAGGAAACTAAGCTAAGTATAAAACTTTTTTTATAAAATATGCCATTTTGGAGAGAACTAAGCTAAGAATAGGGCATTTTTAATAAAATGGGCCATTTTGGAGCTAATTTAGCTTACTATGTCATTTAGGAGGAAACTAAGGTATGTATAGGACATTTTTGATAAAATAGGGCATTTTGGAGCTAATTTAGCTTACTATGTCATTTAGGTGGAAACTAAGTTAAGTATAGGACTTTTTTGATAAAATAGACCTTTTTGGAGCTATTTTAGCTTACTATGTCATTTAGGAGGAAACTAGGCTAACTATATGTCATTTTGGAGCTAACTTTGGTAAAAACAGGTCATTTAGGAGCGAACCATACTTATTATGCCATTTTCGAGCTAAATAAGCTAAGTATAGGACATTTAAAAGATAAGCTAGGTACAATAGGTTATTTTGGAGCTAATTTAGCTTACTATGTCATTTAGGGGCTAACTAAGCTAAGTATAGGTCATTTTTAATAAAATAGACCGTTCTGGAGCTAATTTTGCTTACTATGTCATTTAGGAGGAAACTAAGCTAAGTATAGGAAATTTTTGATAAAATAGGGCATTTTGGAGCTAATTTAGTTTACTATGTCATTTAGATGGAACCTAAGCTAAGTATAGGA